>CAJQUN010000008.1:8705209-9905209 GCA_907163345.1 Haberlea rhodopensis | reverse complement strand
TAAATTCCCATGAAACGATTTGTAAAATGCTTTTTTCCCAAAAAATTGAACAGAGAAAGAAAAGAAAGAAAAATTAAAGATCTAATCCATTATTAACAGAAAATTTTCAAACTACACTTCTGACAAACTAAAATTCAATAGAAATAAATAAAACTATAGAATCACTATTTCACCTACATGATAACTACAACAGATGCTCTTAAACTTATGGGGCAGGAAATGGAAATTTGAAGCACAAAATTCATGTTTGTTTCATCTGATAAACTTTAGCAACATACATTTGAGCCAACAAGAGACCCTTTTAATGGTGATAGACTGCTCGTTATGTTGCCCTGTAACAAGCCAGTTATTGTATCCAACAGTTCCATTCGAGTGAAGAGATAGACATTGACCTGTGTACGTTAAATCACTGGTCAAGGGAACAAGAATTGATATGAAATCATGTCAATAAAACATTTCGAATCAATAAACGGGAAGAAGAGCAAGCAATACGCCTATCCAAAATGAGTTACCGAACCAGGAAAGATACAGGGTTTTGCAAAACAAACATGTGTAAAAATAGAATCAAGGCAAGATTTGTATCAGAAGGGATCAAGAATTTTACTACTGAAATGCACTTTGTCTCAAATGATCTTATTTCTAATTTCTTCCAGTTTCTTTAAAATCTCCCCTGGAGTTCTATCCAGCTCATCAGCAATTTTACGTTGCATATCCATGGGCAAGGTTGGAAATTGTTCGCACAGATCTCCGTCTATAACATCCTGCAAATTGCAAATCTTTATTTCGTAAACTGAGATATAATCATGAAGAAAACAAAACGCAAATGATACAATCCCGCAAAATAGCATATCTTCATTTCAACTGGCTGAGATATAATAGGAAAAAACAAAATGCAGATGAAGTAAGAATAAAACACTTCAGATTTTGCAACTAGCTAGCAAGATTAGAATGCAACTTCAGATATGTTAGTTACTCAACAAACAGTTGTACAGCTAAATGCATGTCACTGATGTGAGTAACTAACTGCATAGCTCAGAGTCTAGTGCGACTCATTTAATAAATGAGTCCAAAAAACCCAAATCGAGGACTGCACATTACGAATTATAACTTCCTCAGTATGGCCATATTCTAGTCGACAGCACCATCTAGCTCTAAGATCAAACAGTTCATCTCTGCATACACCTGCGTCTAATACTAATTTCCCTCCAACCCATCAACCATTTCCCAAAAGCCAAAAACATTTGGGTTGATATTTTGCTGATTAGAAAGAAATTAAGGGAAATTAGAAAATTTCAAAATGTGGGTATTAAAACAGAAAATGTCATAGCACATTCTCATGGAAAAATCACTATTAAGAACCTCCACCTTCACGGGAAAATAGGATGATCTGTAGGCAATATGGTCTCTGCCACACAAAGGTGGGTGCTCCTGCCGCATGTGCATCTCCAGATGAGAGAAGAAGTCAACATCATCACGTGATGTAAATGGAAGGTGTGCCCCCAAACCGCCCACAACAGTCCCATAGATGATGCACTCTCCACCTCCGGGAATCAGAGAGGCTTTCTGCAAGCAAGTGACCACATCACCCACGTGACATTGAACTATTCCCTCTACTTTGTTTGGTGCTCCATTCAATTTCCCCTGCTCCCACTTTATCTTACCACCAGTTCTTCAATCTCATCTGACACATCCTGTGGCAATCGGGCGAAGTAGATATTTCCAAATTTATCCGCACCAGCCATGGTGTCGAAGTCGATATGCTGAGCAGCAGTGAGCCATCTTGGAACAGTGTCATCAGCAAATACATATAACTGATTTTCATCACGTCTATATTTGCAGTAGTGAAATGACTGACACAATTAAACAGGGCCAGAACATAAACACTTGGAATAAGAGATTGGAAAAATTAACATTATTAATACTGGTAAAACTTAGCATACTGCGAACCATTAGATTTGGAATCAGAACCAATTTATCAGATGTAAAGGTTCAAAATAATGTCCAACACGAGGATAGACATTGCCACAAATTACATAGTGACAAAAGTCAAGACAACATCTTTAAACAGTTTTCTCGCTAATAGGTATTCTCAGTCGAACAACTCCATAGAACAAAATGAAAACTATCACTACCACCCTAACCCCCCACCCCCCCACCCCCCCCCACCCAACACGAGCGCACACACACACACACGAGCGCACAAAAAGATTCTATCCGATGAAAAAAGGTTTAAGCTACTGGGTGGTCTTATAAAATTTGATAAGAATAAATAAATTACGTAGGAAATTTAGTGCACTATACAATAATGCCTACAACATAATGAAAGAATAGTAGAACACTAGTATAGTGGATTTTTATTCCATGTACATGGTATAGAAAAAAGGTCCTTTTCGATCTTTTTATTTGGATCCTATCAGAACTTTTTGTTTTCCATTGGTCTTTTATTAAACTTGTTAGTACCGAATCTCGATTTTACAACATATCAAAGACAACTTAATAGGCAAGAAATTTTTTTGTATCAACTAAGAAAAAAAATGATAGTTTGGACGTACTTTAAAAGTTATTTGATTCATCTTTAGAACTGAATATAGCATTTATTTGCGCCAGAGCAGCTCTAAGCCTCTAACCAAATCATTAAGTAAACAGAAATGTTCATTACAGAACTTGTATCTGCATCATAGAATTAACATCTTTAAAAAATGTTGTTTCAATTATACTTCAGCAAATGATGCCAGTCACATCAACTTCAAAATATATAATTTCCCCTCCACTCAGAGCAATGACAACCTGAAGTCTGTTAGACCCAACCTTAACAATTGTTCTCTTTCCTGGAGTTCTCCACTCATTAATACGCCCATCTTCCCTGATATGCCTGATACCACTGGGATGCACTGGCATCAGAGAATCATCGCCAATCACAGAAACAGCAAGAGAAGGTGTTGTATTAAGAAACCCACTCACTTACTTCTTCAACAGTCTCACCAATGGAAAGCACAAGAGTGGCATTTGCAAATGAGATGACGATATAGGCATCAAATTCATCATTGGCATTCTTTTTTACGGTCCACACGGCACTTGGAACACCAGGTAACTGCGATACTGCCATTTCACTAATAGCCAAACCAGGTCTCAGCACCCGGAGTGATGAACGAGGACCCCGCCCACAAAGTGAAAATATCTGAGGAGTTTCTTCCTCAAATAGATTAATGACTTTCATATCCATCATATGCATCAGACTCTCAATTTGGTCTATCCTAAGTAGATTCTTCAGTTTTCTACGCTGGAAAAACACAGGCTGAAAACCTTCATTCTGTTTCCATCAGTGTAGCAGATGAGGCCTCCACATCTGGATCATCACCTATCGCCTGAAACTGATATAAAGCGTGGTTCCCAAACTCGGATGCAGCAAATAGAAACCCCGACTTCAAGACGCACAAAGATGAATAGTATCAAAATATTTTATCTTCAACTCTTTCACTCTATCATTCTCATGGTCCAAAGTCACTTCAAACATATCCCCATACTCGGTTTGCAAGAGGAAGAAAAACATGGATTTCTGCTTATGCATAGCAGCCGAGACAATCAAAACCCCACGTTCAGCCGGTAAGTCCATACGCCTCGGAATCACTGCTCGGACATCTGGATGCCCTTGATTCTTATATATGACAAAATTTTCTGCACACACAAGAACACCACTCGGCCCATCCCCACCACCAGGCACTGTGACAAGCAAATTAGCACCATTATCAACCTGATCAGACCATTTCCTCGAAACATGGTTAAGACCCAAATCCAACTAGTAAAAGGTCAAATGCTTCCGCGCCTCATTGGCCGCTTGACCAGTGGGGGTCAGCCTCAGAATAATCCAATTCTATAGCTGCAAAAATTGGGTTTTCAAACCCACAATCCACCCCGCAAATGGAATAAAAAAATAGTGCGACTCTTATGGGCCTCTAGAGGCGATGAAATAGTCAATCTAGCCATTGTATCCCTATTCAAAACATAAACAAGCTTCTGCTTCTCGCAAGCACCAATCATCACAGCTCTACCCTTAGGGTCAATGGCCAAATACTGACCTGGGACAATTCTACGGCACCCAGATTTTCCAAAAGTTTCTTGATGGATTTTATCAAATGTATTCTTCTCTTTGTTGTATTCAAGGATTACGATGCGACCAGAATCAGAGCCAACAACAATGTAATCTTTTTGCGCTCCAGTGAGGCGAAATTGAGATAAAGAGCGAATAGCGCCAAAAATTTCAACAGATAGAAGAGACTGTAGCTTACCATTATCGTTGGGTCGCAGGAGGTCGAGCACTTTGCCACGTGCAACCACAATTTCTTGGGATTTCCCGCCAGAGAAGCTTCCATTGATGGCACAAATGATGCCGGTAGCTTGTTGAAGGTTTAGGCTGTACAGGTACATGGTGATTGTTTAGGTAGTTAGAGTAAGGAGTGATGTAATTTGAAGTGGGTTTAACGCAAACCGTAGGATTTGGGGTAAACTGGGAGGGAAGGGTTTTGAAGTTTTAACACAGTAGCCTCTTATATATATCAACACACACTTGTTTTCATATGGGAACAATTATATAAATAACCTCCTCCCTTGGTTTTTTTAGATTTTTTAGGGATAATACATGAAATGATCTCTCTTATTTGCAGTCATTCCTGATTTAGTACCTATTGTTTACACTGATCCAATTTAGTCTCTTTAGTTTTCTAATTTGTTCCAAATCAGTCCTAAACGTTAAATACACTGTTAAAACTAACGGAAATGGACTGAATCGGGTCACTTAAAACTTCAGGAACTGAATCGGGAATTGACGTAAATATTAGGGACTGATTCAGGAGAAAATAGTTTGGTGCCTTGCTTGTTGGAAGGTTTCCTTAGATTTGGGATCAACAGACTACTACCGAAGATTAAAAGTGAAGAATGGGAGTAACTAAAGGCCAAGGCAATTTTGGTGAAATGAATATTATAATTCTAAATGAAGGTTAATTTTCAAAAATTAAGGCAAGGTCAAAATCAGTCCGATTCAGTCCCTAATGTTTGCGTCAATTATCGATTTAGTCGTTGAAGTTTTAAGTGACCCGATTTAGTCCCTCTCCATATGTTTTAACTGTGGATTTAACGCTTAGTACTGATTTGAGACAAATTAGAAAATTAAAGGGATTAAATCGGGTCAGTGTAAACAATATGGACTAAATCGAAAATGAGTGTAAACAACAGTGATCATATCATATATTATCCCCATATTTTTATAAAATTACATGTAAAAATTATTTTTCTCCCTTTCTTCTGTATCTTCTTATCTTCTATAAAGGAAGTCTTAATTAGGGTTATTTAATATGTTGGATGAAAAATGAAAAATGAAAAATTAGATTTTTTTATTAAATTATAGATATATATATATATCTAAGACATCGATGTACTTAAGCGTGCATTTAAGTAAAAATCATGGTGAACCGGTGTCTAAATTGTAATATTCAAGAATTATTGGAAGCCTCATGTATATTATGAGCTGTACTCGTCCAGATATCGCTTGTGCTGTGAATAAACTAAGTCGATTCACGAGTAATCCAAGTAACACCCATTGGACGGTATTGATAAGGGTACCTAAATACTTAAGATACACTTTAGACTATGTGTTACATTTTACGAAATATCCAGAAGTATTAGATGGATATAGTGATGCAAATTGGATATCTAACACTAATGACTCCAAATCCATGAGTGGCTATGTATTTAGCATTAATGGTAGGGTCGTATCGTGGAAATCCACTAAACAAACTTGCATTGCAAGATCCACGATGGAATCAGAGTTCATAGCTCTAGACAAAGCCACGGAAGAGGCGTAATGGCTTCGTAATTTCTCCATGTTGGTCAAAACCGGTGCCAACAATAATGATTCATTGTGATAGTCAATCGACAATTGCTAGGGAACAAAACATTATGTATAATAGGAAAGTCTCGACATATTCGTCGTAGACATAATATTGTATGACAATTGATCTCTAATGGAGTTATCACAATTGATTATATGAAGTCAAAGGATAACCTGGCGGATCCGCTTACAAAAGCATTAAATAGAGATCAAATGTTTGGTGTTGAAATCTACAAAATAAATTTTCATAGTGGTAACCCAACCTTGTTGACTGGAGATCACAAGATCTTGGTTCAATGGGAGAATTAAATGATGAAAATTTGAGTTAGCACTCGGGAAATTTCCCAACCCATTCCTAGGATGAAGAGTGCTCTGGACCTACCAAAGTAGTGAGGTTAAGTTTGATACTTTTAATGATTCATATACTTGAAAAAGTGAAGTATGGTAGGACACTCTTAATAGGAGGTCACCTATATAAGTGTGAGGACGGGCCGCCTGAATTAAACACTTATTGTTGGAATCGAAGAAGGGGGGTGAATGAGATTCCTTGGCTACTTTAGCGTTTTAAAATGAGTTTGCAAAAACAACAGAGTTTGCGCTTGCGGAAGCCTTACGTCAATCGATAAATAAAAAGAATAAGTAAATAATAGCGTAATGAAAAATAAAGCAATAAAAGAGACAATGATTTGTTATAGAAGTTCGGCGATGAATCGCCTACGTCTCCTCTTCCCGGTTAGATAACCTCCAACCGAGGTTCCACTAGAACAATTGATCTTGGCCTTGAGGGCTCCAAGTTAGCCACAACACAACTCTTCCCGAGTTACAAAGCTCTTCCCGAGCACACTACTCCTCCCGAGTACACAAGCTCTTCCCGAGCACAATACTCTTCCCGAGTACACAAAGCTCTTCCCGAGCTACCAACACTCTTCACGAGTCTTCTTGGCCTTAAGGGCTCCAAGGATAGCCACACACTTGCACCAACTAGACTTGTTGATGACTTTACAATTTTCCAACTTGCTTTGGTGTTGGAGGACCTTTACAATAGATCATACACAAAAACACATTCACGGTGTACTCACACGAAGCAAACAAGACTCTAACAAGAGAATGAATCACAAGCTCCAATACAACAACAATGTATGGAGATTGCAATGCAATTTGAAATTGTAATAGATCAAGACTTTGTATAAGTTGTAGGCTTGTTCCTTAGCTTCAAAATGCTCCAAAGCATCCAAATTTATAGTGAGGAGGCCCCCCTAGGCTCCTACTAGCCGTTGCTACACAAAAGGCTGAAATCACTCCTCGATCGCCTCAGCCATCGCCTCAGGCGATCTCCATCGCCGCGCCCCAACGGTCAGCATAAATCACGGATCGCCTCAGGCGATGTCCCGATCGCCTCAAGCGATCCAAATTAAATCCCAATGCCGTAGCCTCAGCAGCCTAAAATCTTGCATCACCTCGGGCGAAGTCCACATCGCCTCAGGCGTTCCAGCCATCGCCTCGGGCGTTCAGCCCATCGCCTCAAACGATCTCCCCTGCGCGCATGCCCGCACATTGCCTCGGCGTCGCCTCTGTCGATGTGCGGGGCGATGTCGCTCCTGGTTGCCATCGCCTCAGGCGTTGGTCATCATCGCCTGGGGCGATCTTCCTCGCATGCTCGCCTAGCCATCGCCTCTGTCGATGTGCGTGGCGATGCCCCGCCTGGCACCCATCGCCTGGGGCGATGATCACCATCGCCTGAGGCGATCCGGGCCAGAATATGCACACTCGATTTTCTTCATTCCAAACCACTTTTCATCACTTAATCTGCACACTAAGTAGATGCATTAGTATAACAAACACAAGTTTTGTTGATCATCAAAACTCAAAGATTGACCGGGGATAATTTAACGCATTAAACGCAACCATGCGTTTAAGGCTCAACAATCTCCCCCTTTTTGATGATCACAAAACTTGATAAACTTGAATAAGTAATATGCATGTAATGTGAGTAAAAATGACTCCCCCTTAACAATTGCATAACACATACAAGATAAACAAGTAAAGCATCAAACAAATAACTCTCCCCCTCAAACCATGCATACATAAGCTCTCCCCCTTAAACTATGCATATATTAAGGTTCAAGTTTATCACAAAATTCTCCCCCTTTTTGTGATAATCAAAAAGCAAAAAAATTTAATAAACATAGCTCAAATATGTTGACACATAGCCATGTTTTAACAATTTTACACATGGTCCTCACCAAGCATGTAATAGCTATTAGATCAAATCAATTAGTGAAATACACATGCGTTTAAGGCACTCAACAATAAATTCTAAATGTTGCAATGTGTGCATATGTTCATGCATTTATGTCCAATAAACAATAAAATTATCAATGCATTATAACACATCATATAATTGCACATTTTCACATAGCAAATTCAAATTTGAATGCAAGGCATATCAAGATACTTACTATAAAAAGATAAGCATACATCATGCATCAAGTTTATATGTGCATATGCTAAGGGGTATTCCATTATACTACAATGAATATTGAGCTTCAATATTTATTGAACACAATTAATTTGTGCCAATGAATTTTGAATTGCTCTTTTAACATGTATAAAGTAAATTTTACCCTTAATGACAAGAGTTCGTTCTTGTCATTGGTCCAATGCCTCGCGCCTCTTCTATAGTGGTGAATAATACAAACTCCTCCTTTGAGTTGCTTGGTCCTTCATCCTTCATTCCATTGTTGTCCCTACAAGACAAATTTACAATAGGAGGATCTTTGGTACCCATTTGATTTTTGGGTCCTTGATGGTTAGCTTCCTTAGGCACCTTTGGAATCCATTTCCACCTCTTGTTAGGTTGGTATTGGATTTTAGCAAACCTACATTTATTCTTAATATGCCCATTTTTACAACAATAGTTGCAAGTAGGAGAATCGTGCTTGGCTTTAGCTAACAAGCTTGAAAATGTTTTAGATTTGCTTGAGAAGCCTAGTCCGGCTTTATCAAAGCTACAACGTTGCAAGCCAAGCAATTCATTCATTTTTAAACTACTTTCACTAAATTTGCAAAATGATACCTTTAAAGAATTTAATTCATTTTTCAATGAATTATTTTCTTCATCTTTCTTAGCAATCTCAAGTTTGAGTAATTTGTTACTCATCTTGGATTTGCCAAGAGCATCTATAAGTTCATGGTAGGAATCTAATAATTCATTAAATGAAGGTACCTCATCGTCGCTTTCATCTCCTTCATCTCCAAGAGCCATTAAACAAAGATTTGTGGCTTCTTCTTCATCGGAGTCGCTATCACTCCATGTGGCTATAAACGCCTTCTTCTTCCCTTTGTCCTCATTCTTCTTCCTAGGACATTTGTTAGCATAATGGCCTTTATCTTGACAATTATAACAAGTTACCTCATTTTTGGATTCTTGTTTGGTAGCATTGGATGTCTTTGACTTGCTATGTTTGTTGAAGAACATCTTGAACTTCTTTGTGAACAAGATCATCTCTTCATCATCATCGTCTTCTTCATCATCGGAATGGTCTTTCCTTCCAACCAAGGCAATTCCATTTCTTTTGGATCTATCCTCCTTCTTTACTTCTCTCCTTGTTGCAACTTCAAGTTCATGAGTCACCAATGTGCCATGGAGCTCATCAAGGTCATAGGAGGCATTTTCTCCTTTGTTGGACTCGATGATGGCCGTCCTCTTTGCGTCCCATTCTTTAGGCAAGGCTCTTAGTGCTCTCCTCCATATTTTCTTTGGAGGGTACTTCTCTCCAAGTTGAGCAAGCTCGTTGATAATTAGGGTGAGCCTCCTAAACATAGAATCCACCTCTTCTCCGGACTCCATCTCAAATGTCTCATATTTGAGTTGTAGAAGATCAATCTTGGTCTCCTTCACTTGATTTGTTCCTTCATGACAAATTTGTAATTTGTCCCATATCTCCTTTGCCGTTGAGCACATCGAGATCCGGTTGTACTCCTTCATATCTAAAGCACAATGTAAAATATTAATAGTTTTAGCATTTTGAGAAATTAAAATCATATCCGCTCTAGTGAAATCGTCCATTTCTTTGGGAACACTAATTCCCCCAACTTCCTTTAAAGGAATATGTGGACCTTTCACTATGATCTTCCAAAGGTCATAATCCACGGATTGGATGTATAGAGAAATTCTATTTTTCCAATAGCCGTAATTATCACCCGTGAAGAGCGGAGGGCGATTTGTCGATTGACCTTGAGCAAACTCATTTGCTAGATTAGCCATAAAAATATTTTGATTTAAAAACAAAAATCAAATGGCTCTGATACCACTTGTTGGAATCGAAGAGGGGGGTGAATGAGATTCATTGGCTACTTTAGCGTTTTAAAATGAGTTTGCAAAAACAACAGAGTTTGCGCTTGCGAAAGCCTTACGTCAATCGATAAATAAAAAGAATAAGTAAATAAATGCGTAATGAAAAATAAAGCAATAAAAGAGACAAGGATTTGTTATAGAAGTTCGGCGATGAATCGCCTATGTCTCCTCTTCCCGGTTAGATAACCTCCAACCGAGGTTCCACTAGAACAATTGATCTTGGCCTTGAGGGCTCCAAGTTAGCCACAACACAACTCTTCCCGAGTTACAAAGCTCTTCCCAAGCACACTACTCCTCCCGAGTACACAAGCTCTTCCCGAGCACAATACTCTTCCCGAGTACACAAAGCTCTTCCCGAGCTACCAACACTCTTCATGAGTCTTCTTGGCCTTAAGGGCTCCAAGGATAGCCACACACTTGCACCAACTAGACTTGTTGATGACTTTACAATTTTCCAACTTGCTTTGGTGTTGGAGGACCTTTACAATAGATCAAACACAAAAACACCTTCACGGTGTACTCACACGAAGCAAACAAGACTCTAACAAGAGAATGAATCACAAGCTCCAATACAACAACAATGTATGGAGATTGCAATGCAATTTGAAATTGTAATAGATCAAGACTTTGTATAAGTTGTAGGCTTGTTCCTTAGCTTCAAAATGCTCCAAAGCATCCATATTTATAGTGTAGGAGGCCCCCTGGACTCCTACTAGCCGTTGCTACACAAAAGGCTGAAATCACTCCTCGATCGCCTCAGCCATCGCCTCAGGCGATCTCCATCGCCGCGCCCCAACGGTCATCATAAATCACGGATCGCCTCAGGCGATGTCCCGATCGCCTCAGGCGATCCAAATTAAATCCCAATGCCGTAGCCTCAGCAGCCTAAAATCCTGCATCGCCTCGGGCGAAGTCCACATCGCCTCAGGCGTTCCAGCCATCGCCTCGGGCGTTCAGCCCATCGCCTCAAACGATCTCCCCTGCGCGCATGCCCGCGCATTGCCTCGGCGTCGCCTCTGTCGATGTGCGGGGCGATGTCGCTCCTGGTTGCCATCGCCTCAGGCGTTGGTCATCATCGCCTGGGGCGATCTTCCTCGCATGCTCGCCTAGCCATCGCCTCTGTCGATGTGCGTGGCGATGCCCCGCCTGGCACCCATCGCCTGGGGCGATGATCACCATCGCCTGGGGCGATCCAGGCCAGAATATGCACACTCGATTTTCTTCATTCCAAATCACTTTTCATCACTTAATCTGCACACTAAGTAGATGCATTAGTATAACAAACACAAGTTTTGTTGATCATCAAAACTCAAAGATTGACCGGGGATAATTTAACGCATTAAACGCAACCATGCGTTTACGGCTGAACACTTATCAATCCAAGAGGTGTTCCATGGCCAAAACAGACACAACCGAGAAAACCAAAGCAAAGGTTGAGAAGTGATCTCTTTTATTTTAAACGGTATTTCCAGTGTAGCGATTTATGTACCGCAAGTGCACAATTGTCAAGTTTTAGTATAGTAAATGAAGAACGGGTTGTCGAACCCACATGGACTAACTGTAAGTATCAAATAAGATGCTTTTAACTATATTTATCCTACGAAATTGAATTAAACAATTAAACTACCAATTAAATAATTTAACTACTACTCCAACCAAGTCAATAAAAGTAAACGAGAAAAATCCACTAGAGAAGATTATCGAGACTTTGGCTCACCAATGCAATACCCTACAATTTTCGATTGAATATCCAAATATTTCTAAGGTGACGAGTTTTCCTAATTTATCCAATATACTATGGTCAAGCTATATTGAACCTAATATTGAGATGCAACAAGGCAATGGTCATGCACTTATTTCACAACTCAATTTTGCATAAGCTTTGTGAAAACTTCTAGCTTTCGATCTTGGTAAACATATTGCTATCACACGTGTGCTAGATTTTACTTGGTCCGTCTCAACCTAAAACCCACGGTATAATTTACTATATCGTATTACAATATCGTATGGTCAAGTCAATCACAATATAACAATCATTCAAGGGTGATCAATCCCTCAAAAGCATGAAGATCAATAAATTATACACAAAGAATTAAAGGAATTCAATCAAATAAATCATCAAATCATAGGTTCTTGACAAAGGATTCGCCTAGCCTCGATAAATAAAATTAGTTTCTTATAGTAAATCAAAACAAATCAAAACTACTATTAAAAGACAAGAATAAACTCCCGATGTCGGCTCCGTTCGTAGATCATTGCTTCCTTCTCTTGCTTCTTTCTCGATTGTCTCTTGAATCGCCTTGTTGAAGGTGTTCCAAAATCCTAGGATGGTTGATGGATGGAGGTGGATGATGGTGATATGGAGGATGAGTGGATGGAGGCTATTCCTAGGATGTAAAATTTGATAAAAGTCTCTATTTTCGTCCCAAGACCTAATATATATAGTGGTGAAGGAGTTTGGTAAAGTTTGGACACAAAATAACCAAGAAGGAAACAAAATCTCGAAATTTTCGGGTTTGGCAATCGATCTTCGTAAGTTGCCGATCGATCGCGAAAACATTCTGGACAAATAACCAAAATTTATATATCCGCGATCGATCGCGATGTTTTGCCGATCGATCGCGGAAATCTGGCGATCGATCTTCGTAAGTTTCTGATTGATCGCAGATCTCAAAATCTCCAATCTTGCGATTTGGTCCCTCATTTTTCATATTTAGCTCGGTTTGGTCCTTTTTCATCATTTTAAGCCTATTTCTTCCACTTTTATGCATTTGGACCTAGATTCCTGAAATATATAAATATATACCAAAACACATAATATTTTTCAGGAATCACTACGAAAACACCCTTAATCATATATCAATTTAAGTGTAAAAATCACACTTATCAAAAAGTTATTATGTAGGTGCTATTGTTTGGATTTACACGAACCACCAAGAAGTTCAAGACATCATGTTCACTTCATGGCCTAGTAAATCCGATAGTATACTACTAAGGAAGGTTCAAAGCCACAAGCTACATCTCCCGATGCAATAATTTTTCTTGCAAACTCTCTTTTGACATCACGTGCATACATACATAATTTCATTCATGTGAGGGATTGTTGGAAAAATGTGTTTAATGAATTGAATTAACCAATTTGGACATGAGAAAATAGTCGAATACTTTATAAATGACAAAACGAGCAAAAAAGGGAGAAATATTACTGCTCAGGGAAAATCCAGGCAGCCCGGGCAGCTCCCGAGGGCTCCCGAGCAGCGGCCGAATGCTGCCCAATTTTTTGGGCAGCAATCTGGGCGCTCGAGCACCATATTCGGGTGCTCAAGTGACCGAGATTCTGCCAGGAAAAGTTTGTGGAGGTTTTTTCGTCAACGGGTGTGTCCCTTCGTGTCGGGTGTGTTTTTCATGATTGGTTGCCTCCAATTGGTGTCCTTTGATGGAAATGGATGGCTAACTACATATACAACATCCCATATGAAGCATAACATCAGTTTTTCGAAATTAACATCACAATTTGAGAGAGAAAAACAATATCAAAGTCATCTCATCATCATATTCATTTTGTCCTTGAAGGAGAGAGTTTGCAACCTATGTAGTTGATGTTCTTGTGATTTGTTGTGCTACAATCACAAAAGAAGTTTTATCTTGGGAGAGGATTGCCACAAACCGAAAGCACCTTGTGCGGGGCAAATTCCTCTTAAGGACAAAGTGTTATACACTTGCCTCGACTTAAGACATTCATCATTTCTTTTCCATAAATTCGCAGAGGAAATCACATGCAACACACCGAACAAATACGTGATGATATCTTAGAAATTGATATTAAATTAATTGATTACTACTTGTATGTGCCAATTGCTGGTAAGAAATCTGATTTTTATTTTTTTGAAATGGTTAAGAAATATACTTGAGCCGGAATATATTAAAATCAAACTACAAACAGACAACATATCGACTATAAATATCCTAATCTAACATCACAATCCTAACCAAATAATGACAGGCACACTACTGCGAAAATAAATATTTCTCAATAAAAAACTCACAAACAGAACAAAAGTCTAACATGTCTCCCTTGTGAAAATACATACATGTTAGGATCGGTCCGGAGTGTTTAGAGGGGGGGTGAATGAACACTCATTGTAAAAATTAATCCCTTGTGATTTCTTTCGGATTAGTGAAAGAAATCTGTTTCTTAATCAACTCTTGTACAGAACAGACCAATGAAAGTATAAGTGTGGAACGGTCTGTTCTTGTATATATAAGAACGGCTCGATGGCTAGTATGAAAGAACAAGTGCAGAAAGATAATACACAGGATATGTTTCTGGAAGTTCGAAGGTGGTGTAATCCTTCTACGTCTCCCCTTCTTCCAATTAAGGAAGGTTTATACTAGAAGACTTTGATTTATACAATCCTGTTGTACAAACCCGATTCAGCTGGATTTACCTCACTACCAGACTGAAACTCCTAGTCACTCGATCTGCTCAGACACTCTCTGTCTGACAGTTACAATATATTTCTCACTTCTATTTTTCAACACAGAATACACAAGATGCGCACAGTGATCCTAAATGATCAAATGTTACAAAGTAATCGTGCTTAAGAATAATTTCAGCTCGAGAGCTTCTGAGCTTGTAAGCTTGTGCTGTTTTGCTTTCTTGTGCGTTTTTCAATTGATCAGCGAGAGTCATGTATATTCCTTTTGTTGCATCCTTTTATAGTTGTAAGTACCAACGACATTATTTCCCTTAATGTGCAACTTTGACTCTGCTTAAACTCTGAGTAAGCTACAGTCTTCTTCTTCAGGATACTTGCCGTTCTGGTTCATACTTTCGGCGACTGTCAGGTAGGCTCTTCTTTGTCTTCTTACCTTTTATGGCAATCTTCAGTCTTTGGTCCTTTGTAGCATTAATTACGACATTAAATGCTACAATAAATAGCCGTTAATGATTCGGACTGAAGAGCCATTCTTTATGCATCCTTGACTGCTCTGATCTGATAAAGATTGAGATCGATCTGAAGCATCGATTTAGCCAGTCTGAAATCCATCGATCCGGTCTGATATGCTTTGTCATCTTATCATCTTGATCTGTTTTGGGCGATCGATCTGGTCAGTCTGATTTCTCTCGATCCGGTCTGAAATGTTTTGTCATCTTTAAAATCTCATTGATAAGGTCCGAAACTAACAAATTCCCCCTTTTTGATGATGACAAAACCTAGCTTCTAAGTCTGTTTAACCAGTCTGATAAGAACTCTGAAGCGAAAACTTTTGGATCGATTACTTCTTCTTTGTTCAAAATAAATGAACATTATTAAGTTGGATCGATTAAGCCTTTATTAAAGTTCAAAATAAATGAACAAGGACTTAATAAAGAAATTTTTTTTATTGATAAAAAAAATCTCGCATACAGTCAGTCTGAAAATTTAATCAACGAGACTGCTATTTTCTTGAAGTTTGAGGCGGCTTGAAGTCTTTCTTCTTTTCCCCCTTTTTGTCAGTAGCAATCTCTTGAAGAAAATCAACAACTTGTGCTAGCTGCGCGCTGATAGCGTCAAGACGAACGTCTTGAGCGCGGAGGGAATTGGCAACAGATGCTCGGACTTCAGTGGCCAGCTCGATCTGCTATTTTCTCAAACTGTTTTTATATGAAGCTTGCTGAGAAAACAAATCGTTCAGTCCTCGCTGAATGCTGCTTATACTGGCTGTCATCTTCTCTTTGAATGAATCAAAGTCCAAAGCTGTAAGCCTCTGACCTTGATGAACTTCAAGAACACGTTGAGTTAGTGACAGACAGTTATCAGAGAAATGCTGGAGAGTCCGTGCCAGTGATGGAGGTGCATCAGATAGCCGGCTGGGAGAGTGATCTGATGATGACAATGCAGGATCATCTTCTTCAGCAATCGGTATAATGGAAGATATGGCAGCTTGATGACTTTCGGATCGGATCAGGGTGACCAAATCCGAAGAAAATTCTTGAATGAAGGCCAGATCTTCATCTGATTGTCCCGGAGGAGTGCTGGGTCTGGAAGGCGCCTCAAGTTGTAGAGCTGCAACAACAGTGGATACCACTAGATCCGGATCGACGAACTCTGGTGCGCCAACTGTTGCAAGTTTTGCGGTTGGACTGATTTGAACGTGGGAGTCTGACGATCCCAAAGGAATAGATGTTGTTGGAGAGTCCAACAACACGTTCAATGGTTCATCATCTGTAGCAGACGGAGCATTAGGCAATGGCTGCTCCACTGTCTGATCTGCTACTGGTTCTGCAGTCTGCGCTGCTGGCTGATCTTCAGTCTGGTCTGCTGCCCCAGAGGGAATAACCTCAACGAAAGGTTCTGCCAGAGTCTTGCTTGCAGAGGGATGATCCGGGCTGGTTACTGTAGTGGATATGCTGATTTTCTGTCGTTGAAATTGGACAGCTAAGTGGAGAGCATGAATATCCATCTCTAATTGAGCAATAACAACCCCATCATCTCTGGCAGTTGGAGCATTCGGATCGAAGTTCTCTTTCTTAGCAGCTAGGATCAGAGTGGCCAGTCTGAATCTTTGATTTGCCGTAAATAGCTCTTTACGCTACACGGCAAGCCGAACATCATCGGTCTCTGTCCCTTTCAGAACTTCCTCTTCGATCTTCTTCAGTCTGCTCAACTTTCCGAAGAACATCTCAATGTGGTTGATAGTCCGGTACTCGACGTATTCATCAAAGACCACAATGAGTGCCTTCACCTTCTCATCAACATCCTCCATAGCAATGTCGATGGCTGTCTGCGCTGCAGATTTGGGTTTAGAGGAGATTGGTTCTGAGAGAATGGCTTTGCCCTTGCCTGTGGAAGATGGAGATTAATCCTTGATTGGGTATAGTCTCCCAACTCAGTGATAACAATCCCTTTGACCACGGGGATGGCAGAGGGAATTCTAACGGTGACTTTGGGTGCAGGGGTTGAAGCTTGTGAAGGTTGGGTGGAAAGTTGGGGTGCAGGGGTGGCTTTAGTTGGTGGCAATATGGGTAGGGGTAGAGTTTTGATTGGTTTGGTAATCTGGGTTCGTGGCTTTTTGGGAAGTGGCTTGGTTGGTGGCGAGGGAGCAGACTGAGTTTCTTCAGAATCAGTCTGGATGGTTAGCTTTCGCTTGACCCGAGGTTTGCGCGCAACAGCTTGTTCTTCGCCCTTCTCAATCTTGACTGCAGCCAGAGTAGCAGGAGTAGGCGGAGCACTCTTGGACTTCAGCAGTGCGAGCCCTTTGGAGTTTAGAATCTTGAAGGGACTGAGAGCGGACTGCTTTCCCAGCTCGATGTCTAAGGACTCCAGTAGCTTGCTAAGAGGAACAGCAAAGCATACGTCCTGTTTTGATGCAATCACCGTTTCCATCAGAACTCCAAAAAGAATCACGGACCAGTTCATCTTCTGTCCGGATACAATAGCCGCCATAGCCCTGAACTTCTCTGCGGTTACAGCGTCAAAACTTCCTGTTTTGCCCAAAAGAGGCTTGCCAACGATTTCGCACAGCACCTGGAAATGAAAAAGCATTTCCTTCTTCTTAAACGAGGGTTGCAGGCGGTGGCCAAAAATAGAAATCTTCCCTTGAAGAGCTGAGAGTGACGCTTGAGGAATCTGTCCAAACTCTGTCAGTCCGGAATTGGGGAGGCCAAAGGTCTTGGCCAGTGTCATCGGCGAGATCTCAAATGATTTGCCCTTGACAGAGGTGGATATTGATGTCTTCTGGGAGACGGCATTGGCCAATAGTTCGCGGATTTCAGATTCATAAACAACTGTGCCGCACTCCAGAAAGTTCCTCAAGCCAAATGATTCCAAAGCTCGGAAGATGGACACCATCTCTGTATCTTCTGCCCTGTAAATGTCATTAAACTCAACGGAGAGAGAGTTGTGAGTAATGGTAGCCATTGGAATGAAGGTAAAAGAGTGCGAAGATTTAGGAGAGTGAGAGAATAAGAAAGCAGATAGCGGTAAATTGTAAAAAGTGAAAGAAGATGAAATGTTCAGCCCGCTAAATAGGAGAGAGAAGACACGTGTCTTTATCTCGATGACTGATAAAAAGAAATTCAAAATAAACGGTCAGGATAACAAATAGATAAGGCGGTTAAAATGCGATCAGTCCGGGCTGTTTTTGTTATATAAAAAAGATTTGTTGACCAGACAGATCATAGGATAACATCAGATTGACATGGATCGGTCTGAAAGTTCGGACCGGTCTGTGTCTTTCTGAACATTGTATTATCGATCTGTGGCAACAAAAATCTTTAAGTGCGAAAGTAAGAAAACATCTAAACTATTAAGATAAGTCAATTAAACCAAGAATTTGACGGAAATAATTAAACTTAGCCTCTGGGAGCGGTTTGGTGAAGATGTCTGCTGCTTGCTGCTCTGTTGAGATGTGCTCGATCCGAATTTCCTTTTTGCCAACATGATCTCGAATAAAATGATGTCGTATATCAATATGCTTTGTTCGAGAGTGCAGAACTGGATTATACGTTATAGCGATTGCACTTGTGTTGTCGCAAAATATCGGAGAGTCAACAGCTTGGATGCCATAGTCTTTGAGCTGGTGTTGAATCCAGAGCATTTGAGCGCAACAGCTTCCAGCGGCTAGATACTCTGCTTCAGCTGTAGATGTGGCAATCGATGTCTGCTTTTTACTGAACCAAGAGATCAATCTTTCACCTAGAAATTGACATGTTCCACTGGTGCTTTTACGATCAATCTTACACCCAGCGTAGTCTGCGTCTGAATATCCGATCAAGCTGAAGTTTAAATCTTTGGAGTACCAAAGACCAACGTTCTGAGATCCTTTTAAGTATTTCAGAATACGCTTGGCAGCAATAAAATGTGATTGCTTTGGTTCTGACTGAAATCTGGCGCACATACAGACTGAGAACATAATATCAGGCCGGCTCGCTGTAAGATACAATAGCGACCGATTAGTCCTCTATACATGGTTACTTCAACTGTCGTTCCCCCTTCGTCTTTGTCTAACTTGATTGTTGGACTCATTGGAGTTGATGCAGTTGAGCATGTTTCCATTCCAAATCTCTTGAGGAGCTCTTTGGTATACTTGGTCTGGTTGATGAAAATACCATTGTTGAGCTGTTTTACTTGGAGACCCAAAAAGAATGAAAGTTCTCTCATCATGCTCATCTCAAACTGTCCCTGCATTAACTTAGAAAATTTCTCGCACAATTTGGGGTTAGTTGACCCAAAGATTATGTCATCAACATAAATCTGAACTAATAGGGTATGTTCCCCCTTAATAAATTTAAAGAGAGTTTTATCTACTGAGCCGATCTGAAAATCATGGTTCAGCAGAAATTGAGATAGAGTGTCATACCAGGCTCTTGGAGCTTGTTTCAGACCATACACTGCTTTATTCAGTAGATACACATGATTGGGATACAAATGGTTCTGAAATCCAGGTGGTTGCTCAATGTAGACTTCTTCCTGAAGCTTTCCATTAAGAAAAGCGCTCTTGACGTCCATCTGATATACTTTGAAGTCTTTAAAGGCAGCATATGCAAGAAAGATTCGGATAGCTTCAAGTCTGGCGACTGGTGCAAATGATTCATCGAAGTCGATTCATTCTTCTTGTCTGAATCCTTGTGCCACCAGTCTGGCTTTGTTTCTAACCACAGTTCCATCTGCGTCCAGCTTATTTCTGAAAACCCATCTGGTTCCAACAACAGGCAGATCGCTTGGTCTGGGGGTTAGACTCCAAACTTGATTTTGTTCGAATTGATTAAGCTCTTCTTGCATTGCCTTAATCCAGTTGAAATCAGTCAGAGCTTCATCGATCTTCTTAGGTTCCAGAGTTGAGATGAAGGCAGCATGAGTGAACTCATCCATCATCTGTCCTCTGGTTCTAATCGGTGCAGAGGGACTACCAATCACTAGATTAGGTGGATGCCTCTTAGTCCATCGATAGCTTGACTCTGGATTGTCTGGTCCGGTCGGATGAGTAGTAGCAGCATGATCAGCATCTGCTTTAACATTTGAGTGAAGAACATCCGGATCAGCTCGATCTGAAGAAGCTTCAATGCCTTGATCCGGTCTGTCTGGTACTTTTGGTTCTGGTGGATTGTCTCTTGACCTGTTAGTTACAATCTCATCATCACTGTTAGCTTCGAGATGGATATTTTCCATCTGATTTTGAATTGATTCTTTGTTGCCCTCAACACATAAAGATTTATCAAAAACCACATGAATAGATTCTTCTACAGTTAAGGTAGTATTATTGAAAATTCTATAAGCTTTACTAATTGATGAATATCCCAAGAATATTCCATTATCTGACTTAGCTTCAAATGATGTAAGATGATTCTTACCATTGTTATGAACGAAGCATTTGCAGCCAAAAACATGAAAGTGAGAAATGGATGGTCTGTTACCAGTCCATATTTCATATGGAGTAAGGTTCAGCTTCTTGTTGATCATAGACCGATTTTGAGTGTAGCAAGCAGTGTTTACAGCTTCTGCCCAGAACTTTTGTGAGATTCCAGAATCAGCAAGCATTGTTCTTGCTGCTTCCTTGAGCGTTCTGTTTCTTCGTTCTGCAACTCCATTCTGTTGAGGAGTTCGAGCGGCTGAAAACTCATGCTTGATTCCATGATCTTCTAGAAAGGATTCAAGATTCTGATTTGAAAATTCAGTGCCTTTGTCACTGCGAATCCTGTCTATGCTGGATGATTTCTCATTCTGAGTGCGTTTCAGCAGCTTGATCAACTTCGGACCGGTCTGATCTTTACTGCTCAAAAATATAGTCCATGTAAAGCGTGAGTAATCATCAATAACAACAAGAGTATACCGCATTCCCCCTAAACTTGTTATAGGTATAGGACCAAACAAGTCCATATGCAATAGTTCTAAACAACGGGAGGAGGATTTGGCATTCTTGTTTTTGAAGGATGATTTGATCTGTTTGCCCATTTGGCAAGCTTCGCAGATCTTATCCTTAGCAAAATCGATCTTGGGCAGACCGATAACTAAATCATGTTTACACAGGCTAGAGATAGTCTTAAAATTGATATGATTCAAGTGTTTATGCCATAGCCAGTGTTTATTATCATTGTTAGCGATGAAGCAAGTAGGATTATCAGGTTGAGCATGATTCCAGTTAATCTTATATGTATTTCCATTCCTGATTCCTACAAGCATGGTTATACCGTCTGATGATTTAACAGTGCAAGTGTGTTTGTGAAATTCTACAGCATAACCATTATCACAGAGTTGACTTATACTAATCAGATTATAGCACAGATTTTCAACTAACAGCACGTCATTGATAATAATGTTACCATGGACAATCTTACCCTTACCCACGGTCTTACCCTTTGAGTTATCTCCGAAGATGATCTTGGGTCCAGTACATTCTGTGACTTCAGACAGCAGCTCGATGTTTCCAGTCATGTGACGAGAACACCCACTGTCCAAATACCAGTCTGATGCGAGTTTCTTCGGTACCTGTCATCAAATATAATTATTGTTGGTACCCAATCCTATTTGGGTCCAGAACGGATTAGCCCTTTGGGAACCCACACCTGTATCAGCTTCAATGGCTTGTGTGTGTAAGGTGTGCTGTGTGCTGGTCTGTTTCGATGTTGTGTGTGATAATGTGTGCGCTGTGGAAGCCTTTGATTCTCATAAGGTAGTCTATATCTTCGTTGAATCGGTTTTGAATTATAGTAATTGTATTGTCTTCCTTGCCTTCGATCTTGCACCCTTAGATTTGGTGTGAAAGACGCAAAGCTTGCTGGTGCCTTTTCTTTGGCTTGGTTGACATATACAATTCCTTTTCTCAAACATTGATTCACGAAAGAGACTCCCGTTTGAATCGTAGGTGCTCCAGTCTCATATACTGTGCTGGATTTAACAAATGTCATTTGTTTGATTTTGTTCTTTGCCAGTAATAGTTCAGATTCATCTTTGGTGGATTCTTTGGTGTCAAAGCCTATGCCGGTGAAATCACCAACGTTTCTTTGTACCTCTTGTAATTCATCCAAAGATGTTCTGGATTTTGTCCATGTCTTGAATAAATGAGAAAGCTTAGCATTTTGTGTGCTAATTCTCTTATTTTCTTCATGGAGCTGATCGTAGGAGATTTTCAGCTTATTCAGCTCGATCTGGAGATTGTTGCACTCACCTGCTCAGAGCAGCTTGGTTTGTTGTGCTCATCCATTTGATCACTGATTTTAGCTTTATTCTTCTCAAATGATTCAGCTAAGATCCTATAATCGTTAGCCATGTCTTGCAGTGCGGACATGAGCTCTTCACGTGTAAATTCATTTGAGTCAAAGTCAAATACCTCGTCTGTCTGACTCATCTCTTCATCTGCCATTAGACATTGAATATCTTCTTCGCTTTCGCTGGAAGAATATTCGGAGCTGTCTGAATCGGAGTCAGTCTGAGCCCATTTGCTGTTTCCTTCTTCAGCTACTAGGACCTTTTGGGACTTTCCATGATTTTTGCGGTCTTTGTAGTGCTTCTTTTTCCTGTCATCGCGATGCTTCTCCTTCCGTTCTTCTTTCTTCGGTCTGGTGCAATCTGCAATGAAATGTCCGGTCTTACCACAATTGTAGCAAGCCTGATCATTACAGCATCGTCCTTTCTTGGCTTATAATGATGAGAGGGTTTAAAGTTCCTCTTATTTTTAGACATGAATTTACCGAATTTCTTGATAAATAATGACATAGCATCATTACTTATCTGTTCAACGGATCGGTCTGATGTTGAGGCGGTCTGGTCTGGAATGGCTGCCAGGGCCTTGTTTGGTTGAGAGATGAATGGCTCTGCTTCACCTCTGCTTATCAGTTCAAACTCATAGGCCTTAAGATCTGCAAACAGATCATGAAGTTCAACCTTGTTAAGATCTTTTGATTCCCTCATGGCAATGGTCTTAACATCCCATTCCTTTGGCAGAGCTCTCATAACTTTCAGAGCGATCTCTCTGTTAGAATATTCCTTCCCCAGACCATTCAGTTCATTTATGATGCCAGTGACTCTTTCATCAAACTCATTTAGAGTTTCTCCACTCTTCATCTTTATGCTCTCAAATCTTTGAAGAGCAACAGTTAACTTGTTTTCTTTGGTCTGGTCGTTGACCTCACATAGCTGTGCTATCTTTTCCCAGATTTCTTTGGCAGTAGAGCACATTTTGATTTTGCTGAACATGTTCTTGTCTAATGTCTTGAACAAGATGTCTTTGGCAACATTATCGAGATTTGCTTTCTTTCTTTCCTCATTCGTCCAGAGGGATCTGTCCTTTTCTACCATTTGTGGTTCACCACCAGTAATGGCGACTGGTGTATTGACTTTCAGAATCTTCATTGGTCCATCAGTGATGACGAACCACATATCGTCATCCTGAGCTGCCAGATGAGCTTGCATTCTGATTCTCCAGTCATCATAGTCTTCTTTTGAGAACATAGGAATTTTGTTGAATGATGCCATCAGCTCAAGTGTCTTTGTGCTGATTAAGATGACCTGCTTTGATACCACTTGTTAGGATCGGTCCGGAGTGTTTAGAGGGGGGGGTGAATGAACACTCCTTGTAAAAATTAATCCCTTGTGATTCTTTCGGATTAGTGAAAGAAATCTGTTTCTTAATCAACTCTTGTACAGAACAGACCACTGAATGTATAAGTGCGGAACGGTCTGTTCTTGTATATGTAAGAACGGCTCGATGGCTAGTATGAAAGAACAAGTGCAGAAAGATAATACACAGGATATGTTTCTGGAAGTTCGAAGGTGGTGTAATCCTTCTACGTCTCCCCTTCTTCCAATTAAGGAAGGTTTATACTAGAAGACTTTGATTTATACAATCCTGTTGTACAAACTCGATTCAGCTGGATTTACCTCACTACCAGACTGAAACTCCTAGTCACTCGATCTGCTCAGACACTCTCTGTCTGACAGTTACAATATGTTTCTCACTTCTATTTTTCAACACAGAATACACAAGATGCGCACAGTGATCCTAAATGATCAATGTTACAAAGTAATCGTGCTTAAGGATAATTTCAGCTCGAGAGCTTCTGAGCTTGTAAGCTTGTGCTGTTTTTCTTTTCTTGTGCGTTTTTCAATTGATCAGTGAGAGTCATGTATATTCCTTTTGTTGCATCCTTTTATAGTTGTAAGTACCAACGACATTATTTCCCTTAATGTGCAACTTTGACTCTGCTTAAACTCTAAGTAAGCTACAGTCTTCTTCTTCAGGATACTTGCCGTTCTGGTTCATACTTTCGGCGACTGTCAGGTAGGCTCTTCTTTGTCTTCTTACCTTTTATGGCAATCTTCAGTCTTTGGTCCTTTGTAGCATTAATTACGACATTAAATGCTACAATAAATAGCCGTTAATGATTCGGACTGAAGAGCCATTCTTTATGCATCCTTGACTGCTCTGATCTGATAAAGATTGAGATCGATCTGAAGCATCGATTTAGTCAGTCTGAAATCCATCGATCCGGTCTGATATGCTTTGTCATCTTATCAGCTTGATCTGTTTTGGGCGATCGATCTGGTCAGTCTGATTTCTCTCGATCCGGTCTGAAATTTTTGTCATCTTTAAAATCTCATTGATAAGGTCCGGAACTAACAATACATTAATAACTAGTGGCTCTATCCTTCTAACCGTCGTTACTTCTACTCTGATCCCGTCCACTAGTACCTGCCCTATCGCCTGAAAAACAAAACCCATAAAAGGGTGAGCTAACGCTCAATACGTTCATATCAAATAATAAACAGAAGTTATAAAGATCGTAAACATCTCATCAAAATAGCTCGACAATTTAACGAATTGTTCCTTTACATCTGAACTAATCTTGTCAAACAAAACAACAATAATATATTATGCAATAAAAGCAAGATTCAATATCAAATCCTATCATCTCATAATCTATTAAATATCAAATCATATCATCTCATCATCTATATGTGAAATGCATCGCAATGCATTCACCATCATCAGACCAGATATGTCATCCACTGGCCTACATCAAGAACTCGTCAGTTCACATCAACCATATACATGATAACAGAATCATATATGGCATCCACAGGCCCACATCATGGACTCATAAGTCTTCATCATCCACATTATAACATCTATCCAATCATCACTCCATATATATAATATACAACAATATTCTCACCATCATTCTATTTCAACTCATCATATACTATAATATCGCATCATCGTTATATCCCAACTCATTAGGTACCATATCATCATTCTCTCTCAATTCTTTTCATTTAATGCTATTCAATTAGTATGTTTACTCAATGATAATTTACTGTTCATATTGAGACAGAACGTACCTGAATGGTTGGACTAAAAACAAACTATGATATTCGACTTCCCACCTGATCTCTGCTGCAATTATCTGATCATAATATCATAAAAATTTCTGTCATTGATATTGATATCATAGCAATCTATTCCATATTATCAATAACTGGCGCATTTCTTTCATTTAAACCACTTACTTGATTCCAATTTTTCAAGTTCAATTCAGTTTCAATATTTCATATTTCAAGTTATAGGACTTTCAATTTAACCATTCAAGGCAGAGTGTGTTTTATGTTACTAAGTTTTCGAGAAAAAAAATCCAACATTGTTGCTACTTCTACAATCAGGTTCTTTCTCAATAAGCTACTACAGAATCAGAACTCATTCTTAAATTTAGCAAAAGATATACAAAACCCAAAAGTAATCTAAATAGGAGCTCTCAAGTCATTTACCAATTATACTATCTACCATTAGGAAACAACATCGACATATTCTCAGTAATCATGTATCAGTTTTCAATGCATCATTAACCCTCACAAAGTAAACATCACGGTTATCTACCTTATCCCATAGGAAATTGACAACGTCGCATATGTTTATCTCCTCATATAACATCAGTTAATATCATAACAATATTATATTCATCTCATGATAATAATCATGTATCATTGGTATCATTTTCACACAACATTTACATTATTTTTTTCCCCAAGCTTTACCTCTCATAATCAGTTGTCAAATAAACTAGCCATGGACAACGTACACCAACAATATTATTCATTCTTTTAAAAAAAAATCCTATGCGTTTACCGAATTTATAACATCGCACCTTGTTATTATCATATAAATCATCTCATACCCATGTTGTTGAAAAAGCCACCACTGTACATCAACATTATAACATCGTACAACGTCACACATGCTCTGTAGCATCGATTTCACTAAATATCATCATTTGGCTACTATGTATATCATGCATACCAATGTCGTAACATCTGAAGTATACGTATTACAATGTAATGCCTCGATTTATGTTATATACGTGTGATATGATTATGGTGTAATTATATCACGTGGCAGTATGATAATGGGGGTTCGAGTGGAACCAAGAATGACTTACTACATGTATGAAAAGAGATATGGTAATGGTGTACAATGAGTTGAACCATAATATATCAAGAAATATGAAATGTATATGCATTTGAAGGTGCATTAGCATGTGAATTGAATTTGACTTGGAGTTGCATTTACATTTGGATGTCATCTTCATGTACATGACACTTAACATGTAATTATCTCCAAATGACATGATATCAAGTAACTTAGGGACTTAAGGTTCTATAACAAGTGGCTTAGAGGAGAAATCACATACTACACCACTTTTCACCTAAAATTCTCTACAAAGCTCCTCTCCAACCCTTGGAGATTTTCTTAGGCAAAGCTTGAGTTTTCACTTGTGAAGTGAGCTAGGAAGTTGGGTGAAGTGATTTCTTAGCATCTTGGTAAGGAATTCATGATTGAACACTTGAATTATGTTATGGATGTTAAGATATGTGAAAAGAAAGATCAAGTGTGCATGTAAAGAATCATATCATGTTTATATGCTATGAATTGGATTCTTTGATGATAGAAACATGTTATTATGGTCCTAGAGATTGTAAGAAACAAGTTGATATGGTTCAAATTGAATTAGAGGAGAAGAACCATGGAGATAAGCTTGAAAATCGCCATGCTCTAACCTTTCTGGGCATCGGCGATCGATCGGTACGTTTTGGCGATCGATCGCCGAAGACAGCCAATTTTTAAGGCGCTGAAAAGGTGTGGCGATCGATCGGTGAAATTGTCGCGATCGATCGCGATGAACAGAGCATTGTGGCGATCGATCGCCAAGTTGTTGCGATCGATCGCGAGGGGACAGAATGTGATGGCGATCGATCGGTGTTTGTAGCGATCGATCGGTGGTTTAGAAATCTTGAAAATTTTTATATTTTGTAGAATTTGATTTTAATGCCTATGATAACATGATATATTGTTGGCATTGTTGTAGCATCATCTCAGGGGACAGGGCAAAGAGGCAATTAGCTATCAACGCCTGATTTATCGCTTTTGTGTCGAAATACAGGTACGTGTTGACGTACGGAGTATAGATATGATGCGATGATGATGTTATGGTTTTGATATCATATGATTTATGTTATCTTGTGTCATATGATTGGTAGTTCATATGCATGTTCATACATGGATTTCATATGATTGGGATGGATGCCTTGATAGATATGTGTATATGCTTTGGTGAGATCATTGCCTCGATAGATATGCCTGGTGTGGTGTATGCTTTGGCTGGGATCGTTGCCACGATAGATATACTACATATGCTTTGGCTTGAGAGATATACGCCTGGTGTGGGTATATACTCTGGCTATTATCACCGATGAGCATGGTACTATGATATGTGCTGCTAATATGCAGATGTGATGTGGTTCCACTGACATATTGAGCTGATTAGGCATATCATATGGGGCTCGTGATAATAGGGAAATTGTTGAGACATGTCATGACATAGTGCATTTGTGGATGCATGATACAGAACATTCACGTATTGATGATTTATTTGTGCTTTATCATTGATATTGATATTGTGGTTTGATATTGCACTGAGATAATTGTTATCTATACTCACGTTGTGAGTGTTTCTGTAGGGACTCATAGACGTGTGGAGCGTGAGTCATGATTTCCGCTGCGAGGGGAACCACTGCCTAGGAGTTCTTTTGGATTAGGTTGTTTATGTACATGTTATGTATAGTTTGTTAGGTTTTTGAGAACCTTGTAAACAACTTAAGTAGTATGAACTCTTAATCCGTGCATGGTACATTACTTAATTCAGACTCACATATGTATGTTTAATGGATACATAATGGATTAAGTAAAGAGGACCCCACATACAACATCATACTTGAGCACTTAACATTTTCACTCACCTTAGTAACATACCATCACCACTGAGAACAACACTCATTTAAATCATCGAAATTATAAATGCACATTATCAAAATACCATTGAAAAAGGATCTAGACATGGAGTTCACACCATCGAATATTATCTTCTTCATATATATGAATAACAAGGAACACTTTACCTTACAAAGACCTTTGTATGTCAACCATCATCATGCAACCACAATGGTTTGCAATAATACAAATATTTATCGCATCAAATAACATCGTCGCACATAAACACACTTTCAAATTATCATCGTCACACATACACATGTAACCATAGACATGCGCAAGTATTAAATCATCTATCTCCCTCGAGGTAGTCTTAGGAAGGTTCAATGCTCTGATACCACCTAAAATTCTCAGTTCACATAATTATTTAAATTATTCCAATCAATACATAAATTCATAAAATTCTCGACTCTGGCATTCCTATATTTTATTATTTTCTTAATCATTTAATTCTTAATTATTAGTATTTGTTTATTATGTTTCAAAATATTGACGGGTGTTACAATTCTCCCTCACTTATTGAATTCATCCCCGAAATTCAAATGTACTTCTAATTCACATGAGCATGTCTATATAAGAACATACCGTCAAAATATTTCAGGGCATAACTGATGCATTCGCTTTTTTGTTTCCCCTGTGGCCTCCTCAATGCCTCTTCTATGCCATTTTACTTTAACCATAGGAATACTTTTACTCAATTTCCTCTCAGCCCTATCAACAATACCGATAGGTCGTTCCACATATGTCATATCATGATCAAGTTCTATTTCTTTAGTTTGTAGTACATGAGACTTATCAGTTTCATATTTTTGCAGCATTGAGACGTGGAAAACATCACGCGTCTTTGGTAGTGCAGGTGGCAGTGCTAATCTGTATGCCAGAGTACCAATCCGTTCCAGAATTTTATATGGTCGAATATATCTTGGTGATATTTTCCTTCTCTTTACTGTTTGAACTACACTTCTGAATGGGGAATTTTTTAGAAATACTCGATCCCCAACAGTGAATTCTAAATGTCTATGCCTCCAATTAGCATAACACATATGTCTGTCTTGCGCCGTTTTGATTCTCTGTCGGATATTCTGTACCTTCTCTTCTGCCTCTGTCAATATATAAGGGCCCACAATGCTCGACACTTTCTCTCGTACAATGTCTCAAATGGAGCCATGTCAATATTAGTTTGATAACTATTATTATACGAGATTTATGCTATCATCAGATATTCATGCCAATTAGGACTGAAATCCATTACACAGGCTCTCAACAGGTCTTTCAATATTTGAGTAGCACGTTCAGATTGCTCGTCGATCTGTGGATGGTATGCAGTACTCATCCTCAACCGAGTTCCAGAGCATCTTGGAATTCCCACCAAAAACTAGAAGCAAATCGAGGGACACGATCTGAAACTATCGACTTTGGACCGTGTAATTTCACTATTTCCTGGATATAAATTTACACCATCTTGTCCAACTTAAATATCCCACTACATGGTATAAAATGTGTTGTCTTTGTTAATCTATCCACAAAGACCCAAACTGCATCATGTCCTCTTGGTGTACATGGTAAATGAATAACGAAATCCATCGTTATATACTCCCATTTACACTCTGGCGCATCTAAACTCTGCATCAGGCCTTCTGGATTTAATTGTTCTCCTTTCACCTGTTTACATGTTAAACATACTTTCACAAACTTTAGCAACATCAGTCTTCATTTTTTTTCCACCAATAATGAGTCTGAAGATCATGGTACATCTTCTTACCTCCAGGATGAATACTAAAAACGGCAGCAATGTGTCTGCAGTAATATTTCACCCCTCAAATAAGAATCAGTAGGAACCACTAACCTTGTATGCAATCGAAGAATGTCATCATCAACAATATGAAAACCAGATCTATTCCCTTTTGTCACCAAATGTCTCCATCTCTGAATCTCAGTTTCAGATTTTTTTCTCTCTCGAATACGAGTAATCAGTTCTGTTCAATCTGTAGAGTATATACTCTAGTAGGACTATGAGATATGTTAAAGCTATAACCAAAAGTACAACAATCAGCAATCAAAGTAGAAATCTGACAATAAATAATTGTCTTCTGGCAAACTTGTATGCTGATAAGTGTCGTTTTTACACTTATTTTGCTATGATTTTGTATTTGATTTTCATGTTGGTTCCTGGACGATTTTACGCTTTTTGGTATATATTTGTTGATTTCAAGAATCTAGGTAGAAGCGCCTAAAAAAGTGGAGGATTTGAGCTATTTAGTGATGAAAAGGACCAAATTGAGATAACAAGTTGAAAGATGGAGAAAAATATCGAGATTCAAGATGTTGAGCACGACGATCGATCACCTTTTGACGTAAATAGAAAAACAAAATTTGAGTTTTGGCGATCGATCATCGAAGGCAGAAAATTTGTGAGTTGAAATTCAATAAGCGGTCGATCGCGGGCGGGGTCTTGGCCGATCGATCGCCCGTCGCGAAAAAAGTCGAGATTGGATGATTTTGAAGAAATGTGTCATACAAGATGATGGGTTCCTCCTCCACTATATAAGAGACTTCATACACGAAAATTGTGACCTTTGCACATATTTTTCCTTACCTAATAGCAGCCTCCACCCATACCATACCATCACAAGACATTGAAGAGCAAGAGCAACGCATGAGACGGAACTACGGAGCAACGCACGGAGTCACTACCTCGTGTATTCGTATTTCTAGACTTGTTTACCTAGTTTTGGATTGTTACACTCCTAATTTTATTTCTAGGTAAAGCCAAGAAATAAGATTTTATTTCTAGACCATTGAAATTATTTGGAATATAATAGTCAATTTTGGTGGATGCAAGACTTAAATATATAGTGAGCACATCACCATTTATTCACTGGACTCGTCCGAAGCATCCAGTGTGATGACTAATGGTGCCTTCTCGTACATAATTTCATGCTTCTGGATAATGCAATAGGAACATCCTCACATGGACGTTTTTTTTCATGGATCTCTCCGTGTCTAATTTTTGTGTAGTAAGCATCAGCAACTGGGGTGGGTCTATGCAGTTTGTTTGAGTAGTTGTTTTTCTCATTCCACTACAACCAGCAATGTCTACTGTATTTGGCCCTTTCACTTTTTCCATAGCTTGAAGATCTGCTTAGTTATCTTTATCTGATGATATGTTGATCACAATATTTACTGAGATAATTCTTCAGCAGTTTATGCTTCTTACAAGTAAATATTTTTTTTTTTCATTTATGGTATTTAAATAGAAGTCTCAAATGCTTTTACTACAACCTCATATACCAATAATTAATGACATGTCAATCAAGTTGTCTGATGTGATTAATTAGATACTATAGGCTAACATAGGTCAACTGGGTTTCATTGTTGCTACCCTTAAGGACACTGCCCTCAGGGGCATCATCCATCATCCATTTAGAATTTTTTTTTTTTTTTAAAAAAGATTCCAAATGAATGGTGATGATGTCCCTAAGGGCACTATCCTTAAGGGCATCATCAAACAAACCGGTCAACTGATACAAAGTAAATATTCTTAATGGTGCTTGTAAAAGTTGAAATGACCACCATGACTTCAATTAAAGATGTATTAGACTTATTGGAAATTCATTACAGATTGTTTATAACCTCTTATTTATGTATTTACACCTGACAATCATTCAAGCCTCAATTTGACAGCACAAGAGTACCTACATTGTTGATGGAATTCTTTGTAGTCGAATTATAACTACGGGTAATGCGAAAACAATAGCAATCATGCGTCATAGCTAAGGGATTCCTCGGTTCGGGCTTAAAAAGTATGACATTATACAAAGACAGTAAACACAAAAGACAATGACATTCATTACCATTGCTAAGTACGAAATAACACAATGACAATATACATAAGAACAAAACATAACAGTATAATACCTAGAAATAATAATGACAAGCATTAGAAACAACGAAACACAAAGCAATGCGCATATGCACCTAGGGCTGAGCATTCGGTCGGTTCGGTTACCGACCGAATCGAATTTCTGAAAATCAAACCGAACCGATTTTTAAAACTGTAACCGAACCGACCGATTTATTTTTCGAAACCGAACCGATAAAAAATCGGTTATTTCGGTCGGTAACCGAATTAACCGATATTTTTTTAAAATAATAAAATAAATTTAAAAATTAGATATTGTGATTTTAAAAATTAAAATAATTAGATTATTTGATTTTAAAAATTAAAAAAGTAAAACTTAAATAAAGAATGATATTAATTGATTTTTTTAAAAATAAAAACAATTTATTTTTTAAAAAAATATTAAAAAATTAAAAAATTCGGTTTATTCGGTTAACCGATATTTTTAAAATGAAAACCGAAACCGAACCGAATTAACCGATTTTTTAAAAAATCAAAACCGAATTTCCGAAATAACCGAACCGATTTTCCAAAATATTTTGGTTTTTTTTGGTTTGTTCGGTTTAACCGAACTTTTGCTCACCCCTATATGCACCCAAAACAACAACAAAATTGTTCAGCATGGAACATAATGTACTTGATTGAATCTTTTTGTAATCCAGGTTTGTTAGATGCCATCGAATGGTCTGTTTCGACATATTGACTCATGTCAAATTTATGTTCATTGTTCAAAAGACCAGATTGTGCGCTACATGATGAGTGGAATTTATGTGTGTTCCAACTCATTGTATTACCACTATAGGATGAATTGTTTTGAGAGCAATCTGCAGAGTTTCAAGAATTCTGACACCGATTCTTTTTCAATGGTATATTTGTTAGGTTGTAATCATCACACCAATAGAAATGTTTCAGTGTTTCAAACCAGCCGGATGCATAGGGTAATGGTGGCCGTGACGGGTTGAGAACCCCCCAGCTTTTAGCATGATATCATTGCCACACACATTGTGGTGGTATCTTCAACTCCATCAAACCTACGGACAAGAGACTATCATTATTAGGGGTGAGCAATCGGTGCAAACCGAACCGAATTGTCGAAAAAACCGAACCGATCGAATTTTTTTTTGTCTAACCGAATCGACCGAATTTTATTCTCAAAACCGAACCGACCGAACCGATAAAAAATCGGTTATTTCGGTTGGTCACCGAATTAACCGATATTTTTTTTAAAAAAAAAATTTGAAAATTAGATAATGTGATTTTAAAAATTAAAATAATTAGATCATTTGATTTTAAAAATTAAAAAAAGTAACATTTAAATAAAGAATGATATTAACTGATTTTTAAAAAACTAAAAAACAATTTAATTTTTTAAAAAAATATTAAAAAATTAAATATTTCGGTTTATTCGGTTAACCGATATTTTTAAAATGAAAACCGAAACCGAACCGAACCGAATAAACCGATTTTAAAAAAAATCAAAACCGAATTTCCGAAATAACCGATGATTTTTCAAAATATTTCGATTTTTTCGGTTTGTTCGGTTTAACCGAACTTTTGCTCACCCCTAATCATTATCCATTTGGAAGCTGGAAAAAAATATCAAGTGAGACTATGAGACAAGCTTTTCCTTTTTAATATTGAAGCTGGAAAACATATCAAGTGAAACTAATATGGAAAACATATCAAGTGAAACAAATTATTCCTCTTGAAACATAAAACACATCTACTATTGGAAGAAAGTAATATCAATCTGACCCGATAAATGATAAAGCATAAACATGCATTTAAATACTCATAATCATAGCACATGAACACATCTCTTTGTCAAATACATAAACCCAACTATTTTTGGAACAAAATACATACAAATCTGAGCACATGGAAGAAAAAAAAACATAATGATATTGTTCAAAAAAATCACATACACTCAACCCATCTTTTTGAAAGACATAAACCCATATATTTTTTGTTGTCACTAATGCTCACACTACTAGAACTATGATGGCTTTAATACTAATTTGAGCACAATTCTTTTTTGTTGTCTAACATTGTTACAAAAACTATCGTGATATGAAACTGAGTCAAAAAATGACAAAACGTAAATATATTGGTCGAAATACAGTGGATGATTTAGTGCTAACTTCTGATTGTTAAGAGTGTGAAAATCGTCAATTATCTTGTTTGTACGTCCCCTTGATAACTGCTTGAAAATGCTTTTGGCGATATCATATTTTCTTTCCTCTCCTTGGACATGCCTTATTGGCTTGCTTTGGAGGAAAGGAAGTGTAGCATTTACGTCATCAACATACTTAATAATTGGATACTGTGTCAAGGAACCCATTATATTCACTCTATTGGTAACCTCATCACATTATTATTATATTTTGTATAGGGTTAAGAAATATTACACTGTATCTTGGGTTAAAATGTTGTTGAAAGCAAAGTATGAGGACATGGCTTGAGTTATGTAAGGTGAAAATTCCATCACTTCTTTTGTGCTTAAATGCTTATGTGCAAAAAGCTTGAGTTTGAAAAAATGTAAATTCCAAGAAGCTCCATTGATCTTGACCTGCTAATTCGCCTGAATTAAGTTGTCTGCCAGGTCCTTTCAAGTTTTCATGTGGAGATGCTTGAGAATAAAAGAATTGATGACTTTAAAAGTGCAGAAAAATATTATTTTATCCAATAATGTCCATTTTTCCTTTTTTTTGCTGATTATTTGCTTTAAAAGTCTCGGCAGTATGTTGTCAGACATGATAATTATAAATATTAACTATGGTAGCATTGTTCATCTTGTTAGGTTTTTCTTTAAAGTCAGGAGACCAAAGTGCAGACCACAACTACTTAGCTTTCAGTTCGAAATGCGCAAGAAAATCATTATCCCAGAAAAGGATGCTCTCTGTTCAAGCAAGTTATAGGTACCGTCTTAAGATTCGGTTGCATGTGATGTTGGTCTCTGGCTGAATTATAGTTGATTTAACCTTCTAATTGTGGTTGTTAGTTGTGATCCTCCCCCTTTCATACAAACTACCCTTTACAGTTATTTATATGGATAGATTAATCGGAATGAATACATTTTTGTATATATTTGTTAGCACTTAGGGCTACCTAATTTGTCATAACAGTTGACCTCTCAATTTGTTTGAACTTAATGTGGACTCTCTTCTTGATATATGTGTTGGACCCTGGAGCACTCCAGGGAAACTAAGAGGGTTGATAATCTTAATGTACACAATGTTGTTGTCCTTATGAGGCTCTTATCAATGAATGATGAAGGACCACACTGATTTTCTAATGAGATGAGTCTCAAACTGGCTGAGGGGTCTAAGTGAAAATGGTAATGAGTAGCAAGACTACTACTAATCTTTTTTAATATCTTTAAGAGATGTTTCTAAAAGTTTGTCGGGGCTTGATGTATTTGATGCAGTGATGGTGGAAAGCAAAGTGGTGCAAGCGCCTTTGTTGGTGGATTTGTTTTAGGGGGATTAATTGTTGGCACTCTTGGTTGTGTCTATGCACCTCAGGTACAATTCTCAGACAGTAATGACTATTGTCTTTATATCCAGCTGCTTTCTCTACGGGCCATTCATGTTCATTTTATTATTCATAACGGTCCTGATCTTAGAAACTATATTCTTTGATGTCGCATTGAATTTTTGTTTAGTGTAAATGTATGATTGTTCCAACTTGAAGGTGGACGATACATACATTTTGATGCAATGGCCTTTTTGGCCTTTCACAGATCAGCAAGGCTTGGTACCAATAAGAAGCATCTCATGAAGAAATTTCCCAAATTTATATATGATGAAGAAAAAGCTTTGGAGGCAAGCAGCTTTCTTATCTCTATAGCAGACCCTGTTCGTGTAGAATTTTTTTTATTCGAAAAGCTCTCAAAACAATTTTTTTCCTGTTAACTTCATCCTAGCTTGATTTGATGTGGTTTGCAAAAGAGCAAGTTTCCTGAGATGCTTCATTATCAATGCAAATGAATTTAATAGCTACTAGATCATCATATGTAGCCAGTAACCATGATAACTATATACTTTGTCTGGACATTTTGACCCAAAAACGTATTGTTTGGAGGTGTAATGTATCGATCAAGTCTTTTAGTCTAATTCTAAAGTTGTATGTGATTGCTCTTCAAACCCTGGGAACAAGAAAGAGTTAAGTGAGAATATGTCTAAGACTCTAACGTCATTTGAATGTAACCTTCTGTAATTTTATGCGATTTATGTATCATTTATTCTAGTTACCTGCCTATGTGTGCAATCTGAGGAAGATATCGCAATAACCTGTTGGATAGAATGAGAATTCATTTTTGTTCTGTTTCTAGAGATCGATATCATGTCATCAAATTATTTCTGAGGTATATATATGCTGTAACACTGTATTATGGGAAAACCGGCTGAATCAATCGCCACGGATTGCATGGTTGATTGTGTGGAAGATGCTTACTTGCATTGTTCCACCTTTATAATGGACTCATGTGCTATTCCTGTCCACAGAAACAACGCAAGAAACTGGCTGAGAAGATCGAACAGCTCAACTCTGCTATAGATAATGTGTCCAATCAGTTACGATCAAAAGAACTGCCAAAGGGATCAGTAGTGATCTCAGACGACATCGAAGCTATTATCTAAGGCTGTGTCGATGACACTATTCTGTAATCCCACATTTATTTTGGTGACGACTGTTTTACCTGGGGATACCACCGTTTGCAACTTTATACTTGTTATCCATTGATAAATGCTGATACTTTGAGATACTTTGATTTCTTTCTTCATGTTTTCTGTGGTTTGTGTCAAAGTTGATATAATTTACAGAAATCAAACGTTGTGTTGGCCATATGGTGTTACCTTGTATGTACTTTCCCTTCATGTTCTATTTTCCTGGCCATGCATGTTACAAACGAAATTGATAGTGGAAGCTGAGTGGAAGGAGTAAAATTACATACCTAACCCTTGTTAACACAACACAAAGTTCATATTTCTCTCATTTGCATCATCTGCTGCTGTTTTTTTTCTTTTTTGTGGAATTCCATTATTCACAGTATTAATTAATAATATTAAAAAATTTAAATTTTAATAATCACAAGTATAAAAATATCAACATGTGGCTCATATTTTGTCCCTGCACAAGGAAAACGTCATCTTATATGATATCAATCTTCGAACACCGTCCTCACCATTCATCACTCCTGACTCAATTCCAAACATGATTTAACAATCAAAATCTGACAAAGATATCAGTAATATCTGAACATTTATGTTCTTGAAACCATTATATATTTTCTAGTAACTTAAGTTGCATCCATGGCTTGCCACTTAACTTTCGCTCCAGCAAGAATCCCATCAAAGCCCCAGGCTTCCCTCAGAGACCCCCCATTCTTTCCCTGCTCAATGGTTCTCTAAGGTCACGTTTCCTCCTCTTTAGTAACTTTACTGTTTGATGCATGTCCTTGGTTGAAAAATATAGATAAATTTTGGTTGATTTTGTTTGGATACGACTTAATAAGTGGAGTAAATGTGAATTGGTTTAATTTTTTTGCGGTTATTTAGAAGCTGGAAGTGGCAGAATTTTCAGGCCTCAAGTCCAATGGTCGTGTCACATTTGCCAAGAATGCAATGGTCGTGTCACATTTGCCAAGAATGCAAGGGAGGCTTCTTTCTTATGTAGTTTCCGCACAGCTCATTCCGAAGGTAGTTTTCCTACCATTTTCTACTGCAAGAATTGTACATTTCTGTGTATCTAATAAAGGGTTCGATTCTGTTAGTCCGATGAATCAGAAAATGAATGCACGGACAAAAGTAAATTTTAACTTTTTTTGGAATTTAGAGAATGAAATATTATTTTTATGCTATATACTAAAGAAAAAATGTAGTATGGCTAATTGCTCCTGTTGGCCTCCCCTCCCTCTGCCATTTGCTAGTGCCAGGAAAAGACTGTGTGTTACATTTGTTGTATTCTATACAGTCAAGGAGGGGGTCAGGATTTATATGGAGGGAGTGACTCGTTGTATTTGGTGAATGAGACATTAATTTTTTGAAAAAATAACATAAAAAATTCCTTCCCTTTCTTTGTTTTTGTTCGAGGCAAAGTAGAAATGTATGTTTTTTGCAGAATGGTGTTTCCTGCTCATTGGCAACTAAACCTGTACTTTATAAAACCTGGAATATAAAGAATTCTAGACCAATTTATATCCTAAAATATTGCTAAATGTACGAACTTGTGCCTTGTGAACAGATGAATGGAAAACATTCAATTGTATGCTTCATTCTTGTCTCCGAACATGGCAATAACGTTAGCCTCCTGCCTTTGATCACTAGACAGCACGACACGCCCATTAAAGGCGAGACTGTTACCAAATTGAAGGTAGGAATAAATGGTTTTACGGAATTGGTAGAAACTTCCTCCGGTGCTGGCATGGCCGTAAAGATTCTCCCCTTGATGTTGTTGTCATCAACAACTGTTTGAATAAATAGATAGATAGAGATTGTTATGAGATAAGGAGATACGATAATCTTTGTATTTGATTTATTGGAGTGTTTTCTTTTCTTAGTACTCTTTAGTATTAGGAGTCTATATAAACATACATTGTATCTCTTCTTTGATATAGTTTTTGAATAAAGAGTTTCTAGTTCTCTTAAAACTCATCTTTCTACATGGTATCAGAGCCATTATATCTTATACGAATTTTTTTTCCCCAAGATTTTCGCGGCTGTTACTGTGCGCGGCTACTGTTCAGGCGGCGCGGTTACTGTTTACGGCTAATGTTCACGCGGCGCGGTTACTGTTTACGGCAACTGTTCACGCGGCGCGGTTACTGTTCACGGCTATTGTTCACGCGACACGATTACTGTTTGCGGCTTTTTTTTTCCGTTCAATTCTTCACTGCCCATCGTATAAATGGCTTCTACAGATTCTTCTTCCTCGGCCACCACAAATTCTACCACTACACTCACCCCACCAACACTTACTGATTTTTCTTCCAATCATATTACGAATCATCGGTTAAGTGGACTCAATTACCTTCAATGGTCTCAGTCGGTGAGGATGTTTATTCGAGGTAGGGGTCGACCCTTCAGCAAAGAACAACTTGATGCCCTTCAAAATTTGTTGTCTAAAGCACTTCCATCCAACAACGCTCTGCCTCTTGGTGCTGGTAATCATGCCCATACAGGTATTGTTTCCAAAGCCTTGCTCTCACATCAGATGTTATCAGATTATTGGATCATTGATTCAGGTGCATCTGAGCACATGACGGAGAATTTGAACATGTTTCAATCATATCAGCCAAGCACTTCAGGTTGCTCTGTTCGGATTGCAAATAGTTGTTGCGTGCCAGTTGTTGGCACTAGTTCAGTACCCCTCTTGGAGGATTTGGTGCTAAAATCGGTTTTATATGTTCCTGATCTTGAGTGCAACCTGTTATCTGTTAGTCGCCTAAGTATGATCTCAACTGTGTCACTAAATTCTTGTCTACCTCTTGTGTTTTCAGGACTTGGCTTTGGGGCGGACGATTGGCAATGCTGAGATTTGTGCAGGCCTATACCTCATTCGACCCACTTGTGCTGTTGCTTCTCAGTGTGCACGTTCATTTAATTCCTCATTTTATATTAATTCTTTGAGTTTGAACAATGATATTTTATTATTACATTATCGTTTAGGGCATCCGAGTTTTTTGTATCTTGCAAAACTTTTTCCTTAGTTATTTCGCAATAAAAATTTGAATTCTTTCACGTGTGATGTTTGTCAATTATCTTAACATACTCGTCATTACTTCAAACCTATTGCGTATAAGCCATCCCATCCATTCTCACTCATTCACAGCGATATTTGGGGTCCTTCCAGAGTTAAAAACGTCACTGGTTCTCGTTGGTTTTTACTGTTTGTTGATGATCACACTAGACTCTCATGGGTTTTCTTAATGAAAGACAAATCTGAAACAAGTGACCTTTTTAAGCAATTCAACACCATGATTCAAACCCAATTCTCTACCCGCATTCGTGTATTAAAAACTGACCGTGCCCGTGACTATTTTAACTCCAACCTTGGCGCTTACCTACATACCCAAGGTATTATCCACCAAAGTTCATGTGTTGATACTCCTCAACAGAATGGGATCTCTGAGCGCAAGAATCGTCACTTACTTGAGGTTGCTCGCTCCTTACTCTTTTCCCATAATGTACCTTCTTGTTTTTGGGGTGATGCAGTTCTGACTGCCGCTTACCTCATTAAAAGAATGCCCTCTCGTATCCTCAAGTTTGATGCTCCTATAAAAACCCTTCTCAGGATTTATCCTACCTCACACCTTTTACCGACTATTTCACTCAAAATCTTTGGATGTACTTCCTTTGTACACATCCACTCACATGCTCGGGGTAAACTTGACCCTCGATCGATAAAATGCATTTTTCTTGGTTATTCTCCCAACCAAAAAGGGTATAAATGCTACTCACCAATTCTCAAGCGTTTCTTCCATACCATGGATGTGACATTCTTTGAAAATCAGCCTTTTTATCCTCGTTCTTCGATTCCGGGGGAGAGCAATCTGAATGAATCTCAAACTCCAGCATCAATCCAACCAACCATACCCATTATAGAGCCAACCATACCCATTATAGAGCCTTTCACAATCTCTCATCATCCACTTCATGTGCCTGAACCACCATTGCAGGTTTACTCTAGGAGGCATCGGGAACCTGAACAAATTCAGCCTTATCATGACTCCTCCTTGGATCCACGTTTTGCTGAGAAACCACGAGGTAATACTGATTCTTCTAACCACAGTATTGATGATTCTGATGATAGGCCTATAGCAGTTAGAAAAGGGGTGAAGTCATGCACTCAGCATCATATATCTAAATTGGTATCAACTGATCACTTATCTCCTACATATCGAGCTTTTGTGTCATGTTTAGATCAGGTCCAGATACAGTCCAATATTGAGACTGCTATGCAAGACCCAAATTGGAATTCTGCTGTCCTAGACGAAATAATAACTCTAGAGAAAAACAAAACATGGCTCATTACTGATTTACCTCCAAATAAGAGGACTGTTGGGTGTAGATGGATTTTTTCAGTGAAACATAAATCTGATGGGAGCATAGAGCGATATAAAGCCAGATTAGTTGCAAAAGGGTATACCCAATCTTATGGCATTGATTATCAAGAGACGTTTGCTCCAGTTGCCAGGTTAAATAATATCCGAGTTCTTCTCTCTATTGCTGGAAATATGGACTGGCCCTTATATCAGCTTGATGTCAAGAATGCTTTTCTCAACGGAGATCTTGAGGAAGAAATCTATATGGATATTCCTCCTGAATTTGGGACTCAGTCTACGGTTAATAAAGTATGCAACTTGAAGAAATCCCTTTATGGCCTGAAGCAGTCACCCCGAGCTTGGTTCCATCGTTTCTCCACTGATCTAAAGGGGAACAGTTACTTACAGTGTCAGTCTGATAATACATTGTTTGTCAAAAATTCAGAGGAAGGAAAGATCAATATTCTTATAGTGTATGTTGATGATATTGTTCTCACAGGAAACCACAATGATGAAATGACTCAGGTGAAAGCTCTACTTTCTAGGGAATTTGAAATGAAAGATCTAGGACATTTGAAGTATTTTTTAGGAATGGAAGTTGCTCGATCATCCAACGGTATCTTTATTTCTCAAAGAAAATATGTATTGGACATCCTAAAGGAAACTGGAATTTTGGGATGCAAACCCATAGACACACCGATGGACACTAAAGTAAAGCTGGAAGCAAGAGAAGACAGTCCATTGGTTGACAAAGGAAGGTATCAACGCTTAGTGGGGGAAGCTAATTTATCTTTCACACACACACCCGGATATTGGTTTTGTGGTTAGCGTTGTCAATCAATTTATGAATAACCCAACCAAGGATCATATGGATGTTGTATATCGAATATTGAGGTATCTCAAAAGAAATCCTGGAAAGGGTTTGTTCTTCAAGAAGTCGACAAACAGAAGCGTCAAAGTTTACAGTGATGCTGATTGGGCTGGCTCTCACACTGACAGAAGATCAACATCTGCTTATTGTGCATTTGTATGGGGAAATCTGGTAACATGGAGGAGTAAGAAGCAAACTGTTGTAGCTAGGAGCAGTGCAGAAGCAGAGCATCCTGCCTTGGCTCAAAGCATATGTGAAGGAATGTGGTTGAAAAGGTTGCTAAGTGAACTCAAGCTAGACAACAATCATCCAGTTGAAATGATGTGTGATAATCAAGCCGCCATAAGCATTGCTAAAAATCTAGACCGTACCAAACACATTGAGTTAGATCGACACTTCATCAGTGAAAAGATCGAGAAGAGAATTATTGATCTCAATTATGTCTCCACTCACATGCAATTTGCTGACATCTTAACTAAGGCACTTCATCATCCTTTATTTGAAGATTTTTGTTCCAAGCTGGGCATGATAGACATATATGACCCTGCTTGAGGGGGAGTGTTGAATAAATAGATATATAGAGATTGTTATGAGATAAGGAGATACGATAATCTTTGTATTTGATTTATTGGAGTGTTACTTTTCTTAGGACTCTTTAGTATTAGGAGTCTATATAAACCTACATTGTATCTCTTCTTTGATATAGTTTTTGAATAAAGAGTTTCTAGTTCTCTTAAAACTCATCTTTCTACAACAACAGTGCTGGAGTAAAATGTATGAATGTATAAGCAACCTCCGTAAGAAAAAAATATTAAGCCATTTATAATGGTTCTGAGTGAGTGGATAAATCACGTGTAGTTACCAAACTTGGAGTCAATATCTATGTAACTTGTAAATTGTCATCCGCCGAATTCGATTTCAAGTAATTTATAATTTTTCTTGTATTATATAGGAATATTATAGAAACTTTTGTGCTTACCCATAGCCTCCTCTTGCAGATAAATTTAAATTCAACACACTAGCAGAGACTTCACGATGTGCCAAATGTTTTGATAAAAGATAGCAGGCATACAATCGGGACCATGAGATTTTAAGGGATACATATCAACGAGAGCTTGAGTTACCTCCTTTAGTGTGTGGTTGGAATAGTATTTGATTCATATCCCTAGTAACCTTTGATTCTATCGCACTCAACACGGCATTCATCTCCTCATCGAATGGATCATTAGATGCAAACACTTTTTTGAAGTAACTTAATGCTAAGCTTTGCATGCTGTCAACAGATTCTTGCCATATTCCGTTATCATCCTTTAATCCTCGAAATTTATTCCTTCTTTGCCTACCACTTGCTCTGAAATGAAAGGATGCTGTATTGCGATCCCTTCCTTCAACCAATGGGCCTCACTCCTTTGCTTCCACATGATTTCCTCCTTTCCTAGAACCTCCTCCAACTCCTTCCTCAATATTTTTTCCACTCACTCACGTTAATATTCTGAAAACTGGTTTTCTGATTGATGTCCAAACTTTCAGGGTTCCATCATTTTGTCACCAACTCCTCACATTGTTCAGATCTGATCCACATGGCCTCAAATTTGAAACGGCGTTTAAACCTTCTTCCTTGATTTCCTACCGTATTTTTCAGTGTGAACTTGATAGGATTGATCCGAACAATTAGCTGCCAGATGATGGATTCTATAATTGGGGAAACGTTGAATCCAGTTAGAGATGGCAAAATCTTGAATCTTGTTATCAATATGTGGCCGCCCCCTCCAAACTCCTCCTACACTACACCAATATCTTACCCATAGCCTCCTCTTGCAAATATCATCCCAAACTCCTGCACCAGTACATGATCTACAGTCCTATACTCCCTTTTCACTCCCCCTGTCCCCCATAGCCGAGGATCTCATAAAATAGGTTTTAGTTTAATTTTGTTTTCGAAAACCCGATCGTGTACTCGATTCCGATCAGAGCACAAAACAATATTTGATTCCGGGCTAAAAATATTCGGGTAAGGAATCGGGTATTAACCTGATACCTAAATTTTCCTGAATTATTTATCCCGATCGAGGATACCTGAACACCCACCCCCACAACCTACCCAATTGAGGACAATTTAATTTTATGTCTAGAATCCTATATTATACTAGGTTTTGTACAATGTAGTGTCAAGTATTTTGCCATTTTACCAAAAAATATGTTGATGGTAACAGATGTTAGAATTTTGAAAATAAATTAATTGCTCGATCGATCGAGCGGGCCAGAAATTTTCACCTCTTTTGGGACAATAGCTCGATCGATCGAGCTCTTTGCTCGATCGATCGAGCACTGTGTCTGTTGCCAAGAATGATGTGTACATTCATGTTGGGATGCGATTTTTCATTGATGGAGTGCATCCAAATGGTGACTTTTGGACTTGTTTTTTGGTTCACTATATACAACACACCCCCACTTGTTTTAAAACATTGATTTTTGAAATCTTGATCATATAATAAGTGAAATTTGAGAGCATTTGTTCATCAACTTGAGTGTTTTGAAACTATGTGGTTTGAGGACTTGTGATTTGGAGTGCTCCTATCACAAGTCATAGTCGTTGTATCTTGTGAGACTAATTGCAGTAGCAAACCGTTAGCACCATAGCGGAGCAATATTGTTAAGGTCGGAGATTACAAATCTCGCCTCGACATAAACTGTGAAGCCTTTGTTATTTTGTTACTACAATCCTGAGATACACTTTGAGCGAAATTTGAACAACAATCTTAAGACAATATTCGGCACAAATGGCTTCTTCGAGTGCAGCAACGACTCATGTTCATCATGGTGAAAGGCCTGAAATGTTCAATGTGAACGATTTCAAGCGATGCCAACAAAAGATGTTATTTTACTTGACCACACTGAGTTTGGCAAGGTTCTTAACCGAGGAGCCTCCTACGGTTGAAGAAGGAGAGACTGACACCCAAAAGTGGGCGGCACTGGATGCATGGAATCAAAGTAACTTCCAATGCAAAAACTACATCCTGGGTTAGACAATAAATTGTATAACGTTTAATATCTTGTGAAAGTAGCAAAGGAACTCTGGGCATTGCTGGAAAAGAAGTACAAATCCGAGGATGCCGGCATGAAGAAATTCATAGTTGGACAGTTCCTGGATTTCAAGATGGTTGATACCAAGCTTGTGATGGCGCAAGTGCAAGATCTACAAGTGATCTTGCATGACATTCATGCGGAGGGAATGAGTCTAAGTGATTCATTCCAAGTCGCCGCTATGATTGAAAAATTGCCTCCTATGTGGAAGGACTTCAAGAACAATCTGAAACACAAACGAAAGGAGATGAGTCTTGAAGATCTTGTGGTTCGACTACGAATTGAGGAGGACAATGATGTGACTAGAAATCGACACATCTTTAGTGCTTAATTGTCTACGATTTGGTAGGTTTTGATAGATAATTTGATACGTATGCTACCTAATCGTATATTTGTGTAATTGTAGGTACAATCGAAGAAAACGAGCTAAAAATGATGTGTAAAGACCAAGAAGAGACATGGACATGACAAGGACTAAAAGTTGATCAAGAAAAGGGCAAAAATTTAATTTTGAAGAAGGAGATCGATTGCCACGAAGAGGAGATCAATCGCCTATGGACAGAAACTTAATCAACAAAATTCACGAGCCAGCGATCGATCGCGAAGAAGTGGCGATCGATCGCCAATACATTCTGCCTGAAAAATAAAAGCCAGCGATCGATCGCCACATATCAGGCGATCGATCGCCGAAGAGTCCGGAAATTAGGAAATTGAGTCTTTTACCATGTTTAAAAGATTGTATCCCATATTTATCACTCCCATACCCTAAAACTCGAGACTAAGCCTCATTAGCAGCAGTTTTTGATAGTTTTTCTTACTTGGAGAATAATTTGAGATTTTAGATTAATTTTCTTTCAAGTTTTCTTCAAGAACAACGAAGAACGGAACCGGAATCGACAAGCCGAAATCGTGATTTATCTTAGTAACTTTCTTTCCTTTATATATTTAATGTTTTCCATCGAATTTTTATTGTTTTTAGATTTAATTATGCTAGGCTAAAACCCTTTGATTCTTGGTTGAAAGGATACCTACTTTTGGATTTGAATCTTTTATGAGAATTTGGTTTGATTGTTGAATTAGATTTCGATTTCAATTTGTTTCTCAGATTTCGAATTCCATGATTGTTGTGTTTGTGTATTAGATCGATCACCTAATATTCAATTACATAATCGATAGTTTGTTAAGAAACAACTGAGATTAATAATTAACCGGCTGTAGGTGTTATTGAATTCTTAGGAGAAACGGTTGAGTAATCAATTTTAACGGCTTTAGTTTCATTGATTAGATTTATCGAACTCATTAGTTTTGAAAACTATCATTGATTTAATCATTAACGGCTGTAGTGGTGATTAGAGATTTGGTAAGGGTTGAATTGAATGCTGTTTTCTCTTTGACTACGAATAAGATGAGTAGGAATTGAATTTTCAGTCGATAGATAATCGAAAGAATTCGAATGTTTTGATTTGATGACCAAAAGATAATTTTCCAAAAGTACGGTTACCTGGAAACCAAGAATCGCTTCGCTCTCATAAGTTTAAATCATCTTAGTTAATCTCGTTAATTAGTTTAATTATAGAATTTGCTTAGTAGTAATCATTTATCCTAAAACCCCCTTGTTACTATTCGTTTTTGGCACGAAATAAATTTACCTTCCCTGTGGGATTGATCCCTACTTCTGCTACTACATATTTTTGCTATTAACTGAAGAAGGGTTAATTTGGGCGTACACGATAAGCGCTACCAGACAACAAAGCTTCCGAGAGGAAGGCGGGTGCTAACCTAGTTGAACAAAAAACGGGATCAAAGCGTAAGTTTGATGGTACGGCCTCCAACAATGGCAAGGCGAAAAAGTTCAAAGGAAAATGCTATAAATGTGGAAAGCCCAATCACATGGCAAAGGATTGTCGTAACAAAGACACCCATGGAAAAACAAGAGATCAAGTCAACATGATGGAATCTCTGAAGACTTGAATGATCTAATGTTAACCGTTGTGATCTTTGAAGCAAACTTGGTGGACAATCCTTTGGAATGGTTCGTCGATTCTGGTGCAACCCGACATGTATGTTCGGACAAGCCCATGTTCTCCACATACACTCCAATAAGTGGGCTCCAACTCTACATGGGAAACTCCACTACATCTCCGGTAGTTGGACTGGGGAAGGTGGTTCTAAAGATGACTTCGGGAAAGGAATTGACTTTGATAGATGTCCTACATGTTCCCGACATCCGAAAGAACCTGATATCCGGATCGGCTCTAGTCAAGGCGGGTTTTAGACTAGTTTTAGAATCTGGAAAAATTGTACTCTCGAAGAATGGAGTTTTTGTAGGAAATGCTATATGGAGAAAAGCCTATTAAAAATGAATGTAATGACGGTTAAACGTCAATTTGAAAGCAATAAAGTGAATGATTCTATTTATTTGATTGAGTCTTGTAATTATGGCATGATCGTTTAGGTCATGTAAATTATGGTTCACTTAACAAAATAGTGAAGTTGAACTTATTGCCTCAAATGAATGTTAATTCAAAACATAAGTGTGAGACTTGTGTCGAGGCCAAGTTAACGAAACCGACATTCCATTCAATTGAAAGAACCACGACACCTCTTGAATTAATTCATACAGATATATGTGATCTAAAGTTTGTTGAAACTAGAGGTGGGAAAAAATACTTCATCACTTTCATTGATGATTGTACAATATATTGTTACGTCTATTTGCTAAGAAGCAAATACGAGGCCTTGAACTACAAGAATGAAGTTGAAAATCAACTTAGCAAAAAGATAAAGAATGTTCGAAGCGATAGATGAGGAGAATATGGAGCACCGTTTGAATAATTTTGCATTGAGTATGACATTATTCACCAAACCACTGCCCCATATTCGCCTCAATCAAATGGTATTGCCGAACGTAAAAATCGTACTCTAAAAGAGATGATGAATGCTATGTTGATAAGTTACCACAAAACTTGTGGGGGGGGAAGCAATCCTGTCAGCCAACTATATTCTAAACAAAATACCATACAAAAGTAAGGATGAAACTCCTTATAAGTTATGGAAAGGCTACAAGCCTTCCTACAAATACTTGAAAGTGTGGGGGTGCTTGGCTAAGGTAGAAGTACCAAAACCAAAGCAATTAAAAATTGGGCCTAAAACAATAGATTGTGTATTTATTGATTATGCTAACAATAGTAGTGCATATCGATTTTAGTACATAAATCTGAAATAAGTGATGTGCATGAAGGTACAATCATGGAATCAAGAAATATGTATTTTTTGAAGAAATATTTCCTTACAAAACTAATAAGGAAATGAGCCCTAAGAAAAGGGTGTATGGAGAAGCTAATCATGACTTTATTGAGGCAGTAGAGTCACGCCGTAGCAAGAGGACCAAAGTGGCTAAGACTTATGGTCATGACTTCATGACATATATGTTGGACAATGAACCTAGATCGGTTAGCGACGCATTATCTAGTCCTGATGCTCCTTTGTGGAAAGATGCTATTTATGGCGAAATAGAATCCATAATCAAAACCACACGTGGGAATTGGTAGACATTCCAACTAGAAGTAAACCATTAGAATGCAAATGTATTCTTAAAAGGAAATATAAGTCCGATGGTTCAATTGATAAGTACAAGACGAGACTCGTGGAAAGGGATATAGACAAAAAGAAGGCCTTGATTACTTTGATACATATTCACCATTCACAAGAATTACGTCCATTAGAGTGATCATTGTTATCGTTGCTTTAAACAATTTAGAGATACATCAAATGGATGTAAAAACAGCATTCCTCAATGGGGAATTTGAGGAGGAAATTTATATGAAACAACCAGAGGGATTTGTTGTTCCCGGACAAGAGAAAAAGATGTGTAGACTCGTTAAGTCCTTGTATGGGCTTAAGCAAGCGCCAAACAATGGCATGAAAAATTTGACAAAACAATGTTGTCAAATGGTTTCAAAATTAACGAGTGTGACAAATGTGTATATATGAAAAACACGCCTAAAGCATATGTAATAGTATGCTTGTACGTTGATGATATGCTCATAGTCGGAAGCAAATTAATCATCAACACGACAAAGAAAATGTTAATAAAACATTTGAATGAAAGATATTGGTAAAGCTGATGTGATACTTGGAATTAAAATCTCCAAGATATCCGAAGGACGAGTATTGTCGCAGTTTCATTATGTTGAGAAAATACTCGAGAAATTTCTCGCAAATGATACGTCGTCTGTAAGAAAACTCTATGATCCGAATCTACATTTGGTTAAAAACAAAGGAGACCATGTCATGCAATTAGAATACTCAAGGATAATTGGCAGTCTCATGTATCTCATGAACTGTACATGTCCTGATATTGCATATGTGGTTGGCAAACTAAGTAGATTCACAAGCAATCCAAACAATGACCATTGGAAGGCATTGACGAGCGTACTTAAATATTTAAGATACACCCTGAACTATGGATTGTACTATACAAGATATCCTACTTGTGACGGCCCGCCCACACGGGTCGCCCGATGTGCCCAATTACTTGAACACAAGGCTACACTCAATTCAAAAACTTAATATCACTTTGAACTTTTGTTTAGCGGAAATGTTTTTATTCTTATCGGATGTTTGACTTAATAACTTTTTACTCGTGACTTTTATCTTTGAAAAATTTGGGCAGAGTCTCCTCTTAAAAATTGTGCCATGTGATCTACCAGATCACTACAACCACAATAACAAAACCATAAAAACAAAAACTAAACAAAAATAAACTTCAAATATCAAAATCCAACTAAAACATAAATAAATGTTTCATATCCTCCAAATAAAACTTAAACATGCCAACATACTCAAAACTTCATAATAAATCTAAATATCCTCCGCATCGTCTAAGTCTTCAACTCCATCTGTAATATGTCACATTACAGGTAAAGGTAAGTTGCAGCGTTTTATAGTAAGCATAATAAACATTGGATAAAACGTATTAAAACGTCATTTTCATAATGTGACGAAAAATAATACTCTTTTGTATCAAAATAACTTTCACACATATATGATTTAATCTGAGCAGTTAACGAAATCAGAATTTCACAAAACGGAATCACAACGGAAATAACTGCACAGATAACCAACGAAACGAAACAGAATCGAATAACGAAATCATAATCACATAGTCAAATTGAATTAACCATTAGATATGTTGGGATATGCCCTAAGACAAGTCATTAGATGATTGTTTAAGACATACAATGTTTATGGATTTATGAATGGCAATTCATTATTATATATTATTCTTTTAACTGTGCATTGTGAATTAATATATATGTTAATGTCCTTAGAATAATATTGTATTATTCTTAAAGATGTTCCTAGTCAAGTATTATCATGAATGGGATAATGATAATACGTAGAGACTAGTATATGTTGATCGATGAATTGTTCATTGATATGAGATATCAAATCAACATATGGGTACATGTTAGAGAACGATGTACTGAACAGACCCACCATGAGAATGCAACATGGATAGTTATATGATCGTCATATGCAATTCTCATAGTGATAATAATGTATGTAATCCTTACGACTTGTGATCATCAGAGATCCCAACATAAGGAGTTATGTATCTTGATATCGTCAAACGTTACCCGTAACAGGGTATACTATAAAGGCGACTATTGGATACACTACGAATTATGTAGAGGGATGTTGACTGATCGAGATAGGATTTGTCCCTCCTATATAACAGGAGATGTGTTTGGCCCTTGATCAAGTGAGAACTAAAATGCATGGCCATGCTCGAATGAGTCGATATGAGATATCGAGCTTATTCGTTTATTCTAGTTCTACTTGGGGATCAAGAAATAGAGATTGAATATACGAGTATGACTATTCCATGACTCGTGTTCAATCTAAACACAAAGGACAAAGGGATTAAGTTACATGGTTAATATTATCACAAGTTCTAAAGGTTATGTCGAGTCATTGACATTCTCGTAATTTGGGTAGCATTGATGTGTTGCTAGATACCGCTCGATGTTTGCGACATAAAATGAGATTTTATGTCACTACCAACATTACGAGATCCTATCGGGTCGCACAAAAGATTAAATCGAGAAGGGAAATTAAATTCATGGGATGAATTAAATAATTAAGAGGAGTCTTAATTAATAATCATAAGGATTAATTAAATCATGGGCTTAAGCCCATGAAGCTTTAAGAAAGCCTTTAATTAATTATATTTAATATGATTGCAAGGTGATAAATTGTAAGACAACTTTCATATCACACTAACCTAAATCAAGAAGGAAGCACACGGCCTCCACAACCAAAAAGGCTCTCGGTTTTCTCATCATAGCCGAGGAGAATTTTGAGTTTGGTGCGAGCCATTCGATTGAGAATCGAGTGTTCTTTCTTGTTCCGATTTAATAACTTGTCTAGCAACTTGTTATTAAATCATCCCTTCACTCGATTCGATCGTGTGGATACCGTTGAGGCAAAACCATTCGAGTTTTGCTATTGACTCGGAGAAGGCGTAAGACGTGGTGCAGCTCCGTGGATTCGGCTTCAAACGCGCTACAAGGGTAAGACACTTGTAATTCTCTAATCCGATATGAATCCCTATGTATAGATCACTGGTTTGTAATCCCAAAATTTTATTCCGCTGCGTTGTATGCTCATGGGGTTACTTACAGTGGTATCAGAGCCGTGTACAAGGCTCATATCGGATTTTATGTGGTTAAATAGTTTAATCATGTTAGAATTAATATTGCATGCTATTTAAAACTGTATTTTCATATATGATATGGAAAAATCGATTTTGTGAAGATCATCGTATGATAATATATATGATATAATTGACGGATCGAAATATATGATAATTCGTGATCAAAAACCGGAACATGGCTCGTGTAGGCTCACGGCCGAGGCCACCTAGGTGCTAGGGTTTCGAACCCTAGTCACCATGGCTCGGCCGCCGCTACTAAGTGGCTAGGGTTTTGAACCCTAGTCAAATTGGCCTCTCGGCCGCCGCCTAGGAGCTAGGGTTCGGACCCTGGCTCGAGCATGGGTCAAGCCGTCGCACTATCTAGGGTTTTGAACTCTTTTGGCTCGATAAAGTATTGAGAAGGTGCAAGTTGGCTCGATAGAACCAAGATGGTGCAAGGCGGCTAGGGTTTTGAACCCTAGCAGCGCCGCACCCAAGCCGCCGCATGGACCATGGCTCGGCCATGGGCTAGGGTTTCGAACCCTAGGCCCACTATTGGTCCAGCCGTGGGTCTTGGTTCGAATCATGGTGGTTCGTGTTTTAGTCGCTTTAGTTCGTGGCATGTGATGTCCCGAGCGTACGATAATTTTTCAAAAATTATTTTACAGTTTTAATTAAAATTAAATTTAAAATGTTTAGAATTTAATTAATTAAATGTTAATGCATGCTTTATGTGTTGTTTGAGCATGGTGCGTGGTTATAGCCCTTTGACCTATTAGATAGGATTTGTGAATGATTGTAATTTATAATACGACCTGCGTGTCGTGCCTTTCTCTATTTCATTCTAAATGTTATCCCTCCCCTATGTTCCCCTCGAATGTGAATCGAGGAATTCTATATCTTGTAAAATAGTGTAGTTTATTTTATTGATGGTGATCAATGAAGATGGAGCATCGTGCCGGGATGAGGAGGCCATTCACAAATTGGAGCCAAAGGAAGGTGCTTATGAAGTTACCTTAGGTTGACTCATAGGAGTTTCTCATTGGCTTGAGAAACTCATTAGTAGGGGCTATAACCATGTCACGTTTTAATTATGTATGTTGATGCATGATTTATCTTATGTTTTAGTTTGATAATAGTATTACACATATATGTAGATATGTATACAACTATATGTAGTGGACATATTTTAAATTATCAAATTAATCATGAGATCAATAAATCCCTCTAAAATATTAAGTTTTAGATGCCTTCCAAATAAAAGTACTCGTCAATAACTTCGATTGTACATGTGTGGGTTTGCCAAAGCAAAGCACCGTGGCAATCTTAGTAAGGCGCGAAAGGATAAAAGTGATATCCGTCATACTTTAATTGGGTACGACTTAACTAGGTTATCTCAATAGGATTGGGAACCTAGAGGCATGTGTTGGATTATAATTCATTTGATGAATTGAACAAAGTGTTGTTCGTCCAACTATCCAAGAATTATATGTGATGTAATTGACAAAGTGTTGTCTACCTAAATAACCGAGTCTTGGGCGATTAGCCAAAGCTAACTCAAGATTAGGCGAAATATGGATCTTGGCCCACTAAAAGTTTCGAGGGTTGATATTTTTCAAATAAAATAGTGGGAGTATCATTTAATATAAGACCATGTTAAATGATTTAAATCATAAACTTATTTTGCATATTTATATTGTAGATATCCATGGCAACTACAAACGTTACTAGCACTTTATCACTGCGATCGGTCCTTGAGAAGGACAAACTAAATGGGACGAATTTCCTAGACTGGCATAGGAACTTGAGGATAGTCCTCAAACAAGAAAAGAAACAATATGTTCTAGAGGAACCCTTGCTCGCTGAGGAACCTCCCCTAACAGCTACAAGAGCTGAAAAAGATGCTTACAAGAAGCATCAGAGTGACGCACTTGATGTTGGGTGCCTCATGCTTGCCACTATGAACTCTGAGCTTCAGAAGCAACATGAGGAAATGGAGGCGTTCGATATGATCGAACACTTAAAGCAGTTGTACCAACAGCAAGCTAGACAAGAGAGGTATGACGTCTCTAAAGCGTTATTCCAGTGCAGGATGGTAGAAGGAAGCTTAGTTGGAACTCATGTGCTCAAGATGATTGGGTACATTGAGAATCTGGATAAGCTAGGTTTTCCATTGGACCAAGAGTTGGCCACCGATGTAATCTTGCAATCGTTGCCGGAGAGCTTCAGTCAATTTGTAGTAAATTACAATATGACTGATATGAAAAGACTCTGCCCCAGTTGCTTGGTATGTTGAGAACATATGAAGCAAATACTAAGAAGACTAAGGCCACAAATGTCCTTATTGTGAATAAGGGCAAAGGAAGGGCCAAAGCCAAAGGCAACAAGAAAGCAAAGAAGGTCTTTGCTAAATCTAAGCCAAAGTCTTCTGCACTGAAGCCAAAGGGAGGGATAGCAAAGGAAGGGAACTGTTTCCATTGCGGTGAGACCGGCCATTGGAAAAGGAACTGCAAAGTATATCTGGAGGATCTAAAGAAAGGAAGTGTGACTTCCGCTTCAGGTATTTTTGTTATAGAAGTCAATTTATCTACTTCTTCATCATGGGTATTAGATACTGGATGTGGATCTCACATTTGTGTAAATGTGCAGGATCTCAAAAGGAGTAGGACATTGGCAAAAGGTGAAGTTGATCTCCGAGTTGGAAATGGAGCAAGAGTTGCTGCATTAGCTATAGGAGATTATCATTTAGCTTTACCTTCTGGTTTATCGTTGATTTTAAAAGACTGTTATTTTGTGCCTTCAATTACTAAAAACATTATATCTATTTCTTGTTTAGACAAGTATGGTTTTTCATTTATAATAAAGGACAATTGTTGTTCTATTTATTTAAATGATATGTTTTATGCTGATGCACAAATGGTGAATGGTCTTTATGTATTAAATCTTGATATGCCTATCTATAACATAAATACTAAAAGGATTAAAAATAATGATTGTAATCCGACTTATCTCTGGCACTGTCGCTTGGGCCACATAAACGAGAACCGCATATCTAAACTTCATAAGGATGGAGTATTAGATTCATTTGATTTTGAATCATATGAAACATGCGAATCTTGTTTAATGGGCAAGATGACTAAAGCCCCTTTCAAGGGACATGTTGAAAGGGCAAATATTTTATTGGGACTAATACATAGTGATGTATGTGGACCAATAAGTACACAAGCTAGAGGTGGTTTTCAATACTTCGTTACATTTACTGATGACCTCAGTAGATATGGGTATGTGTACCTAATGAAACATAAACATGAAACCTTTGAAAAGTTCAAAGATTTCAAGAATGAAGTACAAAACCAACTTGGCAAAAGTATCAAAATCCTTCGATCAGATCGAGGAGGAGAATACTTAAGCCAAGAGTTTCATGACTATCTAAAGGAGTGTGGGATAGTCCCACAACTCACTCCTCCGTATACTCCACAATGGAATGGTGTATCCGAGAGGAGAAATCGAACCTTGTTAGACATGGTTAGATCAATGATGAGTCATGCAGATCTTCCGATATCATTTTGGGGACACGCTCTAGAAACAGCGATTTTCTTACTGAACCGTGTTCCATCTAAATCAGTGGAAAAGACACCATATGAGATATGGACTGGGAAGCGTCCTAGTATGTCTTTTATGAAGATTTGGGGTTGTGAGGCTTTCGTTAGACGTCACGCCACTAACAAACTTGGACCCAAATCTGATAAGTGTTTATTTGTGGGGTATCCTAAGGAAACGAAAGGATACTATTTCTATTATCCCACTGAGAACAAAATAGTTGTTGCTCGGACTGGTGTATTTCTTGAAAGGGAATTTATTTCTAGAAAAACCAGTGGGAGAAAAATAGAACTTAGTGAAGTTCAACCACAAGAAAACACTGAACCTGAGATTGAGATGGAAACAGAGCAGGCACCACAAGCTGTTGTGGAAGAAGTACCTGCTCAAGAGACACAAGCCCAGCGTAGGTCTGTAAGAGAACACCGGGAGCCACAGAGATATGGATTTCTTGTGACTCAACAAGGTGACTTACTACTTATTGATGAGGATGAGCCGTCATCTTATCAACAAGCTATTATGGGCAATGATTCTGAGAAATGGCAAGAGGCCATGAAATCTGAAATGGAATCCATGTATGCAAACCAAGTATGGACTTTGGTTGATCCACCTGAAGGGGTACGACCCATAGGGTGCAAATGGATTTTCAAGAAAAAGACCGATATGGATGGTAATGTACAAACCTATAAAGGTCGGCTGGTTGCAAAAGGATTCAAACAAATTCATGGTATTGACTATGATGAAACCTTTTCACCAGTGGCCATGGTTAAATCCATAAGGATCTTACTTGCAATAGCTGCATTTCATGATTATGAAATCTGGCAGATGGATGTCAAAACAGCTTTCCTTAATGGAAATCTGCTCGAGGATGTGTACATGACACAGCCCGAGGGTTTTGTCGATCCAAAGGATGCTGGAAAGATATGCAAGCTACAACGATCCATTTATGGATTGAAGCAAGCTTCTCGGAGTTGGAACCTTCGTTTTGATGATGCAATCAAAGAGTTTGGTTTTATCAAAAATGAAGATGAACCTTGTGTCTACAAGAAGGTCAGTGGGAGCGTAATCATTTTCCTAGTGTTGTATGTAGACGACATACTTCTTATTGGAAATGATATCCCTGCCTTGCAATCTGTAAAGATTTGGCTAGGGAACTGCTTTTCGATGAAAGACTTAGGAGAAGCTACCTATGTGTTAGGAATCAAGATCTATAGAGATAGATCGAGAAGGCTTCTTGGTCTAAGTCAAAGTACATACATAGACAAGGTGCTTAAAAGGTTTAGCATGCAAGAATCCAAGAAAGGATTCGTGCCTATGACACATGGTATTTATCTCTCGAAGGAACAGTGTCCTTCAACACCAGATGAGAGACAACGCATGAGTAAGATTCCATACGCGTCAGCTATTGGATCTATCATGTATGCCATGATATGTACTCGTCCCGATGTATCGTATGCTTTGAGCATGACGAGCAGATATCAAGTTGATCCAGGTGAAGGTCACTGGATTGCTGTCAAGAATATCCTGAAGTACTTGAGAAGGACTAAGGATACATTCTTGATTTATGGAGGTGAGGAAGAGCTCAATGTAATGGGTTACACTGATGCAAGCTTCCAAACCGACAAAGATGATTTTCGATCGCAATCTGGATATGTGTATTGCCTAAATGGAGGTGCTGTGAGCTGGAAGAGTTCAAAGCAAGAAACAGTAGCCGATTCTACAACGGAAGCTGAGTATATTGCTGCCTCGGATGCAGCAAAGGAAGCTGTTTGGATGAGGAAGTTCATTTCTGAACTGGGAGTGGTGCCTAGCATTAAAGATCCGATAGAACTCTATTGTGACAACAATGGAGCGATCGCATTGGCTAAGGAACCAAGATCTCACCAAAGATCCAAGCACATACTTAGGCGTTTCCATTTCATTCGAGAAATCGTTGAAAGGGGAGATGTTAAAATATGCAAAGTACCCACAGATGATAATGTATCTGACCCATTGACGAAGCCGCTGTCACAGCAGAAGCATGATCGTCATACTAGATCTCTAGGCATTAGGTATATGTCTGAGTGGTCTTAGTGCAAGTGGGAGATTTGTTGGGATATGCCCTAAGACAAGTCATTAGATGATTGTTTAAGACATACAATGTTTATGGATTTATGAATGGCAATTCATTATTATATATTATTCTTTTAACTGTGCATTGTGAATTAATATATATGTTAATGTCCTTAGAATAATATTGTATTATTCTTAAAGATGTTCCTAGTCAAGTATTATCATGAATGGGATAATGATAATACGTAGAGACTAGTATATGTTGATCGATGAATTGTTCATTGATATGAGATATCAAATCAACATATGGGTACATGTTAGAGAACGATGTACTGAACAGACCCACCATGAGAATGCAACATGGATAGTTATATGATCGTCATACGCAATTCTCATAGTGATAATAATGTATGTAATCCTTACGACTTGTGATCATCAGAGATCCCAACATAAGGAGTTATGTATCTTGATATCGTCAAACGTTACCCGTAACAGGGTATACTATAAAGGCGACTATTGGATACACTACGAATTATGTAGAGGGATGTTGACTGATCGAGATAGGATTTGTCCCTCCTATATAACAGGAGATGTGTTTGGCCCTTGATCAAGTGAGAACTAAAATGCATGGCCATGCTCGAATGAGTCGATATGAGATATCGAGCTTATTCGTTTATTCTAGTTCTACTTGGGGATCAAGAAATAGAGATTGAATATACGAGTATGACTATTCCATGACTCGTGTTCAATCTAAACACAAAGGACAAAGGGATTAAGTTACATGGTTAATATTATCACAAGTTCTAAAGGTTATGTCGAGTCATTGACATTCTCGTAATTTGGGTAGCATCGATGTGTTGCTAGATACCGCTCGATGCTTGCGACATAAAATGAGATTTTATGTCACTACCAACATTACGAGATCCTATCGGGTCGCACAAAAGATTAAATCGAGAAGGGAAATTAAATTCATGGGATGAATTAAATAATTAAGAGGAGTCTTAATTAATAATCATAAGGATTAATTAAATCATGGGCTTAAGCCCATGAAGCTTTAAGAAAGCCTTTAATTAATTATATTTAATATGATTGCAAGGTGATAAATTGTAAGACAACTTTCATATCACACTAACCTAAATCAAGAAGGAAGCACACGGCCTCCACAACCAAAAAGGCTCTCGGTTTTCTCATCATAGCCGAGGAGAATTTTGAGTTTGGTGCGAGCCATTCGATTGAGAATCGAGTGTTCTTTCTTGTTCCGATTTAATAACTTGTCTAGCAACTTGTTATTAAATCATCCCTTCACTCGATTCGATCGTGTGGATACCGTTGAGGCAAAACCATTCGAGTTTTGCTATTGACTCGGAGAAGGCGTAAGACGTGGTGCAGCTCCATGGATTCGGCTTCAAACGCGCTACAAGGGTAAGACACTTGTAATTCTCTAATTCGATATGAATCCCTATGTATAGATCACTGGTTTGTAATCCCAAAATTTTATTCCGCTGCGTTGTATGCTCATGGGGTTACTTACAAGATAGTCATATACTCATAATAACCATCTACTAGTAGTAGCCATGCTGTAATGAAACAAATGCATACTCAAATACGGATGTGACACAATGATATCATTCCAGACTATACCCGCTGGAAGGGTATCGACAGATATTATACCCCCTCTGTCTTTGGGCAAAACGAAATGTGTTTCTTTATTCTCGTCGCCAACGAGTCGAAAGTATGCGCGTTTTTATCCTCGTCGCAATGCGAGACACAACGAAACGAAAATATCCACAGTTCACAAACCTCAAATCGTATTCACCGAATCAATACAAACATGGCCTTTCAAAATAGCTTTTTCACACACAATAAAATGTTATTCAAAATTCTATTTTTCAACAAAATACATTTCTTACCAAAATCATCTTTCAAAATAATTCTTGCATGCTTACTATCCGAAAATCATTTCAAAAATAAACAATACGAAATACTTAAAATAATTTGCAGAAAATTGCAACTCCCTTTACGTACCTCAAAGCTTCCTATCAACGATAAATCTACAAACCTCCAAAATCTCCAAGATATCAAGGATTTCCTAATATCCATTTCAACAATATTAAAATCATATTCATTAAACTTGGTTCTAACACAACCTAACAAAATCCCAACTCTTTGAAATCTATCACCATTTCATCTCCTCAAATTAAAGCCTAAAACTTCAAAATACAGAATACCATTTCACTTTCTTAAAAAAATCAAATAACAATTTCTGATCTTAAACTTCCAAAAAAAAAAACTTCGAACAAGAAATGCACTGACTTCGAATTTTCAGAAACAAATTTTCAAACAATTCACAACCTTCGAATTTCATACTCATCCCATCCTCGATTTTCAGAATTATTTCCGAAACACAAACTCAGATTTTCTTCAAAATTCCAAATACATTTTCGATCTAAATTTCCAGAATTTATTGAACCAATTCTTAAAATTGTTTTTCTTGACAATTAAACCCCTAAAACCTCAATTAAATCCAACTAACCTAACCATAAAAATTAAAAATCGAAACAACAATAAAAATCGGAAACAGAAAATTTTCGAAACTAAAAGAAAAAATTCGAATTTCATACCAATTGATGTCCAAATCCGAATTCCTTTCAGCTACTTGCTATTACTTGGATTTGGAAGTGATTTCCGAAGCTAAAATCGGAACCCACAAAAATCTGGAATTTTTTCTGAGTTGTAAAAATAAAACCTACGGGAATGGTTGGGTTTGTCTGACCTTATACAATCCAGAGTAGATGAAGGGGTTGAGAGTTATAGGCGTTGATGGGAGAAGAAGAGGCGAAACCAGCAATTGAAACGGACGAGAAGCGAAGAAGGCGGAACAAGCGAAGAAGACGAAGCAAGCGGATGAAACTGACAAACGAAGATGACGTGAAATGAATGAATGGAAACTGCAGTTGAAAATCGTGTGTGGCTTTTTTACGATTTCTCTCTTTTTTCTTTTTTTTCTTTTTTTTTTAATTTAAATGTTAATATTATTATTATTATTGTTATTATTGAAATTAAAAATTTGGACCAATAATTTTCATTAAAATTGGGCCATTACAATCTCCATACATTCTAAAAAGTTTCGTCCTCGAAACTTGCATCGCATTTTACATCTGGATATTTAGCATATAGTTCTTCTTCTTTTTCCCATGTTGCTTCATTAGGTGAATGATTACTCCATTGAACCTTTACAAAAGGAATTGTCTTAGTTCGTAGAATTCTCTCTTGACGGTCGAGTATCTTGATAGGATATTCTGAATATGTGCATTCCTTCGATATCTCAATTTCTGTTGCCTTAAGCACATGACTTTCATCTGGAACATACTTCCTGAGCATCGAGACGTGAAATACATTATGTACTCGATCTAGTTCCGGAGGCAGACCAAGTCGATAAGCCAAAGTTCCTATTCTTTCCAAGATTTCATATGATCCTATGAATCTCGGACTTAACTTCCCATGCTTGCCAAACCTCATTACTCTGAATGGTGATACTTTCAAGTATACCTTATCCCCTTGCTGGAATTCTAAATCTCGTCCGCGAACATCAGCCCAACTTTTCTGTCGACTCTGTGCTGTAAGTAATCTCTGTTTGATGATGGACACATTCTCATTCGTGAGTTTGATCAACTCTGGTCCTTCCAATACTTTCTCTCCAACATCAAACCAACACTGCGGTGTTCGACATTTCCTCCCATACAAAGCTTCGAATGGTGCCATTTGAATACTGGATTGATAACTGTTATTGTACACAAACTCTGCCAGTTTCAGATGACGATCCCACTGTCCTTGAAAATCCAAGATACACGTTCTAAGTAAATCCTCAAGAATTTGAATCGTTCTCTCAGACTGTCAGTCCGTCTGTGGATGGAAAGCTGTACTGTACTTTAAATTTGTTCCCAGCACAGATTGTAAACTCTTCCAGAATTGTGAGGTGAATCGAGCATCTCGATCAGATATGATACTAACTGGTATCCCGTGAAAACACACCACTTGATCAATGTAAAGTCGTGCTAAATCATTCATTGATGCGGTCTTCTTCATCGGTATAAAGTGAGCACACTTTGTAAGCCGATCAACAATAACCCAAACTGAATCTTTTGTGTTGTAGTCTTCGGTAATCCGGTCACAAAGTCCATAGTAATATGCTCTCATTTCCAGTTTGGTATGTCCAAGTTTCTCAGTGTTCCTGCTGGCTTTTGTCTTCCAACTTTCACTTGTTGACACACTAAACACTTGGACACAAACTTCACAAGATCTTGCTTCATTCCTGGCCACCAAAATAATTGTTTCATATCTTGATACATTTTATTATGTCCTGGATGCATGGCCAATATTGTCTGATGTGAATCTTGTAAGACTTCGCCCCTGAGAGTTGATACAGCTGGAACGAATAGTCTATCATTGAATCTCAAAGTCCCATCTTCATGCATTCTAAAACTTTCTTGGTTTGTTTGAACTCTTTGTAAGAAAGTCTGCCACATAGGATCCTTTGATTGTGCTTCCTTAATCCTGAGAATAAGATCAGGTTGCACCATGAGATTACACAACATCGTCATCCCATTTTGGTCGTCTCTTGATTCGACATTCAGATTTAACTTTGACATCTCGTCAATGAGTTTCTGTTGCGTAGTCAATAGCATTGATCCGTAACTCTTCCTGCTTAATGCATCAGCTACCGCATTACTCTTTCCAGGATGATAGTGCAATTTCACATCATAGTCCTTGATCAGCTCTAACCATCTTCTCTGTCTCATATTCAACTCCTTTTGAGTAAAAATATACTTTAAGCTCTTGTGATCAGTGTAGATATCACATGTGGTTCCGTACAAGTAGTGTCGCCATAACTTCAGTGCAAAAACAACTGCTGTCAGTTCCAGATCATGAGTGGGGTACTTTATTTCGTGTTCTTTCAGCTGTCGTGAAGCATATGCAATCACCTTTCCATTTTGCATAAGTACACAGCATAACCCCTCCTTTGATGCATCGTTGTAGATACAAAATCCTTCATGTCCATCCGGCAATGTAAGAATAGGTGCCGTCACAAGAAGATCTTTCAACTTCTCAAAACTTGACTGACACTTAGAATCCCATTCAAACTTTACTCCCTTTCTAGTTAACTTTGTAAGGGGTAATGCAACTCGAGAAAATCCTTCCACAAATTTTCGGTAATATCCAGCCAATCCCAGAAAACTTTGAATTTCTGTTACTGATGTCGGAACTTTCCAATTGGTAATGGCTTGAATCTTTGCTGAGTCAACTCGGATTCCTTGAGTATCAATGATGTGTCCAAGAAATGATACATAATCCAACCAGAAGTCACATTTCTCGAACTTTGCAAATAATTGATGTTGTCGTAGTCTCTCCAATGTCATCTTCAAATGTTCTTCATGTTCTTCCTTTGATTTGGAATAAATCAATATATCATCAATGAATACTATGATGAATTTGTCGAGCCATTCTAAGAATACGCGATTCATTAATGCCATAAATGCTGCAGGTGCATTTGTAAGTCCGAAAGGCATCACCAGAAATTCATAATGTCCATATCTGGTTCGAAATGCAGTTTTGTGAATATCCTGCTCTTTGATTCTGAGTTGATGATACCCAGATCTCAATCAATCTTCGAGAATATTTGTGCACCTTGTAATTGATCGAACAAATCGTCAATCCTTGGTAGCGGATATTTATTCTTCACAGTGATTCGATTCAACTCCCTGTAGTCAATGCACATTCTCATGCTGCCGTCCTTTTTCTTTACAAACAGTACATGTGCTCCCCAAGGTGACACACTAGGTCTTATGAAACCTTTATCTTGTAGTTCCTTCAATTGTCCTATCAATTCTTTTAGCTCTGCTGGTGCCATCCTGTAAGGTGCTTTGGATATCGGTTCTGATCCCGGAATAATATCAATAGAAAATTCCGTGCTTTGAATTGGTGGCAGTCCTGGCAAATCCTCTGGGAAAACATCTGAGAATTCTTTCACCGTGCAAATCTTATTTATTTTTGCTTCCACTTCAGAGACATTGCCACAAAATCGTTCATGCAAGCTCACGCCTTCATAACAGATCTCTTTACCCGAATTCGTTTGTAGGGTTATGATCTTTCGGTAACAGTCAATGCAAGCATTTGCACTACTCAACCAATCCATTCCAAGAATTATGTCAAATTCTTTCATGTTGATGATGAGCAGGTTGGCTTTGAATTCTTCGCTTTCCACAATCAGTGTTACATCATTGCATACATATTTAATTGTGACTGTCTTTCCTAATGGACTCAATACTTGCATTAAATATAACAGTGGACTGAAGTGCAAATCAAGTTTCTCCACACAAGATTCAGAGATAAAGGAATTTGAGGCGCCAGAATCAAATAACACGTAAACATCTTGATTCAAGAATTTAAATTTACCTCCGATCAACTCATGATCCTCTTCAGCACGGACAACATACAATCTAGTTGGATTGCGTTGTTGTTGTCCACGAGGTTGATTTGTTCCTGAGGTTTGCTTCAGACTGGGACAATCTCTAATCCGATGTTCTTTAGATCCACATTTAAAGCAACCTCCAGAGTTCCAGTAACATTCTCCAGTATGACTCCGATTACACTTGGGACAAACTTCATTCTTCTTAGTTTCAACGATCATCTGTCTGCGAGATGGCGGTCTCTGATCTCTGTTTCTGAATTCAGGCTTTCTCTTTCGATTTTGAGGAGTCTCTAGATTCCTCAGTTCAGATTCCACGAACAATGCCCTCTCCATGAGTATATCAAATTTGGTATCCATGAGAGGTGCTACTTTGAGTCTGATGCCAGTGCGAAGACCTTGTCTGAACCTTGTAATCTTGCTGTTCTCAGACTGCAAATACAAAGGACAGAATCTGCCCAGCTCTTGGAACTTCCTCAGATATTCCAGCACAGTCATATTCTCGGTTTGCCTCAGCCTCAAAAATTCATCTTCTTTAGCCATTCGGACAGCGTCAGGAAAATATTGTTGCAGAAATTTCTCTCTAAAAATCGTCCAGGTAATGGAGTTTCGTTCCATACTTACTTCCACTGAGGTCCACCAATGCTGTCATTTCCTTCCAGAAATGGAGTCACCACTGTAACTTTTCTCCATCGGCAATGTTAATAGCCTTCAGTAATTCTTCAATCTTAGTCAGCCATTCCTCAGCAGTCATTGGATCAGTCTCGTTTCCAAAGTACGGTTGTCGGAGTGCCCGAAATCTCTCAAATTCAGTCCTTCTCGGTGGTTCCGGCTGTAGTGGTGCCGAAACAACATTTTGTTGCAACACTCCAGCTATGATGCGACATATGTTCGTGATGTCTACCTCATTCATTGATCCCATGTTTATATTTGGGATTCCATCTTGACCTTGATTCACATTCCTATCCTGACCATCTCCTGAGTCGCGATTCGAGTCCTACTCTTGGCTACCACTCTGATTGCTACTGGTTCTTCCTCTAGCCATTTGAAATCTTAAAATGAAAGTGAAATTTATCGTAAGATTCGTAAACAAGGAAGATAGATAGTCAAACCTAAATAATTTCATTCTTAAGTCCAAAAGTCTAATCACAAACATATAACAAAGATATAATCCAAACAAATAACAAAGGTCAAATCCAAACTTATAAACTAAGGCTCTGATACAAACTGTGACGGCCCGCCCACACGGGTCGCCCGTCGTGCCCAATTACTTGAACACAAGGCTACACTCAATTCAAAAACTTAATATCACTTTGAACTTTTGTTTAGCGGAAATGTTTTTATTCTTATCGGATGTTTGACTTAATAACTTTTTACTCGTGACTTGTATCTTAAGAAAAATTTGGGCAGAGTCTCCTCTTAAAAATTGTGACCTGTGATCTACCAGATCACTACAACCACAATAACAAAACCATAAAAACAAAAACTAAACAAAAATAAACTTCAAATATCAAAATCCAACTAAAACATAAATAAATGTTTCATATCCTCCAAATAAAACTTAAACATGCCAACATACTCAAAACTTCATAATAAATCTAAATATCCTCCGCATCGTCTAAGTCTTCAACTCCATCTGTAATATGTCACATTACAGGTAAAGGTAAGTTGCAGCGTTTTATAGTAAGCATAATAAACATTGGATAAAACGTATTAAAACGTCATTTTCATAATGTGACGAAAAATAATACTCTTTTGTATCAAAATAACTTTCACACATATATGATTTAATCTGAGCAGTTAACGAAATCAGAATTTCACAAAACGGAATCACAACGGAAATTACTGCACAGATAACCAACGAAACGAAACAGAATCGAATAACAAAATCATAATCACATAGTCAAATTGAATTAACCATTAGATAGTCATATACTCATAATAACCATTTACTAGTAGTAGCCATGCTGTAATGAAACAAATGCATACTCAAATACTGATGTGACACAATGATATCATTGCAGACTATACCCGCTGGAAGGGTATCGATAAATATTATACCCCCTCTGTCTTTGGGCAAAACAAAATGCGTTTCTTTATTCTCGTCGCCAACGAGCCGAAAGTATGCGCGTTTTTATCCTCGTCGCAATGCGAGACACAACGAAACGAAAATATCCACAGTTCACAAACCTCAAATCGTATTCACCGAATCAATACAAACATGGCCTTTCAAAATTGTTTTTCACACACAATAAAATGTTATTCAAAATTCTATTTTTCAACAAAATACATTTCTTACCAAAATCATCTTTCAAAATAATTCTTGCATGCTTACTATCCGAAAATCATTTCAAAAATAAACAATACGAAATACTTAAAATAATTTGCAGAAAATTGCAATTCCCTTTACGTACCTCAAAGCTTCCTATCAACGATAAATCTACAAACCTCCAAAATCTCCAAGATATCAAGGATTTCCTAATATCCATTTCAACAATATTAAAATCATATTCATTAAACTTGGTTCTAACACAACCTAACAAAATCCTAACTCTTTGAAATCTATCACCATTTCATCTCCTCAAATTAAAGCCTAAAACTTCAAAATACAGAATACCATTTCACTTTCTTAAAAAAATCAAATAACAATTTCTGATCTTAAACTTCCAAAAAAAAAAAACTTCGAACAAGAAATGCACTGACTTTGAATTTTCAGAAACAAATTTTCAAACAATTCACAACCTTCGAATTTCATACTCATCCCATCCTCGAATTTCAGAATTATTTCCGAAACACAAACTCAGATTTTCTTCGAAATTCCAAATACATTTTCGATCTAAATTTCCAGAATTTATTGAACCAATTCTTAAAATTGCTTTTCTTGACAATTAAACCCCTAAAACCTCAATTAAATCCAACTAACCTAACCATAAAAATTAAAAATCGAAACAACAATAAAAATCGGAAACATAAAATTTTCGAAACTAAAAGAAAAAATTCAAATTTCATACCAATTGATGTCCAAATCCGAATTCCTTTCAGCTACTTGTTATTACTTGGATTTGGAAGTGATTTTCGAAGCTAAAATCGGAACCCACAAAAATCTGGAATTTTTTCTGAGTTGTAAAAATAAAACCTACGGGAATGGTTTGGTTTGTCTGACCTTATACAATCCAGAGTAGATGAAGGGGTTGGGAGTTATAGGCGTTGATGGGAGAAGAAGAGGCAAAACCAGCAATTGAAACGGACGAGAAGCGAAGAAGGCGGAACAAGCGAAGAAGACGAAGCAAGCGGATGAAACTGACGAACGAAGATGACGTGAAATGAATGAATGGAAACTGCAGTTGAAAATCGTGTGTGGCTTTTTTACGATTTCTCTCTTTTTTCTTTTTTTTTATTTAAATGTTAATATTATTATTATTATTATTGTTATTATTTAAATTAAAAATTTGGACCAATAATTTTCATTAAAATTGGGCCATTATACTACTGAACTGGAAGGATACATTGATACAAATTGGATATCGGACACTCAAGACTCCAAGTCGACAAGTGGTTATGTGTTTACCATTGGAGGGACTGTAGTGTCGTGGAAATCTACCAAGCAAACTTGTATTGCTAGATCTACTATGGAATCTGAATTCATAGCTTTGGATAAAGCGGGAGAAGAAGCCGAATGACTTAGAACTTTGTTGGAAGAAATTCCTTGTTGGGAAAAATATGTGTCTGCAATTAAAATACATTGTAGCATGTATAATGGTAACTATAGACATATACGTCGTAGACATAATACTATTAAACAGTTGATCTCAAATGACTTTATGTCCATTGACTACGTAAAGTCAAAGGAAAATATTGTGGATCCGCTCACGAAAGGCTTGCCTAGAGATCAAGTATATAGTTTATCGAGGGAAATGAGATTAAAACCGTAATCAAAATCTTTGTGGTGGATACTCAACCTATGTGACTGGAGATCCCAAGATCTAGTTTCAAAAGAGACAACCAAACTACGAGATTGTATAAACACAGTGGAGAATTAATATCCGACCCATTCCTAAGATAAGGGGTGTAGCCTGCAAAAGGGGTACGGGGATAGACAAAAGGCCTTTAATGATTCCTAAGACATATTAGAATATGTTGGAGTATAGCGGGATACTCTTCTAGGAGATCATCTATGTAAGTGCGAAGTGTGGCCGCTTCAAAGAATGGTAAGCATTTATGAAACCAAGAGTGGTCCTTGGCCGAAACGGACACAACCGTAAGAAAAAAATACGAAGGTTAGAATTATTATTGTGTGGGTTCAATTGTCTTGGTTTATACAAATGACTAAATAGTTCAAGACTAAAAGTTCACCATTAAGTCACGTAAATCCCATTGAATACTACTACGGAAGATTCAAAGCTGCAAGCTATCTCTCCAGATGTCATAATAGTTTGTCAAAGCACTCAATTGCATACATGCATTAATTTAATTCATGTGGGGGATTGTTAGAAATTTGAAAATAATTAATTGCTCGATCAATCGAGCACTATGCTCGATCGATCGAGCGGGCCAGAAATTTTCGGATCTTTTGGGACAGCAGCTCGATCGATCGATCGAGCACTGTGCCTGTTGCCAAGAATTGTGTGTCCATTTATGGTGGGATGCGTTTTCTCATTGATGGGGTGCATCCAATTGGTGACTTTTGGACTTGTTTTTTGGTTCACTATATATGCAACACATCCCCACTTGTTTTAAAACATCGATTTTCGAAATCTTCATCATATTATAAGTGAAATTTGAGAGTATTTGTTGTTCATCAAATTGAGTGCTTTGAACCTTTATGGTTTGAAGACTTGTGATTTGGAGTGCTCGTATCACAATCATAGTCGTTGTATCTTGGAAGATAAATTGCCATAACAAACCGTTAGCACCATAGCGGGGCAATATTGTCTTAATGACGGAGATTACAAATCTTGCCTTGACATAAACTGTGAAGTCTCTGTTATTTTGTTACAATCCTGAGATACACTTTGAGAGAAATTTTAACAACAACAGTGCAACTGAAATCTTTTAAGTTGTACAATAACCCAATTTCTATATCAAAATCTTTTAAATCAGCAAATAATACAAGTGTCATGTGTGATATCCCTGAAATGATTAATTGTAATCTGGTGCATTAATTAAGTTTATATGATTAATTATGTGGTAATTAATTATGTGTTGGAATTATTATTTGGAAATGCTTAGTCACGTGTTAGAGTGACCCGGGATAGCGTTTCAGGGTGCATGTTGAGCATGTTGGGAATTATGGTTGGAAGCATGATTTATTTGCCATGGGTAGCAATTAATTAGAAATCATGTGTTTAATTGATATTTTGGTGCATTTGGTTTAATGCTTTGGAAAATATCATGTTGGGGTGTTTTATACACCATGGGATTGTGGAATGCTTTTAATTAAACCCAATCCCCTTTTATACCCAAATCCCACCTTTACCAAATCACTCTTACTTTACCAAAATCAATTCCCACAAACCCTCCCCCTTCATTTTCGAGTTCAAGCTTTGGGGTGAAGAGAAACCTTTCAAAAATCTTGATTTGTGGAGTATATTGGGTGATTTGAGGTCCCCAAGAGGTATGGATACCTCCCCATTGCTTTTATTGTGTTTAGATTGAGTTTGAAATGATTTTGAAGGGTTTTGAAATGGGTTTGTGTTGGGTTGTTGTGGGTTTGGTTATATGTTGGATTTATACTTGTTTTGAAGTATATTTTGGTGGTTTATGTTGCATTTGATGTTGTTGGTTTGTTGGGTTAAGTGTTGGTATGGATTGGAAGGATTTTTGGGAGCAAAAATGGTGAAAATCGCATGTCTGTGCGAGGCGATCGATCGCCTGAAAAGAGGCGACCGATCGCCAAGGGACAGTAACATTTTTGCGGGTTAGGCGATCGATCGCCTAAAATGAGGCGACCGATCGCCGAGAGGCAGTAGCCAAATCAAGGGCTAGGCGATCGATCGCCATGTTTGGCGCGATCGATCGCCGCAGTGAAAATTTTGAGGCGACCGATCGCCTGAGGGAAGCGATCGATCGCCGCCTGTGGATTTTTTGGAAAATGATTTATTTTGTCAAATTTTTGGTATTTGGCTATTATTTGGCTTCTAATATGGGGTTGTGTGATTGTGTAGAACCATCCCAGGTAGCAACGCAACCAAGGAACTGAAGCCATATCAAATCCACTTTTGGAAAGGTACGTAGTGGACGTACGGGCACCCAACGGTACATGTATCTTATATACTCATTGTTTATGCATTGTGGATGCACGTATATATGTGGTATTGCATTGTGGATGCAAATACATGTTATGCATGATGTTTATAGATGCATATGATTATTGGTGCACATCCCATGAGTCGTGGTCATCCCTTGATGATTTTAATGCTTGCCGCTATTTGTTTTGGTTCCGCTAAATGTGAAGCGAGGGGTGGGAGCGCCGCATGTCACATTTGAGCGTGGTTATCATATAGGGCGAGGAAAGGGTATTTGCCGCTCAATGAGAGGCGAGGGGTGGGAGTCCCGCATGTCCATTGAAGCGAGGTTATCCTATGCCGCCTATATGTAAATAAGCGAGGGGCATTAAAATACATTGTGATGGACAGACTAGGGATTGGTGATCAGTATTTGGTATTGATGAGCTGGTATATGTCATGACATGTTTAGACCATTAAAAATAATCTATTGATTATCCTCATGAGTTATGGTACAGGGACAACCAAACGGGAAGCGTTTGAAATGCATGGGGAAAATAGGAAGTGTTTTATTATGATTATGCATTTACGCTTTATCTTCATATTGTGTTGAATATGAATGATTATTATTGCTCATGTTTGGGGGTTGTCCTTGTAGGTACACGTTTGGCATGATAGAAGGGCTAGACGGGTTGAGATGGTGAGCTTGTTGAGGATGCTTTTGGGACTTGAAGGACAGGATTATTTTGGATAGTATCTACTCTAGGAGTAGTATAAAACTATAATCGAACACATTCATTGATTGGAATGTAATTAATTCTTTTGGTAGTCCTTATTTTTGGCATGTAATGCTTAAGCTCATAAACTCAACACGTTCTTTTACACTCTGATCTTTTATATTAGCTATATTATGCCTTGATTCCGCACTTAAGGATTAGGGTCCTTACATTAGTGGTATCAGAGCAGTGGTTAGAGAACCCGGGAACGAGTGAAGGGTAGCCTTAGCATGATTGGCTAGGTACTTACATTTGAAGCATGTTTATGCATGTGGTGCATATTAATGTATATCCTGTTATACTAACGTGCTTATTCTCATTCCTGTTATCTAACGGCATAACATATGTATTGCTTTGGAATTGTTGTTAACATTTGTGTTACAGCATGGCTGCTAATGAGGAGGTTGGAGATGTTGGTAGTGTGAACGCAAGTATTGGGCAGGCAAACCCTCTACCTCCACCGGCCGTAGGCATGGAACCCGTAGCTCAGTTATTACTACCGGGTGAGATCAGTCTGACGCAATTTTTGTCTTACCATCCGCCCCGGTTTGAGGGGACAGAGTCCAGAGAAGAGGCTGAAGAGTGGCTGGAAAGACTTGAACAGATCTTTGTATCGGCTCCTTGTGCTGTTACAGCTTGGCTGAGGCTGGCGGAGTTTCAGTTAGCTAAGAAACCTCTCATGTGGTGGAGGAGCACGGTGATGGAGCTAAGAGCACTAGGTGCTGTGATTGATTGGACACTCTTCAGGACTAGGTTTTTGAACCGGTATTTCTCCGCAGCGGCGAGACAGACGAAGGAGGATGAATTTACAAGTTTGAAACAGGGGAACATGACGGTGTCAGACTATGCCACATGGCACTCTTCGTTGCTGAGGTACGTTCCCCACATTGCCACCAATGGGCACGCTAAGATGAGGAACTTTATGAAGGGGTTGCGACCGGAGCTCTATGACCGGGTTATCACCAATAACCCAACTTCTTTTGATGATGCTCTCACAAGGGCGGAGCTTGCCGAGCTTGGGGTGGGAGCTTATTCTAGTGCTATGCCACCACCAGTATCGCAACAGAGGCAGACTAATGACAGCTTGAGGCCTCGGGGTGAGCCATTTAAACCTCGTGGTGCCTCTTCATCTTCACGGTTTGGTGGAAAGAAGTACTTTGGTCAGAAACAGGATGGCAAGAAGGGCAATTGGTCCGCCAACCGAGGATCTTCACAAGGGGATAGGCCGGGAGAGCCGAGGTGCAACAATTGTGGAGGGCCACATTCTTCAAGCAAGTGCCCTGCCTGTTATATCTGTGGCAAGATGGGCCACATCGCTCGGTATTGTCCCACTCGGGGAGGACAGTCAGAGTTTCAGGGCAACAGGCCGAGGTTTGATGATAGGACTGTGCAGCAGAGGCAGCAGTTTGGGCCTCGACCATCGGGAGGTCAGTCAGTGGGACCACCCCAGGGACAGGTGTATGCACTGACCAGGGAGCAGGCCCAGGCAGCCCCAGAGGAGGTGATCGCCGGTACGTGTCATTTATTTACGTACCCTGCTTTTATTTTGATCGATACAGGTGCCTCCACTCTTTTGTATCGGTGGGTTTTGTGGAAAGACACCATATGCGCACGTCTTCTTTACCCACGCCTCTTTTGGTCTCGACACCCACTGGAAGAAATGTCGTTGCTGATCAGTTTTTGGCAGATAGCCTCATTTATTTTGAGGGCAACGAATTGAGGTCAGACTTGATTGTGCTGGGTATGTCAGACTTCGACTGCATCTTGGGTATTGATGTTCTGAACAGATATCAGGCAGTGGTAGATTGTCGACAGAGGACAGTAAAGTTCAGACCTGAGTTGGGCAGTCAGTGGACCTTCTATGGCAACGGTTCTCGTGCGAAGATTCCGTTGATTTCAGCGATCAAGATGACTCAGTTGTTGGAACGTGGACACACGGGTTATCTCATTTATGCCGTGGACACGTCTGGGAAGAGTAAAGAACTAAGACTTGAGGATGTGCGAGTAGTGGCAGAGTTTGCTGATGTATTCCCAGAAGAGATCCCAGGATTCCCACCGGCTAGGGAAGTTGAGTTTGGGATCGAGCTGTTGCCAGGGACATCCGCTATCTCTCGTGCACCTTATAGGATGGCACCGGCTGAGTTGAGAGAGTTGAAAGAACAGTTGCAGGATCTCCTGGACAAGGGATATATACGCCCGAGCGTGTCGCCATGGGGCGCACCAGTTCTCTTTGTGAAGAAGAAGGACGGCTCGATGCGGTTGTGCATCGATTACCGACAACTGAATAAGGCTACAGTGAAGAACAAGTATCCTCTCCCAAGGATAGATGACTTGTTTGATCAGTTGCAAGGTACCAGGGTGTATAACAAGATTGATTTGAGATCCGGGTATCATCAGATTCGAGTCAGAGAGGAAGATGTGCAGAAGACAGCATTCCGGACCCGATATGGACATTATGAGTTCCTAGTGATGCCGTTCGGCGTGACGAATGCTCCAGCAGTCTTTATGAGTCTGATGAACAGAGTGTTTCAGCCGTATCTTGATCAGTTCGTCATTGTGTTTATTGACGACATTCTCATCTACTCCCGTAGTGAGGAAGAGCATGTGAAACACTTGAGGACAGTGCTTCAGATTCTCAGAGAGCATCAGTTGTATGCTAAGCTCAGTAAGTGTGAATTTTGGCTGAGCAGTGTAGTGTTTCTGGGGCATGTCATATCGAGCAGCGGGATATCTGTAGATCCCAAGAAGATTGAGGCTGTGATGGAGTGGGCCGCCCCCACTTCTGTGCCTGAGATACGGAGTTTTCTGGGTTTGGCCGGATATTATCGACGTTTCGTCGAGGGCTTTTCGAAGATTGCCAAGCCGTTGACGCAGTTGACTCAGAAAGGAGTACCTTTCTTTTGGTCAGAAGCTTGTGAGGAGAGCTTCCAGGAGTTAAAGCACCGGTTGACGACGGCGCCAGTGTTAGTGATCCCTACGGAGAACTCCAGATTTGTTATGTATACTGACGCATCACTTCAGGGCCTTGGGTGTGTTCTGATGCAAGATAAGCATGTGGTAGCTTATGCATCGAGGCAGTTGAAGCCGCATGAGACGAGATACCCAGTCCATGACTTGGAACTGGCGGCTATCATCTTCGCCCTGAAGATTTGGAGGCATTATTTGTATGGTACTTCATTTACCATCTATACGGATCACAAGAGCCTCAATTTTTTATTCACTCAGGCAGAGTTGAACATGAGGCAGAGGAGGTGGATGGACCTACTCAAGGACTACGATTGCGAGATAGAGTACCATCCCGGGAAAGCTAATTTGACAGCAGACGCTTTGATCCGGAAAGTGAGGAGTTCTGCTGAGGACGTCATCCATTTGTCAGCCATGATGACCTCCTATTGCCATCTGGGCTATGATTTTGACATTGATGCATCACCTGTGTATGTAATCGACTTTGTTAGCTGAGCCAGATATCTATGAGAACATCAGGAGAGCTCAGAGGTCAGATGATGAAGTTCAGAGGTGGTTATCTTTAGTACATCTTGGTCAGCCAACGAAGTTCAGAGTGGCCGACGACGGATCCTTGAGATTGGGTAACCGTTGGGTGGTTCCGAGTACGCCGGAGTTGCGTAAGGAGATCTTAGAGCGAGCTCATAGTAGCAGACTTAGCATCCACCCGGAATTAGCATCCACCCAGGCGGGAAAAAGATGTATAAAGATCTCCGTGGTCAGTTTTGGTGGAAGAGAATGAAATCTGATGTCGTCGCTTTTGTAAAGAGGTGTTTGATCTGTCAGCAGGTTAAGGCAGAGAGACAGAGACCTGGCGGCGAGTTGAGAAGCTTGGAGATACCGAAGTGGAAGTGGGAGCACATTTCCATGGACTTCGTGACTCATTTGCCGAGGAGTACTTCAGGCTTTGATGCTATTTGGGTGATCGTGGATCGATTGACTAAGGTAGCTCATTTTATCCCCTATAGCATGACTTTCACCTTTTGAGGATGGCGCAGTTGTATATTAGAGATGTAGTGAGATTGCATGGGATCCCCGTTTCCATAGTGTCAGATCGAGATCCGCGATTCACATCTCATTTCTGGGAAGGCCTTTAGTCAGCCTTGGGAACTGAAGTCAGATTGAGCACTGCTTATCATCCTCAGACGGATGGCCAGACCGAGCGCACTATCCAGACGCTCGAGGACATGTTGAGAGCTTGTGTTTTGGAGTTCGATGCCTCTTGGCAGGATTCAGTGCCTTTGGTAGAGTTTTCTTATAACAATAGCTACCAGGCGAGTATTCAGATGGCTCCGTTTGAAGCTCTTTATGGCAGACGGTGTAGATCACCCTTGTGTTGGGATGATTTGGACCGCAAATCGGTCGGAGGACCGGAGTTGATTCGGGAGATGGAAGAGAAGATAAAGACGATAAGGCAGAAAATGAAAGCGGCACAGGACAGACAGGCAGCTTATGCAAATAGACGGCGGAGACCGTTAGAATTTCAGTTGGGAGATAAGGTCTTTTTGAAGATCTCGCCCTTCAGAGGCGTTGTGCGATTTGGGATGCGCGGGAAACTGTCTCCGAGGTATGTTGGATCGTACGAGATTTTGCAGCGCATTGGCACCTTAGCTTACCGACTGGCTTTGCCGCCTTCTTTATCTAGTATACATGATGTGTTTCATGTGTCTATGCTGCGGAAGTATGAGCCGGATCCGTCGCATGTTTTACAGCCTTCCGAAGTTCAGTTAGAGTCCGATGTGTCTTATGTGGAACGGCCTGTCAGAATTCTGGATCGAGCAGACCGTAGACTTCGGAACAAAGTGATACCTATGATCAAGGTTCAGTGGGATCGCAGGGGTGTCGAGGAGGCTACGTGGGAGACGGAGCGGCATATGGTGCAGCACTACCCGGAACTATTCTCTGGTATGTGTTTATGTTTAGTTTCTTTTGGGGTAAGTGCATGTGATTTCGAGGGCGAAATCTTATAAGTAGGGGAGTATTGTGATATCCCTGAAATGATTAATTGCAATCTGGTGCATTAATTAAGTTTATATGATTAATTATGTGGTAATTAATTATGTGTTGGAATTATTATTTGGAAATGCTTAGTCACGTGTTAGAGTGACCCGGGATAGCGTTTCAGGGTGCATGTTGAGCATGTTGGGAATTATGGTTGGATGCATGATTTATTTGCCATGTGTAGCAATTAATTAGAAATCATGTGTTTAATTGATATTTTGGTGCATTTGGTTTAATGCTTTGGAAAATATCATGTTGGGGTGTTTTATACACCATGGGATTGTGGAATGCTTTTAATTAAACCCAATCCCCTTTTATACCCAAATCCCACCTTTACCAAATCACTCTTACTTTACCAAAATCAATTCCCACAAACCCTCCCCCTTCATTTTCGAGTTCAAGCTTTGGGGTGAAGAGAAACCTTTCAAAAATCTTGATTTGTGGAGTATATTGGGTGATTTGAGGTCCCCAAGAGGTATGGATACCTCCCCATTGCTTTTATTGTGTTTAGATTGAGTTTGAAATGATTTTGAAGGGTTTTGAAATGGGTTTGTGTTGGGTTGTTGTGGGTTTGGTTATATGTTGGATTTATACTTGTTTTGAAGTATATTTTGGTGGTTTATGTTGCATTTGATGTTGTTGGTTTGTTGGGTTAAGTGTTGGTATGGATTGGAAGGATTTTTGGAGCAAAAATGGTGAAAATCGCATGTCTGTGCGAGGCGATCGATCGCCTGAAAAGAGGCGACCGATCGCCAAGGGACAGTAACATTTTTGCGGGTTAGGCGATCGATCGCCTAAAATGAGGCGACCGATCGCCGAGAGGCAGTAGCCAAATCAAGGGCTAGGCGATCGATCGCCATGTTTGGCGCGATCGATCGCCGCCGTGAAAATTTTGAGGCGACCGATCGCCTGAGGGAAGCGATCGATCGCCGCCTGTGGATTTTTTGGAAAATGATTTATTTTGTCAAATTTTTGGTATTTGGCTATTATTTGGCTTCTAATATGGGGTTGTGTGATTGTGTAGAACCATCTCAGGTAGCAACGCAACCAAGGAACTGAAGCCACATCAAATCCACTTTTGGAAAGGTACGTAGTGGACGTACGGGCACCCAACGGTACATGTATCTTATATACTAATTGTTTATGCATTGTGGATGCGGGTATATATGTGGTATTGCATTGTGGATGCAAATACATGTTATGCATGATGTTTATAGATGCATATGATTATTGGTGCACATCCCATGAGTCGTGGTCATCCCTTGATGATTTTAATGCTTGCCGCTATTTGTTTTGGTTCCGTTAAATGTGAAGCGAGGGGTGGGAGCGCCGCATGTCACATTTGAGCGTGGTTATCATATAGGGCGAGGAAAGGGTATTTGCCGCTCAATGAGAGGCGAGGGGTGGGAGTCCCGCATGTCCATTGAAGCGAGGTTATCCTATGCCGCCTATATGTAAATAAGCGAGGGGCATTAAAATACATTGTGATGGACAGACTAGGGATTGGTGATCAGTATTTGGTATTGATGAGCTGGTATATGTCATGACATGTTTAGACCATTAAAAATAATCTATTGATTATCCTCATGAGTTATGGTACAGGGACAACCAAATGGGAAGCGTTTGAAATGCATGGGGAAAACAGGAAGTGTTTTATTATGATTATGCATTTACGCTTTATCTTCATATTGTGTTGAATATGAATGATTATTATTGCTCATGTTTGGGGGTTGTCCTTGTAGGTACACGTTTGGCATGATAGAAGGGCTAGACGGGTTGAGATGGTGAGCTTGTTGAGGATGCTTTTGGGACTTGAAGGACAGGATTATTTTGGATAGTATCTACTCTAGGAGTAGTATAAAACTATAATCGAACACATTCATTGATTGGAATGTAATTAATTCTTTTGGTAGTCCTTATTTTTGGCATGTAATGCTTAAGCTCATAAACTCAACACGTTCTTTTACACTCTGATCTTTTATATTAGCTCTATTATGCCTTGATTCCGCACTTAAGGATTAGGGTCCTTACATCATGCTTCAACCAATTTTCAAACAATGCCAATTGTTGAACTCCCATAACCTTAATTTCAATAATTGCACTACTCAATAAATGGAAACATGTGGCAGTGATTATGATATCAATTGTAAGATCAAACACTTGTCGCTTTACAAAAAATGTATAGTTAATGGAATTCAAATCTTTTAAGTCGTATATCAGCCAAACGCCACACTTCTACCGGTCTTTAAATAGAGACAATTATCACAGTTCAATATATATATTTTTCATTTAATAGAAAAAATAAATTAAATATCTTCTAAATATATATATATATTTTCGCTTCTTTCCTTAATTTTTTTTTTCATTATCAACAAATGGCACCACTTTTCACATTCGTGTACCACTCAAATTCCATTAAAGTTTTTTAAAGAAAAAACAAGCCCATGATGCCCTTATTTTCAAGAATTTTATGATGGTGAAATGATAACCCAATTAATAGACCAAGGAACAAGAATGTAATGTATCATTCCGTTACATGTGGCATATATATTCATAGTAGACTCGAACAAGGGTCATTATCGATCTTGAACCGACCCAAACCTAATGTAATGTACCATTCCGTTACACTTGGCACATATACTCATACTCTCATAGTTGGCAGCCACCACCATAAGCATTATTAAATATTTGTAAAGTTTACATATATTCTATGTGATTATTATAGATAAGCATCTGAATTTTGGAAAAATATCAATAGACAAGTTCAAGACAGGACCATTCAAAATGAATAAACTAGGTTTGATATATTTTGTATGCTATATTTTATTCCATTTTGCTCATTTCTTGTTAACAAAAATTCGTCCAAATTGAAAATTTATTTTAATTCGATATAATCATACTCAACTTAAATTTGAGTATGAAATTGAATATCCAAATTACTCGAGCTAAAGTTAGATAATCTAGCTGTTTACATGATCAACCGAAGTTAATGCTAGCAGATGCTGGGTTTTGGATTCCGACCCAAATACCTGAATAATAGATAAACTCGTATTGGTTCCCAATTCTAAGCAAATATTTGAAGATTTTTTTTAAAAATATTTGTGTACTCGATACATACCCAAAACCCGAAGTCGGGTACTCGACTTATTCGAGTTCGGGATCGGATAGAATTTGGGATACCTGAATCCAGACCTTGATTACCCGAAACCCGATCGGATTTTTACCCCTAGATGTTACTCAAGAGTACCGAGTTCTCGGTTATCTTGATTAAATAATGTTTAATTATGACCTTTTTGATATTTTTGTGACCTTCAAAATATGTAATAAAAACAAAAAATTTAAAATATATATATCTAAATTTTGAATTTTGTGATTTAGACGTTAGTATCAATGCGACAAACAAAAACGAACGAAACTCTGTTAAAAAAAAAAAGCGAACGAAAGAATAAATAAATCAACAAAACAAAAACAAAAGGCAGAGTTAGCACTAGGCCGTGTCAATGGTGTCATCACTCCCCACTTTACTAAAGATACATTCCCAACCAAAGAAATGGTCATTATATTAGGAAATTTATATTATAATTATCATACAATATGATTCCTTTAATTTTTAACTCTTCTCGCCATAAATGCTTGATTTTTAGAAGTGATTTGGTCCTTCATCTCTAATGATTTGAGCTTTTCCGCAGATTGGATCTCATGGGTTTGCTCCTGTTCATTTTTAGAGTGAATCTTGAAATGGGCTTTCGAAGATGAGCTTTGATAGGCGATAGTGCTGTAAATGCTTTGATTTTGGTTTTCAAGGTTTGTTTTTTTCTTTCCATTTTTGTTGAATCTCACCTGTTTTTTTTTACAGTTTCTTGCCTTTCCATTTACGAACAGGTATAAGGTATTCGCAACTTACCTTTCTTGGCGTTCATATGTGATTTTTTTATCGTTGTAGTTTGTGCTTTTAGCACACTCCAGATCTTTATTTTACACTTTCGGGGTTGTGATTTTTAGCGTTTTCTTGTTTTTGATTCTGTGATTTTATTTGGGTTTCGGTTGGTTTATGTATCTGTAATTTGATTTCTTGTGCCTGTTGACTTTAATCTGGTGTCTTTGGGGGAATTTGAGATTGTTTTTCTAGGGGTAGAACCTTTCATGAGATTTTCATTTAATTTTCAGAATCTATAATTCTTGAACACAAGAGCAGCAGTACTCATTTTCTTTAGCAGGCAAGCAAATGGGGCGAATTGTTAGTGGATTTTGTGGTGTTAAAAAGTTATATAATTTTTATGTGAATACACGTGAAATTTTGGAACATCTCTTATTTAGGATCGGATTCGATCCATAATTGTATGGTATTTGTTTGTTACTTCCAAATCTATTTTCTCAATGATCTGTAAATACTTGACATAACTCATGTTTGATTTGGTGTTTTGTGGGTGCAAGAAACATGCTTAAATTCTTTTTGATGTATTCATGTAGGTGGATGAAACAGAATGAATTTAGTGTTGCCTAGGTTGCTAAAAAGCTCATGTTATCATCAATCTGTTTGGCTAGATGTACGATGACCCCACCAAGATTAACAGTAGAAGACCATATTGATCGTGATATTGAATCTTTGAGCGTTTCGAAACGTCTTGTGAGGAGTATGAACCAGAAGTTTAAAAGAAAGAACCAAAAAATCGAAGTTCATGAAGAAGATGAGGGGAATGGCATGTCTATGAGATGCCTTTCATTTTATGGTCGTGGTGGAGGTTGCAAAGTTGGTGCTGACACGGGTGAAGATTATGGTGATTCAGGCAGTAGAAGGCGGTCAAGTGCAAGTGAGGAAGGAAAAGGGTACGCTATGATCTGTGGAACCGAGGAAGCAACCGTTAATTGCTTTGCCTACGGTATGAAGGAAAAATTTTGGAGGAAGAACAACAGAAAGCTTCTAACATTCAACGAAGCGCAACAAAACAATAGCATGAACATGCGTCTTCCAGATGACATTCTTGAGATATGCTTGGTTCAACTCCCTCTGACGAGTCTGATGACTGCCCGACTTGTCTGCAAGAAATGGAGAAACTTGACGACAACTCCTAGGTTCATGCAAATGAGGAGAGAAGGTTTATTCCAAAATCCATGGTTATTTGTGTTTGGTGTTGTTAAAGATGGTTATTGTTCCGGAGAGATACATGCATTTGATGTTTCCCTTAACCAATGGCACATATTAGATTCTCATGTTCTCAAAGGAAGATTTTTGTTCTCAGTTGCGAGCATCCAGGATGATGTTTACATTGTCGGGGGTTGTTCTAGCTTGACCAATTTTGGGAGGGTGGATAGAAGCTCATTCAAGACTCACAAAGGTGTGTTGGCATTTAGCCCCTCGACTAAATCATGGTGTAAAGTTTCTGCCATGAAGTATGCTAGATCATCACCAGTATTAGGAATTTCAGAATTCAGTTCCGATTGTTTGATCATTAGAAATCAACAAAATCGATCGGACAAACGTCTCTACAGGCCAAGAGTTGGTGGTGTATCAGATGTTTACGAGGATCCGCACCGACTCTCAGTTAGACGCCAATCTAGGCACTCTCTTGATGGAAATGACATTTCACAAATTCCCAATATCAAGCCATACAAATTTGTTAGGCATAAAAACGGAAGCTCACACATCAAAGATGGTAAAAATTTCATAATGATTGCTGTTGGAGGTCTTGGATCATGGGATGAACCGTTGGATTCCGGGGAGATCTATGATTCTGTATCAAATAAATGGACAGAGATTCAAAGCGTACCACTAGATTTTGGCGTTGCATGTTCTGGTGTCATATGTAATGAGAGTTTCTACGTTTACTCAGAAAGCGACAAACTTGTTGGATACGACATAGAAAGGGGATACTGGACCAGAATCCAAACGACCCCCATCCCACCTCGTGTGCATGAATATTATCCGAAACTTATATCCTGCAAGAATCGGCTATTCATGCTCTCGGTTTCTTGGTGCGAAGGAGATGGTCAGATTGGCCGGAGAAACAAAGCTGTTAGGAAGCTTTGGGAACTTGATCTCGAGTATCGATCTTGGACAGAAGTTTCTGTACATCCTGATGCCCCGATGGATTGGAACGCAGAATTTGTAGCTGATGAAGACCTTATTTTCGGGGTTGAAATGTTTAAGATTTTCGGACAGGTATTGGATTTCCTCACTATGTTTAAATTTTCTGGCACTGGAAGGACGAGCTGGAGTCATATTTCAAGGAATCATGTGGCGCATGATTTGGATGCTTCTTCCTGCATGACAAAATCAATGGCAGTGCTTCGTTTGTAAATAAGGTAGATTGTTTTGCTTTTATATGATTTTATTTGTGGCGACTTTTTTCAGAATTCTTTCTGATGAACTTTTAGCAAACATTTATTTATTTTTATTTGTTCTCGTATGAAGAATGATGTATTTTACAAGCACATGAATAAACTCCGTTTAGCTTGCATTATGTGAGTTTCAAGATGATTCTAGGACAGGCTACGAAGTAGAACCATCACAGGTGCTAACAAGTCGACTGAAAGAAATTGAAATTTAGCATGAGCTCACGAGCGTAACATAAATTTGAGTATGATTGCACAAATATCATCAAATTTGAAAAAACAAAATACAATCAGATATTCATGTGTAAAAAGATAGATTCACAAACATGCAGAAAAGAAAGCTATTCCCAGTTCAAATGTGACAAAACTACACTTTAGCATCCGATAGATTCTTCACGAACTATCATTATGCCTAAATTTACAATTCAAAACATCAAAGAACTTGGGAGAAATTACATACAAAATCCTTACATTCAAATAACATATCCCACGATGAACCCTACTCAATCCGGTTATGACAGGTGGCTTGCGTAAACAAGGAAATTTGAAGCACAAAATCCAGGAGCAGGAAACTCGGGTGATTTAGTCAAGTTTTTAGATTCTTGGGATAAGTTGTTTAAAGCTGTGGCTGATACCATCTGAACGTTGTCCAGCCCATTGGTTTGTAGAAGGTCTATGAAAAGTGATGCTAGATTGTTATTGTGACAGAGCAAGAGCAGCCCCTGAGTCCTCGGACAAAACAAATGTATTCTTGCTAAAACTTTGACAAGTCCTAAATAAGGGGTCATTAAGCGGCTGCCTCTCATTTCGCCCTGTCGGATCCGTGTTATCCTGGAAATGAGCAGCTGGAATGCCCTTTCATCTAACATCTGTCTGGTGAGGCCTGCATCACTTTCAGGGAGATCAGCTAAATGGGGTTTGTCTTGGGTGCACCCGGTGTTTGGTGCACCCAAGACACATACATGTGTATCTATATGTATGTATAGATACACATGTGTCTTGGGTGCACCAAACACCGGGTGCACCCAAGACAAACCCAGCTAAATGCCTAGCAACTGCTGCCTGCTCTTCGGTTATTCCTGTATTTTCAAATATCACCTTGATTAGGCTACTGAGCTGACTAGAAGTAACACGTAAACAACCAGCTAATTCCGGCCCCATTTCTGGAGCAAGATTTTCAAGAAGCTTTATCCCCTCTGAGGCGCTTCAATGTACTGAACCAAACTAATAGTTGCACCAGAACTTTTAATAGCCGAAATGACACCTGATATAGTTGTCGGAGAGGTGCTCAACCCAAGAAGAACTCGGAGAAGCTCGCACTCAATTGCTGGCCCAGTGTTGCTGATAAGATGTAGGAGGTTTTGAATTATTTCCTCAGATTGGAGTTCGGTTGTCTGGTCCAACTGGGATTGACTCAAAATCATGTCCAGAATTCACAACATTCGCAAGAATGGTTGCTGAAACTTCTTTCAACCGTATAGGGTGAACAAATCCTTAACAAGATGGGGGAGGACACCGATTTCTATCAAGACCTCAGCACTTGCCTCGTCTGATGTGATCTGGTGTAAAGCTTTGAGAGCCGTCTCTCTGGATTGCGTATTATTGTTTTACATCAGACTGATATGTGAATAGACGACAGTTCTGGCCACAGAGACTTTCACATCATTGTTTAGCACCAGTTCACCTGGAAAAGCAGCCACTGATAACTTAGTTTCTAGAAGCCTGTAATGATTCATATTAAAGTCTTACTACAGTTCGATTTTAGTATTTTTTTTGTAAGCCCATCAAAATTTATAACTATGACTCTCACTAGTACAGGTTGGTTGGTTGGTTTTTTTTTGTTTTGTTTTGTTTTTGTTTTGTTTTTTTATTTTTATTTTATCGACGTTCATAACAATATTCCAAAGAAAGATAAATCTAACATAAAAAAGGGGCTGAGGTTGTTGAGTGCACCTTCAAGCAGTCTCCCAGGAGAGGCTGCAATCTTCCGCATTCAGCCATTCACATTTTTCCAGATTCTCTAAGGTCCTTTTCCGCTGTTTCAACAGTTGCAAGGTTTTCAGAATCACTGCTAACCATTCCAACTAAAATGAGAATAGTTCCATTCACTGAACCAATCCACGTAGTGTTTCTTGATTCAGAGAACTCATAAAGTAAAGAAAAGGCTTCTTCGCTCTCTTTGGGTTGCTAATGGGATAAAATTTTGACAGTTGTTCGCACAGTCTACCCTTGAGCCATTATGATCTGCAAAATCGACAGCACTGAGTAGTGTCGTAGAGAAACATTTAAAATGCAAAATAAACCATCAACCTTTGACGACCTTATTATAAAAATCTTCCTCCACCACAATTTGAAGCGTTTCAAGAGCCATCCAACGAACTCGACGACTACTGCTCTTCAGTGTTGGAAAAATGTGATTAATGAATTGAAATTAAGCATGAACAAGTCGAATACTTGATAAACGACAAAACGAGCGAAATTGGACGAGAAAAAACTGCCCGGGAAACCCGGCAACCAGGTCGGCGCCTGAGCGTCGCCTGGTCACAATGTTGGGCGGCAAGCCTGGCACTCAAGCACCCGACGTTCTGCCAGGAAATTGTACATGCTGTTTTTCTCGAAATGGTGTGTCCTTTCAAGACTGGGTGTGTTTTTTCCATGAAGAATTGCTACCAAATGATGTCTCTTAGTAATGTCCTTTGATCAAGTATAAATATAACAACCCCTAAGTGAAATAAACACACTTTTTATGCAAGACCAAATGAATTTTTTGAGAACAAAATCTGCATACACATATTGTTCATCTCTTGTTCTTGTTGAAGTTCTGTTAAACCTTTTGTAAGACCCCAAATTCTTACACAAATACTTGCTCAATAAAGACATTAAAAAATTTGAAATTTTTAACACGGACTTCCAATATCACCAAAGTTTCCATATCAAACAAAACTCAAAAGTAAAGCAAAGAGTGTTCAAATCTTTAGTACTAGTATCAGAAGAAAGTATTATACAACTTTTGTATAATGAATCAAAATGATTTACAAAATATGACTACCATGACCACTATGTTCATAGTCATGACCATTAACCGCAAAAGTTCTTCCGACACTCTCTTATGGAGGACACCCTATCGCTCCCAAGCCCTTCAAAAGTTTATCCCACCAGTTGCTCCGCTTTTTCACATATGGTTAGCACACCAGCAATATTCATAATCCATAATGAATAAAAGTACATACTTAAAGCAGTAAGATGTAATTATACTTCCTGTACACAATGGATCCATACCTGATCCTTGAAATTGTCCATGTTCTCAACATAATTATGCAACAAGATATTATCTTATATCAATACACATAATAACCTCATGTCAATACACATATCGATATACTCATCGCCATTGTAATAACGATCCAATCATACTCATCACTAAACACAGAGCGGTCCAACAATACTCATCGTCAATACATGACGGTCCAATAACTCATCGTCAACAACATGACGGTCCATAATTCTCATCGCTAATTGTACAGGGAGTATATTTTATGAGTTCTGAATAATCTAAATTGTTGCATTACAATTTCGCATATTGATTTGTGAATGAATATTGAGTTGGAGTACGCTCACCCTGTGTGGGACCTGTTTTTGTTGAAACGGATATAACAGGTACAACGTTGTCCCAGGAAGAAAGCTTGAACCCGTGGAAAATAGTGCTCACAGGATTATGGTACAAGTATCGGTTGATGATACATATCAATTATGCATTGATAACTGATTCATTGATTTGTTGCTCGTATGTGAGCACCTGGATGCGTGTATATGGACTGCATATTAGTGTTGAAGTCTTCTTTTATATAATTGATTGATGTGCATGTTATTTTGAGGAGCATGTGCTATACGACTTTAGTGATGACGGGAATTCATATCTTGCTAGTATTGTGACTTCCCTGGCTGTGAACTTTTATCTTTAGATTATGGTGTTTTTATATTGAGTGTGTTTATAGTTGTGTATTTTCTGGGATAGTCCAATTTATGGGGAGACTCTGCCCAAATTTTTATAAAAATCATAATGTGAAGCATGTAATAATTCTTTAATGAAAATAAATTTTTACATACACAAATGACGTCATAATTGCATTATTGACGTGTTAGGGTCTTACATTAGTGGTATCAGAGCAGTGGTTAGCTCTTTGGGCAGTTTGAGGGCCTAAGAGTATGTTGAGAGGATTGTATATCACCTACTTTTACGCATGATTGTGGTTTTCTGTTAGTGTGGCACGACGTCTGCATATTTATGTGCATTTTATGATATGAAGCAATGGGACTTTGTGTTATTGCTAACTGTTGCGATTGCAGGACCGATTATAAATTAAGAGAAACATGGCAATGAGGAATCACTGTTGATTCCAGTAGATACACCTATTGATGGCGGTATTGTTGAAAAGCTCATGAGTCCGGTAATTCGTTTTAATTATATCGATGACTTGAATATTGTGAAAGTGATGATGTCCTTTGAGATGCGTGGTGAATGACTTGCTACGCTGACGGTATTTAAAGTCAATGGTAAATTGATGTCGTTGCTAGTAATGGAATGAATGAATTTTATCGAGTTATGCACCTGCCATATACGTATACAATGCTGAAAATCTGATTTTGCAGGAGAATCAGAAAAATGAGATATAGGATATGATGTCAGATGATATGAATGGTTTGGCAGCACTAGACTGTGGATATGTGATGATTGAGTATGTGTATGTCATAAATGTGATGACACAGGTACGTGACGATGTACTAATACTAGCTCAAAGTATCCTTGTATATTGTATTATATATTGGTAATGCAGATATGCCCTCACAAGTGTTGGACGACAGCGATAGTAACGAGTTTTCAGTGTGTAATATATTATTTGAGATTTTCTTTGACGGTATGGTGGGAATTTTTCACTAATGATGATATTGATGGTTCTAGTGGATGGTGAGTTGTTGAGTTGCTGTATTGGGTCGCCACCGACGAGTGTGCGATGTGATTGGGTCGCCACCGACGAGTGTGCGATGTGATTGGGTCGCCACCGATGAGTGTGCGATGTGATTAGGTGGCCACTAACGAGTGTGCGATGTGATTAGGTCGCCACTGACGAGTGTGTGATGTGCTAGGGTTGTCATGAACGAGTGTGCAACGTGACAAGGTCGCCGTTGACGAGCGAGCGAAGTGCTATTGGGTCGATGCTAGAGAGTGCATGCGACGTGTATATTGCTATTGGGTAGATGCTAGAGAGAGCATGCGACGTGTATATTGTTATTGGGTCGATGCTAGAGAGAGCATGCGACGTGTATATGGTTATTGGGAAATGATTGCCGCTAACCGTAAGCACCATAGCGGGATAATATCATTTCAATGACAGAGATTCCAAATCTCGCATCGACAAACATTCATAAAGCCATTGTTACTTTGTTTGATATTCCTAAGATACACATCAATACTAAGATAACTACAATCTCGAAACAATATTGTAACAAATGGCTTCATCGAGTGGAACAACGATTACCGTTCGTCATGGAGAAAGGCCTGAGAAGTTCAAAGGAACCGACTTCAAGAGGTGGCAACAAAAGATACTATTTTATTTGACAACTTTGGGGTTGGCAGGGTTCCTCAATGAGGATGATTCTACCGTCATGGAGAGTGAAACCGACAACCAAAAGAGGGTTGTCGTTGATGAATTGAATCAAAGCGATTTCCTGTGCAAGAATTACATTCGCAATGGACTAGACAACACATTGTACAATTTGTATGCCTAGTGAAGACGACCAATGAATTGTGGCAATCCTTGGCGAAAAAGTATAGATCTGAGGATGCCGACATGAATAAATTCATTGTTGGACGATTACTGGATTTAAAAAAGGTTGACACAAAGCCGGTGATGGCGCAAGCACAAGATTTGCAAGTAATCATGCACAAAATTCATGCGGAGTGAATGGTTCTAAGTGACTCATTCTAAGTGGCCGCGATGATTGAAAAGTTACCTCCATCATAGAAGGACTTCAAGAATTATCTCAAGCACAAACGAAAAGACATGAATCTTGAAGACCTTGTGGTTCACTTGAGAATCGAAAAGGACAACAAAATTTTCGAAAGGAAGGAAAATAGGCACCAACATGAAGCACGAGTGAATTAGTGGAAAACCCCGCTGGAACAAAGCGCAAGTTTGACGGCATGGCCTCCAAATCTGGAAAGACGAAGAAGTTCAAAGGCAAGTGCCACAGAGGCGAATGATTGCCGCAATAAAGACGATCGTTGGAAGGCTATGGATCAAGTAAACGTGACCGAAAAGGATCGTCTCTCAAATGATTTGGATGATCTAGCGCTTACCGCTTAATTAGATTGTGTATCTTTGAAAGTTGTAAACTCCAAGAATAGAGTGACTCTAAACAAATATAATGACGATAATTGTTGAAAGCAATAAAATTTATGTTATTATTTCTTGGATTGAATCTTATGGTTTGTGACGTGATTTTTAGGATCATTTAAACCATGGTCGCATCACAAATTGTAATGTTAAATTTATTGCTTATGTGGGGTGTGATGGAAAGATTGTGCAAACTAGATATACGAGAAAAGTAATTTGTTACTTTATCAATATTTGCGCATGCTATTGTTGTGGCTTCTTTGTTATGAAGCAAAAATAAGGCCGTTGAGGTGTTTAAAACGCTCCAAGAATGAGATTGCAATCAAATTTAGCAAATGAAGTTTGCCATGAGAAAGTGTGAGTAGATTATACTTGTGTTATCTAAGAATTTGACGCTTAAGCTTGAAATTACAAGACAATAAAATCTTGAATTCGACTTTCTAGTTTATACGCTTAAAACACAAGTGATGAATTGAAGAACAAATTTTAACTAGGCGCTGTAATATCTCGTTTGGTTCATTTTGAATTTCTAAGCTAGTACGCTTAAAACATGAATTTGCAAGATAGAAAGTCTTGAATTCATGTTTTCTAAGTTAGCGCTCTTAAATTGCAATTTGTTATCCAAGTTTGAGAATATTATCAAAGTTTCAATTTTTATAAGCAATTACGCTTAAATCCGAAATTTTCAAGAAATAAAATTTTGAATCGGATTTCTAAGCCAATAAAGCTTAGAACTTGAAACACGAAAGTTTGAACGTAGTGCATGTAAGGACCCCCGTGCCCTTAACCCGTTATTAGTATATTAATCCATGCCATTAAGTGCATACAATCATATTATCATGTGAAGGAAACCATATACAAGAATAACATCATTTACCATCTATAAAATTTCTTGCATTAGAACCTCATAATATTCAACTTCCCCCAATTAAAGCCACTTTCATATTATGCACCCTAATAATACACTAACATACTCTCAGTTCATTTAGCAATTTCGTATTTAATTGCATGCAAACCATAAATGAAGAGAGAAAACCATGCCCATTTATACATTCCATATACACGTAACACGTACTTACATGAGAGCACCTAATGAATAAGCGTGTATCTAATGTATAAAATACTCTACCAGATACCGTTACTGGTACTTCAATCCTGGAAGCACCTCCCAAGCACAACTCGATCTCAACTCTGGATCTGTGTACTTATTCAACCAGCTCTGATGCCTCGATCCTGGAAGTACCTCTAATCAACAGCCCGAGCTCAACTCCAAAGCTGCTGCTACACCTGTATCACCTGCCCCAATAGAGACAGCCCCCACACGGGGTGAGTATACCAATACCACCAATCCAATAATCATAATATTACAATTCATAATTTACAGAATGTAAATGCCGTGAATTTAAATAATACTCCCTGGATGGTATCATCCTCATCCGGGATCCCCTGAATTGTCCATGTTCTCAAAATAACTAAACAATTAAATTCTCAAAAGTCAGTTGATCATCTCATTGATCAACTAAAACCATCTCTGTTATACCAGTTCCATAATCAAATATGATTAAATCATCAAATAGTGTACTACGGATATCACATGTATCTAGCCAATTATTCCATATTTCTGTTTCATAGCTCGCTCCACAATAGCGGCATTTTAATCCCACGCACGCTCAACAATAGCGGTGTCATGACCGATGGTCGCTCAACGGCGACAACATCCCAAATCATTGCTCGCTCAATAGCGGCACCGTATGGTTCCCAATGTATGTCCATTTAACGCAATTACCATCTACCATGCATATCGCTATCCATTTATCGCAAACCATATACCATGCATTTCAATATCCATTTATTGCAAACACCACATACCATGCATTTCAATGTCCATTTATTGCAATTACCACATACCATGCATTTTACAGTTGCAACATTATAATAGGCTATGCTCGTATGTCATACGTACCTTATACTTCCGTAGTTCGAGTCCGGCCTCGCCTGAGTCCCACGACTTGATGAATTATGTGCTAACACATAAATAGCTCACAATTAAACACAAGCATGCAACCACGTGCCCAAGCACGTTCATAACCCCCAAACATATCGTCAATCCATGACGATTACCAAAATAAAAGCCCCCCGGCTAAGCATGCATAATACCCAAAATTTTCCATTTTTCATGTTTAAAAGGTAGCCAAAAACCCAATCGAGAATTCCGTTTTATTAAATTTTTGGCTCCAACCAATCCATTTTAAAAGTATAGCATTTCCATTGGAATGTAGACATTGCCCCGGAAATGGGCTAATTAAACCTCGATTCCAAAATCCCGACATTTTTCCAAAATTTTGAAAAATCATAACACTTCCGGCCGCGATCGATCGCCACTTCTGTCGCGATCGATCGCGCGCACCCGCTGCCAAACAGAATCCTTCCGCGATCGATCGCCAAGCGCCTCGCGATCGATCGCCGAGACTTGGCGATCGATCGCCAACACTGCACATCGTCATCAATTTACAACTGCTCGTCGCGATCGATCGGCGCTCTTCAGCGATCGATCGCGACCTGCGATTTTCCAAAAAACTCGAGCTTCCATGGTGTTTTTCACACCCAAACTCAAAACCAACACCCCATACACCTTCAACACCTCAAATACACCCTTAAAACTCAATAAAAACTCCAACAACAAACTTTAAGATTTTTACCCAAAATCCACAAATCCAAATCTAACATTAATACTCAACCAAAAACAACAATACTACTACCAAATCGAAGATAGTGGTGAGGGAAGATGAATACCTGATTATCTTCGAGAAATCCAGCTCTCGAGTCAAGCCACCAACGATTTCTCCTCCAAGGGAGAAAAGAGGGAAATGGGGGAAATGGGTTGGCGTTGAGGAGGGGAGAGAAGGAGTGGAATGAATTGTGTTATCCCGTAACACCGAGTCCACTTGGTATATATATCTCTAAAGCTCCAAAATACCGACTCATCCACAAATACATCATGATTCATTAAATATCATCTGTTTTCAATAGTTACCTCCCAAACTCTATTTCCATTAACAGCCCCAATACAACGTACTCCGGACCCCAAATCCCACCAAAGACCAAATTTCAAGGTTAACACCACGACGAGAATACAATCTCATCCCTTGGATCCAAAGACTCCAAATACCGGATTTCAAATCCCCGGGAGTCCCAAAACCACAATTAATCATAATTGCCACAAATAAAATCCATTAAGGATTATTACCACACCGGGATTAACACCATTAATCCCCGGGTATCACAATTATCCCCCACTAATAAAATTTCATCCTCGAAATTTGCACATCGTACTCCACGTAACGCCGAGAACACGCAATCCAAACGGATCCACGATGTCGAATCATGAACATAACATGAACGACACACCAATGGTGAGGATACCGACCTCGCACCAAACCTGGAATGGAGTAACCTCTCCAACCGACACAAATTCACGGAAGACATCAGCATTCCCCGATGCTAACCATCTCAAAGGCAGTCAACCAAACGTAACTGTAAATTAAACGAATCATTCGTGATTCTAAAATAGATATAATCTCGATGATATCTCCACGATTTAGCCTATGATGTTAATCACACATCGTTGCCAAGGAAACCACCAGTACACTACAATGTACTTATACTAAATCCGGTTCCCATTTTCCCATTCCACCTCCCCCAAAGGAGCAGTTGCACCACTTTGCAACATGGATCGGGTCACTCACGGCCACCGATCAACACAAACACATCTCCAAAGGTGTCTACATCCGTGTGTTCCAAGAAATCACGTCTTGATCCGAACACACCATCGAGACTCCACAAGGTCTCAAATTTCCGAAAGGACATGCAAAACAATCAATCGCATTCCGTCCCACGTGTCAACCACGACACTGAACCAGTCTGAATTCTGGATCCTAACACAGGGAAGCTATCGGATTAACTAGCAAGAATTACCATGGTCCCAAAACACGATAATCCCTCCTCAGGGGAAGTCAACCAGACCTCACGATTATTCCTCATAATACATCGTGCCATCGAGATTACCAATCTCAAGGTGCCACAATCTCTCACCGGAGGTTCATTCATCAAAGCATATAAATCCGATGCTCGACGAGTACAAAGAAAATGCTGGCCTTTGTATACCCACACCGGCATACATAACCACGCACCAACACAACATGCACATACAATGCAATAGACTCGGGTATCTCCAATTATACCCCAAAGTCCCAACACCAACTGTCAATCCCCAGATATTCTCACTCCACGGAGAATGAGGGTTGACAAACCAAAACCAAAGGGTGTGATTTCAACGTCAACACCACGCAAACCAACTCATTGAATCTCCCAAAGATTCTCAATTGGTATGTATATCAATACCGTCTTCCTCACAAGGAAAATGTCATGAACTCATGACCCTCCAACCTCGAACTGCCGTTCGGAAAACCTATATATTTATACCAAAACATATTCCGGAACCCAGAAATACACAACTGGTTAGGATAGTGCACCAACGCCACTATTACTCCAACGAAACCCGTATACACCACATATACTCATTCTAACAATGCTCTGTACTAATACCATAGTACTCCACAATCGAGCATTTCTCCGGAGACGTCTCCTCGAACGTCTCACCGAAAGGTAAGAGATCCATTACTCGGTCCAACACCAGTAATACTCGCCATGGCTGATTTATAATCAACCCACGACCGATACCAACTATCTCCATGACAGTACAATCCAAATCTCTCCAGGAGATAAAATCAATATTATAGTGTGACCCCACTAGCTATATCCCACAATTCCAATTGTGACTCCCGTTACATTCCACATGCAAAGATGCTCAACCAGAGTTAATAACGACTTGTAGACACTCACGTTGGTACTCCCAACGGAATTGAGTTGTCCAAATACAAGTCCCTCAAAACCCTGGACGTATAAACGTCTCCGTGAGGTATTCACTGCCTCGATCATCATGCCACAAAGAGACTACAAGAGTCTAACATAAACCCTCATCGTATCACCGTACGATTCACCAAACTCGGTTCCAGTGAGCAGTGTAATGGCTACAACAAGCACACTATATCACTGCAATTATACCTGGCTAGCAATACGCTGCCCACATAGGCTTGTACCAAGCCTACCAACGCATCATACGTTCCACTCGGTATACCATACCGTAACAAGCCATTAGAGTAGTGGGTCATCACCCAATATTTCTCTAAAATACCTAAGCATAATGGACATCCCGGTGTCCTTGCTCAACCACAGTGCAATCCTAATCCGTTAGGACTTATTACACACCCTCAGGGTGGGGGTGACCATGTCTACCACACATAACAACGACAAGCGAGTAGTTTCCTCAATGACTACTCTTACCACCAATCACTTGGCCTTAGCCATTCCAGCGAGTATACCCAAAGGCATCACTACTCGACAAATATTTACCTCTATTGCATGATGCGGTACACTAACCGGTACAATGCATCCAATAGTCCATCGAGCAAACCTGCTCGGCATAACGGTCTCGTCATCCCGTGACGGTATATGTCAACATATGACATCCAAATAACATTGTTAACTCTTGACGGTATTTGTCGATACACGACATCCGAAATCTCATCGTCGAACACATGACGGTATATAACAACATAAGGTATTCACAATAATGCTAACAAAACAGTAATGTCCATACCTCATCGCTATCAAGATAGTGACATACCTGTCTCCGTCGTCCAACCGTGGTATGCAATCAGCATCCCTCGCTCGTAGGTGGCGTAATCCAGTGTCACGTACATAGCGGTATAACCCATTGCTATAGAATCAGCGGCATGATCCCTCGACATAGAGTCAGCGGCATAAAACATCGCTATAGATATCCGGCGGTATGAACCATCGCCATATATGTAGCGGAATGTACCATCGTTATATAATACATGGCGGCATAGACCATTGCCAATAGATGTAGCGGAATGATCCGTCGCTATATAATATCCGGCGGCATGAACCATCACCATTAAACTAGCGGAATGAACCATCGCTATATAGATACCCGGCGGCATGAACCATCGCCAATAAACTAGCGGAATGAACCATCGCTATATAGATACCCGGCGGCATAAACCATCGCCAATAGAATAGCGGAATGAACCATCGTTATATAGATACCCGGTGGCATAAACCATCGCCAATAGAATAGCGGAATGAACCATCGCTGTATAGATACCCGGCGGCATAAACCATCGCCAATAGAATAGCGGAATGAACCATCGTTATATAGATACCCGGCGGCATAAACCATCGCCAATAGAATAGCGGAATGAACCATCGCTATATAGATACCCGGCGGCATAAACCATCGCCACTAGAATAGCGGAATGAACCATCGCTACATAGATACCCGGCGGCATAAACCATCGTCAATAGACTAGCGTCATGATATCCCTAAGAAGCGGCAAATATCCCTCTTCGCTACTTCGCTTCGACATACCAGCGGCATAATATCCCTCGCTTAAGCGGCAAATATCCTCCGTCGCTATCATATGACAGCGGAAAGCTCATCGCTACGCCATATTAGCGGTATAATATACATCGCTTAAGCGGCAAATATTCTTCATCGCGGTGGTATGACAGCGGCGCCTCTACTCCTCGTTTATCATGACAGCGAAAATACCCCTCGCTTTACATGACAGCGGAAATACCCCTCGCTTCGACAATACCAGCGGAAAATAATATCCCTCGCTAAGATATGACAGCGGTCGTGTTCTTCGCTTCATATCAGCGGCAAATATTCTCCCATCGCTACGGTATGACAACGGCAAGTATTCACATCGCTACGTCATGAAGCGGCAAGTATTCACATCGCTACGCCATGCATGCAACCGTAATGCATAACCCATATTCCAATAAACATCACCATGAGTGTATTTTAATGCACCTCGCTTCAAATGTGACATGCGGAATTTTACCATCGCTTCAACATTTAGCGGTAAAGCATTAAAATCATCACTCCGATATATATATGCAATTGTAATGCATAATCCGTGTCTCATATGACCCTGCAACCACCATGGTTAGCAACAATATAATCCAATTATGAATACATATCATAAACGCACATAAGCAATATAGTTGTGCCACACAACACTAACTACCATCATGCATAAGTATGTACTTCTGATTCCCGTTAACATGTTCCTAGGCCCTCAACAGCCCCAAAGAGCAAACCACTGCTCTGATACCACTAATGTAAGGACCCCCGTGCCCTTAACCCGTTATTAGTGTATTAATCCATGCCATTAAGTGCATACAATCATATTATCATGGAAAGGAAACCATATACAAGAATAACATCATTTACCATCTATAATAGATTTCTTAAATTAGAACCTCATAATATTCAACTTCCCCCAATAAAGCCACTTTCATAGTATGCACCCTAATAATACACGAACATACTCTCAGTTCATTTAGCAGTTCTGTATTTAATTGCATGCAAACCATAAATGAAGAGAGAAAACCATGCCCATTTATACATTCCATATACACGTAACACGTACTCACATGAGAGCACCCAATGAATAAGCGTGTATTTAATGTATAAAATACTCTACCAGATACCGTTACTGGTACTTCAATCCTGGAAGCACCTCCCAAGCACAACTCGATCTCAACTCTGGATCTGTGTACTTATTCAACCAGCTCTGGTACCTCAATCCTGGAAGTACCTCTAATCAACAGCCCGAGCTCAACTCCAAAGCTGCTGCTACACCTGTATCACCTGCCCCAATAGAGACAGCCCCCACACGGGATGAGCATACCAATACCACCAATCCAATAATCATAATATTACAATTCATAATTTACAGAATGTAAATGCCATGAATTTAAATGATACTCCCTGGATGGTATCATCCTCATCCGGATCCCCTGTATTGTCCCTGTTCTCAAAATAACTAAACCATTAAATTCTCAAAAGCCAGTTGATCATCTCATTGATCAACTAAAACCATCCCTGCTATACCAGTTCCATAATCAAATATGATTAAATCATCAAATAGGGTACTACAGATATCACATGTATCTAACCAATTATTCCATATTTCTATTTCATAGCTCGCTCCGCAATAACGGCATTTTAATCCCACGCACGCTCAACAATAGCGGCGTCATGACCGATGGTCGCTCAACGGCGACAACATCCCAAATCATTGCTCGCTCAATAGCGGCACCATATGTTTCCCAATGTATGTCCATTTAACGCAAGTACCATCTACCATGCATATCTTTATCCATTTATCGCAAACCATATACCATGCATTTCAATATCCATTTATTGCAAACACCACATACCATGCATTTCAATGTCCATTTATTGCAATTACCACATACCATGCATTTTACAGTTGCAACATTATAATAGGCTATGCTCGTATGTCATACGTACCTTATACTTCCGTAGTTCGAGTCCGGCCTCGCCTGAGTCCCACGACCCGATGAATTATATGCTAACACATAAATAGCTCACAATTAAACACAAGCATGCAACCACGTGCCCAAGCACGTTCATAACCCCCAAACATATCGTCAATCATGACGATTACCAAAATAAAAGCCCCCCGGCTAAGCATGCATAATACCCAAAATTTTCCATTTTTCATGTTTAAGAGGTAGCCAAAAACCCAACCGAGAATTCCGTTTTATTAAATTTTTGGCTCCAACCAATCCATTTTGAAAGTATAGCATTCCCATTGGAATGTAGACATTGCCCCGGAAATGGGCTAATTAAACCTCGATTCCAAAATCCCGACATTTTTCCAAATTTTTGAAAAATCATAACACTTCGGGCCGCGATCGATCGCCGCTTCTGTCGCGATCGATCGCACGCACCCGCTGCCAAACAGAATCCTTCCGCGACCGATCTCGCGTCTCCGCGATCGATCGCCAAGCGCCTCGCGATCGATCGCCGAGACTTGGCGATCGATCGCCAACACTGCACATCGTCACCAATTTACAGCTGCTCGTCGCGATCGATCGGCGCTCCTCGGCGATCGATCGCGACCTGCGATTTTTCGAAAAACTCGAGCTTCCATGGTGTTTTTCACACCCAAACTCAAAACCAGCACCCCATACACCTTCAACACCTCAAATACACCCTTAAAACTCAATAAAAACTCCAACAACAATCTTTAAGATTTTTACCCAAAATCCACAAATCCAAATCTAACATTAATACTCAACCAAAAACAACAATACGACTACCAAATCGAAGACAATGGTGAGGGGAAGATGAAAGAATACCTGATTATCTTCGAGAAATCTGGCTCCCGAGTCAAGCCACCAACGATTTCTCCTCCAAGGGAGAAAAGAGGGAAATGGGGGAAAAGGGGTTGGCGTTGAGGAGGGGAGAGAAGGAGTGGAATGAATTGTGTTATCCCGTAACACAGCGTCCACTTGGTATATATAGCTCTAAAGCTCCAAAATACCAACTCCTCCACAAATACATCATGATTCATTAAATATCTTCTGTTTTCAATAGTTACCTCCCAAACTCTATTTCCATTAACAGCCCCAGTACAAAGTACCCCGGACCCCAAATCCCACCAAAGACCAAATTCCAAGGTTAACACCACGACGAGAATACAATCTCATCCCTTGGATCCAAAGACTCCAAATACCGGATTTAAAATCTCCGGGAGTCCCAAAATCACAATTAATCATAATTCCCACAAATAAAATCCATTAAGGATTATTACCACGCTGGGATTAACACAATTAATCCCCGGGTATCACAGTGCAATTGCAGACGATCTCGAAGTTGTGGGGGATTGCAATTCTATGAGTCAATCACATCCCAAGTGCCACATTTAGGTAGGGACGAAAAACCTTGTGATTGAAGAAAAATAGAGTTTCCTACAATATTTGAAATGTGGGGATGCTTGGCTAAACTAGAAATATAAAGGCCAAACTAAAGTCATAATAAACGCCAAATAAATGACATGAAAAGTTTGAAAAATAATGTTGCAAATAGATTAATGAGTTTGGCACCTAAGGATATGTATGGTTGTGTATTGATGATATGCTCAATGGGGGAAGCAATTTAGAAATCATCAAGTAACAAAGAAAAATATTGACGAGACATTTTTGACGTTTGCATCAAGAACAATACTTGGAATTAAAGTTTCCAAGACACTTGAAAAATGAAATTTCAAGGATTAATTTAAGTTTCAAATTTTAAGCATTGCGCTTAAATTTAAGTTTACAAGAAATAGAATCTTGAACTTGTAATTTTTAAGAATCTATGCACTTAAAATTGGAATTGTGAATTAAAGTTGAGTATTTCCTCTGGTCTCAATTTTTGTAAGAAATAACACTTAATTCCAAATATACAATAAATTAAATCTTGGAATTGGATTCTAAGTTTTCAATGCTTAAAATTCGATGATGAAAATATCCTAAAATGATAAAATGATGCAACAGAGGTAATGTGATTACCAAAGCTGAATATAATGTTGTGGAAAATTCTCTATGCAAAATATGTAAAGCTTTTTCGGTCAAGTGACTTTATAAGATGTTAGAGAAAAATCCTTATTTAAAAAGGGCTTGTGCATGCAACTAAGATTTGTTGCACTAATATTATAAAAGGTGCACAGAGTATTAAGTGAAATGTTAAATCTTGACAGAGAAGTCTAGGCATAATACCATATAAAAAAATGATCTCTAGTGGCATAATCTTTTGTGATTATGTGAAACCGTGAATCCGTATATGGAATGGTTAACCAAGAGATCATATGGAAGTTTATCATGTGGAATGAGATTAAAACCCCATAACTAAAATCTTGTAATGGATACCCAACCTATGTGACTGGAGATCCCAAGATCTAGTTTCAAAATGGACAACCAAACTACGAGATTGTATAAACACCTTTAGGGAATTAATCTCCGACCCATTCCTATGATAAGGGCTGTAGCCCGTAAAAAGGGTATGAGGATAGGCGAATGCATTTAATGATTCCTAATACATGTTAAACATGTTGGAGTGTAGCGGGATACTCTTCTAGGATATCACCTACGTGAGTGTGAAGTGTGGCCGCTTCAAATATGGGAAGCACTTATGAAACCAAACGTGGTTCATTGCCGAAACAGATACAACCGTAAAAACCAAACGAAGGTTAGAGTTGTTATGGTGTGAGTTCAATTCTCTCGGTTTACACAAACGACTAAATATGTCAAGACTAAGTTCAATGTTAAGTCAGTAAATCCGATTGAATACTACCACGAAAGGTTCAATGCTGCAAGCTACTTCTCCAGAAACGATTCGTTAAAGACACTTATTGCATTCAATCATTAATTTAATTCATGTGGTTGATTGTTGGAAAAAATGTGCTTAATGAATTGAAATTAAGAATGGAAAAGTCGAATACTTGATAAAGGACAAAACAAGCAAAAATCGTACTAGAAAAAACTGTCTGGGAAAACCCGGCCAACCCAGTCGTCCAAGCGCTGCCCAAAATGTTGTGCAGCAGGCCAGGCGCTCGAGCGCCTGATTTTTTGCCAGGAAATTGTGCATGCGGTTTTTCTCAAAATGATGTGTCGTTTTGCGTCCGAGTACGTTTTTCCATGAAGATTGCTACCAAATGATGTCTCTTGGTGATGCCTCTTGATCAAGTATAAATTTAACAACCCCTAAGTGAATAACACACTTTTTATGCGAGATCATCAAAGTCACTTTTGAGAGCAAAATATGCACACATATTGTACATCAATTGTTCTTGTTGAAATGCCTTTAAAACTTTGTGGTTTTAGGACTTGTGATTTGGGGTGCTCCTATCACAAGTAATAGTCGTTGAATCTAAGGAAACGAGTGTCGCTACCATAAGCAGTATAGCCGGGCAATATCGTTTCAAGGACAGAGATTCTAAATCTCGCATCGATAAACATTCATAAAGCCATTGTTACTTTGCTTGTTATTCCTAACATATACATCAATACTAAGATAACTACATTCAACACATCGATGATCATTGGTATCAGCTCTGCATCAAGGATTACTTGCTTATTTACTTGACTTTTCGGCAGAGATTCTGAACAAACTTTAAAGCCTGTTGAATATGATTTTCTGGGCTACTCAAGGATAAAGACCTACGATACTTGTCAAGCTTAGGGGCTTCATTTCTTGCGTTCCATTCAATTGTTTGCTGTAAAGCGATACTTGGATTTTGTTATATGCTTCTTAATTATCTCAATGTTAAAGGGCAAACCGGCCTTCTGCCACTCTCTCTGCAATCCCTAAACCATATATCAATCGCCTCTCTCGAAAGTTTTCCCATTTTCCAATGTCACATGATGTCTCTGATACGATTATCCAAGCATTACCAGCAGCAGAGAACAGGAGCAGACGTACACCAAGGAGTCTTCAAGATTACATACATAGTTGAATGGTTGTTAGTGGAAGCTTTTGTACTTAGAGTGGATGACAGCTGTTAATATTGATAGCAACCCCAGAAATTTACAAGAGAAGAAAACATGAGATTGTAGGCGCCGATATGTTCAATAAGAAAAGTTCCTCTTGCTCTCAAGTTCTTCTTCTTCTTCTTCCTTACCCAATTCTGGAGTTAGGCTAACTCGAATAGTCCAACCTATCATTGGTGCTCTCATTGCACTTCATTTCACATCTCTTCTTGTGAATTGATCACTGTTGAGTTATTGAATTTTTGTTCTTGCGGTTTAATTTTAAATCTTTGGAATTGTGCTAAATTTTTCAACGTGAATGCTATTGTGGATTACTCGAAATTTTTTTATTCTATTATTTGTGGTTCTTGCATCACTGAAATTGGCTATTGTCTCTCTCACTTGGAGTCTGGATTCTGGTTTTGTGATTTTTCGAAATTCATTTTTTCTGATGTTCACAAGTTGTTCGACATAATTTTTAATTCAGAACTTACCATTTTTCACCGTGAATTCACGTGGGATTGCTCATTGATATTGTGCTCCAGTGCTCCCATTTTTTCGACAGTTCCAATCAATCGAGTTCTTTGTGCTGCTTGTTCTCGTTGATTTCCGCCATTCAAGTGTTCTATCGCAAAAGTCTTCATTGGGTGAATTCAATCGTCCTTGCCTTCATTGCGTGAATTCAATCGTCCTTGCCGCATTCAGTTTACAGAACACATCTTTTGATGGAACCGCCACCGCCACGATTCTCTGGCTAATGTGGATTTGTCAACTCCAACGGTATTTTGATTACTACAATCAGTCAGATTCAAAGCGTTCAATAATCGCTTATTATTACTTGGATGGCGAAGCATTGGATTGGTACCATTGGAGGAACGGAAGTGTGAGGGCCCGGTCCTAATCATGCGTTTATTTGTCACACAATGATTATTTTTACGTTAACGACGGAAGATTATTTAAAATTTATCGACATGTAGCACAAAAAATTTCGATTTTACATAAATCATAGTACTGAAAAATATGTAATTCCACTTTCACAATTTAACATGTTATTCATCGCATAAGCATCACATATTAACTTCCCAGTAATGTAATACTTAAAATACAGATATTCAGGGGCATACCCCGATAAATTGAATCGTAGTTAAAAATACTCTAACAACTACTGGGACTCAAAACATAAAACATAAACCTGAGCTCGCTCTCAATGAGCTCTGATATTCATCGATGCTTCATCTCGAGCATCCGCAGTACGTCCACATGTAACACCTGTCATGCCCATACAACAAAGACATGATAGCCCCCGACGAAGGGGGTCAGAACCCAGTACGAGAAACATGTAAAATCACAATGGATGGCAAAGTATCATGCGATTCATGGCGTGCATGAATGAAAATGCATATGAGGGGTCTCAAATCTCCAATATCAAGATCTCAGGAGTCCAATGTAAAGATCATCAATCAATCAATCATCAAGCTCGAGCAGAGCGTCAACACGCTCATCGTTACGACATCTCTCTCAGTCGAGCCATCGGCGATCCATCATCCCTCGTGTCTGAGCGACGTCGGCACACTCGTCGCTACGACATCTCTCAGGTCACTCTCTCCGCCGAGCCATCGGCGTGCCCATCATCCCCAGACACGCATAACAGATACCAACGAAAGGATATAGGTATCAACAAAAGAATCGGTGGGATCAACATGACGTGCTCAATGTCTATACGTGTCAATGCATCATGCAACATCATAATCTCATGTGATGCAGCTCAATATATCATGTCATCATATAGCATGCAGTTCAATGTATCATGTAATTCACATACTGCATTTCAACATGTCATATAGTCACATAAGTAGCAAGTAATGACAAGTAAATCATACCCCGGGAACATCACATGTCTTTTCCAGACATCGTGATAGAACCGGTTTTCTACGTACCTCGGACCAATGCTATATCTACCGAGTACTCCTCGAATCAACCTTGAGATCTGTTAACATGGTCATTTACATTTCAACTATATCATCAAAGTGTTCAATTACTTCACAATATCAAGTTTATAATCCAAACATTGACCCATAACAAATTTCTTAAAATTCCAGCTTACATGCTCATAGTAATTGGCTCATATATTTTCCCATACTTAACCAAATTACATGGGTCCAATTTAGCTTGAAAGCTAACTCAAAATATGACATTTCATATGTTTAACACTTCCCCAAATTTGATAATTTACCTAAGGCAAATTGGGTCTAAACATCACTTATGCAAAAGAGGAGAATTTCTAAGTTCCAAAGTGAGCACTATTCGTAACAACTTCATAACTAATTCATACGACATCCCAATGACCTGATTACAATGGGATAATTTAGATAACGCAAAATTCTACAATACATCTTTTTTGAGCTTTAAGCTAATTAGTTCATCTTGAGGTACATTATTTGAAAAACGTAACAGCCTAAAAACTCGTGTATACCATGTTTTCAGATTGCATAGTAGTTGGTAAAATTAGCATAACGTTTGCATATGAACTCCAAATTGAGTGAGGTTAATTCCAAATGCAAGATAACACCGAATATTAGAACTCTTATTAGAACCTAAAACTTCAAATTCGTAGCCATTTATTCCCAGAAATTCGAAGAACACACTGCATGAAACTCGAATGTACTGAATTTTCAGATTTTACACATTTTGGTAAAATGACCATAACGTTTTCATCTTAACTTTACATTATCTGATTTTGGTGGCCAACTAAAGCTAAATTAAAATAATACAACTAGGGACACCATCTTCAAATTTGAAGCTTATCTATACTTAAAATTTGAAATACCAGACTATAGGTACACTGAAATCTGCAGAACATTTTTGACAGCAAGTTGCTCATGTCAAGGCATCAAAATTCGACCCTTAATCCTACACGCAAGTTGATAAAACTCAAAAAATGTGTTATACCTTCAATTATCTTCAAGATTTGAGCACCAAACCAACACCATAGCTCCAACCAAGCTTTCCAAGAGCTTTCTCCTCCACAAACACCTCAAACTTCAAAACTTCTTGGAGATTCTTGCTCCTCTCCTCCATGCCTATTCAAATCTATGATTGCATGTGACATGCATTCACAAATTCACATGAAATTTGGTGGGAATTTAGGCTGAAATTTTGAAAACATAGTGAGAATGAAGAGAAAATTGTTTGAGTTGAAAGAAAGATAAATTGTCTTGCAATAAGAATGAGGTGGCCGAAAGTTTCAAGTGCTTGGGGTGAATTTTTTTTTATCATTTGATGTATTTTGGAATCCATGTGTCAATACACCACTATCTTGTAAGAGAAATGGTCCAAAATCATGTATTAAACATGAGTTAATTCCATGCTAGGAGATTAATTAAATAGTGACATGTGTTCTCCAAGTGCCATGTGATCATGCATGTGCACAAGCACTAAAAACATGTTCAACTAGTTGCTTGACTCATCGTAGCCCGGAACACCTTAATTCAAAGTCTGTACTTTCAAGTATCGGGGTTTACTTAATCATCGTTAATCCGGATTAATTAGCATCGGGGCCTTACATTTATTCTCCCCTTATAAGATTCCGTCCTCGAAATCACGAAAGTTACGAATTCCAACACATAAATTACATTCGTCCGACATATGAAGTAGACATGGGATATCATGAATATCTCAAACCAATGATGTCATTCTTGTCTCAATGTAGCCTCTCCTTTCCCATGTCGTTCTTCCATGCCATGTCCACTCCATTAACTGGTACCAAAAAAATAATCTCGTGAATAGTCATATGGAACTTAAATTATAGGAAAATTCTACTAGTGAATATGATTTCTGTCAATTGCCACTAAATTCATCACTATTAATCGGGACATAACTTCCAAAGTCTGGATAATCCTCTTAATTTGTCCATAAGTCTGGGTATAATAAACAATACCCATTGCTAACTTTGTACCCATGACATTCTGAAAACAGTTTTCGAATTCGGATATTATCATCGGATCTCTAGACACAATTGTTACAGAAACTCACTGTAACTAAACCACATTAACCGCATCTTAAACGTGTTATTTTCTCATATGCATACAGACAATCATATGAAATCAATCTCTTGCATTGAATAGTCAATCAACTCTGATTCAACTTGTTTCACAATCTCTGTTTGATCTAAATAATTGAGTTATAAAACTTAAAGGTAGAAATTTCCCAAATTCATTGTGTCACTTACAAATTCTATAGTATTCCATTAAGTCTCGTCTTTTTATCTTGACCTGCTGGCATGTCAAACAATTTGCCACAAAATTCCGAAATTTCTTTCTTCATACTATCCCATAAGAAATAGGATCTCAAGAATGATACATCTCATCATTCCCAGAATAACACTATGTCATCTATAGTGTGCTTTTTGCAGTAATACTTCTTTCTAATCGGTAGGATTCAATGCTATTTACTGATTATTCAGTCGCAACCCACCAATAAATGGCATACTAAAATCTAGTTGGTTGATGAGACAGAACGAATTTCTTCAATCAATATTTGTATGGGACTGTCCTTCGAGTCTTTCTGATCTTCGAAATCAGAGCTGACTCAAACTGCAAAGCATAAATTGATGCTACCATTACACCTTGCACTTTTCGGTTCAGCGCATCTGCTGCTAGTTTCACTTTGCCTGATTGATATTGACTATCAAAGTCAAATCATTTAATAAATCTAGTCATCACTTCTATCTCATGTTCAACCCTGACTGAATAATAGATATTTTAAACTCCTAAAATCAGAGTATATCATGAATTATTTGCCATACGGATAATGTTGCCACGTCTTCAGAACGTATCCCAAATCTTTGACCAATGTATTTGCACAAACTATATATCCCCCTGAACCAGTTAAAAAATCAACACTGGGGTTGTAGTCCACTTTTGTTTCAGTTTATGAAAACTGCTTTCACATTCATCTGACCAAACGAAACTCAAATTTCTTCTTGGTCAACTGGTTAATAGATCAGGCTATCCTAGAATATCCTTCCATAAAAGCCTGTAATAGCTGGCCAAACTCATAAAACTTCGTATCTCGAGTACACTGGTTGGTCTTGGCCAAATTATTACTACCTCTACTTTACTGGGATCAACAGGTATACGGTGAGCTGGTATCACCTTTCCAAAAACAACACTCGAATCACCCAAGATTTACATTTCGATAACTTGGTATACAGTTTGAGCTTCACGAAGCGCCTAAAGAACCAATCATAGATGTTCTGTGTGGTTCTTTCTGGATCTCGAATACACAAGTATACCACTGATGAATATTATTACAATTCCACCCAAAAAATTACGGAATACTCTATTCCAAATTCATAAACTCTACTGTATAATTGTCAGCCCACACGTCATTACCAAAAATTCAAATTGCTTATATCTGATTTGACCAATTGCCTAGAGAACATTTTCCTTTCTGACTCAAATTGATGGTAACCAGATTTAAAATCATTCTTCTTATACATCCAAGTTTCTTGCAACTGATCAAATAATTCTCGATCTTAGGCAGTGGGTATGTATTCTTGACAGTAGCCTAGTTCAACTGCCTTTAGTCAATACACATAATCATAATACAATCTTTCTTCTTCACGAACAGCACTGATGTTTCCCCAAGGTGACATACTCAGATGTATGTACCCTTATCGACAATATTCTGTAACTATTCTTCTAAATTTGTCAACTCTGCTGATGCCATTCCATACAGTGCTTTCGATATCGAATCTATTCCTTGGCATCAACGAACAGTTAAAATCGATTTCCTTCTCTAGTGGAAATTCTATTATTTCCTCGGGAAAATCTTGGTAAGTTTTCTTACCACTAGGGTATTAGTCAACCAACATCGACTCTTCCTGAGCAACATTAACTGCTTATTATCAAATATCCCCATTTTCCAAGTATCACAACCACAATATTTTCATAGCTGGTACTATCAGTATCTTAGCTTGATATTCGTGGCTATAAACATTTCATTTGGAGCCACAATACGGTCGAAAATTCATTACACCATGAAATCAACTTACAATATTATTCATGCCCTCGATACAGTCAAAATCATATCTCGGCAACACCATTAAATTCAAATTCACAATACTATCACCGAACTGTAAGATACAATTCATTATTACAAGTATGGATAGGATAATCATCACTGCTGGTGTATTTTTCCAAATCATAATCATCAATGTAAATTTGATGCAATGCTCTTATCTCAAATCAAACTCGTGCAGTGTGATCAAATACATGACATGTATCTGTGATCACCACTCCTATAGCATCTCTAACATTATCCTCTGTCAAGGTATATGACCTGTTGGGAAACCAAAAATAATTACCGAGTATTACCTCTGGTCTGCAGGTAACTAACTGTTGCTCGAACTGAGTGGTCGAAAGGAATAACCACTCTGATATCCAACCCTAGCTCAGGGTATTTGTTGTTATGGCTGCATCTGTTCCTGAGCACGTAACCGACATGCTCTGACTAGCCACAATCGATATTAGTTCCTCTTATTCTTTCCCATGGATCAATACATACATATATCCACAGTGACCTCGAAAAGGTCTGGTATCCTACAATCTCTTAGCACCTCTAGAATTTCTAGAGCTGGATGAACTGGAGTGATACTTCTGAAACTTCTCTAGGACTACTTGGATTATTCCAAATGATAGTCACTTCTTTAACATTTAATCCAGTCCTAGCTACTTCGCACCACATCGGTGTCCTATCCTTCCGCCAAAACACTTCTAATTCTAATCTCTTCGCTGGTGAATAACTATCGAGATTAAGCACATACTTCCATTTCTCAAGACCACGATAATCAAGTATCATTTTCCATGTAATCAACATGGACTTCTCGTAAACATCCTTTCTTGTGTCAAAAAGAGGGAAAACTCATCTTCTATCACCACCATTACTCTAGATAATCTCATCTACAAGAGTTCATATTGTAGTATTCATTAATAGATCGGACACGCAACCTGGAACTGAATTAAGTCAGTTCCCACATCCAGGTCCTAGTTCAAACCAATTCTAGTTGTTTCTCACCACAACTATACACTATTCTTCATTGAAAAATATCACTAATGTCAATATCCTCAAGTTCTAAATTATCATCTCGACATGCATAGGTTTTGATGTAAACTCATACGTATTACCCTGGTCTTTCAGACTCAAATTCCCGATGTCAATCAACAAAATGCGTGTTAAATAGTTCTAGTGTCATCCCACTAATCACAAGGATTAAGTCCCAAAGTGATAAATAAAATTCCCAATAATGGACGCATTATCACTAAGTTATAATTCAATTAACAGTTTACAGTGCCTACAGGTACGATAGATAGTTATTAAAGTTTATATCACTGCTATCTGCCAAAACACTAACGGTCTATCATAAAATCAAAACATCATATATATAAGTCTCAAGTCATAGATGTCATCATCACTCAATCCACACCATCATCCGATCAGCAACTATCAGTGTTAACAGATAAAATTCTCAAATTCTCTAGGTTATATGCAACTCAGCATATTATAATATTCAGAGATATGACATCTAGCTATCCATGCTTAGTAGTCAATTACATGTCTAAAATCTCATTATCTAACATGTAATCATAGTAGGCAAGAGCATATAAAATCACATAGTCAAACACATGCACAAATAATTTATTTGTGTCTATACTCAGTGTCCTAACTCTAATTCGAGCATATCCCAGATTATGCTTTGATACCAAATGTGAGGGCCTGGTCCTAATCAGGCGTTTAATTATCACACAATGATTATTTTTACGTTAAGAGCGGAAGATTATTTAAATTTATCGACATTGCCCAAAAATTTTCGATTTTACATATATCATAGTACTGAAAAATATGTAATTCCAGTTTCACGATTTAACATGTTATTCATCACATAAGCATCACATATAAACTTCCCAGTAATGTAATGCTTAAAATACAGATACACGAGGCATACCCCTGTAAATTGAATCGTAGTTAAAAATACTCTAACAACTATTGGGATTCAGAACATAAAACATAAACCTGAGCTCGCTCTCAAGGAGCTCTGGTATTCATCGATGCTTCATCTCGAGCATCCGCAGTATGTCCACATGTACCACCGGTCATGCCCATACAACAAATACATGACAACCCCCCATGAAGGGGGTCAGAACCCAGTACGAGAAACATGTAAAATTACAATGGATGACAAAGTATCATGCGATGCATGCCGTGCATGAATGCAAATGCATATGAGGGGTATCAAATCTCCAATATCAAGATCTCAGGAGTCCAATGGAAAGATCATCAATCAATCATCAAGCTCGAGCAGGGGGTCGACACGCAATTCGCTACGATATCTCTCTCAGTCGAGCCATCATCGGTCCATCATCCCTCGTGTTTGGACGACGTCAGCACACTCGTCGCTACGATATCTCTCAGCTTATTCTCTCCACCAAGTCGTCGGCATGCCCATCACCCCTAGGCACGCACAACAGATACCAACGAAATGATATAGGTATCAACAAAAGAATCGATAGGATCAACATGATGTGCTCAATGTCCATGCGTGTCAATGCATCATGCAATATCATAATCTTATGTGATGCATATCAATATAGCATGTCATCACAGCATGCAGTTCAATGTATCATGTAATTCACATACTGCATTTTTCAACATGTTATATAGTCACATAAGTAGCAAGTAATGACAAGTAAATCATACACCGGGAACATACGATGTCTTTTCCAGACATCGTATAGAACAGATTTTCTACGTACAACGGACCAATGCTATATCTACCGAGTACTCCTCGAATCAACCTTGAGATTTGTGAACCTGGTCATTTACATTTCAACTATATCATCAAAGTGTTCAATTACTTCACAATATCAAGTTTATAATCCAAATATTGACCCTTAGCAAATTTCTTAAAAAACTCCATCTTACATGCTCATAGTAATTGGCTCATAAAGTTTTCAGCACTTGACCAAATTACATGGGTCCAATTTAGCTTGAAAGCTAACTCACTTGAAAGCTAACTCAAAATATGACATTTCATATGTTTGACACTTCCCCAAATTTGATCATTTACCTAAGGCAAATTGGGTCTAAACATCACTTATGCAAAATATGAGAATTTCTAAGTTCCAAAGTGAGCACTTTTTATAACAACTTCATAACTAATTCACACGAGATCCAAATGACCTGATTCCCACGGGATAATTTAGATAACTCAAAATTCTACAATACATCTTTTATGAGCTTAAGCTAATTAGTTCATCTTGAGGTACATTCTTTGAAAAACGTAACAGCCTAAAAACGTGCATATACCCTGTTTTTAGATTGCATAGTTGTTGGTAAAATTAGCATAACGTTTGCATATGAACTCCAAATTGGGTGAGAACAACTTCAAATGCAAGATAACACAAAATACTACAGCTCGTATTAGAACCTAAAACTTCAAATTCGTAGCCATTTATTCCCAGAAATTCGAAGAACACGCTGCATGAAACTCAAATGCACTGAATTTCCCGATTTTACACATTTTGGTAAAATGACCATAACCTTTTCATCGTAACTCTAAATTATCTGATTTTGGTGGTCAATTAAAGCTAAATTAAAATACTACAACTTTTATAAGGGACACCATCTTCAAATTCGAAGCTTATCTATACTTAAAATTTGAAATACCAGATATAAGTACAATGAAATCTGCAGAACATTTTTGATAACAAGTTTTCACTACATTGCTCATGTCAAGGCATCGAAATTCGACCCTTAATCCTACATGCAATTTGATAAATCGAGCTAAAAAAGGAGTATAAAGACCAATGAAAGCTTTGGAGATGATAAGGACTCAAGGTTGATCAAGAAAAATGCTAAAAATATAATTTTGGAAAAAGAGATCGATCGCATGGAAGGGGGGATCGATCGCCTTCAGAAAGTTGAGCAACAAATTTTAAGAGCTAGCTATCGATCGCTACAATTGGAGCGATCGATCGCCAAAATACACTGGAGCCAAGCGATCGATCTCTAGAAAGAGGCGATCGATCGCTAGAAGAATCTGCCTGAAAAAAATTATGGAGCGATCGATCACTACAAAAGAGGCGATCCCTTGTTTAGTTCATCATTCCGTTGGGATATAAAGTTGTATCCCTGGTCAAAGGACCAATTGATTAATAGCCAATGTTCTTGCCTTGCCTCGGGCATAGAAAAGCATCTTCACGATCGCCAGAGAGTCCGAGAAACAAGAAATGTGGTCTTTTTACCATCTTGGGAAGATTTTTACCATATTTTAGCATATCATCCTACCATAACTCGAATTGAGAACCTTAAATCAGACTATTATGCACCATAATTGGCACTTTTGAATAATTTTAGATAAATAGAATAGATTGTTCTCTCAAGTTTTGTGAAGAACAACTCGAAGAACAAAGAACGATACGAAAACGACGCTCCGAAATCGTGATTCCTGTTAGTAATTCTTCCTTTTTCTATTAGTTTAATGCTTTCTAAATTAGTTTTGATTGTTTTTAACCTAGTTATGAGTAGCTAAATACATTTGTGATTCTCGGTTGAGGAAAACGATACATTGGAGTTTACGATTCCCGTGAGATTAAGTTTTGATTGTTGATTTTCATCGAGTATCAATTGTTTTTCTGATTTTATTGCCATGATTGTTATGTTTGATCGTTAGATTGATCACCTAGCTATTGTTCGTACAATTTAACGCTAAATTAGATATCAAATACGAAGTCGTTTGATCCCTCTAATTTACGAAGCAACTAAGATTGATAAAATTCCGCTTGTGTGTTTATTAAATTCTTAGGAAAAAATAATTGACTAGATTAAACATAGACGCTTGGATTGTGCTGTTTAGCTTCATCGATCTCACTAGTTCATATGCTATCATCGATTTAAATCTTAATCGCTTGTATTTTGATTGATTGTTTGATAAGGGTTATACTAGAACGATTGGGCTACTTAACTAAACCTAAGGTGAGATAAGACTTTGATTATTGGATTAAACGTCCACAATGAATATTCATATAGAAATTGAATCGTTTGTGAAGATCGATGATCGAGATAGTAAACACCAGTTGTAAAGTTAATCGAAAACCGAGAATCGCTCTTTTCTCATAAGAAAATTCACTTAGTTAATTTTCCATGTTAGTTTAATTTTGCATCATAATATTAATTCCCCTGATTTCAAAACCCCTTTTTATTTTAGTTTGCATAAGTTAACATATAGATATAACCTTCCTCGTGGGATCGATCCCTACTCACGCTACTACATTCATAACTTTTATTAACTTGAGAGGGTTAATTTGGGCGTACACGATAGACGCTACCGGTAGACGTCATATATTTTTGTGTACTTATATATGTCACGATGTCTCTTGTTGGGAGGTCCAATTACAAGGAGATTATGCCAACAAATTTTATACAAATGATGTCATGTGATGTCTGTTTACGTGGCGATATTTGGGGCCCCACATTTGTAATTGTGATACCTGAAAAAACCATATAAAATATAATTGATAATTAGGACCTAAACATGGTGTACTATTAAATAGTCAAGGGATAATGTGTCCAGAATAAATTATTTATTATTTATTTTGTCCATAACTTTTTATTATGATTAGACGATTCAATAGGCCATCTGAAGATAAAGAAAGAGCTATAACTTTCATGTTGAGAAGAGTAGCTAAAAATGTAGTTAGATAAGACAAAAGACAGTTGGAATAAACGTATTTGTATTACGTACCACTTTAATATTTAATAATGAATAAAATATTATATAACGTAACATGATAAATCTTGAATTCATTCTTCATCTGCACAGAACTCGCGAGCGAAATATAGATTAGGGTTTAGCACTTTTAAAACAAAAAAAAATTATTACGGTCGATCCGTTCGAGCTCTGGTAAAATCAATTACATATTCGGAATCAGCGAGGTAAGAGCTACAGTCTGGCATAAATATTTTGTATTTTTTCAATAGTTTATATTTAGCCAATTTATATAGTGGTAGTTAAAAATTGTGTATTATTGACTGTTATTGAATTTTAAATACACCGATATGTTTAGTTTTAGTCAAAATGATTAAAAGATGGAGTTTTGAATTTTTGAATAATTAGCAGATTTTGATATTTGGGGAATTATTTCTAAATGAATTATTATTGCGTAGTAATTATACTAGTATGTATAATTCCAGGTGTAAAGTGTAAATGATGCAGTTTCCTAATTTGGATGACTTTATAATTAGTCGAGGCTATATAAAATGTTATTAGAGGCTGTATCTATAAGTTGATGTCATTGTCATGGGCTAATATTGATTGTTAAATTGCTATAGATACTTCACGAGCATTGGGGCTTCAGGAATAGCCTAATTTTGATTACCGACTATCAGGTATGTACAAGCATGTATTGATATTCATATTGATGTTGATGATGATATATCGATGATTATAAATGAACGCTGATGTTGAGGGTCGCTGGAATTAGCGGTGTGTTGTTATTATTGTTGTTGATTGTGTCGCAGTAGTAGGAGAGCGACGATGGAGTATAGTAGGCTTGGTGTTACCACTATATCGATTATATACGATGGGTCGCAATGATGATGCGACGATGGGGTATAGTAGGCTTGGTGTTGCCACTATACCGGTTATATATGCGATGGGTCGCGTTGATGATGTGACGATGTGGTATAGTTGGCTTGGTATTGCCACTATATCGATTAGTGGTGATAATTGATGGATTTTCGATTTGATGTTGGGAGATTGAGTTACAGAAACAGTCGGAGAATTCTCTTATTATGATTATGAATTTCAGGGAGTATTTTTATTACGTTTTAGTATTTTATATTGTTGATAATATACGTTGATGATTATGTTGTGATTATTGCTGGTGTGTGCTCACCTATTTTGGGGGTTGTTCCTGTTGAAACAGGTGGCATGCCTAGACGATAGAGTTGGAGGCAGGACTATGAGTTGTTGTGTTGATTTCATAGGAGTCAACTGTTATGAAATAATATTTTATTTTAAAACGGTTGTGGCTCGTTTGTGAGCTTGTGTATATTTGTATATGGCATGTAAGTATTACCCTATGATTTTGTTGTTCTGTGTTGGTGCATATGCCTTATGTCATAATTAAGTTGGGTAGACGCCATATATTTTTGTGTATATATATGTCACGATGTGTCTTGTTGGGAGATCCAATTACAGGGAGATTATGCCAAAAAAATTTATGCGTTGTCTGTTTACGTGGCGACGTTTGGGGCGCCACACATCACTTGGTGTTTTCTCTCTCTGTTACCTCGGTATCGACTTCTGTTATTATGGTTCTGATACGGTTCCCGGGTCTTTGTTAGAAGAGTTTTTATTTGAGAATCTCCTCTAATGATTCGTTCTACCTCATCTTCAAGCTTCTGACATTCGTTAGTTACATGGTCGTACTCCCTATGGAATCCACAGTATTTATCAGATGGTGGCAGACGAGGACCCTTCTCTAGCTTCCTTGGTCTCTCCAGTTTCTTTTTATCATCATAGATTTCCATAGCTCTTTCCAAGCTCATGGACAGAGGTGAGCGAGAACTAAATTGGCTTTTAGGTCGATTAATCTCGTCGGCCCTATCAGCAAGTCTTTTCTTGCTTACCTCTACTTTCTCTTTCTTTTCTGATGGCCTTAGATCAACCATTTTCTGTCTCTGTGCCTCTTCGAGATTGATATACTTTTCAACCCGTCCCAGAAGTTCGTCATAACTGCGAGGAGGCTTCTTTACTGGTGACTTGAAAAAGTCTACAACTTTAAGCCCTTGTGTAAAGACATTAATAAGGACATCTACTGTTGCAGCGGGGACCTCTAAGGCCGCCCCATTGAAGCGTTATACGAACTCTCTCAGTGATTCATGTTCATTTTGTTTGGTAGTGAACAAACTTAGAGAAGTTTTTGGATACCTTTTGCTGCTGGTGAACTGGTTTAGAAAGGTTGAACTAAATTCCTCAAAGCAACGAATAGTGTTTGGTCTAAGGAAATTAAACCACTGTTGTGCCGATCTTACAAGAGTGGTAAGGAAAACACGGCATTTGATCTCATCAGAATACCTATGCAGCAAACCAGCATTCCCGAATCTTCCGAGGTGTTCCTCCGGGTCTATGCTTCCATCATATTCTCCCACCGCAGGCTGTCTGAAATTTGGTGGGAGCTCCTTTCCTAAAATAGCTTGTGAAAATGGGCTTTCTCTCCTAGCCATTGGAGGTCGGCCACCTAGATGTTGACCCAAACGCCTTATTTCTCCCCATACAGCTTCCGTTGGATCTAACAATGGAGGCTCCACTCGCGTGTTAGCATCAGCACCTACAACCCTATTAGGTTCAGGGGCCTGCTCTGGTTGAATAGGCAGTGATGCCTGATTGGGTTGTGGAGGTGGTGGAGCCTGGTTAGGTTCTGGAGGTGGTGGCACCTGGTTAGGTTCCATAAGAGATGGAGCCTGGAAGAAAGTATTCCTCGTGGTTCGATTGATGAAATGTGTCAGTTGATCCATAGTCAGATCTCCGATTTTCTTACACTGGTTGATCTTCATGATGCGGAGGGATATTATGATTTTCATTGTCAGGACTTCCTTGTGATGACCAGAAATTATGGATGTTAATCCCGGAGTGTTAATAACCCGTAAAGTTGTTTTACGTGGCAATTGGAGTTTAATCGAGGTGTTGGGCCTTCTGGGCTCGTCTATTTGAGTAGTTGGGATCGTTGGATCCCGAGGTTGAGATCGTATTCTCATTTCGGTGAAAACCTGTGAGTTGGGTTTTTAGCGTGACTCGGAATCTCGGGTGCTTGGTGTGGGCACCGGTAGGGGGTTTTTGAGTTAGAGAGAGAATTTTTGAAAATAGATGATTTTTAATGAATCATGATGTATTTGTGGGGCTATTAGTATTTCGGGGTATTTTTGCTATAAATACCAGTTGAGCCCGAGATTTTAATTATCGGAACCATTTCAGCACCTTATTTCTCTCTCTCCTCCCGCGCGCCCCTTTCCCGATCCCCTTTGACCCACGCGACTTCAGGCCGTTCGCCGGCCGCCGTCCGGCCGCCGTTCGGCGCGTGCCACCCGCCGTTGGGTTCGTCTCTCCGAGGCGCAGCTATTCATACCATTAATTTGAAGTTTGGTCGCGATTTGAGCTCGGATTTGCCAGTAAAGCGTAGGGTTCGAAACTGGAGTTCATCCGATTTTTGGGGCTCGATTTTGGTATGATTTTGGTACGATTATTCTGGTGTTTTTGGGGCGTTTTTGAGCTGTTATTGAGTCGATGATTTCATACTTTCATGGTTCGAAAATTTGTTGCTTATGGATTCGAATTTGAACGCTGATTTTGTGAGTTAGGGTTCGAAAATTTGGGTTTTTGGCATGAGGATGATGATTCTTGTTGTTATTCGATTAATTCATGTTTAAATGAATTATGATGCTTAATTGGGATCGAATTGAGATGTTATGTTCGAATTTTTGCCCTAATTTGGTGAGGGTTTGATTTCGATTTTGGGGGTTTTGGCTATGGGTTGATGATTCATGTTAGAGATCGTTTATTACATGTTTTAGATGATTTATGATGGTTGGTTGGGTTCGAATCGTGATGCTAGGGTTCGAATTATTGAAGGTGTTCTTGGGCAATTTTTCGATATGTCGCATTCGTTTTCCCTCCCTGCATGTACCCTGCCCCGGGTCTTTTAAATGATTTATTGTCGTGTGTTGACAATATTTTGAGGGTTATGGATGTGCTTGAGCATGGGTTACGTGTTCCTAAATAATTGTGAATTATTTATCGTGTTAGCACATCGTTCCTGGGGGCATGGAACTCGAGCAAGGTTTGGCTCGGACTTCGAGGATTTAAGGTACATTTAGCGTACGAGCATAGTTTAAATGATGTTTTTACAAATATGATGCATGATTTAAAATACATGAAATGTTTTACTATGATGGTACCGGGACTTGGTTACGTTATGTTGATTCACATGGTGAAATGCTTAGTGCCGCTATGAAGCGAGCAAATGATGGGGTGTGGTTGCTACGGAGCAAATACCGATAGTATGATGCTACTTTGAAGTAAGAAATGAAAATGTGGTATTTGATTAGATATCTAGGATATCTGTATTTTATTCCCTATTGGTAATGAATAGGAACAGAGACGTAGTAAATCAGAGAAGTGATTAACTAGTATCGGAAGTTAAGGAAATCTCAATATGATATCTAGAATTATGATAATTGCTAGATAAAGAAAGATGTTATGAAATGTTGTTAAATTGAAACTGGCTAGGGTTAACCAATATGATGATTAACTGCATATTCAGGATTTGATGATTTATCTGTTTTGAGAACAGGGTTATTACAGGGGTACGCTATGATGAGGATGATACCATCCAGGAAGTATCACATATGTTCCACAATATTTACATTTTCGTAAATTATGTATTATGTCATTATGATTATGAAATTGTGGAATTGGTATGCTCACCCCGTTGGGGGCTGTCTCTGTTGGGGCAGGTGAATAGGTACATCGATGGCTTTGGAGATGAGCTCGAGCTGTTGATTGGATGTACTCCCAGGATCGTGGTACCAGGGCTTGATGGAGCACGGTATCGTATAGAGTACTTATATACCCATGAGGGTTATATACATATTCATGATGCTCGCATGTGAGCAAGATTATACTTGTATATGGGTTGTATATAAAGGCATGAGCCTTTCTCTCTTTCATTCTATGTTGCATACAATTAGAGGTAGAATTGCTAAATGATATGAGAGTCATTGGTGTATTGTGGGTGTCGAAACCCACTTTTGTTGTCATATGTGTGGTGTCTTCCCTGGATGGGAATTTACTTGATATTGCTGTATTCTGATGAGTGTTATGTCTTCCCTGGCCGGGAATTATGTTATGCGTTGTGCTTTTATTTCGGGATAGCTCTATTTATGGGGAGACTCTGCCCAAATTTTTATAAAAGTCCACAATGTAAAAAGTTGTGTAATGGGCGAACCCTATGAGTCTGTTGTTGTTAGGATGATGAGCTTATAACACTGTATGTTAAAGAAAACTTTGTAATTGCCATTCAATGGTAAAGTATCATCTGAGTTTCCCGAATAATTTTATTGAAAGCATGTGCCACACATAATGATTAATACACTAATCAAGGGTTAAGTATATGGGGTCCTTACATTAGTGGTATCAGAGCAGTTGTTGCTCATTGGGGCTGTTGAGGGCCTAGGAAGTTATTGATAGCACATATTTATGCATGATGTCATTAATGTTATACGACATGACTAATTGTTTATGTGCTTTTATGTTATGAAAAGTGGTATTGCTAACCATTGTGGTTGCAGGAATCGTGTGGAACACGATAGGATGGCATTAATAGTGATGTCTAACACTCTATATGCTACGTGCCAAGGAATCTGATTTTGGAAGAAAATCAGGGAAAAGAAAGATATGACGTATTGTCTGAGGACAGACTGGGTAGACAACCGACAGTGGAATACTTCGGTATGGTCTCAATTATTATTGAATATACTAATGCGTTTGTTCATGTAATGTTCAAGCAAGGAAGGTACGTAAGAAGCGTACGGGCATCGGACGGTAACACACTCCTAACTCTGACTATGCATTGAATGCATAAGTATTTATGATGTTTATGATGATGATGATTATGATGATAATGTTATGATGATGATGATTATGATAAGTAAGTTATGATGATGATGACTATGATGATGATGTTACGATGATGATTTTGATAAGTAAGTTTATGGCGAATATGTTATGATGACGATGTTTATGACAAGTAAGTTTATGATGATGTGGTAAGATGTTATGATGTGGTAAGATGCCACGGGGTAAGATGCCCATATGGTAAGAGGCCATACTCCTATATTATGATCATACTATGATTGCATAAGAATTTACGATGCCATGATGATGTGTATAATGAATAAAAATGATAAGATGTTTAAGATGATGTTATGATAAGTAAGTTCACGATGAAGATGATTTTATAATGAATAAAGATGACAAGATACTTACGATGATGTTATGATAAATGAAGATGATATGACGTTTACGATGACGACTATGATAAGTAATGATGATGTTAATATGATGTTTATAGAATGATACGATGTTTATAAGGTGGTAAGATGCCACAGGGTAAGATGCCCATATGCATGAATATGAACCAGGGAAAATGAAAAGAAGTTAATGAATAACCAGCAAGCTTACTCAACTATGATTTCGTACATTTACTGTTATATCTCTAAGATAATGATGCTATAAGATGATGATGTTTATATGATGATGATGTTACAAGATGATAATGTATGTTTCACTATGTTACTTAGAATGGTTGAATGTCCGGTGGTTATTATGGGCAAGCGAGGAAGGTCTTGCCGCTCACATAGCTGATGAGCGATGGGGTACATCCGCTATCAAGGTGTAGCGATGGGCATCATCCGCTGATGAGCGATGGGGTACATCCGCTATCAAGGTGTAGCGATGGGTATCATCCGCTGAGCGATGGGGTACATCCGCTATCAAGGCGTAGCGATGGGTATCATCCGCTGAATAAAGGGATACATCCGCTATCAAGGCGTAGCGATGGGTATCATACGATGTGTTATGTCGAGCGAGGGGGCCAATTGTGCCGCTGTCATAATGGAACCGGGACAGTCCCATTTCTAATTAACATAGTTTGTTGTGAGTATATATGTGAATATGATGTTTATGATGATGTTTATGATGAGTAAAGATGATATGATGATGTTTATGATGATAACGATGCCTCATTCCGCTATTTTACGATGACTCACTCTTTTATGAGGATTGGCGATGATTTATGCCGCCGGATATGATGATAGTGATGCCTCATTCCGCTATTTTACGATGACTCACTCTTTTATGAGGATTGGCGATGATTTATGCCGCCGGATATGATGATAGCGATGCCTCATTCCGCTATTTTACGATGACTCACTCTTTTATGAGGATTGGCGATGATTTATGCCGCCGGATATGATGATAGCGATGCCTCATTCCGCTATTTTACGATGACTCACTCTTTTATGAGGATTGGCGATGGTTTATGCCGCCGGATATGTTAATAGCGATGCCCCATTCCGCTATTATGTGGATTTACGATGACTCATTCTTCTATGAGGATTGGCGATGATTAGTGCCACCAGATATGTTGATAGCGATGCTTCTTTCCGCTGTTATGTAGACAATGATTCAGGCTCAGGTGTATAGCGAGGTTTCATGCCACTTATTATATGACGAGGTATCATGCCGTCGATTCTATAGCGATGGATTGTGCCGCTATGTACTCAGCACAGGATTATGCCGCCTTCGAGCGATGAGTGCTGATTTCGCACTATTATCGAGCGATGGAGACAGGTATGCCGCTATCTTGTTAGCGATGAGGTATGAGATATTGCTATTCTATTAGCTTTATTGTAGCTGGCATGCGTTGATATACATGTTTTATTATGCCTATTTTACTAGCATGATGGTGGATGACATACGCTGATGTACATGGACCGTCACGAGCTGACTGGGTTGTTTAGATGTCATTGTTGACATGTATCGTCACTAGTTGGCAATGCCTTAGATGCCATGAGTTGGCATGTGTCGTCACAGGATGACGATGACGATAGTGTAGGAGATGTCTTATTAGACATGCATCATCGTTACGATGGATAATGCGTTGAGTATACGTATTCAGTGGTATGCCTTGGGTGCCAGTACCGAGCACAAGGTGGTGTGTGCGTCACCGATTGACGTGACCCTTATACCGAGCGGGTTGCTCGAGAAATGGATGGATGCGCTGTACATGTGATTGTACCGCAGCTTATGTTTGGGGCGATCATATTACGAGTGGTGATACCCTTGAGGTATGCTCGTTGGAATGGCTTTTTGGCCATGTAATTTGACGACAGGAGTAATCGTGAAGGAATTACTCGCTTTCTATTGATATGACATGTGGTAGACATGGTCACACCACCCATGAGGGTGTAGGATGGGTCCTAAGGGAGTAGGATCAGGTTATGTTAAGTACATGGGGACATTGGAGTGTCCAGGGTATATCAGCATTGGAGGAATGTTGGGTAAAGACCCACTACTCTATTGATTCTTCTTCCCATGGTATGGTATGCCGTGCGGAAACGTCCATCTGATTGGTAGGTTTGAGGTGAACCTAGTGAGGCAGCGACTAGTTTGTCTGCCGCGTGTGTGCAGCACCATGATGGGCTTGCTAGAGCCGTTATACTGCTCGTTGGAACCAAGATTGGCAAATCGTATGGTGATACGAGGTGGATTGTGGTGGACTCTGGTAGTCACCACGTCATTTGAAGTTGAGGTTGAGTATGCCTCACTGAAACGTATATATGTTTATGTTTAAATCTTGGTGAGACTTGTCTGGGACAGCTCATGATGTTGAAGTACCAACAAGAGAGTCATCAAGTCGTCGTTGATTCGATCTGGGAATCCATGTATTTGGGATGCAATGGGTTTATTGCATGTCCTTTCAAATTTGAAACTTTGTGGAGTCTCGATTGTTTATTTTTTTGACCAGGATGTGGTTCTTGGGATTTTCGGAGGTGGACATCTTGTGAGATGTCTTTTGTATGAATATGTGGCCGTGAGTTGCCCAAATTGAGTTGCAGCGATGCGACTGCTCCTTCGATGGAGGAGGTTTGAAAGTGGAAACCAGGTTTGGTATGTGTACACCGTGGTATACTAGTGTTTCCCTCGTAACGATGTATGTTAGACATCGTGAATTATGATAAAAGATGTCATTGGGTGATACCTACGATAAAATCGGGAGCGATTCGAATCCTTGCAGTTCCAGTTGACTAACTACTTTTGGATTATTAGCGTTGAGTGGTGCTGACGCTCTTTGACGTTATGATGGATTTGGAAGTCTATTCCACTCCAGAGTTTGACACGAGGTCAACGTTCTCACGGTTGAGGTGTCATTCAGGATGCGTTCTTACTGGTGGTATTAGAACTAAGGATGACTGTCTGATCTACAGTCGTAAGTATTGGTTGTTTTGCAGTCATGAGGGACTGACTTTTGGGATGACCCGCATCGAGGTACGTTTTGCCTCTTGGGTGATATGTTGGTTTTGGTAAGTTGCTCTGTTTCAGAGTTTGAAGAGAGGTAAGTATCCTCGCGGTTTTTAAGACGATTCTGATATGGTCAGGAAACGAGGTTATGGCTTCATGTTGTTGTGTAGCCCGGGTGTTATGTGATACACCGGTGCTAATTTCGAGGACGAAATTCTTTTAGTGGAGGATATTGTGATGACCAGAAATTATGGATGTTAATCCCGGAGTGTTAATAACCCGTAAAGTTGTTTTACGTGGCAATTGGAGTTTAATCGAGGTGTTGGGCCTTCTGGGCTCGTCTATTTGAGTAGTTGGGATCGTTGGATCCCGAGGTTGAGATCGTATTCTCATTTCGGTGAAAACCTGTGAGTTGGGTTTTTAGTGTGACTCGGAATCTCGGGTGCTTGGTGTGGGCACCGGTAGGGGGTTTTTGAGTTAGAGAGAGAATTTTTGAAAACAGATGATTTTTAATGAATCATGATGTATTTGTGGGGCTATTTGTATTTCGGGGTATTTTTGCTATAAATACCAGTTGAGCCCGAGATTTTAATTATCGGAACCATTTCAGCACCTTATTTCTCTCTCTCCTCCCGCGCGCCCCTTTCCCGATCCCCTTTGACCCACGCGACTTCAGGCCGTTCGCCGGCCGCCGTTCGGCGCGTGCCACCCGCCGTTGGGTTCGTCTCTCCGAGACGCAGCTATTCATACCATTAATTTGAAGTTTGGTCGCGATTTGAGCTCGGATTTGCCAGAAAAGTGTAGGGTTCGAAACTGGAGTTCATCCGATTTTTGGGGCTCGATTTTGGTATGATTTTGGTACGATTATTCTGGTGTTTTTGGGGCGTTTTTGAGCTGTTATTGAGTCGATGATTTCATACTTTCATGGTTCGAAAATTTGTTGCTTATGGATTCGAATTTGAACGCTGATTTTGTGAGTTAGGGTTCGAAAATTTGGGTTTTTGGCATGAGGATGATGATTCTTGTTGTTATTCGATTAATTCATGTTTAAATGAATTATGATGCTTAATTGGGATCGAATTGAGATGTTATGTTCGAATTTTTGCCCTAATTTGGTGAGGGTTTGATTTCGATTTTGGGGGTTTTGGCTATGGGTTGATGATTCATGTTAGAGATCGTTTATTACATGTTTTAGATGATTTATGATGGTTGGTTGGGTTCGAATCGTGATGCTAGGGTTCGAATTATTGAAGGTGTTCTTGGGCAATTTTTCGATATGTCGCATTCGTTTTCCCTCCCTGCATGTACCCTGCCCCGGGTCTTTTAAATGATTTATTGTCGTGTGTTGACAATATTTTGAGGGTTATGGATGTGCTTGAGCATGGGTTACGTGTTCCTAAATAATTGTGAATTATTTATCGTGTTAGCACATCGTTCCTGGGGGCATGGAACTCGAGCAAGGTTTGGCTCGGACTTCGAGGATTTAAGGTACATTTAGCGTACGAGCATAGTTTAAATGATGTTTTTACAAATATGATGCATGATTTAAAATACATGAAATGTTTTACTATGATGGTACCGGGACTTGGTTACGTTATGTTGATTCACATGGTGAAATGCTTAGTGCCGCTATGAAGCGAGCAAATGATGGGGTGTGGTTGCTACGGAGCAAATACCGATAGTATGATGCTACTTTGAAGTAAGAAATGAAAATGTGGTATTTGATTAGATATCTAGGATATCTGTATTTTATTCCCTATTGGTAATGAATAGGAACAGAGACGTAGTAAATCAGAGAAGTGATTAACTAGTATCGGAAGTTAAGGAAATCTCAATATGATATCTAGAATTATGATAATTGCTAGATAAAGAAAGATGTTATGAAATGTTGTTAAATTGAAACTGGCTAGGGTTAACCAATATGATGATTAACTGCATATTCAGGATTTGATGATTTATCTGTTTTGAGAACAGGGTTATTACAGGGGTACGCTATGATGAGGATGATACCATCCAGGAAGTATCACATATGTTCCACAATATTTACATTTTCGTAAATTATGTATTATGTCATTATGATTATGAAATTGTGGAATTGGTATGCTCACCCCGTTGGGGGCTGTCTCTGTTGGGGCAGGTGTGAACAGGTACATCGATGGCTTTGGAGATGAGCTCGAGCTGTTGATTGGATGTACTCCCAGGATCGTGGTACCAGGGCTTGATGGAGCACGGTATCGTATAGAGTACTTATATACCCATGAGGGTTATATACATATTCATGATGCTCGCATGTGAGCAAGATTATACTTGTATATGGGTTGTATATAAAGGCATGAGCCTTTCTCTCTTTCATTCTATGTTGCATACAATTAGAGGTAGAATTGCTAAATGATATGAGAGTCATTGGTGTATTGTGGGTGTCGAAACCCACTTTTGTTGTCATATGTGTGGTGTCTTCCCTGGCTGGGAATTTACTTGATATTGCTGTATTCTGATGAGTGTTATGTCTTCCCTGGCCGGGAATTATGTTATGCGTTGTGCTTTTATTTCGGGATAGCTCTATTTATGGGGAGACTCTGCCCAAATTTTTATAAAAGTCCACAATGTAAAAAGTTGTGTAATGGGCGAACCCTATGAGTCTGTTGTTGTTAGGATGATGAGCTTATAACACTGTATGTTAAAGAAAACTTTGTAATTGTCATTCAATGGTAAAGTATCATCTGAGTTTCCCGAATAATTTTATTGAAAGCATGTGCCACACATAATGATTAATATACTAATCAAGGGTTAAGTATATGGGGTCCTTACATTCCTCTTCCACAAGGTTCCTCATTTCTCCACGCCCACGTCCCTGTCTTCCAGTCATATCAACGTCTTGAACTCAACTTCCCATAGCGGTGCCAATTGATATCACCAAAAAGTGTGATTATCTTTATAATTAATAAGAGGTAAGACAATACCTCACTGTTCTTCAATGCGAATAATAACAACGTCAATATTGCTTAAGATCCTCGTCTTAGGAACCTAGAATCACAAAATAAACGTGAGAAGTGACCGAAAGTTTTTCGGCGTGTCCTCTCCGACGCTCAAGTCAGGCGAGAGGATACGAGAAAGTATGTACTCGTAAAATAAGTCAAAGAATTATGATTGAAGGCTCAAACCTATAGATTGAATCTGATATTTATAGGCAGAGAACTAAGAGTTACTATGTTCCAAAGATTCATTCCATGTTTATCCAAATCTTTTCAAGATAAGATAAGATCTTGTAAACACAATCAAATCCCAAATATTGCTCCGCAGATCTCGCATTTGCCTGATTTTAGGATAAATAATTCCTCGTGTCCACGACACTAAACTCACGACAAGAGGTCGGCCATTAAGCTAGGCCCAAAAAGAGGGCGACACAATATTTGGAGGAGGCACAACAGGTAGGACGAAACTCGTCGGCCATTTAGGCCGGTCAACACCAAAGAGGGCGAATAAGCAAGTGAGGTCCTTTGAAGTAAGGCGGCTGGGACGCATTTTTATTAAACACTTTCACAACAGAATTACCATTGTTTTACTGAAGCGCACGCCTTTAGGTAGTTATCAAAGTTGGATTTCAGCATGTGCCCAATTAGCTTAGCAGTTGCGAAATCTTTCACGCATCCTTGTTTGCCTTCCTTTCAGCCTAGAAATGGAAGATGATTTCGATAGCCGCCGCCGGGGGAGTGGATAAGTACATGGATCTGCCGGATGAGATCTCATACATGAAAGTCAGAGAAGAGAAGGAGATCGGGAATCAAGGTTTGAAGAAGAAGCTTGTTAAAGAAGGTGAAGGCTGGGATCTGGACATGATGATTGGATAATAGGATTAGATATTAAAGGTTTAAAAAACGAGGCATGTGTGACGAGGAGGTTGTTTTCGGGAGGGGGAGGCAACGCAACGTTGATGGAGAATCAACCGCAGGAAGAATTTGCTTTGAGGCGGGGGAAGAGTTGGATGACGATGTCACATGATTAGGGTGGTGTGATGCCGCCGAGGAAGCAGATTTTGTTGGTTTTAGGTAGGGATGGCAATAGGACGGTCCAGACCTGGACCCGTATTGAACCCGTCCCGTCCCGTCGGGGCGGATCTGGACCCGCTTCAATCGGATTTGGAAGCGGGGCGGGGCGGGTGTTGGGATTGGCCGAACCCGCCCCGCTATACATTTTTAATTTTTTTTAAAAAAAATTGATATTGATTATACATTTTATTTCTTTGATTGAATAATAAAGTGTCATTATTTAATTTTATATCAAAATTCATATGTTCATGTTAAAGAAGTTTGACATTTTTGAAGAAAATAAGAGCAAATTAATAAATATTTAGTAGCTTAAAGATAGTTTTACAATGGTTATTATAAATATTTACTAGAGAAAACATGGAATTTAATCACAAAACTCAATTTTAGTGTTTCAAAATTGATTTCTAGCTAATTCTTTTTTTAACAAAAAAAAAACTTGGAACCGGGGCGGGGCGAGTAAACCCGCCTGGTTCGCGGGGCTAAGCGGCGCGGGGCGGGTCCTGGGATTGGCCAAACCCGTCTCATACCTACCCTGTTGCCATTCTTAGTTTTAGGTGGTGTACGTTGGATATTTTGGTCATTTTAACCTAAAATGCATATAGTAGAAAGCAAAATATTTTGGTGGAATATGCCGAAAAAATTCTCCTCCTCCTAGTATCGACCCGAAATTTTCCTACATTGTAACACCCCAAATATTAGTCAATAAAATTTTAAATAAATAAAATTTATATAGATGTATATATTTGTATTAGATTATATTCATTATTTATATAAATTTGAAATTATGCATGGCATTTATCTTGGGTTTTTTAACCAAATATTCGATTTTCGAAAATCATTTAACAATTTAACCGATTTTTTTTATTATTATCAAACTAACCTAAGTCGCCATGTCAGATGGCGACTTCATTTAAAGTCGCCATCTGACATGGCGACTTTAATAAAAAAAATTAATTTTTTGATGTCGCCATCTGAGTTGGCGACACCAATATAATTTATTGATGTCGCTATCTCAGTTGGCGATATCAATTTAATTTATTGATGTCGCCAAGTGAGATGGCGACATCAATAAATTATATTGGTGTCGCCAACTCAGATGGCGACATCAATTTAATTTATTGATGTCGCCATCTGAGATGGCGACATCAATGTATTTTAACCTAACAAGTTCCACAAACACGTCGCCGCACTCTCATTTCTTCTTCTGCGAAAATCTATCCCTCTTTTCTTCGTCCGCTCGTTCTCAAATTTTCTTCAACATTTCTGCAAAAATCAAGCTATTTGTTTCCAAAATATTTAAGGTAAGCTTTTTTATTTTGTTATTTGTGTATCGTAGATAAATTATGTTAGGATCGGTCCGGAGTGTTTAGACGGGGGGGGGGGGGGGGGGGGGGGTGAATGAACACTCCTTATAAAATTTATCCCTTGTGAATTCTTTCGGATTAGTGAAAGAAATCTGTTACTTAATCAACTCTTTGAACAGAACAGACCACTAAAAAGGTAAGTGCGGAAACGGTCTGCTCTTGTAAAAGTAAGAACGGCTCGATGGCTAAGTGCAGAAGGATAAAACACAGGATATGTTTCTGGAAGTTCGAAGGTGGTGTAATCCTTCTACGTCTCCCCTTCTTCCAATTAAGGAAGGTTTATACTAGAAGACTTTGATTTATACAATCCTGTTGTACAAACCCGATTCAGGCTGGATTTACCTCACTACCAGTCTGAAACTCCTAGTCACTCAACCTGCTCAGACACACTCTGTCTGACAGTTACAATAAGTTGCTCACTTCTATTTTTCAATACACAATGCGCACAGTGATCCTACAATGATCAAATGTTACAAAGTAATCGCGCTTAAATAAATAACTTCAGCTCGAGAGCTTCTGAACTTTGTAAGCGTGTGCAGTTGCTTTCTTGTGTGTTTTTCAATTGATCAGCGTGAGTTCGAATCAAGTGTCCATGTCTTCCTTTTGTTGCATCCTTTTATAGTTGAGGGTAGCAACGGCATTGTTTCCCTTAATGTGCAACTTTGACTCTTTTTAAACTCTGAGAGAGCTACAGTCTTCTTCTTCAGGACACTTGCCGTTCTGGTGTATGCTTTCGGCGACTGTCAGGTAAGCTCTTCTTTGTCTTCTTACCTTTAATGGCGATCTTCAATTTTTGATCCTTTGTAGCATTAATTACAGCATTAAATGCTACAATAAATAACCGTTAATGGTTTGGACTGAGAAGCCATCCTTTATGTATCTTTGACTGCTCTGATCTGATAAAGGTTGAGATCGATCTGAAGTATCGATCTAGTCAGTCTGGAATCCATCGATCCGGTCTGATATGTGATATTCTTTATCAGCTTGCTCTGTTTTGCGCGATCGATCTGGTATGCCTGATTTCCATCGATCCGGTCTGAAATGTTTTGTCATCTTGCTCTGTTTTGTCCGATCGATCTTGTCACGCCCCGGGCCCAGGCCCGCGCAAACGCGACTGCACAATGGGCTCTTATAGCAACTACTTCGTATCCGTCCTCGCTTTACGAAAATGGTTAACCCAAGTTGCTATAATAGTCCATTGTAAGCCTTTATAAACCACATTAAATTTTCATCCACAACCAATGTGGGACATGGGTATTACAATCACTCATCCTTCAGAACGCGACGTCCTCGTCGCGACCTAACTCATCGATCCACCGGCACCGGGAATCTAGAGGTGGCTCCTACAGGTTCAAGAGGTGGCTCCCGTCATGTAATACTTTGCCCCGCAGGTTCAAGAAGTGGCTCCCACGCACGTGGCACTTTGCCCCGCAGGTTCAAGAGGTGGCCCCCGTCGTGTAGCACTTTGCCCTTTAGGCTCAAGAGGTGGCTCCCATGCACGTAGCACTTTGCCCCGCATAGCACTTATCTCCCGGTGTTTTCTGCCGGTGACCGGCTCTGATACCATTCCATCACGCCCCGGGCCCAGGCCCGCGCAAACGCGACTGCACAATGGGCTCTTATAGCAACTACTTCGTATCCGTCCTCGCTTTACGAAAATGGTTAACCCAAGTTGCTATAATAGTCCATTGTAAGCCTTTATAAACCACATTAAATTTTCATCCACAACCAATGTGGGACATGGGTATTACAGATCTGGTCAATCTGATTTCTATCGATCCGGTCTGAAATGTTTTGTCATCTTTAAAATCTCATCGATAAGGTCCGGAACTAACAAATTCCCCCTTTTTGATGATGACAAAACCTAGCTTCTAAGTCTTTTTAACCAGTCTTGATAAGAGCTCTGAAGCGAATGCTTTCGGATCGATTACTTCTTTGTTCAAAATAAATGAACATCATTAAGTTGGATCGATTAAATCTTTATTATTAAGCCTTATGATGAGGTTCAAAATAAATGAACACGGACTTAATCAAACGAGGATTTTATTGATCACCAAGAAAATCCTAAAATACACAGTCTGAAAATATTATTTTCTAGAAGGCGGCCTGAAGTCTGTCTTCTTTTCCCCCTTTTTGTCAGCAGCAATCTCTTGAAGAAAGTCGACAACTTGTGCTAGCTGCGCGCTGATAGCGTCAAGACGAACGTCTTGAGCGCGGAGGGAATTGGCAACAGATGCTCTGACTTCAGTGGCTAGCTCGATCTGCTCTTTTCTCAGATTGTTCTTGTAAGTGGCCTGTTGAGAAAACATATCGTTTATGCCGCGCTGAAGGCTTTCGATACTGGCAGTCATCATCATCTGTTGCAGACGGAGCATTAGGCAATGGCTGCTCCGCTGTCTGGTCTGGTACGTGCTCTGCAGGCTGATCCTCTGTCTGTTTTGCTGCATCAGAGGGAATAACCTCGATAAATGGTTCTGCCAGAGTCTTGCTTGCAGAAGGATGATCCGGGCTTGTGGCTGGAGTGGAGGTACCTAGCTTCTGTCGTTGAAAACGAACAGCTAAGGATAGAGCATGAACATCCATCTCGAGTTGAGCAATCACAGCCCCATCATCTCTGGCAGTTGGAGCAAGCGGATCGAAGTTCTTCTTTTTGGCAACTAGAAGCAGATTGGCCAGTCTGAATCTGTGTTTTGCCGTAAATAAATCTCTGCGCTGCACGGCAAGTCGAACATCATCAGTCTCTGTTCCTTTCAGAGCTTCCTCTTCCATCTTCTTCAATCTGTGCAACTTACCGTAGAACAGTTCAATGTGGTTGATAGTCCGGTACTGGACATATTCATCAAAAACCACAATGAGTTCCTTTAGCTTCTCATCAACATCCTCCATAGCGATGTCGATGGCAGTCTGCGCTGCAGATTTGGGTTTAGAAGAGAGGGGTTCGGTGAGAATGGCTTTTCCCTTGCCGGTGGAGGAAGGGGACTTAATCCCTGATTGGGTATAGTCTCCCAACTCAGTGATAACTATCCCTTTGACCACGGGATTGGCAGAGGGAATTCTAAGGGTGACTTTGGGTGCAGGGGTTGAAGCTTGTGAAAGCTGGGTGGAAGGTTGAGGGGCAGGGGTTGCTTTAGGGGGTGGCAGTATGGGTGGAGGTAGAGATTTGGTTGGTTTGGTAATCTGGGTTCGGGGCTTTTTGGGAAGTGGCTTGGTTGGTGATGAGTGAACAGACTGGGTTTCTTCCGAGTCAGTCTGAATGGTCAGCTTCCGCTTGACCCGAGGTTTGCGCACAGCAACTTGTTCCTCGTCCTGCTCAAACTTGACTGCAGCCAGAGTAGCAGGAGTAGGCGGAACACTCTTGGACTTCAGCAGTGCAAGCCCTTTGGAGTTAAGGATCTTAAGGGGACGGAGAGCAGACGGCTTGCTCAGCTCGAGGCCTAAGGACTCCAAGAGCTTGCTGAGAGGAACAGCAAAGCATACGGCGTGCTTGGATGCAATCACCGTTTCCAGCAGTACTCCAAACAAAATCATGGACCAGTTTATCTTCTGGCCGGATACAATAGCCGCCATAGCCCTGAATTTTTCGGCGGTTACAGCATCGAAACTTCCTGCTTTACCCAAAAGTGGCTTGCCTACCACTTCGCACAGCACCTGGAAATGGAAGAGCATTTCCTTCTTCTTAAAGGAGGGTTGCAATCGGTGGCCAGAAATAGAAATCTTCCCCTGAAGATCTAAGAGTGACGCTTGAGGAGTCTGTCCGAACTCTGTCAGTCCGGAACTGGGGAGGCCAAAGGTCTTGGCCATCGTCATTGGCGAGATCTCGAAAGATTTGCCCTTGACAGTAGTAGAAATGGATGTTTTCCGGGAGACGGCGTTGGCGAACAGCTCGCGGATTTCTGATTCATAAACAACTGTTCCGCACTCCAAAAAGTTCCTTAAACCAGATGATTCCAGGGCTCTAAAAATGGACACCATCGCAGCATCTTCTGCCCTGTAAATGTCATCAAACTCAACGGAGAGTGAGTTATGAGTGATGGTAGCCATTTGAAAGGAGTTTAAAGAAAGTGCGAAGAGTAAGAGAGTGAGAGAGTAAGAAGGTAGAAAGCGGTAAATCGTAAAAAGTGAACAAGTATGAAATGTTCAGCCCGCTAAATAGGAGAGAGAAGACACGTGTCTTTATCTCCAAGACTGAGAATTAAATAATTCAAAATAAACGGTCAGGATAAAGAAAGATAAGGCGGTTAAAGTACGACTAGTTAAAATGGTCAATCAGTCCGAGCTGTTGTTATTGTCCAGACAGATCATAGGATAAAATCAGACTGACAAGGATCGGTCTGAAAGTTCGGACCGGTCTGTGTCTTTCTGAACATTGTATTATCGATCTGTGGTGACAAAAATCTTCAAGTGCGAAAAGAATAAAAACATCTAAACTAATTAAGATAAGTCAATTAAACCAAGAATTTGACGGAAATAATTAAACTTAGCCTCAGGAAGCGGTTTAGTGAAGATGTCTGCTGCTTGCTGCTCTGTTGAAATGTGCTCGATCCGAATTTCCTTTTTGCCAACATGATCTCGAATAAAATGATGTCGTATATCAATATGCTTTGTTCGAGAGTGCAGAACTGGATTATACGTTATAGCAATTGCACTTGTGTTGTCGCAAAATATCGGAGAGTCAACAGCTTGGATGCCATAGTCTTTGAGCTGGTGTTGAATCCAGAGCATTTGAGCACAACAGCTTCCAGCGGCTAGGTATTCTGCTTCAGCTGTGGATGTGGCAATCGATGTCTGCTTCTTACTGAACCAAGAGATCAATCTTTCACCTAGAAATTGACATGTTCCACTGGTGCTTTTACGATCGATCTTACACCCAGCGTAGTCTGCGTCTGAATACCCGATCAAGCTGAAGTTTGAATCTTTGGAGTACCAAAGACCAACGTTCTGAGATCCTTTTAAATATTTCAGAATACGCTTGGCAGCAATAAAATGTGATTGCTTTGGTTCTGACTGAAATCTGGCGCACATACAGACTGAAAACATAATATCGGGCCGGCTCGCTGTAAGATACAATAGCGATCCGATTAGTCCTCTATACATGGTTACTTCAACTGCCGTTCCCCCTTCATCATTGTCTAACTTGATTGTTGGACTCATTGGAGTTGATGCAGTTGAGCATGTTTCCATTCCAAATCTCTTGAGGAGCTCTTTGGTATACTTGGTCTGATTGATGAAAATGCCATTGTTGAGCTGTTTTACTTGTAGACCCAGAAAGAATGACAATTCTCCCATCATGCTCATCTCGAACTGTCCCTGCATTAACTTAGAAAATTTCTCGCACAATTTGGGGTTAGTTGACCCAAAGATTATGTCATCAACATAAATCTGAACTAATAGGGTATGTTCCCCCTTAATGAATTTAAATAGAGTTTTATCTACTGAGCCGATCTGGAAATCATGGTTCAGCAGAAATTGAGATAGAGTGTCATACCAGGCTCTTGGAGCTTGTTTCAGACCATACACTGCTTTATTCAGTAGATATACATGATTGGGATACAAATGGTTCTGAAATCCAGGTGGTTGCTCAATGTAGACTTCTTCCTGAAGCTTTCCATTAAGAAAGGCGCTCTTGACGTCCATCTGATATACTTTGAAGTCTTTAAAGGCAGCATAAGCAAGAAGGATTCGGATAGCTTCAAGTCTGGCGACTGGTGCAAAGATTCATCGAAGTCGATTCCTTCTTCTTGTCTGAATCCCTGTGCCACCAGTCTGGCTTTGTTTCTAACCACAGTTCCATCTGCGTCTAGCTTATTTCTGAAGACCCATCTGGTTCCAATAACAGGCAGATCGCTTGGTCTGGGGGTTAGACTCCAAACTTGATTTTGTTCGAATTGATTAAGCTCTTCTTGCATTGCTTTAATCCAGTTGAAGTCAGTCAGAGCTTCATCGATCTTCTTGGGTTCCAGAGTTGAGATGAAGGCAGCATGAGTGAACTCATCCATCATCTGTCCTCTGGTTCTGATCGGTGCAGAAGGACTACCAATCACTAGATTAGGTGGATGCTTCTTAGTCCATCGATAGCTTGACTCTGGATTGTCTGGTCCGGTCGGATGAACAGTAACAGCATGATCAGCATCTGCTTTAATATTTGAGTCAGGAGCATCCGGATCAGCTCGATCTGAAGTTTCTTCAAAGCCTTGATCCGGTCTATCTGGTACTTCTGGTTCTGGTGGATTGTCTCTTGACCTGTTAGCTACAATCTCATCATCACTGTTAGCTTCGAGATGGATATTTTCCATCTGATTTTGAATTGATTCTTTGTTGCCCTCAACACATAAAGTTTCATCAAAGACTACATGAACAGATTCTTCTACAGTTAAAGTTCGATTATTAAAAACTCGATAAGCTTTGCTAATTGATGAATATCCTAAGAATATGCCATTATCTGACTTAGCTTCAAATGCTGTAAGATGACTCTTACCTTGTTGTGAACGAAGCATTTATAGCCAAATACATGAAAGTGAGAAACAGATGGTCTGTTACCAGTCCATATTTCATATGGAGTGAGATTCAGCTTCTTGTTAATCATAGAACGGTTTTGAGTGTAGCAAGCAGTATTTACAGCTTCTGCCCAGAACTTTTGAGAGATTCCAGAATCAGCAAGCATTGTTCTTGCTGCTTCCTTGAGCGTTCTGTTTCTTTGTTCTGCAACTCCATTCTGTTGAGGAGTTCGAGCAGCTGAAAACTCATGCTTGATTCCATGATCTTCTAGAAAGGATTCAAGATTCTGATTTGAAAACTCAGTGCCTTTGTCACTTCGAATCCTGTCTATGCTGGATGATTTCTCGTTCTGAGTGCGTTTCAGCAGCTTGATCAACTTCGGACCGGTCTGATCTTTACTGCTTAAGAATATAGTCCATGTAAAGCGTGAGTAATCATCAATAACAACAAGAGTATACCGTATTCCCCCTAAACTTGTTATTGGTATAGGACCAAACAAGTCCATATGCAGTAATTCTAAACAGCGGGAGGAGGCTTTGGCATTCTTGTTTTTGAAGGATGATCTGATCTGTTTGCCCATTTGGCAAGCTTCGCAGATCTTATCCTTAGCAAAATCGATCTTGGGCAGACCGATAACTAAATCATGTTTACACAGGCTAGCAATGGTCTTAAAGTTGATATGATTCAAGCGCTTATGCCACAGCCAATGTTTATTATCATTGTTAGCGATGAAGCAAGTAGGATTATCAGGTTGAGCATGATTCCAGTTAATCTTATAAGTGTTTCCATTCCTGATTCCTACGAGCATGGTTATACCGTCTGATGATTTAACAGTGCAAGTGTGTTTATGAAATTCTACAGCATAACCATTATCACAGAGTTGACTTATACTAATCAGATTATAGCACAGATTTTCAACTAACAGCACATCATTGATAATAATGTTACCATGGACAATCTTACCCTTGCCCACGGTCTTACCCTTTGAGTTATCCCCGAAAATGATTTTGGGTCCAATACATTCTGTCACTTCAGACAGCAGCTCGATGTTTCCAGTCATGTGACGGGAACACCCACTGTCCAAATACCAGTCTGATGCGAGTTTCTTCGGTACCTGTCATCAAATATAATTATTGTTGGTACACAATCCTATTTGGGTCCAGAACGGATTAGCCCTTTGGGAACCCACACATGTATCAGCTTCAATGGCTTGTGTGTGTAGGGTGTGCTGTGTGCTGGTCTGTTTCGATGCTGTGTGTGATAATGTGTGCGCTGTGAAAACCTTTGATTCTCATAAGGTAGTCTATATCTTCGTTGAATCGGTTTTGAGTTATAGTAATTGTATTGTCTTCCTTGCCTTCGATCTTGCACCTTTGGATTTGGTCTGATAGACGCAAATCTTGCTGGTGCCTTTTCTTTGGCTTGGTCAACATAACCAATTCCTTTTCTCAGATTTTGATTCTCGTAAGAGACTCCTGTTTGAATCTTAGGTGCTTCAGTTTCATATACTGTGCTGGATTTAACATATGTCATTTGTTTGACTTGATTCTTTACCAGCAACAGCTCAGATTCATCTTTGGTGCATTCTTTGGTGTCAAAGCCTATGCCGGTGAAATCACCGACGTTTCTTTGAACCTCTTGTAATTCTTCCAAGGATGTTCTGGATTTTGTCCATGTTTTGAATATATGTGAGAGCTTAGCATTTTGTGTGCTAATTCTCTTATTTTCTTCATGGAGCTGATCATAAGAGATTTTCAGCTTATTCAGCTTGATCTGGAGATTTTTGCACTCACCCTGCTCAGAGCAGCTTGGTTTGTTGTGCTCATCCATTTGAGTACTGATTTTGGCTTTATTCTTCTCAAATGATTCAGCTAAGATCCTATAATCATTAGCCATGTCTTGCAGTGCGGACATGAGCTCTTCTCGTGTAAATTCATTTGAGTCAAGATCATATACCTCGTCTGTCTGACTCATTTCTTCGTCTGCCATAAGACATTGAATATCTTCTTCGCTTTCGCTGGAAGAATATTCAGAGCTTTCCGAGTCTGAGTCTGTCTGAGCCCATTTGCTGTTTCCTTCTTCAGCTACTAGGACTTTTTGGGATTTTCCATGATTCTTGCGGTCTTTGTAGTGCTTCTTCTTTCTATCATCACGATGCTTCTATTTTCGTTCTTCTTTCTTCGGTCTGGTGCAATCTGCAATGAAGTGTCCGGTCTTACCACAATTGTAGCAAGCCTGATCGTTAACAGTATCATCTTTGCTTGATTTATAATGATGAGAGGGTTTGAAGTTCCTCTTATTTTTAGACATAAATTTACCGAATTTCTTGATAAATAATGACATAGCATCGTTACTCATCTGTTCAGCAGATCGGTCTGATGTTGAAGCGATATGGTCTGGAGTGGCTGCCAGGGCCTTGTTTGGTTGAGAGATGAATGGCTCTGCTTCACCTATGCTTATCAGTTCAAACTCATAGGCCTTAAGATCTGCAAACAGATCATGAAGTTCAACCTTGTTAAGGTCTTTTGATTCCCTCATGGCAATGGTCTTTACATCCCATTCCTTTGGCAGAGCTCTCATTACTTTCAGAGCGATCTCTCTGTTAGAATATTCCTTCCCCAGACCATTCAGTTCATTTATGATGCCGGTGACTCTTTCATCAAACTCATTTAGAGTTTCTCCACTTTTCATCTTTATGCTCTCAAATCTTTGAAGAGCAACAGTTAACTTGTTTTCTTTGGTCTGGTCGTTGCCTTCACATAGCTGTGCTATCTTCTCCCAAATTTCTTTGGCAGTAGAGCACATTTTGATTTTGCTGAACATGTTCTTGTCCAAAGTCTTGAACAAGATGTCTTTGGCCACATTATCGAGATTTGCTTTCTTTCTTTCCTCATTCGTCCAGAGGGATCTGTCTTTTTCCACCATTTGTGGTTCTCCACCAGAGATGGCTACTGCTGTATTGATTTTTAAAATCTTCATTGGTCCATCAGTGATGACGAACCACATATCGTCATCCTGAGCTGCCAGATGAGCTTGCATTCTGATTCTCCAGTCATCATAGTCTTCTTTTGAGAACATGGGGATTTTGTTGAATGATGCCATCAGCTTAGTAGTCTTTGTGTTGATTAAGATAACCTGGCTCTGATACCACTTGTTAGGATCGGTCCGGAGTGTTTAGAGGGGGGGGTGAATGAACACTCCTTATAAAATTTATCCCTTGTGAATTCTTTCGGCTTAGTGAAAGAAATCTGTTACTTAATCAACTCTTTGAACAGAACAGACCACTAAAAAGGTAAGTGCGGAAACGGTCTGCTCTTGTAAAAGTAAGAACGGCTCGATGGCTAAGTGCAGAAGGATAAAACACATGATATGTTTCTGGAAGTTCGAAGGTGGTGTAATCCTTCTACGTCTCCCCTTCTTCCAATTAAGGAAGGTTTATACTAGAAGACTTTGATTTATACAATCCTGTTGTACAAACCCGATTCAGGCTGGATTTACCTCACTACCAGTCTGAAACTCCTAGTCACTCAACCTGCTCAGACACACTCTGTCTGACAGTTACAATAAGTTGCTCACTTCTATTTTTCAATACACAATGCGCACAGTGATCCTACAATGATCAAATGTTACAAAGTAATCGCGCTTAAATAAATAACTTCAGCTCGAGAGCTTCTGAATTTTGTAAGCGTGTGCAGTTGCTTTCTTGTGTGTTTTTCAATTGATCAGCGTGAGTTCGAATCAAGTGTCCATGTCTTCCTTTTGTTGCATCCTTTTATAGTTGAGGGTAGCAACGGCATTGTTTCCCTTAATGTGCAACTTTGACTCTTTTTAAACTCTGAGAGAGCTACAGTCTTCTTCTTCAGGACACTTGCCGTTCTGGTGTATGCTTTCGGCGACTGTCAGGTAAGCTCTTCTTTGTCTTCTTACCTTTAATGGCGATCTTCAATTTTTGATCCTTTGTAGCATTAATTACAGCATTAAATGCTACAATAAATAACCGTTAATGGTTCGGACTGAGAAGTCATCCTTTATGTATCTTTGACTGCTCTGATCTGATAAAGGTTGAGATCGATCTGAAGTATCGATCTAGTCAGTCTGGAATCCATCGATCCGGTCTGATATGTGATATTCTTTATCAGCTTGCTCTGTTTTGTGCGATCGATCTGGTATGCCTGATTTCCATCGATCCGGTCTGAAATGTTTTGTCATCTTGCTCTGTTTTGTCCGATCGATCTGGTCAATCTGATTTCTATCGATCCGGTCTGAAATGTTTTGTCATCTTTAAAATCTCATCGATAAGGTCCGGAACTAACAAATTATGATTTAGATATATTTAATAGGTGTATATTATTTGTTGGTGTATATTTTGATGATGTGAATAAATTAAAAGTGAAATTGATTGCGGAGGGCGGCGGTGGCCGGCAGCGGCATCGGCCGGTGGCGGCCGTGGCAGGTGGTGGGCGGCGGCGGTGGGAGGCGGACTGGTAGTTTTTGTAATGTTGAGATTAATGTTGTTAATTTTTGTATTATATTTCAGGATGGATCAAATGAGACAACCAGGCCCGGTTGACACACATCTTTTGTCGTTGCAGTCTTCACATCGATCTGAGGATGTATGGGCAGGTGATATGGATAGTATACTTCGTGTGAGAAACCCAGATTGCTATTTTTGGGATATGTGTCCATTAGATATACGTGTTGTTAATTTGTTGCACGTTATTGGATTTTATGGTATCTATATGTGTGGTAAGATTGAACTTGACATGCACCTGATCACGGCTTTAGTTGAGAGATGGCGCCGTGAAACACACACATTTCATTTTAGATCAGGAGAAGCGTCCATCACATTGCAAGACATTGCAGTAATATGGGCGTTGCCAGTAGATGGCATCGTAGTGTCTGGAATAGATTATGATAGGACTCTACCTGAATGGCAAGAATATTGCCATATATATTTAGGATTAATACCAGATATCAAGGATTTTAAAGGTGCGAGGTTGAGGTTAGTTGTTTTGAAAAATCATTTGCTGCAAAATCCTTTGGGGTACATAGTACGCCAGATGATGTTGCGCAGTTCACAAGGGTTTGTGCGTTATTGATGTTAGGGGGGATTATGTGCCCTGATTCCTCATGCAATTTTGTTAGGTTATTATATTTACAAAAGTTGGAGGATATCGACTCTGCCAGTACATATAGTTGGGGCAGTGATGTATTGGCATACTTATTTCGTGAGTTGTGCACGTCTTCAGAGAAAGGGAAAAAAGTTATAGGTGGTGCATTGCAACTCTTACAGGTAAATAATATGTTTGTTTTTTTTAATAATTAAAATATGTTTCTGGTCAATCTAACTTGTGTTATTGATGTCACTACAATAAATGAGATTTGGGCATGGTCATGAATCCCAAGTTTGACTCCGCAATTGGGTAGCGATAGATCTGATATTGGACCAATAATTGTCGGCCCAAACAATGTGTTACATTCTGCTCCATATGGTGTAAGGTAATACGAATATGCATTGTTTATAATTGATTTTATGTGTTAATGCATTTAATCATTTATTTGAATATATACAGGTGGTCGTGTCATTTAATCTTTACAGAAACTAGGAGTCATTCCATACGCATCATAAGGGACATCCTCGATGACCAGCCAGTAACTCAAGTAAACATGCTGTTAAATTAGTTTGTACAAAAATACACTTTTTTCATAGTATGTAAAAGCAATGTTGTTTTGCAGTTTAATTGGCAGCCGTACCCTGATGAGTACACTGACATACAAGGGACCGTTGATTTTCTTCGACATAGTTGAAATGCAATGGTCTGATCGAGTACTGCGACAATTTAGGATGCTACAAGATATCCCAGAAGATCCACCATCGGGGGATGAGGCATTGCATAATGTTTGTCGAAGGGGAAATGTCAACAAAAACTGGAGCACTAGGCATAGAGCACACATACTTTGCTGGGAGAGGGCAAATGATCTACGTGTAGACAGACCACGATTTACTGACGGTGGTTACTACGTTGTTGGCGGATACAGTGAGTGGTATGAACAAGTCACACGTAGATACATTGGGCGTCAAGAATATTTTGTACAGACAGGATATCAACATGGTGATGGCCCGGCATGGCAGCATGTGGTACGTTAATTACGTGAAATTTTATTTTTATATTTGTGTTTCGATGTATAAATTTTATATGGACTTTTGTACTTTGCAGATTGAGCAGATGGAACAGTTAACTACAAGCTATGACCGACATCTGGCTGATGGAGTGCCTATTACGACAGAGTCGATGAGGCAACACAGGACTATGTTCGACAATGTGGTGCGAGTGGCTCGTGAACGACGAGACAGAAACTTCCCGCCATACAATGAAGTCCAGCCTGTTGATACAAGTCGGTTCCATGCAGACACTCCATCTACACATATGCAGACAGATATTGCAGGTCCATCTACGTGGACAGATATTGTAGGTCCATCTGCACATATGCAGACAGATATTGCAGGTCCATCTACGTGGACAGAGCCAGATATGTGTACAGACTATTATATTCCTGTTCCTGTACAATCATATGATTTATCTCCCTTCACGCCATATCCCCCCATGTCCACTCAACCCCAGTTCAGCAGCATGGGTACAGATGTCAGTCTTGGGTTTGCGACATATGCAACTAGGACTTCACCTGTCGATGTCTCGCCAGTTCTATTCCCTCAGTTGACGCCAATACAGGAGCCTGCCAACACACCTGTGGCAAGGGAAAGGGGCGAAGAAGTCGTTCAACAATGAAGAGTTAGAAGACAGACAAATCCTCCTCCTTGTGGTACGGGAGGAAATCTAGCTCATCGGCGTCGTCGGTGAAGTCATCATTATGTTGTAAATAGTAACCAATTCTTATAGATTAAATTTGAGAAAATGTTTGTTCTTTGAGCATACAATCGACATACAATAATTTCGTAATTAAACGTACAATAATGTCACAATAATGTAACGTAAACATACAATAATGTCACAATAACGTAAAATCATTTACACAATAAACATACAATCAATTACACGTTCAAAAATTTATTGATTTCGAGAAGTTGAAGCACTTTGTCGTCTTGCACGGGCTTCTGGCCAGTCCATCTCATTCTGAATGCGCGTTGTTCGATCTCGACCTACTCTTCTGTTTTTTCGCAGAGTGGAGTTGTGGTACAACTCAAAACATGGGGTGTCCCAATGCTCCTCCCCCCACATTGGTTCGAATTCTCCTTGATATGTGCTCCAATATTCATTCATATTGTAATATGACTTCACAAAAGTTTTAGCTTTTAAGCCATACTTTCGACACACTTGGATCACATGCGAGCAAGGTATTCCGAACTCTTTCCATTTTCCACAAGAGCATTCCCCGGATTTTAAATACACAACATGCGTATTACCCCCACGTCCTGCTTGTACTCTTGTGATAATAGAAGCGGTTAGACGTCTACGATCAAACATCTGGACATCATGATGGATGGAATGATAGTCAGCACGACCATATCTTTCGAACACATAATCTGGCCATTCTTGATTATTTTGAATCATTCGCTCCGTCTTCTTAAGCCGTTCGAAAAAATATAGCACACAACGATCAAAAGTTAATTGCACAATGGCGGTGATTGGAAGTCGACGAGCACCTTTCATAACTCCATTTATGCATTTTGACATATTTGTGGTCATGATACCACAACGCCAGCCTCCGTCATGAGCAAGCGACCATTGACACTTATCAATACGACTCAAGTAATCAAAAGCCCTTGGTTCTATAAGTTTAATCTCTTCCATTGTGCGATCAAATTTTCTGACCTGATTTTCTGATCCCGCTCTCCAACACAAGTCTTTCAAATGAACGGATTTGAAGCGACTATTAAAGTTTGAACAAACATGTCTCAAACAAAATCGATGTACTCCAATGGGTGATTTGAAGTCAGGAATACAATCGGCTGCAGCAATGAGGCCTGGATGACGGTCAGAAATCAAACATACACCACCCTCAGATCTTCTCACAATATGCTTGCTAATCATCTCCAAAAACCATCTCCATGACACAAAGTTTTCTTCGTCAACAATTGCAAATGCCAAAGGTAAGATTTGATTATTCGCATCCATTGCCACGACAATCAACATCTTATGTTGATATTTCGTATACAGATGTGTTCCATCCACACTTATTACCCGGCGGCAATGCTGAAATCCTTGTACACATGGATGGAAGGCCCAGAACACGTAATTCGAAGTCTTTTCTATTGGTCTGGCATTTTCAAGGTGAACCCACTCAACGATTGTGCCGGGATTCCATTTTTGCAAAGCTCCCATATAGTAAGGCAATTTCCTCACGGAGCTCTCCCATGTTCCGTACACATTCTCAACAGCACGTCGTAAACTAAACCATCATTTTGCATAGGAGATCTCAAATCCATATTTATCTTTCACTGTTTGAATTACATACTTTATTTCGTAAGCTGGATCACGCCGAACAATTCCCACTAACAAGCTAGCAATCATGTTTTTGTCCAAATTTGCATGATCGACCGACAGCTCACTCAAAAGGCAAGTGTGAGAACCTCCATACTTGTTTATTTTGAATAAACCAACTTTTTTCTTCAACGAGGCCCGCAGGTACCATCTACAAGGCATATCTTCTGTACTGTGTTTGCACACCACTTTCCACAATGTTTTTGTACTCTTGACAACGCGGTACTCCCGTTTCGCAACACGTACAGAGTAATCCTTTACAGCTGCCTGCAAATGAGCTTTATTTTTGAAAACCATATCTAGATGGATATCCCCTTTCGAGTAGTCGTAGTAACTCCCCCATCTACCTGTTGGAATGTCTAATGAGTCTCCAAATACTTCGGGATGTGTCATTAAGAAGAATGGAATTGTTGGATAAAGGACATGAGTATTTGTTGTGGTTGTGTCTGGTACATTATCTGGCACTTCTTCAATATCAACCCCATCGTCATCAGACTCATCCTCAGATGGAATTCCCTCCGGTTCAGTCTGAAAATCATCTCCAAAATCCACAAAACTGTCTGCTAATGGCTCGGGAACAATATTGTCAGCAACTATAGGAGCGTCATCTTGAATCCTAGAGGTAGTTGGTATTTCTGTATCTACTACAAATGGACCACTACCACTTGTTGGTATTTCTGTAATAAAATCATAATCTCTCCGTTTTGTTTGTATATACATCTCCAAACAACTATAATTTTGTTCAGAATCCAATACCCATGCTAAATTGTAATCACTGTCAACGGGAAAAATTGTTTGTTTTATCCCAGAAAAATCACTAAATATATATTTACAATATATTTTCAGAATGAACTGGTTACGGTCGATACCAGTAATATCATATACGTTGTTCACTAACTGCAAATAATTAATAGTGCGAGATATTGTCATGCCTTTCGACGGACCACGATCATATCTAACAGATTCTGAATCTTGTAATATATTGCCTCCCCAATACAGCAAAACTTTAATTGACATACCTTAAAATAAACACAAATTTTATAAATTAGTACAATATATATAATATTATGAAATTTAATTATTTGTATAACAACATATCTGCAGAGAAAATATTCACGAATTCTGAAGAGAATTTGAATTTTCACGAATTCTGAAGAGAATTTGTTCGAAAGCCGAAGAGAATTTGCTATATTTCAAAAGGAGTAACATTTTGTTCAGTTTTATAGACAAAGTAATTGATTATTGTCGCCATCTAAAATGGCGACATTAAATAAAAAAATATTTTTTTTTTGTCGCCATCTCAGATGGCGACAATATTTAAAAACAAAAAAATTTCTGTCTTTATATACCGACATCGGCAAAAAAAAAAAATTTTTAATATAATGTCGCCATCTGACACGGCGAAATCTTTTAAAAAATTAAAAGATGTCGCCATTTCAGATGGCGACTTCAGAAAATACTATTTTTTTTAAGAATTTTTATGGAAGTCGCCATGTCAGATGGCGACTTCACCTTAAGTCGCATCTGACATGGCGACATCGGAAAAATAATAGTTTTTTTAATAATTTTTGTAGAAGTCGCCATGTCAGATGGCGACTTCAAATGAAGTCGCCATGTCAGATGGCGACTTCAAATGAAGTCGCCATCTCACATGGCGACTTAGGTTACTTTAATAATAGAAAAAAAAACGATTATTTTGTTAAATAAATTTTTTTTTTCGATTAAAAAGTTAAAAAAACCCCATTTATCTTGGTATTAACATATAATTTTAATTATAAAAGCTTTAAAACAATATTTAATAGTATTTTAACTTGTTTTCTTGGCCTTGGGAAGTTCTTTTATTGTAAAACCAAACCAAACCAAAAACCCTCAGCGTCGTGAAGAAGGAAAAAAAAGGGGGAAGAAAACCCCACCCCTGATCGAGCTGTCCGCCAGCTGCTGCGCTATAGCTTCACTCTTTAACATCATTTATCACCGTAAGCTAAGGTTAGATTTTCGCCATTTTGTGGTGTCATTTATCTTACATTTAGATTATGGTTAATGCACTGGAATTTTTAAGATAATCACTCAAATGCCTAAGTTTTCGTTAAATTTTTTGATGATATGATGTGGTAATTGAAAACAAGTCCAGGGAAACTGTTAAGTACTCCGCCGTTGAATTTGAGTCAGATGGGTTGTTCAGAAATCATGATTCAAAGAACAACCTTGGAAGCCTTGATCCAAATCTTTGTTCTAGAATGGAATTTGTTTTATAGAGTTAATAATTTAATAAAATTTGGGAGATGGAAGAAGCACTGTAGATGAAATCTCAAATTAATTGGAGTAAGAGCTTTTGTTTGCGTGGGCCGTGTATGGGAAATAATTTATAATCAGGGTGTGGGGTTTAAGCTTATTAATATTTTAATTAAAATAGTTATATATTATTTTTGATAATTTCTGAAGTTCAATATTTTCAAATAATATCTTGTAATGAAAACTGAATCTGAAAATTGAAATATGTGTGTATGTATGTATATATGCACATTGTATAAAAAAAGTGAGTTTGAGTCATTAATTACATTATGTGCTTTTTGTGGAATTCTAGTTTAACTTTTTGAATGAAGTAATTTTCGGAAAGTTTATTTCAAAGAATACATAATTAAGCTTTGTGAAGGGGCTGTTTTAAATAAATTAGTGTCTACAATTTTAAACGACGTATTGATTATTTTTCGGGTTGAAAGAAATATGTTGAAATAATTGTTTTCATCTATACTAACTTTTATTTATTCTCAAGTGCTGACTAAATATTTGAAGGTTATTGATTGTTAAAAATATTTTGTTTTGAAGGTTCTAAAACCATTAATTATTCATAATATAGGAAAAACTTAGAAATATAGTAGTTGCTTATTAATAAATAATTTGGGCATAATTAAGTTAGAGATTTTGATTTAAGTTAGGATAACTGTTTAATTAAAATAACTCAGGTTTATAAATTCTGAGATTTGAGACTTTTTCCTAAGTTGTAAAATCAAATAACTAAGGACTTCAGGTACGTGCACTTCTTATTACGACATTATATGACAAAGGCTCCATAATAACGAATATGGATACGTATGTAATTGTTATTGGCTTTGTCAATCTGTATCTGCTGGAATTCTATATTTCGGAATCTATACTGTTCTATTTTGCTCTGTTTTTTTTATCCAGTTCTGCTCTGCTTTGTTCTATTTTGTTAGGTCTGTCATGTGAGGCACCTCTTGATTCCTGTGAGTCAACGTGCTGTGTGTACGACTGTACATGTGAGTCACCTCATGTTTCCTATGGTCAATACGCTGCATAATAGAAAGTCTGATCTGTATTCTGTTATTCTGTAAACTTTCCTAAATTAATGATAATTTTTGTCGTCGTTCTTGAGGTCGATTTAGTGGTTGTACTTTGTAGGGGTGCACTGAATTTTTGTGATTCAGGAGACAATACATAGAATATGTGGAGGAGGAAGTTGAAGACGATGCTGATTCGTGGGTCTTTGATATGATTAATTTATTTTGGGTTCATTTGGATTTCGAGGTTTTTATCATACCGAAATGCTTTTGTTTAGTTTGGGCATTTTGTCCTTAGGATTATCTTGAACATTTATTATTTTCATGGTTATTCTATTTCTTTTTGTTAATTGATTGAATGCTTGGCCAAATGTTTTCTCAAGTAAATAAATTTTTAATACATCATTTTTTGGCTTAATTATGGAATTGCTTATTTAGCATTTTAAATAAAAAATTTATCCAAAAATCGACATACTAGGATGTGTTAGTTGAGAAAGACCACAATATTTTCCTGACAACTCGATTGATTCTATAATTTCTGCAGGCGATTTGAGTGTGGTAGTCTGGCCCTACAATATCAAAAGCTCCTCCCCCTTTTTGTTCTTCAATCTAAATGTATTTGAAGAATTGACGAAAAGAATACTATTTGAATCTTACCTATTAATATATATACACACTCAATTGTTGAAGTAGTCCCACACACAAACCACATACCAGAAAAGAATTAGATGGCTGATGATCTTAATGGCAATGCAACCTCTGTTGGCTCATCCTCTGAGGGACGTGGAGGCATGACAGTGGAGCAGTGCCAGAAAATGATTCAGAAAAGCTTCAGAAGTATGCTTCCTATAAAAGTCGTCTTCAATTACTACAACATTTCAATCTTGTGGCTTAGGGTTTTAGAACCTCACCAACAATTCTATGTACACATTGCAGCTCCAACAGTCAAGTTTCTTATGGAGCATCTGGAGAAATCTGGATGCATTATCGGAAGCAATTTCATAAAGGCCGTCAATTGCGATAAACAGATCAGTGGTGGTTATGTTCGTGGTGAAGGGGTATGTGGTTGCATCAGAATCCACTATTTGTTACTTTAAATTCTCAATTCCCCATTAAGTATGTTGTTTGTTTTATCCAAGAGTGCTGAAAGTGTTTCTAGTTCTTCCCTTATAATATTATGAGTAGTGGCAGAAACTTTGAGTATGATGTTATATGAGTTTGGAATGTTTGTTTTTGCCTAAAACTTACGTTCTTTTTTTTCCCCATATTTACCCAGCATATATTGTTACTCATTTTTTGTTTTTTTGGTGTTTTTATACTTTTTTGTTATAGATAGTGGTATGTAGTAATCAATTGCAAATTCAAGATGAGGTGAACCAAGTTGTGATTCATGAGCTCATTCATGCATATGATGATTGCCGTGCTGAAAATTTGGATTGGACTAGTTGCGCACATCATGCTTGCAGTGAGGTTAAATCCTGCTTGATTTGTGTTTTACATATTTCTCTTTTCTTATTTTTCTTATTTTTTTATCGATTATATTAGTCAATAAAAATGTACAATTGTTTATACACACACGAAATACAACTGTTTATTCCTTTTGAACTATGACTCTGAAAGCAGATTCGAGCTGGTCATCTCAGTGGTGATTGCCATTACAAAAGGGAATTATTACGCGGTTATACCAAACTTCGTGGCCATGAGCAAGTGAGTTTCTTATCTAACTAGCTGTGCAGTATATTTAATGCTCTTATGTAGTTGTTATGAAATGGTATTTACGTCATGGTCGAATTTAATTTACTTCAATGCCTCCTTTAATTATTGAAAGCAAAAGAAAACTTTCATGATGGTGTCAAGGGTACTCCTGAACTTTTAAAGATTATTTGTGCATATAAACCCCAACTCTTTGTGTCAAATGTTGTTTGAAGGACTGTGTGAGGCGAAGAGTAATGCGATCAGTTACCGCGAACCCATACTGCTCAGAAGCTGCGGCTAAAGATGCCATGGAAGCTGTTTGGGATGTTTGCTATAATGATACAAAGCCGTTTGATAGAGCTCCTTGAAGCGAAGATGTTATTTTGACCCAACAATTTGATGGTTCTTTTCAACATTCATGAATAGCATTTTTATATACTCATTCATCATGAGGAGAAAATTTTTCCATGTGCGTTCTTGAACCCAAGTATAGCACTTCAATTCTTTGTTCCCATTAATAAAGTTAAGTGTATTGTTCAATATGTTATTACATTTAATCTTGTAAGATTAGTGCCACTTGCATAATCTTCGTGTTATTTACATACTTGAACAGCTATAAATTTGCAAGACTCGAGTTCAGCAAGTAATACCCCAAAGTGCAAAATATGTCAACTCATCAAAATTTAGAAATCAAGTTACGATTTTGTATTTTCAGGTAAGAAACTCGATGATATACAATTCTTCACCAATATAAAGTGTTTCTACGATGGGTTGAAGTTGTTAACCGTGCGAGAGCATTTGACCACTTGCGGCATTCCGGGCGGCAAGAGTAAGAAAGACAGTCATGATCCATTGGGGGATAAAAAAAACTCGCTAAGGAAATTTTTTTTCTCACAAGAGTCGCACTTAATTTGAGGTTATTTTTCACCATCTAAATGAAAGTCAGATTCAAATGTGTGTAGATTATATACGCATTCAGATTTACCTGGAGAACAAACCAGGGTGAAGACCGTCCCTCCCAGGATTAATCCGGCAAAAGCCCGGATACCTGGGTTATCCAAAAACAAAACAAAAAGGATTAGAAAGAAAGGCAGCCATGATAGAAGATTATCAAATAGATATCAAAACTATCCATAGTTACTCTTAAACTGGAGTTGACACAGACATCAAAAGTAGGAATAGTGGCGTCCTTAGCTATGAAATCACAGAAAGAGCTGAACATATCAGACATTTTTATAAGGTCACTTGTCCAAAAGTTCACCAAATTTTATAATACTGATTGTGGGTTAATTAGACGAGTGCCCTCAGGGTAGGTCCAATGGCCCAATTTGGTTTGGCCACGTTGGCTCTATAGGAAAAACGTGCGTACACTGGCCAAAAAATCACCCACATGGCCAAAACAAAGTGTCATTTCAGAGCATGGAAATTGGAATGAATCGATGATTATGCTTCTTTCGAAAAGTTGGGGCCTATTGCATAGAGTCTCCTGTCAATCTCCCCACTACTCATCTCCATGGTCCTGCTACCGTAGTTGTGACATATCTTACTACTATGTTGAAAATGCCCTTCCTCGATTCTTGACTTCATCATCTCCATCAACTTCTTTTCTTAAACATTCCACATAGGTATTCATCGAGATTAACATTGGGAATCTCACTTTTTGGATGAATTCTAAATGCATAGGAATGGACAATTGAGTGACACAAAGTCCTTGTTTGCATGCAGGGATGGAGGGAACTCTGGAAATAAACATTAAAAAATTGTATTTACCCTCTAAACATTACAGTTTACCCCTCAAAAATTACATTTGCCCCCCAAAAATTACCTCCTATATTTTTTATCCTTCATTTTTATGTTAATATTTTTACTCCCCCTATATATTTTTTCTGCGTCTGCAACTGTTTGCATGAATTAAGTAGACTTTACAATTTCAGATCCAATAGGTTTTACTCGATGGGGTTGGACTTGTTGAAATTTAAACTAGATTAATTAGGGTGTGTTTGGTAGGGGTGATTGAGTGGGATTATTGAATATTAAACTACTTTATCCATTGTTTGGTTGGTTTTTTAATAAACCATCATAATCATGTAATCACATGATAATGTGATATTAATGTTTGATAAATAAACCCACCAACTCACATGGGTTTAGCAATCCTTAGGTATGATAATGTGTGCAAATACCCTTTACTTCATTTTATATTATTTTTATTTTATATTTTAAACAGTTTTGTAATAAATATTGTAATTTTTATAATTTGCGTATAAATTCATTTGTAATATTTTATTAATAATTAAATAATTTTACATAACTTTAATCTTTTTATTAATTAAATAAATTGAAATAGTTATAATAATTAATTTATTTATTTATTTTTATGTTTTGGATTGTCTGTTTGGCCGAGAAGCTTGATATAATATAAATCTATGGTCACACTTTATTTGTATAATGATGAAGATATTATTATGTTTTGGTTTGAAAAAATATAATTATTTATATAATTTTATTGTTATTAAATTGATAACGGTTATTCAATTATGAAGTATTTACAAAGTACCCCAAACCTGGAATTGTGTCTTTTCGATCACAGTAACTTTCCAAGTTATTAATATTTTTTTGTATCAATTAAAATTAGCTCATAAAAGCTTATAATGAATAATTATTTATAAATTATATAAATTTAATTTGTTTAATTAAATTGAAATATTTTATTAATATGTATAACTAAATATTTGTATTAAATAAAAAAATTATTCTAAATAACATAATATGGAATATCTTAACCAATAATCTAATAATCTCAAACTCATTCAAGGATATTTCAGTCATTTTGGTACCTACTTTATATCTATACAATATTTAATCAACTATATCAAACACATTATTATTTTTCATTGTATTACTAATCATAGACACCAAACACAAGATTATTTATCCTTAGTTTAATAAACACATAAATTATCCATCAGATTATATATCCATCACTTATCCTATCATACCTACCAAGCGCACCCTTAATGAATATGATTAGTCATGTGTTGAGTCATGCAATTAGTCATGTATTTAAATGAGTATGATCAGTCATGTGTTGAGTCATGTAATTAGTTATGCATTTAAAATGAGTCATGTGTTGAATCTTGTAATTAGTCATGCATTTAAAATGAGTCATGTGTTGAGTCATGTAACTAGTCGTGCATTTGCGTTCAATGTGGTGTTTGTTGGCATAATGATGTGTTTTCTTATGGGTCAAAACATAGTTATGTGTATGGATTAGGTGGACAACAAAATCATATGTATATAAAGACCATGAGATTATAAATTTATTATAAGAGATATCTAATAAAGTTTTCTCCATTTTCTTTGTTTTGTAAATCAAAGTTTTTTATGCTTTGAAAATTTTCTAACATATTGGTATCAAGAGTCAATCGTGTTTGGAGAATAGCATTTAAAAAAAAAGTCTAATGGAACCACTTTTCAAGTTCCACCACTTACAAAAGAAATTTATGGTAATGGTGCATTTGAATGAAGGCTTTGCTTGGAGCTTATGAAGCATGTGAATCTGTGGAAAATGGCATCAAGAAGAAGATGTAGATGCAACCATCAAGACAAAAGACAAAAAGGCACTAACTCTCATTCATCAAAGTTTAGATGAGAAGATGTTTGAAAAGGTTGCAAGTACAACCACCTCCAAGCAAGCATAGGAAATTCTTCAAGCTTCTTTCAAAGGAGTCGATAAAGTGAAAAGGTACGTCTCCAAACATTAATAGGAGAATTTGAATCATTGCAAATGAAAGAGTCCGAAACCATCTCGGATTATATTTCAAGAGTTTTGGCTATTGTAAATCAAATGAAAAGATATGGAGATGAAATGAAAGATGATCGAGTTGTTGGAAAAATTTTGCGATCTTTAGATCCAAAATTTAACTATTGTAGTCGCCATTGAAGAGTCCAAAGATTTGGACGCCATGACCATTGAAGAGCTAGCCGGCTCTTTGTAAGCCCACGAAGAAAGATTGAAGAAGCCGATTAAAGAATCGGTACAACAAGTTTTAAAAGCAAAGTTATCACTAGAAGAAAAGAAGCCAAATTTTGGCATGTTCCAGCGAGGCCGAGGCCGTGGAGGAGGTCGAGGTCAATACCAAGGTAGAGGTCGTGGTCGTGGGAAAGGCGGACTTGGTGAAAACCGTTTTTCACATAATGATGAAACAAGCTAAAATTTCAATCAAGGAAGAGGTCGCAGACGAGTTAGAGGTCCTAGAGGAGGAGGTTATAGGCCAAATCAACAAATGTATGGCAAATCAAATATTGGATGTTACAATTGTCATAGCTTTGGTCATTATGCTTCCGAATGCAATTATAATGTGGAGATCAAAAGTTATTTTGAGGAGAGCAACAAAAAAGATGGAGATCCCACTTTGCTTCTCTGTTTGCAAAATTGTTGATGAAGAAAATAATATGTGGTATCTTGATTCCGGTGCAAGTAGTCATATTTGTGGAAAAATAAACTTGTTTATGGATTTGGACGCATTTGGTGGAAATATTTCTTTTGGAGATTCTTCAAAAGTTCAAATGAATGGAAAATGTACGATTTTAATTCAATCAAAAGACGGAAGTCATCAATTTATTTCTGATGTCTTTTACGTACCAGACATGAAAAGTAATATTTTAAGTTTGAGACAACTTTTGGAGAAAATTTATGACATACATTTGAAAAATAAGAACATTGTTATGAAATATGAAAATTGACGATTGTTAGCAAAAGTACCAATGACAAAAAATAAAATGTTTTTATTAAGCATTCAAAGTGATGTTCCTTTGTGCTTGAAATCTTGTTTCAAAGAGTTTTCTTGGCTATGGCATATGAGGCTTGAACACTTAAACTTTGATGGCTTAAAGATTATTAGTAAAGAAAGAATGGTGAATGGACTATCTTTTATAGACCATCCGAATCAAATTTGTGAAGGATGTCTTTTTGGCAAACAAGCAAGAAAAAGTTTTCCGAAGGAATCTTTGACAAGAGCTCAACATCCCTTTGAGTTGATCCATTGGGATGTATACAGGGCTTATCTAGCAATCATCGCTTGGTAAAAATAATTATTTTGTACTTTTTATTTATGATTATTCTCGGACAACTTGGATATATTTTTTGAAGGAAAAGTCGGAGGTGTTTGAAATTTTTAAGAAGTTCAAAACTATGATGGATAAACAAAGTGGCTATCAAATCAAAGAACTTCGGTCTGATAGAGGTGGTGAGTTCACCTCAAATGAATCTAAAGAATTTTGTGAGAAGAATGGTATCCATCGCCCCATGACAACTCCATATTCACCACAACAAAATGGAGTAGCCGAAAGAAAGAACCGTACGATTCTCAACATGGATAGGAGTATGTTGAAAAGCAAAAATATGCCAAATGAGTATTGGGCCGAAGCAGTTGCTTGTGCGGTTTACTTGACTAATTGGTTTCATACTAAAAATGTTGATGGCATGACACCTCAGAAGCTTGGAGTGGTTTCAAACCAAGTGTTGCTCACTTGCGAGTTTTTGGAAGCATAGCTTATGCACGTCCCTGATAAGAAAAGGACTAAACTTGATGATAAAAGCCAAAGATATGTCTTTTTTGGTTATGATCAAAATTCTAAAGGCTACATATTGTATAATCCAAGAAATGGAAGAATTCTTATTAGTAGAGATGTTGAGTTTGACGAAGAAAATTCATGGGAATGGAATCTTTCAAAAGAAGATCATAAATATTATCCCTTATTTGATGAAGAAGATGTCTTGGTGCAATCTACTACTCCACCACCGACACCTCCACCACAAAATCAACAAGTTGATGAAGCAAGTTCTAGTGAAGGACCTAGAGGAACTAGAAGTCTACGGGACTTATATGACATAACCGAGGAGGTAACACAAAATTTAAGTGATACAAACAAACAAGTAACAATTTTGTTTTGATGAACGTAAAACTAAAGTTCTAAAGTTGAAGAAAGCTCTCTACGGCTTGAAGCAAGCTTCTCGTGCTTAGAATAGTAGAATTGACAAGTATTTTCATGAAAATGATTTTTCCAAGTGTTCACATGAACATGCACTCTATGTAAAAATGAACAAAAATGGTGATATGTTACTTGTTTGTTTGTATGTGGATAACTTAATTTTTACGGGCGACAATCCAAAGATGTTTGAAGAATTTAAGAGAGTTATGGCTAAAGAATTTGAGATGACGGACATTGGTTTAATGTCTTACTATCTTGGCATTGAAGTGAAAAAAGTGATGATGGAATCTTCATCTCTCAAGAAGGTTATGCAAAAGAAGTTCTCAAAAAGTTTCAAAAAAGCAACCTATTGTTACTCTTTCTACATGTGAAGCGGAATATGTGGCAGCAACTTCTTGTGTTTGCATGCTACTTGGTTAAGAAGTTTATTGAAAGAACTTCATCTCCCACAAGAAGATCCGTATATGTTGACAATAAATTTGTTATAGCATTGGCAAAGAACCCGGTATTTCATGAAAGGAGCAAGCATATTGATATGAGGTATCATTTCATTCGAGAATGCATATCAAAGAAAGAAGTAGAGCTTGAATTTGTGAAGTCTCAAGATCAAGTTGCTGCTATTTTCACAAAGCCCTTGAAGTTTGAAATATTTCAAAAGTTGTGACTTTCACTTGGAGTAATCAAGTTTAAGAGGGGGTGTTGAAATTTAAACTAGATTAATTAATGAATATGATTAGTCATGTGTTGAGTCATGTAATTAGTCATGCATTTGCATTCAATGTGGTATTTGTTGGCACAATTATGTGTTTTCTTATGGGTCAAAACATGGTTATGTGTATGGATTAGGTGGTCAACAAAATCATGTATATAAAGACCATGAGATTGTAAATTTATTGAAAAGTTGCCTCCATCATGGAAGGACTTCAAGAATTATCTCAAGCACAAACGAAAAGAGATGAATCTTGAAGACCTTGTGGTTCGCTTGAGAATCGAAGAGGACAACAGAATTTCCGAAAGGAAGGAAAATTGGCACCAACATGAAGCACGAGTGAACCTAGTGGAAAAACACGCCGGAACAAAGCGCAAGTTTGACGGCATGGCCTCCAAAGCTTGAAAGGCGAAGAAGTTCAAAGGCAAGTGCTACAAATGTGGAAACCCAATCACATGGCAAAAGATTGTCGCAATAAAGACGATTGCGGGAAGGCTATGGATCAAGTAAATGTGACCGAAGAAGATCGTCTCTCAATTGATTTGGATGATCTAGCGTTTACCGCTTAAATTAGATTGTGTATCTTTGAAAGTTGTAAACCCCAAGAATGGAGTGATTCTAAATAAATGTAATGACGATATTTGTTGAAAGCAATAAAATTTATGTTATTACTTCTTGTAGTGAATCTTATGGTTTGTGGCATGATTGTTAGGATCATTTAAACCATAGTTCGCAGCACAAATTGTAATGTTATATTTATTGCCTATATGGGCACTAAGTTAACAAAATCATAATTCATTTGTTAGAAGAATCGTAATGTCTCTAGAGTTTACTCACAATGATGTTTGTGATGGAAAGATTGTGCAAACTAGAGATGTGAGAAAAGTAATATGTTACTTTATCAATATTTGCACATGATATTATTGTAACTTTTTTTTTTTTGCTATGAAGCAAAAACGAGGCCAGTGAGGTGTTTAAACACTTCAAGAATGAGATTACAATAAAATTTAGCAAATAAGTTTTGCTATGTGAAATTATGAGTAGATTAAAACACTTGGAGAATTAATCTCCGACCCATTCCTATGATAAGGGGTGTAGCCTGCAAAAAGGGTACGAGGATAGGAAAAAGACCTTTAATGATTCCTAAGACATATAAGAATATGTTGGAGTATAGCGGGATACTCTTCTAGGAGATCACCTACGTAAGTGCGAAGTGTGGCCGCTTCAAAGATGAAAAGCACTTATGAAACCAAGCGTGGTCCATGGCCGAAACGGACACAACCGTAAGAAACCAATACGAATGTTAGAATTATTATGGTGTGGGTTCAATTGTCTTGGTTTACACCAACGACTAAATAGTTCAAGACTATAAGTTCACTATAAGTCAAGTAAATCCGATTGAATACTACTACGGAAGATTCAAAGCTGTAAGCTATCTCTCTAGATGCCTTAATAGTTCGTTAAAAGTGCTCAATTGCATACATGCATCAATTTAATTCATGTGGAGGATTGTTGGAAAATTTGTAAAGAATCGAGTGGACCAGAAATTTCGTGCCTTTTGTGAATAGTAGCTCGATCGATCGAGCACTGTATCTGTTTTGTGAAATGATATGTCCATTCACGTTTAGGGTACAATTTTTGGCGATATAGAGCCTCCAAATGGTGTCCATTCAGACTTGTTTTTGGTTCACTATATACAACATAACCCCACTTGTTTTAAACATGGAATTTCGAAATTCACATCATATTTGAAGATTAAAATTTGAGTAATTTTGTGAGTCTTCATCATTGTTATGGTTGAGCGTTTTTAGACCTTTGTGGTTTAAAGGATTTGTGATTTGGAATGCTCCTATCACAAATCATTGTCATTGTATCTTGGGAGACAAATTGCCAAAGTAAACAGTTAGCACCGTAGCGGGATAATATTGTCTTAAGGACATAGATTCAAAATCTCACATTGACATTTCTAATATAAAGTCAGTTGTTGTTTTTGCTTGCTACTTTCCTAAAATACACACCCATAAAATTTTGTACTACAGTTCATAATCAGCATCCAGATGGCATTCCATTCTAATAACTCATATCTGATAATTTGTTCCATCAAACATTGGAGGCACAATTGCAATGAATATATTTCCTAAACTTATTCTAAATGGATTTTATTTTTTAAAAAAATCTCTCGGACCCCTCGAGATTATTACTCCTGATAACAATGTTATCGGATATATAGGAAACCAAATACTAAAAATACCCAGAGAAAGCTAATTTGAGACTGGAAAATATGATATTTTATAAGCAACAAACCATTTATTTATCGACCATAATGAAAGGCCAAATTCCAGAAAAATATGCTGCAGTTGAGCATAACAAGTAAATATCTAAAAATTAGCATCAAGAAATGATCATATTCTGAAGAAAAAAAACAGCAATAGTCCATAGTTGCTGTCTTTTTCCTTAATTTCCAACAATGCTCCTGGATGATATCCACCATTTTGGTTAAACAAACTACACAGTAATATCCACTGGGTTGCGATGTAAAGATCAGTTCAGTTCAAATTCCCCGTCAAAAGTCTCACCCCGATGCATATTTTATATCAGTGAGTCATGTTCTTACTCAGCGTTTACCTTTTCTCCCTTTTGTGATTCTTGAATTCCTACGTGCGTGAGTGATATTTTTTTTTCCAAACACCGCCAGTGACGTGATGCAGGTTTGATCCATATTGCATAGAGTGTAAATAGTGTTACACCTTTGAGTATAGTTTTGACTTATATGCTACAGATGCAATCAAGAATATATTGAAAGATATCTCTTTCTATCATTCATTCATCATGAACATAAAAACCTTAATGCTCGATAGCTAAAACCAGTGTGTTGCATATGAATTTTGTTTGCTCAGATTTTATTCTGTTATTACTGGGAGTTGAACCATAATCTGTTATCAACAAGAATCATGAATTTGCAGAGCAATCCTTGAAGATGAAGGAGAGGGAGGAGGAGACGGACAAATGGAAGAGGAAGATGATGATCTTAATAATGATGTATCACAATTTACTAAAACTATAAATGCTGAAAAGGTTCTTTCAGACTGGAGTTCTCTTGGGCTTTTTTTGGGGTAAATCAGATTGGAGTTCTCTTGGGCTTTTTTTGGGGTAAATTTGCTTCTTCATTGTTTTAAAAGGAAATTTCTCTAATGTTTCAACTTCTCTTATTATTGTAACTTTTAGTATGATGCCTCTCGTTGACCTGAATTGCTGAAGATGAGCAACTGTACTTCTTTTCCTGCACGCATGAAGATGAAGGAAAGCGAGGAGATCAAAGTTGTAGTAAAGGATTACGATCTCCGGTGAATCGTTCATCAACAAAGTTACTCCTTCCAACAACTATCCAGTTTCTTTTGTCAATGTGTTGAGATGAATACGTTTGTACCCTCAACAATCATGCTTATGGGAGTACCTACACCTTCCCTAAGCTTGTTACCCGAACTCGTCAACTTCATCAGCTCTTCTAACGGCTTGCTTCTGTGTCAAGGCCAAACAGAAATAACTGCTACTATGTCCAGAGCCAAAGTATTATCATGGATCTGAGCTGGCAATTGTCCTTGGCTTTGAACCATCTATACTGAACATGGATGAAAGGTATCGTTTGATCAGTCCATCGCTTGCTTTGAGATGTACTCCTCAAGAACAAGAGCGTAGAGAAGTTCAGATGTAATCTGTTTTGAGTTGGGGGAGGATTTGATATTCCGAGAACGGGTTGTGCATGAAAGACACTGCCTACTGGGAAACATCCTCAAGAGAAGTGCTAGCTTTCAGTCCAACAAAAGACATTCATGGGATTATACCACTGCCTCCCAAATATCCACGCTGTGGAATCTTGATACAGATGCCCGACGAAAATGCCAAATCGGTATGATCAATCACAATGGGAACGAATGCTATATCGAAATCTATGGGGTAGTAAAGTTGAGCTTCAAAACAGAGTATGAGTGCATTTTGAGGTGGCATTACACAGACATTGGGTTCTGCATTGTGTGGATGGCACTGTAGTGATGATTCTTAACAGGGGATTTCTGCATTCTTACAATTTGAGTGATCAACAGTGACAAAGTATGAAATGAATACCCTTATTTGGACTGAATTATCGATCCTCTTCCATCAGTGTTTACATCTCTTTATAATTGTGTACAACAGATATTGTGCCTTAACATAAGCTATTTACCTATCTTAGAGTGTCCTATAATAGAAGATACAATGATATATACAAGTTACCATATGAGCTACATTCTTTCCTATTAACAAACAGAAACATGAAGTGATAAGTAAAGTATCACCTACCTGGAGCTAGGCACTTACCTTAAGTGAATAGTTTAGTGTCGATGGGATAGTATGTATATTGTACTTTATCGATTATTACAATAACTAATTCATTACTGTGAATTATACCAAGGAAAAATAAACCAAAAACTGAGGACGACCAATGGATCCTACCCTTCTATACCAGTGGTGGTAACACTAAAATAGACACACAAATATGCCCTGTTACAAACGTTTTTGCATAATCTTATTCTGTATCTGTAAAATACATAAAGAGAGAAAACAAATGATTTGATGTAAATTTCAAGAAGATTTAGGATGAGGATTGTTATAAAGCCTTTGACAAAATCCACTACTTCAACAAAAAGAGGGTGAATATTCCCTTCATAAATTATTTATTTATATATATATATGTATAGTAGGCATGTAGATAAGCAGAAATAGACATCTGAATGTAGCTGGTTTAATTTATTGTACGTTACTCCGATTCCACATCCCCCTCAACAGCAGCAGCAGTAGTCCCACATAATTAAAGTTGTAAGCCAATCTTATGAAATCAAGCTTAAAATCATTCCAAGGAGGATACCTCGGCTCCAGTTCCAGGAAGAAGCTTCGTTGAAGAACTGCTTTTTCATGGCTGAATGTATCAAACGAGTACTTACCGTGATACCGACCAAACCCGCTTTCACCAACGCCTCCAAAAGGCAATGCGTCGCATAAAAACTGCAATCCAAGTATTTGAACATCGTATTATGTTTGTTTTTTTCTTCTTCTTTTAACTAGAAAAACTAACCGACTCTACCTGAATCATTATATCATTGAATGTCAAGCTTCCTGATGATGTTTCTTGCATAATCCTTTCCTTGAACCTTTTGCATTTGGTGAATGCATAAATGGCCAGAGGTTTAGGTCGTTCATTGATGAAGTCTATGCTTTCTTCAATTTTATCCAGCTGCAAAATAAGAAAAAATTCTTATGCATTTTTAACATCCAGATTATAGAACACGGGTGTGACACGGTGTATTCAATTTTACAGTGATGATGGGGAGCAATGGGCCAAATATTTCTTCCGTCATAATCTCCGCGTCCAGTGGAGGATCAACTAAAATTGTTGGCTCAATCATCCTGCAAATTAAATGCTTGATATATGTAATCCGTTAAGTCTTGTTCCCAACAGAAAATAGAGAAAACAAGAAAATAACTAACAGATTTTTGCAGTCGACTGAACCACCATAAACAATGGAAGCCGACACAGAAGGGTCCTCTAGAAGATTTCTCACTCTATCAAAGTGATGCTTGTTCACTATTCTACAGATATTCTGAAGCTTATCCACCTTGTCACCATAAAATTTTTTGATACAATTCTTCAATAATTCAACCTGAAAGAAATAAATACAAAAAATAAAACCCAAAATCATTTCCTGTACATAGACGAAAACATATACCACGCGAAGTTGTAATACCAAAACAGGAGCATCTTTTTGTTGCACAAGAACATAATCTACTCCTATGCATGCTTGTCCAGCACAAGGTCCCCACTTCCCACCGACTATTCTCTTCACAGCCACCTTCAATTCACCATCACACACAAAATCACCATAAAATTAACTAAGACTAAGACTTGACAACTCTCCGTGTATTTCTCCGGAGAGAGCAACATCAAAGCAGTTTTTAACCAACACTTCCTGAAGCATATCGGAAAAAAATTAATTCTCAGACAATCATCAGTGTATACTTTTTTCCAAGTAGCAAATCTACTAATAATGTCGCAAAGCCTTGTATCTAAAAACCTGCAAGTCTGAGCCAGAGAAGGAATCGAGAATGACAGGGCATTTTCCACCAAGCTCTAGAGTCACAGGAGTCAAATGCTTTGCAGCTGCAGACATGATGATACGTGCTACACGTGGACTACCTATTGTAGTAGTAAGCAATAGTTGAGTTAAATTCTTTTTCAACCATTTGAATTATGATCTTGTCTGTCCTAAAGAATTATCATAATCCCAACATCTGAATGAGAATATAACTGCTACATATTACTAAGAAACCTGTAAAGAATATTTTATCCCATCGATGCTGCAATAGTTGTTCAGATACTTCACTTCCACCTGAAATGACTTTGATGGCTTCTTTATCCAAGTAAAGTGGAACTGTACGATGAAGAAACGAGGAGCATGCTGGGGCTAGCTCCGAAGGTTTTAGGACAACTGTATTTCCTGCAGATATTGCCCCAATAACAGGATCCAAAGCTAGGCCTAAATGAACATGACGTTCAGGGGTTTAGTCCTACGCTTATTTTCAAACAAATGAAGACTTATTCAATCTCGTAGAAAACAGAAAAGGAGGTTGTAAGCTTGTGATACATCAATATTTTAATTGCAATCTGAAAAGCAAGTCACTAGTTATTTTCCGCTCGTTAAAATGGTAAAAACTAAAGAGTATTTACTTACTGATGGGGAAATTCCAAGATCCAATTATGAGAACAGTGTCAAACGGTTCTGGTAGCACTTGTCCGCTTGATGGGAACAACAACAACGGTATCCACCCCTGCATCATCCATAATATTATATAACACATCATATCTTCCACACAAGGTTTCTTTGCTTAAATATGTAGTACTAGGTGGAATAGAAAAAATATCCATAAAATTACAGCTTTTGCTTGCTATTTCTATCAGCATGATTGTGAGCTTGAAAGACGTTATATTTAGAGACATTATGAATACAAAGTCAATTCTTAGCATAGCTAGCATGATTAAGTTTCAGTCCCAACACGAGCAACATATTTCTTTTTTAACTACTATTATTTATAATCTTAGATGGTGCAAAAGAATTCCGATCCATCTTTCAGAGTTATGCCCTCAAGTCCTTACTCCTTATACAACATATGAAAAGATCGAAAGTGATGAAGTTAGCTAATCCGGAAAGAAGACCTACCTTTTTCGGAGCCATCCATTTATCGATATGAAGCAAAGAGTGGTCGGCAGATTTCCTTACAATTCCAATCTGCAATATGTGATGGGAAAAATGAATCTCAGAGATCCGAGGGCACGATCAAAAAAAGACCAGTATATGAACTAACCTATGTATATAAAATTCTGAGGTGCTAAACAAAAAAAAGTAGATTCTACTGTGAATTCATTATTCACTATTGTTTTCTACTAATCTCAGCACTTCTTGAAGATGTGGGAAACTCCAGTTCAGAAAGCAAACGAACGATGCTTCATAATTTTAAAATTTCAAATTAACATGAAAATAAAGAATATAGAAGAATCAACGCTCTATCCTCCGACGCCCCTCGAACCCATGCATTAATATAGACAGACACCTCATACCAACACGTGCAATCATCACTTAACAACCCATTTGATATAATTGAGGCAAACTAAAGTGGAGTAAAAAACACTTGATCAAATGGAATTATAGGCAAGAACAGGCATGAAGGACAAAGTGAAACCAGGGGTACTCGACTTTTGAAAAGAAAAGAGCAAGAGATATGTTGAACCTCATCGCGATAAGCTTCAACGGGGTGTTTTCCAAGATCCTGATCGAGGGCTTCAAAAATCTGCTCTTCATTTTCAGTAATCAGTTTGATCATGGCTCGGAGCTGGGACTTACGCCACTCCACTCCTCTCGTCTTTCCGCCGCGGAAAGTTTGGTGCAGCTCAGCTAAGCTTAGGCCAAGTTCTTCCATTTCTTCTGTGAGTCTACAAACAATAGAAAGACCTTTGGGAAAGGATTTTAAGAAATTTCTAAAAAAAAAAAGTGCAGCAGGCCACCTCCCAAACTGCTTCACCAACAATACAAGCACAACATGTGATTTTAATGATCCTGCCAGACTCCATTAAATGCACTCACCGGCCACCGCCAACTACGGTTTTTTATTTGAAGAATATGGTAATAGATGTGAATATATTGCAAAAGTACCCGCCATCTTTACAAAATACTAAAAGCCCAATTACTTCCATAATTTAAATTTAAATTTTAACTGGTTTTACTTAAAAACTATTAAAAGTAATTAATAAAAGCCCAAAAATACTATGTTTATATTTAGGTTCTTTAGGGTATATTTTTACAACGAGCTTGTGGCAATTTACACCCTTAGGTGTCGATAAGAATAATATTACCTCATGTGGTTTGTAAATAGGCATTTCACCAACATGTGGTTTGTAAATAGACACTTTACCCCACGTGGTTTGTAAATAGACAGTTTAACCACATGTAATTTGCAAAACATTGCATACGCGAATGAGTGTTTTGCGTATGTTTACAAATTACATGTGATGTCCAGAATAATAAATAATCGTTCAATTGGATTTAATTATTGTGTTTATATGATATGTCAAGATTTAATTCTTGAGTATCATATTTTGGAACGGAGTTGGTATAAATGGTCCGGGAATTGAAATAAATAATCTCTGTTTGAACTCATTGTGTAAATTAAATTTAGAGGAGTTACTTCAATAATGAACTAGTGGGATTTAAATGAAAAGATAAATTTATGTGGAGAGATGACATTGAATGGTGGGGATTTAAGTAAGGGTTAGGGTTGAAAAATAAAATATATTTCAGATTGGTTTTAGGCGATTTCTTTAAGGTATGGTGTGTATGATTCTATTATTCATCTCCCTTTATTTATGGTGAAGGCTCATTGTGCTACCGTTTTAGCGTGATTTTTGGTGCGATTTTTATGTGTTGTTGGGTTCTAAATGGGCTGTTATTTTTTGTCAAAATTTATGCTGTTTTACTTGAGTTTTATTGCTCATTTGCCCAAAATCCGTTGCTCTTATATTTCAAAAATTGGTTGAATATTTTGTTCGAAATCTCTGAATTTTCGTTCAAAGATGTGCTGCAAACTGGGCTGAAAAATCTGATATGGTTTATATTCGAAAATGATGTAGTTTTGGCTAAGAAAAATATGATGTTTAGGTTTGAAATCTTACTGCTCTTGGTTCGAAAAATCAAGTGCTCTTGGTTTGAAAGTATTGCTGCTATTTTGTCTGCGAAAACATGTTGATGGGTTCGAGAATCTTGACATATTGGGTTTGATTTTCTGTTTGGTTTAATGACAAAGTTCTGTGGCTTTGAGTTACAAAGTTAGGTGCAACCATATGTCTCTATATGTCCAGAAATTATTTCTTATGAACGTGAGGTGGTGTTGGACGTAAAGTGTGTGCGTGGGTGTGTGTGTGTATTCTTAGAATGTGTGTATATACTGTTGTGTGTATATATACTGCGAGGTATGTATGTATGTGAGGATTTCAGCATATAACTAAGTGTGTAAATATTGTGGCTTGTGGTCGGATTAAGTACTGATAATGAAGTAAGATAACTTGATTTGGTGTAGTGGGTTAAGAAGGCTTTGTGACGATAATTCAAGTATGAACATTATAATTGGAAGGGAGATATGGTATTGCATTATCAATGAAATATCATGATTAATGTGATAGTATGTACATGGTTTTGGTGATTAATGTGAGGATATATGCATCAAGTATTGGTTGAGTTGATTCTTAAACTTTTGAGTTTGTGTTGAACCTTCTAGAGCTCACAGACAACGAGGAGGGTGACTTGACGGTAAACACAGATTATAAGGTGCGTAGTGACGAGATGACCAAATATACATATTATGAAGTAATTACATGTTCATGTATTGCTGAATGTCATGATGGAACGTAAGAAATGGATATGTGTGTTGAGTAAGACATATATGGTATGGTGGATACGTAATTGTACATGATCCGAATATATGACTAAGAAATGAATATGTATATATATGTGGTATGGTGGATACGTAATTGTACGTTATCCGAATATATGAGTAAATAAATTAATATGTATATATATATGTGGTATGAGGGATACGTAAAGGAGGAGGGTGGTGGTAGGCCTGTGACAGCCAGTCAGATAAATTAGTCGCATCTCAATGACATGACTTATAAGATGAATTGCGTTGGGGCGTTCCCTACACAGCGACGCGCTGCACTGGACCTCGGGTGTAGTGTGATCACTTATTTTTTAAACAGAAAATTTCTCAGTGTAGCGATTTTAGACCGCAAGTGCACGGTGTCAAGTTTTAGTATAGATAGGAAGATACGGATTGTCGAACCCACAGGGACTAACAAGCAAGTACCAAATAAGATGTCTTTTAACTATATTTAACCTACGATAATTAATTTATAATTAACAACTAATTAATTAATATAAACTAATAATCCAACCAAGTCAATAAAAGTAAACGAGAAAAATCCACTATAGAAGATTATCGAGACTTTGGCTCACCAATGCAATTCCCTACAATTCTCGATTGAATATTCAAATATTTCTAAGGTGACGAGTTCTCCCAATTTATCTAATACACTCTCTCGAGCTATATTAAACCTAACACTGAATTGCAGTAAGTAACTCTCGTTCACTTATTTAACAATTCAATGTTGCATAAGATCCATGAAAACTCCTAGCTTTCAATTACTAGATATCTATGGCTATCACGCATGTATTTGACGTCATCTCTCGATCTCGGTCTGAAATCCATGGTATGAGTTATTAATTCGGTATCATAAAATCATCTCTCGATCTCAATTACGACACTAACATCATTCAAAGGTGATCAATCCTCTAAAAGCATGAAGAACCTAAAACATACGCAAAGAACTATAAGAATTCAATCATTAAATCATCAAATCGAAGGTTCATAACAAAGGATTCGCCTAGCCTCGATAAATAAACTTAGTTCATACTCATAAATAAATACCAATACTCAAACATGTCTTGCAACAATCCAAGCATGATAAAATCAAAACAAAACAAAACTAAAGTTTAAAAGTAAGAATAAACTCCCAGCGTCGACTCCGGTTGTAGATCCTCGCTCCTTCTCTTGCTTCCTTCTCGATCGTCTCTTTAATCGCCTTGTTGGGTTGTTCCAATTTCTAGGATGAATAGGTGAAGATTGATGAAGGTGATATGGAGTATGGAGGTGTGGAGGCTATTCCTAGGGTTTTAAAATCTTATCTTGGGTTGTAATTTTCGTGTATAATATATAGGGGAAAGAATTATGGACTTCCCTTTTGCACACAAACTCTACAAGGAAGTTATTTTTCTGAAAACTCCTCCGGCCGATCGATCGGGACAAAGCGGCCGATCGATCGAGCTTCACAGTAAGAATTTCGTGGCTTTTTCAGCCTTGCTCGATCGATCGTCAATGCTTGCTCGATCGATCGGCAAGATCAGAATGTTTTCTGCGCCTTTTTCAGCTTCTGGCGAGTTTCGTATTTTGGCCGTAACTTTCTCATACAAACTCTGAATTTGATGAATCAGCTGTCCACGCGAAGATAAGAGAAAGTTATACAACTTTTATATGGACCACCTTTCCAAAACTTTGCTTGAACATATAGTAAATTGAGTAGAAAAGAGCAACATGTGTCTTGGATTCCGGTTGTTTCCTCTTTTCTTCAACTTTATTCATTCTTTCATCATTTTAGCTTGATTTCTTCACATTTCCCTACATTTCAACATTGATTCCTGAAATAGAGAAATATATACCATAAACCGTAAAATAATCCAAGAATCAACACAAAAACATATACATATCATAGCATAAAAACGCGTAATATTCAACCCTATCAACTCCCCCAAACTTATCACTTAATCGTCCTCGATTAAGCATTAAAATCACAAGGTGGAGTTCATTCTTGATACTTGAAACAATTATTTCATGACTTATTTTATTCTCAGAAATCTCATGCACATATACAAAAGTTGACAATACATGTTTTCTCCTAAATCAAATAACACATCTCAAAATCGGAACGTGTGTGTGTGCTATAGTCAATCTTAAGTTTCATGCACATATTCAAGATAAAATCATGTTAATCAACTCAAAGTCGAGATTATCATCAAGCACCCCATAAGCCTATTTTCATACAACTTCTCCACTAATGATAGTTACTCCTTAGACTTGGATCAAAAGGACTTTTTAAGCTTGTAATGTAAGGCCTTTGGTGTTGGCTTCGAAGAAAAGATAGGATAAGCGCAAAGAAGAGAGTATAATCATTTACAATTCAAATGTTTCGCACACATCGAGCTTCTCTTCTTTTTCTTTTATAGCCTTGGCCACTTTGGGTCTTATTTAGTCAATCTTTTTCTCAAGGCTTTTTGTCTATCTTTTCTTTTCTCATTCATCAAATTTTTTTTCAATAAGCTCATCAAGATATAACAATTCAAGTGCATCGAATGATATTCATTATACTCCCTTAGGGTAAGGATAACTTTTTTTCATTTAGGCTCAAACAAGGGTAAGTATAATGAGTTTGCCAAGAATGTCGAATGGGGTCTAATTATATACAATGCGTATACCATTCTTTTTTCAAAAAAGCTCAAATGGGACACTAGGGATTGATATGAATCATGGTAAGCTTGAAAGGCTCAAACGTTTCAAAGATCGCCTAGATCATTTTCAAGTCAAGTTTGTAACTATAAAATTTCGCCTCAAAGTGTCATCATCAAATAAGTTCTAGGATAACTCTAAGATGCTCAAGACAAATCATCAAGTTCACAACAATTATCACTATTCAAAACATGCAATCCACAAGATCATGACTCATTGTCCTCAATATATTCCTCATTCTTGACATGCTAACTCAAATTAGGATATTCATGTACAATAATCATCACAAATCAAGTTCATATGCATAGTGAGATCAAAATCCTCATTGAATAGTCACTACTATAATTCATTATGTTCTCAAGTTTGAACTCATAAAAAAAAAAATTAGCTCATAATAATCGGACGATTCAAGTGTCATTTAAGCACACAACATGTGGTTAAAACAAGTAAAACATGCAAGCTACTACTCCCCCAAACTTAAATCAAACATTGCCCTCAATGTTTAAAAGAATCAAAAGGGAAACAGTGAACTCCCCTGATCAAGACGCTTGCATGAGGGTTGAGGAAGATTTGCTTTTGAAAGCTCCACTGCTGTAGGGGTTCATCGCTCTAACCAAGTACCTAGCAAGAGAAGAATGCAAATGGTAAAATATTCGACTCGAGAGATAAACAAAACTAAAAACAAAACTGAAAATCAAATAACAAAACTAAATAAAAGGATACGCTTGGGTTGCCTCCCAAAAAGCGCTGATTTTTGGTCTTCGGTTTGACCATCAGAAGCAACCATCAAAGAGCGGCTGCCACCCATAGTAAGTATCATATGATACCACTAATGGGTCTTCATTCAATATGCCCTCAAGATTGGCAAGATTGTAGCAGTGTAAGCTCGTCGTTCCAACAACATTCTTGAATTGGTAGGCATGGGAGAATGATTCTTGACTTGGCTTCAAATCTTGGAGGATGTTGTGTGGTGAAGTTGGCGTCGACGGAAAATATGAATCCACATATGGCATAGAACATGTCTCCATCGATGGGCTCAAATCGGAATCTTCGAAAGTTTCTTCCTTCTCCAACATCACATTCAACTCATCTTCATATGGGAACTCCTCGGATAACATCTCTGAAGTAAGCTCAATTTCTTGAAGAGGCTCAAGTTCCCTCGACTCTTCCACACTAGTAAGATCACTCCCCCAAACTTGGTTGGTTGAGTGATCGTCATCATATAACCAAACTTGATTTGTCGCCTCTTGATTTGTAACTCTCGTCTCTTCCTCCTGGCAGCTAGTTGAAATTGTTTCCATAAGGACCGCCATTTGCTGCTCCAGGTGGAGCATAGAGTTGGTTTGGCACTCCAAACTATTCTCAGTTGATGCCATGAATCTCACTAAGGTATCCTCTAACTGAGTTGTGACATCTGCAGAACTATCTCTCCTCTCTTCGCGATGTTCAAATGGTTGTGGCGTATAAATAGGGTAGTGAGGCTCCGGTGGGTATTGGTGACTCCATCCTTGTAGTGAAGGATCACAATGCCAGTGATGATCAAATTCCGCCATATCATTGAACATGTGCACCACACTGTTCTCATCTCTATCAACCAGGGGACTCCCAGTCACCAGTGCTTCGCTCAATACCCATTCTCGTGTCAGTGCATCCAACCCGTTGAAGAAATATTGAATCTCCCCCAAACAGCGTAGAACGACTCGGAACGTTGTTGGGCAAAGCTTGTGAAGGCTTGTTGATGTAGCATCTCCAAGTACCTCACAAGACAAACAAAACAAACACAAAATATATATATAATTTTTGTTTTCGAAATAAATAAACAAAAATGGTTAAATTACAGTCAAAGAACCTAGTATGATATTACTAAAGTTAGTCCCCGGCAACGGTGCCAAAAACTTGATCGCTTATTTTTTAAAGAGAAAATTTCTCAGTGTAGCGATTTTAGACCGCAAGTGCACGGTGTCAAGTTTTAGTATAGATAGGAAGATACGGATTGTCGAACCCACAGGGACTAACAAGCAAGTACCAAATAAGATGTCTTTTAACTATATTTAACCTACGATAATTAATTTATAATTAACAACTAATTAATTAATATAAACTACTAATCCAACCAAGTCAATAAAAGTAAACGATAAAAATCAACTAGAGAAGATTATCGAGACTTTGGCTCAGCAATGCAATTCCCTACAATTCTCGATTGAATATTCAAATATTTCTACGGTGACGAGTTCTCCCAATTTATCTAATACACTCTCTCGAGCTATATTAAACCTAACACCGAATTGCAGTAAGTAACTATCGCTCACTTATTTAACAATTCAATGTTGCATAAGATCCATGAAAACTCCTAGCTTTCAATTACTAGATATCTATGGCTATCACGCATGTATTTGACGTCATCTCTCGATCTCGGTCTGAAATCCATGGTATGAGTTATTAATTCGGTATCATAAAATCATCTCTCGATCTCAATTACGATACTAAAATCATTCAAAGGTTATCAATCCTCTAAAAGCACGAAGAACCTAAAACATACGCAAAGAACTATAAGAATTCAATCATTAAATCATCAAATCGAAGGTTCATGACAAAGGATTCGCCTAGCCTCGATAAATAAACTTAGTTCATACTCATAAATAAATACCAATACTCAAACATGTCTTGCAACAATCCAAGCATGATAAAATCAAAACAAAACAAAACTAAAGTTTAAAAGTAAGAATAAACTCCAGCGTCGATTCCGGTTGTAGATCCTCGCTCCTTCCCTTGCTTCCTTCTCGGTCGTCTCTTTAATCGCCTTGTTGGGTTGTTCCAATTCCTAAGATGAATAGGTGAAGATGGATGAAGGTGATATGGAGTATGGAGGTGTGGAGGCTATTCCTAGGGTTTTAAAATCTTATCTTGGGTTGTAATTTTCGTGTATAATATATAGGGGAAAGAATTATGGACTTCCCTTTTGCACACAAACTCTACAAGAAAGTTATTTTTCTGAAAACTCCTCCGGCCGATCGATCGGGACAAAGCGGCCGATCGATCGAGCTTCACAGTAAGAATTTCGTGGCTTTTTCAGCCTTGCTCGATCGATCGGCAATGCTTTCTCGATCGATCGGCAAGACCAGAATGTTTTCTGCGCCTTTTTCAGCTTCCGGCAAGTTTCGTATTTTGGCCGTATCTTTCTCATACAAACTCCGAATTTGATGAATCAGCTGTCCACGCGAATATAAGAGAAAGTTCTACAACTTTTATATGGACTACCTTTCCAAAACTTGGCTCGAACATATAGTAATTTGAGGAGAAAGGAGCAACATGTGTCTTGGATTCCGGTTGTTTCCTCTTTTCTTCAACTTTATTCATTCTTTCATCATTTTAGCTTGATTTCTTCACATTTCCCTACATTTCAACATTGATTCCTGAAATAGAGAAATATATACCATAAACCATAAAATAATCCAAGAATCAACACGAAAATATATACATATCATAGCATAAAAACGCGTAATATTCAACCCTATCATAGTGATAAGTGGTCAAGGGCTACTAGATCGTCGCTCAGAAGTGACGCGCCACATCAACGCCTGGGTGTGGTGTCAAATGAGCAAGGGTTCCCTCACCTCGAGCGAGTGGGGGTAAAGAAGTTAGTTCGAAACCAAGACCATATGATTCGTTTAGCCTCTTGGAATGTAGGTTCCCTTCCCGTCAGATTAACAGAGTTAGTAGAGACTACGAGTTGAAGAAAAAATAGTTTTATGTGTATGGAGGAGACCAAATGGGTAGGTGAGAAAGCCAGAACTATAGCTCTTTGGGGTTATAAACTTTGGTACATAAGTAAGGATAAGAATCGTAATGAGGTAGGAGTAATCATAGAAAATAAACTACTCGAGTATGTAGTTGAAGTTAAGAGGAATGGAGATAGAATAATATTAGTTAAGCTAGTTTTAGGCAATGATATTTTTTAATATCATTAGTGCCTATGCACCCCAAATTGGTCTAGATGAGGCTATTAAACGAAAATTTTGGGAAGATCTAGACGACGTGGTGCAAGGAATACCCCTTAATGAGAAAATCTTCATCGGGGGGAATTTCAATGGGCATGTAGGTTCTGATGGGGATGGTTATGAGAGTGTTCATGGAGGATATGGCATTGGGGATAGGAACACCGCAGGTAACTCACTTTTGGATTTTGCAATGTAATATGACTTAGTCCTAGTAAATACCTGGTTCAAGAAGAGGTCCTCTCATCTAGTTACTTTTAGAAGTGGGTCTAGTGCAACTCAAATAGATTTCTTTTGACTGGAAGGATAGATAGAGTTAAATGCTTGGACTATAAGGTAATTGCAGGAGAAAGTGTAGTTATCCAACACCGACTTTTAGTTCTAGATGTTAGGATTAAGAATAGGGCTACTAGAATTAAGCATAAGTTAGAACATAGAATTAAGTGGTGGCAGTTAAAAGAAGGTAACTTTGGAGCTTTTGTAGAGAATATAGTCGAGGAAGTTAATTGGACACCAAAAGATGATCCTGATACTACCTGGAACAAAATGGCTCGTCATTAAGATGGTTGCTAAAGAGCTTCTTGGTGAGTCAAAGAGGATATGATCCACCAGGTAAGGACGCATCATGGTGGAATGAAGTACGTAAAGAAGGCTATCCAAATTAAGAGGGATGCTTACAGAGAGCTGAAGAAGAACAACAATGGCAACATTCGAAAGGTATAAGCTTGCCAAAAAAGAAGCGAAGACATCGGTTTGAGATGCTAGAACTGTTGAGCCTTAAACGCATGGTTGCGTTTAATGCGTTAAATTATCCCCGGTCAATATTTGAGTTTTGATGATCAACAAAACTTGTGTTTGTTATACTAATGCATCTACTTAGTGTGCAGATTAAGTGATGAAAAGTGGAATGGAATGAAGAAATTCAAGTGTGCATATTCTGGCCTGGATCGCCCCAGGCGATGGTGATCATCGCCCCAGGCGATGGGTGCCAGGAGGGGCATCGCCACGCACATCGACAGAGGCGATGGCTAGGCGAGCACGCGAGGAAGATCGCCCCAGGCGATGGTGATCAACGCCTGAGGCGATGGCAACCATTTGGCACTTCGCCCCGCACATCGACTGAAGCGACGCCGAGGCTTGGCGCGGGCATGCGCGTAGGGAGATCGCCCGAGGCGATGGGCTGAACGCCTGAGGCGATGGCTGGAACGCCTGAGGCGATGTGGACTTCGCCCGAGGCGATGCATGATTTCAGGCTGCTGAAGCTACGGCATTGGGATTTGACTTGGATCGCCTGAGGCGATCCAGCGATCACCTGAGGCGATCCGTGATTTTTGCTGACCGTTTAGGCGCGGCGATGGCGATCGCCCGAGGCGATGTCCGAGGCGATCTTGGAGTGATTCAAGCCTTATTTGAAGCAACGGCTAGTAGGAGCCTTGGAGGCCTTCTACACTATAAATATGGATGCTTTGGAGCATTTTGAAGCTAAGGAACAAGCCTACAACTTATACCAAAGTCTTGATAATCATTATTTGATTTAAGCTTTGCAATCTCCATACATTGTTATTGTATTGGAGCTTGTAATTCTTTTATTGTGTGTGAGTCTTGTTCACTTCGTGTTGGTACACCGTGAAGGTGTGTGTTAAGTTATTGTAAAGGTCCTCCAACACCAAAGCAAGTTGGAAAATTGTAAAGTCATCAACTAGTCTAGTTGGTGCAAGTGTGTGGCTATCCTTGGAGCCCTTAAGGCCAAGAAGACTCGTGAAGAGTGTTGGTAGCTCGGGAAGAGCTTTGTATACTCGGGAAGAGTATTGTGCTCGGGAAGAGCTTGTGTACTCGGGAAGAGTAGTGTGCTCGGGAAGAGCGTTGTAACTCGGGAAGAGTTGTTGTGTGGCTAACTTGGAGCCCTCAAGGCCAAGACAAATTGTTCTAGTGGAACCTCGGTTGGAGGTTATCTAACCGGGAAGAGGAGACGTAGGCGATTCATCGCCGAACTTCTATAACAAATCCTTTTGTTATTTATTGCTTTATTTCCTTTACGCATTTATTTATTTTATTCTTTGCATTTATCGATTGACTAAAGGCTTCCGCAAGCGCAAAATATTTTTATTTTACAAACTCATTTTAAAACGCTAAAGTAGCCAAGGAATCTCATTCACCCACTCTCTTCGATTCCAACAAGTGGTATCAGAGCCAGGTTATTTTTGTTTTAAATCAAAACCTTTTTATGGCTAATCTAGCAAATGAGTTTGCTCAAGGTCAATCGACGAATCGCCCTCCGCTTTTCACGGGTGATAACTACGGGTATTGGAAAAATAGAATTTCTCTATATATCCAATCCGTAGATTATGATCTATGGAAAATTATTGTGAAAGGTCCACACACTCCTTTAAAGGATGTTGGGGGAATTAGTGTTCCCAAAGAAATGGACGACTTCACAAAAGCGGATATGATGTTAATTTCTCAAAATGCTAAAGCGATTAATATTTTGCATTGTGCTTTAGATATGAAGGAGTACAACCGGATCTCAATGTGCTCAACCGCTAAGGAGATATGGGACAAGTTGAAAATTTGTCATGAAGGAACCAACCAAGTAAAGGAGACAAAGATAGACCTCCTACAACTCAAATATGAGACATTTGAGATGGAGTCCGGAGAAGAAGTGGATTCAATGTTTAGGAGGCTCACCCTAATTATCAATGAGCTTGCCCAACTTGGAGAGAAGTACCCTCCAAAGCAAATATGGAGGAGAGCTCTAAGGGCTTTACCAAAGGAATGGGATGCAAAGAGGACGGCCATTATCGAGTCCAACAAAGGAGAAATTGCTTCCTATGATCTTGATGAGCTCCATGGCACCTTGGTGACTCATGAACTTGAAGTTGCCACAAGGAGAGAAGTAAAGGAGGAGGATAGATCCAAAAGAAATGGGATTGCCTTGGTTGGAAGGAAAGACCACTCCGATGATGAAGAAGATGATGATGATGATGAAGAGATGAGGTTGTTCACAAAGAAGTTCAAAAAGCTCATCACCAAGCATAGCAAGTCAAAGACCTCCAATGCTACCAAACAAGAATCCAAAAATGAGGTAACTTGTTATAATTGTCAAGAAATAGGCCATTATGCTAACAAATGTCCTAGGAAGAAGAATGAGGACAAAGGGAAGAAGAAGGCGTTCATAGCTACATGGAGTGATAGCGACTCCGATGAAGAAGAAGCCAAAAATCTTTGTCTAATGGCTCTTGGAAATGAAGATGAAGAGGATGATGATGAGGTACCTTCTTATGATGAATTATTAGATGCTTATAATGAACTCATTGATTGTCTTGGTAAAACCAAGAAGAGCAACAAAGTACTTAAGCTAGACTTGGCTAAGAAGGAAGAAGAAAATACTATTTTGAAAAACCAAGTGCTTAATTTAAAGACATCTTTTGCCAAGTTTAGTGAAAGTAGTATAAAGATGAATGAATTGCTTGGCTTGCAACGTTGTAGCTTTGATAAAGCCGGGTTAGGTTTTTCAAGCAAATCAAAATCTTTTTCAAGCTTGTTGGCCAAAGCTAAACATGATTCTACTACTTGTAACTATTGTTGCAAAAATGGTCATACCAAGAACAAGTGTAGGTTTGCTAGAATCCAATACCAACCTAATAAAAGGTGGAAATGGATCCCAAAAGTGCAATTGAAAGTTAACCCTCAAGGACCCAAAAATCAAATGGGTACCAAAGAAACTCCTATTGTAAATTTGTCTTGTAGGGACAACAATGGAATGAAGGATGAAGGACCAAGCAACTCAAAGGAGGAGTTTGTCTTGTTCACCACCATAGAAGAAGCAAGAGGCATTGGACCAATGACAAGAACTAACTCTTGTCATAAAGGGTAAAATTTACTTTTTACATATTAAAAGAGCAATTTCAAAATTTATTGGCACAAATCAATTGTGATCAATAAATATTGAAGCTCAATATTCATTGGAGTAAAATGCATAACCCCTTAGCAAAAATTGTCAAGTGCATGATGTATGCTTATCTTTTTATAGTAAGTGCTTGATATGCTTTGCATTCAAATTTGAATATGCTATATGAAAATGTGCAAGTAGATGATTTGTTATTATGCCTTGATATTTTTATTATTTTGTTTTGGGCATGAATGCATGAACATATGCACACATTGCAACTTTGAGAATCAATTGTTACGTGCCTTAAACACATGGTTGTGATTCACCTCTATATGATTCAATCTTGTTTGATGAGGAACATGTGAAATTTGAAGCTATATGTCAACATATAAATTATGCCATGTTTATTTGAAATTTATGCTTTTTGATTATCACAAAAAGGGGGAGAATTTTGTGATAAACTTGAACCTTAATATATGCATAGTTTAAGGGGGAGAGCTTAGGTATGCATGGTTTGAGGGGGAGAGTTATTTGTTTATTGTTTTACTTGATAACTTGTATGTGTTATGCAATTGTTAAGGGGGAGTTATTTTTACTCACATTTAATGCATATTACTTATTCAAGTTTATTAAGTTTTGTGATCACCAAAAAGGGGGAGATTGTTGAGCCTTAAACGCATGGTTGCGTTTAATGCGTTAAATTATCCCCGGTCAATATTTGAGTTTTGATGATCAACAAAACTTGTGTTTGTTATACTAATGCATCTACTTAGTGTGCAGATTAAGTGATGAAAAGTGGAATGGAATGCAGAAATTCAAGTGTGCATATTCTGGCCTGGATCGCCCCAGGCGATGGTGATCATCGCCCCAGGCGATGGGTGCCAGGAGGGGCATCGCCACGCACATCGACAGAGGCGATGGCTAGGCGAGTACGCGAGGAAGATCGCCCCAGGCGATGGTGATCAACGCCTGAGGCGATGGCAACCATTTGGCACTTCGCCCCGCACATCGACTGAAGCGACGCCGAGGCTTGGCGCGGGCATGCGCGCAGAGAGATCGCCCGAGGCGATGGGCTGAACGCCTGAGGCGATGGCTGGAACGCCTGAGGCGATGTGGACTTTGCCCGAGGCGATGCATGATTTCAGGCTGCTGAAGCTACGGCATTGGGATTTGACTTGGATCGCCTGAGGCGATCCAGCGATCGCCTGAGGCGATCCGTGATTTTTGCTGACCGTTGGGGCGCGGCGATGGCGATCGCCCGAGGCGATGTCCGAGGCGATCTTGGAGTGATTCAAGCCTTATTTGAAGCAACGGCTAGTAGGAGCCTTGGAGGCCTTCTACACTATAAATATGGATGCTTTGGAGCATTTTGAAGCTAAGGAACAAGCCTACAACTTATACCAAAGTCTTGATAATCATTATTTGATTTAAGCTTTGCAATCTCCATACATTGTTATTGTATTGGAGCTTGTAATTCTTTTATTGTGTGTGAGTCTTGTTCACTTCGTGTTGGTACACCGTGAAGGTGTGTGTTAAGTTATTGTAAAGGTCCTCCAACACCAAAGCAAGTTGGAAAATTGTAAAGTCATCAACTAGTCTAGTTGGTGCAAGTGTGTGGCTATCCTTGGAGCCCTTAAGGCCAAGAAGACTCGTGAAGAGTGTTGGTAGCTCGGGAAGAGCTTTGTATACTCGGGAAGAGTATTGTGCTCGGGAAGAGCTTGTGTACTCGGGAAGAGTAGTGTGCTCGGGAAGAGCGTTGTAACTCGGGAAGAGTTGTTGTGTGGCTAACTTGGAGCCCTCAAGGCCAAGACAAATTGTTCTAGTGGAACCTCGGTTGGAGGTTATCTAACCGGGAAGAGGAGACGTAGACGATTCATCGCCGAACTTCTATAACAAATCCTTTTGTTATTTATTGCTTTATTTCCTTTACGCATTTATTTATTTTATTCTTTACATTTATCGATTGACTAAAGGCTTCCGAAAGCGCAAAATATTTTTATTTTACAAACTCATTTTAAAACGCTAAAGTAGCCAAGGAATCTCATTCACCCTCCCTCTTCGATTCCAACAAGAACTAAAGTCTACAAAGAACTGTACGATAAATTGGATACTAAGGAGGCAGAAAAAGATATCTACAGGATTGCCCGAGCGAGAGAGAGGAAGACAAGAGACTTTTGTGCAATGAAATGCATAAAAGATGAGAACCATAAAGTCTTGGTTAGAGATGAAGACATCACAACAAGATGGAATAATTATTTTAACAGCTTGTTCAACGGTGGCTTTAGCCAAGATTTAGATGATCTTAACATCCATCAACATGATGTAAACAGTGAGTTTACTCGCAAAATTAAAGAATCTGAGATTAAAGAAGCTTTGAACAAAATGAAAGCACGAAGAACAGTTGGTCCGGATGGAATCCCTATTGAAGAATGGAGATGTTTAGGATCGACGGGATAAAGTGGCTAACATATCTATTTAACAAGATTTGGAGAAGTAACAAAATTTCAAATGAATGGAGAAATAGTACTCTCATTCCTATCTAAAAGAACAATGGTGACATTCAGAGTTGCACCAACTATCATGGTATAAAGCTCACATGTCACACAATGAAGCTTTGGGAGAGGATAATTGGATGTCGTTTAAGGAGGGAGGTTAAGATATCGGAGAACCAATTTGGGTTCATGCCAGGACGGTGAACTACTGAAGCTATCCATTTACTTCGTCAACTTGTCGAGCGCTATCGTGGGAGGAGTAAAGATATGCATATGATCTTTATAGACTTGGAGAAGGCCTACGATAAAGTACCAAGGGAGATATTATGGTGGGCTTTGATTAAGAAAAAGTTCACATCAAGTATGCCAATATAATCAAGGACATGTACGACGAAGTAACATCCAATGTGAGAACGTGTAGTGGGGTAACAAGCGAGTTCTCGATCACTATTGGATTGCATCAAGGGTCTGCGTTGTGTCCTTTCCTGTTCGCCCTAGTGATGGATGAGATAACAAAAGACATACAGACTGAATTACCTTGGAACATACTTTTTGCTTACAATGTTATGTTAATCGACGAGACAATGGCAGGGATAATGCCAAATTGGAGTTATAAAGAGAGACGCTAGAATCAAATAGTTTTAGATTAAGTAGGTCTAAAACGGAATATATGGAGTACAGATTTAGTGGTCGTTCCTTTCGGGATTATGGTGTTGTAGTACTCGGTGGTCAAGATGTATCGATGAGCAACAAGTTTCTATACCTAAGTTCAGTTATCCAAAAGGATGGAAAGATTGATAGTGACGTTAACCACAGGATTCAGGCTGGCTGGTTGAAATGGAGAAACGCCATCGGAGTTCTATGTCGTCGTAATATCCCGTTGAAATTGAAGGGAAAGTTTTATAGAACCGTTGTTAGACCGCAATGTTGTATGAGACGGAATGCTGGGCACCCAAGAGGAATCGCATCCAAAAGATGTGTGTGGCAGAGATGTGTATGCTTCGTTAGATGTGCGGTAAGACAAGAAGAGATAAAATAAGGAACGAAGATATTCGAACTGAAATAGGTGTAGCTTTATAGAAGAGAAGATGCAAGAAATCCGCTTATGTTGGTTTGGTCATGTTCGACGTACGCCAATTCATTGAGATTAAAGGTTTAGTTGTTGTTTGTTTGTTGAGGGATACGTAGTTGTACGTGATCCGATTATACAAGTTGAATATTGATGACATGGGCACGATCAATATGAGAATGGGTTAAGAATGAGATGGATTGATATGAAATTGTTTATGATTAAGCATAAATAATAGATTTTGGTTGTATTGAATTTATCGTGTTGATGAGTATCATATTTTTAAATAACGATACTGAACTTGATGTTATGAAAGCATATGAGTTTGAAACATGAGTGGAAGCTATACGGATCAGAACTGTATAGGGAGTACATTTTTATTCAATAATTTTAAATTATGATATTATGATCCTATCATGATCTTTATGCATTGTTATGAATATGAGTATTGTGATATTGTATGCTCACCCTGTATGGGGGGCTGTTTCTGTTGAAACAGGTACGACATTGATTCTGGAAGGGAGTTCGAACTATTGAATGTGAATACTCCCAGTAGCGTGATACCAATATTAGCCAACTACCATCATCAAATATGAATGCAAAAACTTGTTTAACAACAAATCCAACATTCCAAATCCAAAAATAAACAACAATCAAGAGTTTAGAAATACTAAAGATACTAGGTATCGACTCCTTGCTTCGTTGCGTCGTCCTGTCTCTTCGATTTCGGCTTGCTCTTCAATGGCTTGAGGTTAAACGGAGGTGGAGGCTGTGTCTTATGGTATAAAACTGAGAAAAAGTCCTTTAAAGTCGTCCAAGTCCATCCTTTTATAGTGGTGGAGGAGTTTACCAATTGTTGGACACAAAATACCCAACAATGAAACAAAATCTCGAGCCTTTTTATTTTTCAGAGCATGCGTAGCTGCGATCGATCGCGGTCATTGGGCGATCGATCGCCAAAATGTACTGGATCACCGGGATTGATCGCTGACTTCCTGGAGATCGATCGTCAGTTGGTTAATTTGGTCTTTAGAATACACAGCTCAGTGATCGATCACGGTAATGCTGCCGATCGATCGTGAAGTTCAAATCCTTCAATCTCGAGATTTTGGTCCTTCTTTCAACGTGTTCGCTCGCTTTTGTCATTTTTCAACATTTTTAGCTTGATTCCTCAACTTTTATGCACTTGGACCTAGATTCCTGAAATCAATGAAAATATACCAAAAAGAGTAAAATCGTCCAGGAATCCATATAAAAACACCTAAAATTCACAGCAAAATAAGTGTAAAATCACACTTATCAATAGTCCCATTTGTTATAAATATATAGAAAAATAACAGCTATCATCGGGTGAGCCAATGCCTATAAATTGTCAAAAAATTTGACTAGAACCCTATAGGATCCAATATCAATGCAATTCAATTCAATGAATGGTTTGAAAAATATTATAAGCCAGCATTGAATAAAGCATGGTACAAAATAATATCACTCTTATACCGTAACATTATTATGTTCTAGAGTTTCATCATAATAAGATTACAAATTTCAAATATAGATTTTGAATCGATGTGGGGCAGGAGTGTCATAATCATTCCTCTTTCGGAATATGATATCCTCGTTGTTACTTGATCCTATGATACACCAGAATCAGAATACTAAAGTTGACTCACACAGGTTCAGAAAGTGACTCTCATATATATTGTATTTATCATGCATAGCGCTTATCTCTCAGTGTTCCTACTAGTAATCATCTTTTATATAGTGCACTCATATAACAATAATTTCGTATACGTGTTTTCTGTATGAAAATTATTAACTCAAGTTGCTATACGAATCATGTGTCTCCCTTTGTAAAACTATTAACTATGTCAAGTATCTTTTTTTAACCTAAATGAGAGGGGTATTACATGTCACACATCCCTTTTCTCATTTGATGCCTCGACATGAGGTTCGTTTTCCTGATTCCCCCTTAGCATCTCATCCACTTTGGATATAGTGAGCTGCGTCACTTTGGCCAATGTCAAAGGCACGACCTAGGCAATAACTTATCTCGCATACTCACTCTCAACCAAGATAACTACTTTTCGGTTGATTCTCTAGCAATGATGGCCTGAAGAGACGACGAAAATTGTAAAATGGTGTTGGGACTATATATGCGAAACTCATCTGATGCTCATATCAAGGACGAGAAAAATAAAAGCATTCGGGGTGCAGGCTAAACTATATGAAGTAAGAGGCAATATATATGATGACTTTATACACACCATATGTAGTATATTGATAGGTATAGAGAGATTTGTTTTATGTAGAAGTATTTGTTTTTTTTATTTATATGGAGAATTTGTCATATTCATTATATACTCAGGGATCCTCAAGATATGTTCTGCATTTATTCGGTATACATATAGACACACACAAATAATCTGTTGAGTTGTAGCATTGGATCCGTCAGTTGGTTAGGAAAAGAAATGATAAACTTTGTCGAGTCGAGGAAAGTGTAATACAATTTGTCCTTCAGAGGAATTTGCCCCGCTCTCGGTGTTTTCGGAATGTGACAATCATTTCCCAAGATACAACGACGTCTTCTTGTGATAGTATCACACCAATCACAAGAACTTCAACCACAAAAGGTTGCAAACTCTCATTCTCAAGACCAATATATGAATGTGCACTTTGATCTTGCTTTTCTTTCACAAAATGTGTTTTTTTTATATGAAAATCCGATTATAATTCATCATAGGGATGTTGTATTTATACTAGGCCATAAGATGTCACCAAAAAACACTATTTGGAGGCACTAATCCATGAAAAATTGCATCTGCACACCAAGAGGTGCATCCATTAAGAAAATCCGCCAGAATGGCATTGGGACGCTGCAATCGGCGCCCCAACGTCGGCAGCACTACCCTGAATTTTTTCGGGCAGTGTTTTTAACTCCCGGAAATTATGTTTTGTCCTTGTTTCTTTTGTTCGATTTTTCTTTGCTTAATTTCAATTCATTAAGCCTATTTTTATCTTGCTTAATTTTAATTCATTAAAACTCAAATTTCCAACAATGATTTGGTTGATGCTGTTCTTAAGGGCATGCCATGAATAGTTTGGATGATGATACCTCCTAAGAGCACTATCCTTAGGGACAGATCAACCAGTGGATGTGAATACTTACATCTAATATAGATTAAAAGATTCTCATCCATTAGTTGATGAGCACATGATACTGTCTGGGGTAGCAACTACTCAGCCCCATTGAATATCAGATTGTACTTTTATTGAATACCGTTCATGACAATATTATGGTTCGTATTTAAATTATATATTAATGCAAAACATTGCATTTCAATTGAGCCAACTACTGTTCTGATTAAAATAAAAATATAGATGATGACATATGATGAATCAGTTTCCTCGGGTAAAATCTCCTGCAAGTACGGAACAGAAATATCCATATGATAGAACCCCGAGCCAATGTACCCGAGAACTATTAAACCCTGCTCGACTTTTTGGTCAAACTACAGCGGAAGACCCGGACGTAACTGGCAAATTAGTGGGTGCGGACGAACGTGCGTCATTGGCGCACGGATTTCTCAGATACGTCTTGAGCCCATGATGCCATGATCGATGGAGATCATGTACCGGGTTATGCGCTCCTCAACCACCGTGCTTTGCACTATAAATACCACCATACCATCACACTTAAAGGGTTTTGATTTTGGGAGGCAAGAAAAGACTTCGAATAGAGTATATAAGAGTATGTTCAGTCTTTTCCTTTGATTTGTTATTATTCTTATTTAAAAGATTATTATTCATTTTTCGTATCAAAGTCTTGTATCATATCAAAATTTATCGTGAATAATATATACTGGACAAGGTCCCGTGGTTTTTCTTTCATCCTTGAGGGTTTTTCACGTAAAAAAATGTGGTGTCTCTTATTAATTTTTTGTCACGCATACTCTAATCAAACACAGAGAATTTAAGATCACATCAGTAGAATTAAGTAGTATATCCTTATTTTCGTATAAAAAAAGAGGATGGAAGAGAAATTATTTTAAATATATTTAATTAAAATTTTAAAATTAAGGTTAGGTCCTATATTTAATATACATGGAACATTCTTTAAAAAGGAAAAGAAGATAATAGTTATCTCTGATTTGGTGCGGATATAATATGACACGATAATAGTATATTACTATATTGTAATATATAAATAATCATCTTTAATATTTTGATTTTTCTTTAATTTTCTAAATCATTTATTCCATCTAACTAATAATATATCGTATTAGTTTTTAATATTTAATTTTTTTTAAAATATTTAATAATTATATATTGTATTATTATCAAAAACCATAAAAATTTAAATAAGGAAATAATATCAACACTATAAAATTATATTTTACCTTACATACTCGGACCGCGTACCAAAAAACTCACCATTACGGATTAAATGGAAAAAAGCGTCCCGCCTAAAAACCCGACCCGCCTTTATTTCACTCAATTCCTAATTAAGACCCATATTTTCAAATCTCCACTCTCTCACTACCGCCACTCTCCTTCGCTGCAAACTTCTCAAACCCTAACCCTACCATCCATCTCAGGCATTTTCCATCTATTTTGATGCTGTTTCAAACTATTATCACCTTCTGTTTTCTCATATTTTTTCTTTATTTTTCAGTGTTTCAACATGAAAGGAGGAAAATCGAAGGCTGAATCGAAGAGCGCCAACAGCAGGTGACCTACATTTTTTCTTGCTCTGTTTTATTTCTCTACTTTTTTTTTGAAAATATGTCCTTTCGTTGATAGAGGTTGTAGATCACGGAGCTTAAAGATATTCTGCGTGTATTTATGTAATTTATTTTCTCGTTGTTATATATATATATATATTTTATATTATATTTTACTTTTGATAGAAGTAGTGATTGGTCCTTGTTATACTGGTCCTCAACAGCCTTCGAGTTATCTACTTGAGTTTTCTTCACAGTTCGTTGGCTCCTTTTATTTTTATTTTCAGTCTTGACTTTTTGCTGGGTTTCACATCTCCAATTATTAGTCCTTAATTAGCGTGTGCTATTCCATTTGATTTTTAATTATTGATCAACATTTATGAGTTAGCATGTCATAAAAATTGATTTACTTGTTTACCAATTGTTTCATATTTTACCGTTAGATTAGATGTTCTTATTCATTTTTTAAGTTGTCTGTCTTTAATCAATTATGATTAATTTTTTTGGCTTGCACTCTAGGCTTGCTGTGAAGAAGCAATCGAAGAAGGAGAAAAAAGCGGCAAAGGACCCTAACAAGCCAAAGAGGCCTCCAAGTGCTTTCTTTGTTTTCATGTTAGTGAATCACATCTCATGGATTTTTCTGAAACTTTTATTTGCCGTCTTATTAACTATGAATTTATTTTTTTCACTGCAATGCTTCATATGTTGTATAATTTGTAATCATTGGGTGCAGGGAGGATTTTAGAAAGCAATACAAGGAAAAACACCCCAATACTAAGTCAGTTGCTGTGGTGAGTCAGTTGTTCTTTATTAGTTAAATATATATATAAGAATCAAATTAGTGTTGTTTACGAGAACTGAAATAGTTAATGGAACAATTATAGGTTGGAAAAGCTGGTGGTGATAAGTGGAAGGCAATGAGTGCCGATGTAAGTACAGATTTCTGAAGTCTATGGATTGATAATTGGCCTTTAAATTAAGTTTCTGATGATAATATACGACCTAAAATATCAGGAGAAAGCTCCTTTTATCGAAATAGCAGCACAGCGGAAGGAAGAATATGAGCGAAAAATGGAAGGCTACACCAAGAAATTGGTACCCACATTTTAGTTTCTTTTTCTGTTTTTGTTCTATGCTATGATATCAGTACATATCCTGTTATCTTAATAGGCTGGGGGTGGTGATGATGACTCTGACAAGTCCAAGTCTGAAATTAACGATGAGGACGATGAAGAAGGCAGTGGAGAGGTTATTTGTTTATGATGTATTTCAATTTTATAATTACACTATGAAGCTTAAGCAATGACTGATCAATTTTTACTGTAAAATGTAGGATGAAGAAGACAATGACTAAGCACTACAGGTGAGGATGAAGTTCTCTTAGAAAAATCTTTTGGTGGTCGATTACAGTAAATTTTAATATCTTAACATCAACTTTTGTTAGTACATTTTGGCAATTCCTGGTAGTGTAAAGGTTCTTACTCACATGAAAGTCGTTTTTAAAGTGGGATCTAACTTTGTAGCTTATTTTACCTCTTTAGAGCTACTGACGCTTTCGTTATGGTATTTCCAAGTAATTCAATAATTGCCAATCCATGTTATCACTTTGTTTATGCGACTAGAGACATGTTTCTTTTCAATAATAGTCGGGTTAAACTAATCGAACCTGTTCGCGAGCTTTTCAAGTTGGTTTGAGAAATATTTGTTTCGAATTTGATAACTCGAACATGTTCGAAATTGTTTTTTTGGCCGAACTCGAGTCCAAATTTTTTTTGTTCGATAATTTGGAAAATGTTTGTGAACTTTATTTAATATTTTTATAGATTTATTATATTTATAATAAATATTTTTTAACTGAACTAGAACGTCACGAAACCCAAAGATTTTGGATGTTCGCCACCACTTGTGCTTAAATTTTATTTAATTTTTTTATATTTATTATTATATTATAACTATATTTGTAGTCCAGCTCATTTTGTTTTCATTCTAAACCCTAAAAAATTCTCACCACTTGTCACCGGCGCCTGGGCCAGATGCCGGAGCTGGGTTTGCTCTTAGCAGCCCCTTTGCTTGCATTTCCTCTCCTAGCTCTCATTTTCTAGCCATAAATCTATCGAAAAAGCTTAAAAATTTCGAATCGAGCTCGAATTCGAGTTCTTTTTCGAACCAGATTCGAGCAAGAAATAATAAAAGTTTGGAATATGTTTATTCTTTTTTTGAATTTCAATGTTATATATTTTACTGAGTTTGACTATTAATTTAAAACGACAAAAATTGAAAATAACCGTAAAATTTATAACTCAAACAGTAGTATTTAATTTGACTTGCAGTCTTGCATGGTTTCATTTATTTTTAATTTAAAAATATATGTGCTAAATTAATATTTACAAAATTATAATCGCTCTGTAAGCACAAAGTTTCAGATGGCTGGGCTAGATCCGCCAACTCATTCTCTTCTTAATCACATTATTTCATATTATTTTTAAAAATATGATACAAATTTAGTATGATATATTACTCCGTTTATAAGAAAGAACCTCGCCTTAATAATACATTTGTCTATACAAGTTCTTCATGTATTTATTTTCAGACCAGTTGTCCTCCCTTCGTCACCAACAAAAGGTGCAGACCAGCAACTGCTTGTTTGTACTCTAATACATGGTTTACAGGCGTTCTAGGTCCAACACCCGTTCTAGAATTGGAACGTCGCCTACTGTTCGAAGATCCGGGTTATAAAGGAAATTGCTTTGGAAAGGTGTTCTGCGGACAAAATAAGATTTAGAAAAAAAACTAATTTGTTATTTTCTTAAAAATAATATTTAAATATTATTAATGAATTAAAGAAGATTGAAAATAATTCAAAATATTTTATCTTTTTGAATTTTTTAATATTATTTTTTAAAAACCGTACAGTGAAATGTCATTGAAACTGGAATGATGATCTCTGTCCCGGGCACTATCCGCGATGGCGAACCATGCTCTAATACAGTAATACCCTACGTTTCAACAGCAAAAACCACTAGGTTTTTGGAATAAAGCAAGTGAAGTTTCTTGTTCAAGAAAATAAGAAGAAAAAAAAAACTTATGGATATCAGAAAAAAGCTGTGTACTCGACTGAGAAAAGGCTTTAACACTTCGAAATTTAAAGGGACTGTGAATTTGGCTATTTCTCGATTGGCAGTGTTAAAGAACCAGCGCCAAGCTGAGGCAACATTGAACGTTCTGACGTTGTTGAATTCCTTAACCTTGGCTACCATGAAAGAGCTCTTCTAAGGGTAATATATTTATTGGTCATGTTACTGTGTACTCTATTGCCAATGCTAGCAAATGACATTATTTTCCAGTTGTCCACCTTTAGGCTTCATTTGCAACCCCATTATATACATGTCGTCATACATCCATCCGCATTATTTCAAGATAAATTTTTTTTTTTGGCAAGGGGTCCAATACCCCCTTGGCTCTACTTAGATCCGTCAGTGATCTCCCTTATGATTTGATATAAAATATATAGTAGATGATGTAACCGTTATTGTTAAAATTAGAAATGTATAATTCGTTATATCTAGACTAGATTGAGTCTATAGATAATAGACCATCAATTTTTTTTTAAGGTATAATGGACCATCATTTGAAAATGTATACAAGTTTCATAGTAAATTTTGAATATTTTGATTTTTAATTGTTTGAGAATAGGTATAAGAGACATGCCAACAAAGATGAGTGGAACGCAAACAAGAACACTTTAAACAAGCTTGTCGTTTTCTTAATTTAAAATTTGAAAATTGTCTTACAATTTATTATAGGAACTAACAAAACACGGCCTTAAAATTTAAAACCCCCATTAAAGGTAATACATCCGTCCAAAGACAACCTTATATTTGTGTTTGGATGGATGTATCCGCTCATGCGTATCCTTATTTCGATTTGCACCCCATTATATACATGTCGTCATCTTCTGATTATATGCATGACATTGTGTATATTGCATGCCACTCTTTATACGTTATCAATAATTGTATTTTATCCCATATCGAGGAGGAAAATTCTTGTATGGATCGGGTCTAGGTCTTGCGTGTGGATCAACATAAAAAGAAATGTTTATCATGGTTCGATTCAACTTGACATGTCTAGGTTTAATCCATTTTCTTTGTATTTGTGTATATATGAAATCCAGACCCCGGTGCATGTAATAATTTCTCGTGGAGTTGTGTCGTTCTAGGATATATGTTGTTATCATTGTTAATTTTAATTATTTGCATTTTATCAATAGAGTTAATCAAATTATAGGATAATAATTAAATCAAACCCAATGCTCTACAATATGCTTGTAAATAAACACATATTTATATAAAACTATTAAATTATTATTAGGGTAAACTACAAATGGTTTCACGAGATATGTATATTTGCAGTAGTAGACTCAGTGGCAGAAGCAGAAATTTTAGGGGCGGGGGGGGGGGGATTTTTAAAATACAAATCTTAGGCTAAAATAAATCTTAGAGATTAAAATGTAATTTAAGAGATGACAAATTGTAATTTTTAAGGGACAAACTACACTTTTTAAGCTAATTTTGTAATTTTTTTTAACAAAAATTAAATTTCTTTGGTAAAAAATATTTTTTTTGTGGCAGATTGCCCATGTGTGTGTTTGCCAATGATAGTAATCCCAAACTTTTAGAACTAATCAGATATAGTTCATAATAACAAAAATAGTCTCATATAATTTTTTTTTATAAACATAATCCCACATAAATGATTGTTTAACAAAAATAGTCCCAAGTTTGTTAAATATTTAGGGGCCACCTGTGTTAAACAAATTGTTTATATGATACTATAATTTATATGAGACTGTATTTGATAAAGACTTTTAAATGATATTATTTTTGTTAAAAATAATTTCTTTAAGACTATATTTGATTAGTTCTAAAAGTTTGAGACTATTATTACAAATGTCTATTATATTCTAAGTACCACTTCTATAGTTCTCATTCCAAAAGTCCGACAGCCGCAAGATTTTGCTCAATATAGACCAATTAGCCTCTGCAATTTCTTCAATAAGATTATATCAAAGGTGCTCGTTGATCGTTTGGCATCCAATCTGCCTTCCATTATTTCGAGCCAACATAGTGGTTTAGTTAAGGGTCTCAGAAAACTACCTTCTCGCTCAGGAAATGATCTCTGGAATTGTAAAAAAGGCTAGAGGGGGGAATGCCGCTTTGAAACTTGATCTGGAAAAAGTTTCCTTATCAAAGCTTTGCGAGCTTTTGGTTTTGGATTGATATGGTTTGGCGCCTAATTTCTAATCCCTGGTTCTTGATTATTATTCCTCAAGGGGACTTAGACAATGAGATCATTTATCCCCTGCTTTATTCATTATCATGGTGAGTATCTTTCGAGATCCCTCAACTAGGGGTGGACAAATTGTGTCGGGTATCGGGTACCCCACCCGATCGGGTCGGGTATTTAAAAAAAATCGGATATCGGGTAACCCGAACCCGAAAATATTTTGTTGGGCTGGTGTCGTGTTTCAAAATCAATCCTCGATTTGTTCGATTCTTTTTAGACGAAAAGTTATTTTGTTATTTAGTTCAAGCTGAAAATTTGACCCAGTTGCTTTTTTTGTATTTTGTCTTTTAGATGTTTAACTGAGTCTTAAACTTGACCGCTCGACCACAGTGGTGAAAGACAGAGATTTTTGATTTTTTTTAACAGATTGTTTACAACAAACAAATAGGTAAGGAGAATGAGATTAATTACATAATATTGTGTCTGGTATGGTTTATGGTTTAGATGTTTTGACAGATTGTTGATTCTTCCATGAGCAGTGCTTGGAAATTTGGAATTCTAAGTCATAATACATTTTTTCCAATCAATGCTTGGTTTACATGATGATTTTGATCAAAATGATGCCAGGGTTTCTCATTGAATAGCTTAATGGAATAATACATCATAAATAAGTTTATATAGAAAAATAATAAAAGACTAAAAGATTAATATACCCTTAAAAATAAATAAATAATGAATTTAGTCTATTTAATATCTCCCATCAAACTCACGATGCTGCTGTAACAACCATCGAGAGTTTGCCAAACAAAACAATGGAATCGCGAAATGGAATGCGACTTTGTAACCAAATCAGCAATCTATATAGAAGAAGGGGTGAAAGGTAATGTGATAGTGCCATGTTGATAATGATGTCGAGTGACATGACATTCAATCTCAATATGTTTGCTCCGCTCATGGAATACTGAATTGCACACAATTTGAATAGCACTCTTATTGTCACAATATAATGAGGTAGGCTGATGATGGACAACACCCATGTCTGCAAGCAACCAACGTAACCAAACTATCTCACAAATAGTAGAAGCCATTGCACGATACTCTGCCTCTATGGAAGATCGAGAAACAGTGTAAGGTCCCGATGCTAATAAATCCGGATTAACGATATTTAAGCAAACCCAGGCTAGGTGATTAAATTAGTTAAGAATCTGGATAATTTAATTGGCAAGTGAAATATCAATTTAAATTATCAACAATTGGGAAATAAACAAGTTAGAGAAATTTTGAAAAAGATCGAATGATTAAAATGTAGATTGCAAATTAATGTGTTCCGAACTACAACACATTATATTGGATTGGTGTAATTATATAAATATATATAAGTACATAGTGGAGGGCACACACCACAGTGGTGTAAAACACCTACCTTTGCCTAGAATCCATCGACACCCACCTTCCTTCTATAGCTTCATCTTTATTTCATGCTTTCTTTCTGATCTTCCTTCTCAATATCATCAAAAACACTTTCATACTTGCATGGAAACAAGGATTTGGAGAGAACAAGCAATAGGAATTTGAAATTTGCAACAAGAAGAGCAAGAACAAGAAGTGATGCAGCGAAACAGCTAGTGTTGCAAGAAATCTGTGAGCGTGGACGAATTTGATTTGTGATTTGGTTTCAATCTTGAAGATAATTGAAGGTATATATGTATATTTTGAGATTATAAACTGAAATGGTCGAATTGTTGTGCAATTAGATGGAAATGTTGATGTGTTAGATGAAAAAGTTGCTGTCAAATTGTAGTCTGCTAAGACCAGTGCATGAACAGTATGATATTTTGGGTTTTTAGCATAGTTATGTTTCGAATTTGAAGATGACTCCCCTGATAGAAGTTGTAGTGTTTTGTGTTAACTTTAATTGGCCACAAAAATCAGCTAATTGGATTTAAGCTGAAAAAGTTATGATCGTTTTACCAACATGTGTCAAATCTGAAAATCCACTGCATGAGAGTTTCATACATTGTGTTCTTCGAATTCCTGGGAATAAATGGCTACGGATTTGAAGTTTTAGGTTCTATTAGGAGTTGTAGTATTCGAAGTTAGCGTTCATTTGGAATTGGCCTCACGCAATTTTGAGTTCATATGCAGAAGTTATGTTAATTTGACCACATAGTGCTCAATCTGGAAAAAGGATTTTATACGAGTTTTTAGGCTTGTACTTTTTCAAATAATGTACATCTAGATGAACTATTTAGCTTAAAGCTCATATAAAATTTATTGTAGAATTTTGAGTTATCTTTCATTAGAAACTGGCCTCACATGATTTGGATGTCGTATGCATTAGTTATGAAGTTTTTACGAAAAGTGGTCAATATGAAATTTAGAATTTCCCCTGCTTTGCATAAATAATGTTTAGACCCAATTTGCCTTAGGTAAATGAACGAATTTGAGGAAGTGTCAAACATATGAAATATCATATTTTGAGTTAGTTATCAAGATAAATTAGACCCATGTAATTTGGTTCAGTATTGGAAAATTTATGAGCCAATTATTATGAGCATGTAAGATGAAATTTTAAGAAATTCTCAAAGGGTCAATGTTTAGATTATAAAATTGATATTGGAAATAATTGAACACTTTGATGATATAATTGAGGTATAAATGACCAGGTTAACAGATCTCGATGTTGATTCGAGGAGTACTCTGTAGATATAGCATTGGTCGAGGTACGATGAAATAAGTTGTATCATGACGTCTGGCAAAGGCGTGCAATGATACTACTGTATGACCTTTTATGCCATTACTTGATTTATATGAATTAATTGTCACTATATGATTACTTAAGTGACTATTTGATATGATGTAAGTCTTGGATTACACGATATGTGAAATTACATGATTTGTAGATACTTTCACATGAGATTGCATGATATATTGAGTTGCATATGTCATTTGATGCATAAATGATTCATGGGCATATCATATTGATCTATCATTCCTTTGATATCCATGATTATGACTGAGTTGACTCACTCTGAGTGTCGGGGACGACGAGCACGGCAATGACAGGCAGTATAGGTAGCGACTGTAGTCACGCGCGTGTCACCGGACCTAGACACGAGGGATGGACGAACACAACACATAGGATGAGTCTCCTAGCGCAATGTGCTTGTGTTGTCACTCTCTGCTCGAGCTGACATTATTTGATGATACCTTCCTTTGGACTCCGATATTTGGTATCTTGAGATTCGATTCTTTATACCCATTCATACATAGCATTCATACATGGTATGCATTGCATGATACTTTGTCATACTTGACATGATCTATTTATTCTCATACTGGGTTCTGACCCCCGTAGTGAGGGGCTGTCATGTCTTTGTTGTATGGGCATGACAGGTGGTACAGGTGGACGTACTGCGGATGCTCGAGGTGAAGCATCAGTGAATACCAGAGCTCCTTCAGAGCGAGCTCGGGTTTATATTTTTATGTTTTGAGTCCCAGTAGTTGTTAGAATATGTTTAATTATGTTTTAAATTACCAGGGTATGCCCCGAGTATCTGTATATTAAGTATTCTACTACTGGTTGATTTATACTTGATATTAATGTTATGCTCAACGTGTTGAATTGGAAACTGGAATTACGTATTTTCGGTATCACTATATATGTATCACCTAAAAGCGAATTTTTTTTTGGGCCTTTCGATAAAACCTTTGAAATAAATCTTCCGTTGTTTACGCAAATTAATCATTATGTGTTAATTAAACACCACATTAGGATCGGGTCCTCACAAACAACATCTTGTTTCTTGCTCTTCCAAGAAACAAGAGAATCACCCAAAAAATACAAAATCTAGTAGTATACTTGCGATCTGTAGGATCGCTGGCCCAATCAGCATCAGAGTACACACACAACTCTAAGGATGAAGTTGACGAGAGCAAGAGGCTCTGAAACTGAGTTCCAGGAAGATATCTAAAAATACGAAGAACAATAGCCCAATGAACTGTTATAGGCTAAGTAACAAACTGGCTGACAATATGAACTGCATGTGCAATCTCTGGACGTGTAATCGTGAGATAAACCAACCTGCCAACAATAGTGCGAAATAGACTAGGATCTGGCAAAGGAGGGCCATCGGATGGAGAATACCGAGCATTAATCTCAAGAGGCGTATCAACAGCTTATTATCAGTAAGACGAGCTCGCTCAAATATGTCAGGTATATACTTAGTGTAATGCCTCGATTTGTTTTATACACGTGTGATATGATTATGGTGTAATTATATAAATTGACAGTATGATAATGGGGGTTCGGATGGAACCAAGAATGAATGAATACATGCTATATGACAAGGAATGAAACATGGTGTATAATGAATTGAATAATAATATATCAAGCAACATGAACTAGTAGGCATTTGAATATGCATGTGAATTTAATTTGAATTGGAGTTGCATTTGAATTTGGATTTCATTTGCATGTACATGTTACTTAACATGTCATTAACTCCAAATGACATGATATCAAGTGATTTAGGGAACTAATGACCTTATATCAAGGTGATTTAGGGAGGAGAATCACATAGTTCTCATTTTACACCTACTAAAACACTACACAAGCTCCTCTCCATCTCTTTCAAGTTCTTGTTGGTTTGAGCTTGGGTTTCACTTGTAAATTGAGCTAGGAAGGTGTGTGAAGTGAAATTGTACCATCTTGGTAAGGAATTCATGGTTTTATACTTGATTTATGTCATTGGTGTTGATGTATGTGAAGTAGAATATCAAATGTTCATGTGAAGAATCATATCATGTTTATAAGCTATTAATTGGATTCTATTATGCTAGAAACATGTTACTATGTTCCTAGAGATTGCAAGAAACATGTTGATATGGTTCAATTTGAGTTATAGGAGAAGAACCATGGAGATAAGCTTGAAAATCGCCATGCTCTAAACTTTCTGGGCATCGGCGATCGATCGGTACGTGTATGGCGATCGATCGCCGAAGACAGCCAAATTATAAGGCGGTGAAAATGTGTGGCGATCGATCGGTGAAATTGTAGCGATCGATCGCTATGAACAGAGCATTGTGGCGATCGATCGCCAAGTTGTTGCGATCGATCGCCAGAGCCAGAATGTTGAAAAATGTTATATTTTGCTAGAATTTGATTTTAATGCCTATGATAACATGATATATTGTTGGCATTGTTGTAGCATCATCTCAGGGGACGGGACAATGAGGCACTTAGCCAGTGACGCCTAATTTAAATCGTTTGTGTCGCAGTAGAGGTACGTGTTGACGTACGGAGTATATATATGATGTGATGGTGATGTTATGGTTTTGGTATCATATGATTTATATTATCTTTGTGTCATATGATTGGTAGTATCATATGCATGTGCATACATGGATTTCATATGATTGGGATGGATGCCTTGATAGATATGTGTATATGCTTTGGTAATATCAGTATCTTGATAGATATGCCTGGTGTGGTATATGCTTTGGCTGGGATCGTTGCCACGATAGATATACTACATATGCTTTGGCTTGAGAGATCTACTCCTGGTTTGGGTATATACTCTGGCTATTATCACAAATGAGTACGGTACTATGATATGTGCTGCTAATATGAAGATGTGATGTGGTTCCACTGACATATTGAGCTGAATAGGCATATCATATGGGGCTCGTGATAATAGGTGATTGTTGAGACATGTCATGACACAGTGCATTTGTTGATGCATGATACAGAACATTCACTAGTGATGATTTTATTGTGCTTTATCATTAATATTATTGTTTTGATATTGCATTGAGATAGTTGTTATCTATACTCAAGTTGTGTGAATGTTTCTGTAGGAACTCATAGACTTGGGGAGACGGGATGTGAGTCATTTTTCGCTGCGAGCTGAACAACTGCCTAGGAGTTATCTTGTAATAGGTTGTTGTTTGTACATATGATGTGTACTTGGTAGGTTTTTAGAAACCCTGTAACAACTTAACTCGTAAGATACTCTTAATCAGTGTATGTTATTACTTAATTCAGACTCACAGATGTATATTAATCGAATACATAATGGATTAAGTAAAGAAGACCCCACACTTAGACTGTGAGAGAAGATAACCTTTTGGAGATGAGGCAACTTCAATGCCCAAAAAGTAACGAAGGGAGCCCAAATCCTTCATTGCAAAACAACGAGCTAACTCTGACTTCAATACAAAAATCCCATCAACATCATCACGAGTTATAATCATGGCATCAGCTATAAAGAAAGCAAGATACGACCTGCAACGGTGCATCTGATAAATAATGCTGAGTCATGATGGCTAGGACAGAAACCAAGTGAAGTAATCACAGTAGAGAACTTCTCAAATCAGGCTCGAGGTGCTTGTTTGAGACCATAAAGAGCCTTTCTAAGTCTGCAAACTTCACCAGGTTGATGAGAAATACCAGAAGGAGGAACCATGTAGACTTCTTCTTGAAGGTCACCATTCAAGAAGGTATTTTTCACATCCATTTGAGATATTTGCCATTGACGAACAAAGGCAACTGCAATGAGAATGTGAACAATAGTCATTTTTGTAACAGGTGCAAAAGTCTTGTCATAATCCATGCCATACTCCTGAGAGTATCACTTAGCGACTAATCGGGCTTTATATCTCTCAATATACCCATCTGACTGGGTTTTGATTTTATAGACCCAGCGAGAACCAATTGCTCTTTTTCCTGGCGATAAAGGTACCAAGTCCCAAGTGTGAGTTTGATGTAGAGCAGTAAGCTCCTCAGCCATCGCATCTTGCCAAAGTGGGTCACAAACCGCCTCTCTATAGGATGAAGGCTCAGAAAGACTGTGAATAGATGCTAGAAATGAAATAAAAGAGCTAGAATAACAAGAGTATGCAAAATCAGGTAGTTGAGTAGATTTACAAGTACGCGTAGGATAGCGACGATGAGGAGGAGGAGTATCCACAGTCTCATAAGGTGATTGAACAACCTTAGGATGAGATGGAGCAATTGATGTATGGGGAACCAAAGTACCAGCATCAGCAGAACTGTCAACCGGGACACTACATGAATCATGATCTGAAGCGGGAGTAGATGAGTGAGGAACAGGGGGTGAGATAACACCGGTATCAATAGTAAATAGATCAATGCACACGAGATCAGACCTAGTCATATTATGAGAACTAGCAGGGATAGAAAAGAAAGGTATATGTTCAAGCAACACAACATGACGAGAGATATATAATTTGTGACTAACTGGATTAAAACAACGATATCCTTTATGTCCCACACCATAACCCATAAAGACACACATAACAGACCGTGAAGCCAATTTAGTACGCTCGACATGAGGACGAAGTACAAAACATGCAGAGCCAAAAACACGCAGGGAAGAGTAATCAGGAGCATATTCATATAATTTATCAAAAGGTGACAAACCCGAATTGTGTGAAATTGGAATCTTATTAATCTAATGAGCAGCAGTAAGAATTGCTTCTCCCCAAAACTCACTAGGAACATTGGCAGACAACAATAAAGAACGCGCAATTTTAACAATGTGTATATGTTTCCTTTCAGCAACACCATTCTGCTCAGGAGCGTCTGTGCAAGCAGTTTGATGAAGAGTTCCATCAAAAGCAAACAAGTCAGAAAAGACATTAGAAGTATATTCCCCACCCAAATCACATCGAAAGCACTTGATTATAACAAAATGCTGAGTTTTGACAAAGGCTCGAAATTCATTGAAGATGTTGAGGAAATCAGAGCGACGTTTCATAAGATAGATCCAAGAATAACGAGTATAATCATCAATAAATGAAACATAATATCGTGAACCCCCCCTTTGTTGTTATTGGAGAGGATCCCTAGACATGAGAATGAACAAGATCAAATGGAGCAACCGAATAAGAAATACTTTTATAAAAGGTAAAGCATAAAATTTTGCTAATTTGCAACCACTACAATAAAAAATATCATGAGTTTGTAAATTTCCCAATACTCCTGTAGACGCTAAAAACTTTAACCTAGACGCTGAAACATGACCAAGGCGAGAATGCCATAAATAAAAAACAGAAGAAGAACGACTCAAACGGAAGGATGACAAGTCAACAGTAGAGGCTACGACCTCTGGTACTTTGAGCTCGTCCAAAACATAAAGTACCCCTTGTATATGGCCTGTCCCAATCAGCTTCCGTGATTGTGAGTCCTGCACATAACAAGCGGAAGAGGAAAAGAAGACTAAGTATCCAGATTCACATAATTGACTAACGGAAACAAGTTTCAATGCAAGACTAATAACATGGTATACATCATGAAGAGACAAACTATGTGTGACAATTGAACCAACACCTGCCAATTGCATAGGGGTGCCATCAGCAGTCATAACTGACACTGAAGGCTTGGGTGATAAAGAAAGAAAAGCTGACAAATTTGGAGACATATGATGAGAAGCACCAGAATCTAAGAACCACAAAGAAGATGTTATACCTGCTGAACTAGATAATGACAAACCTATATGAGAGGAGGCAGACATGGCATGAGGTTGTTGGGCGAGGAACTTCTGAAACTGCTCAAACGTAAAAGGGTCTACAGATGGTGCAACCATGGAGGTATTAGGTGGAGGTGGTCTATAAGTCCACTGGGACGATTGATTTCCAGACTTCCATGGTGGATGAACCTGATGTTGTTGTTGTGGACGTGGCTGTTGGGACTGATGTTGTTGTGCACGTTGTTGTTGTTGTTGGAATTTGTCTCTATTCAATAACTGAGGACATTGAGACTTCCAATGACCTTTAGACTTACAAAAATTGCATTCATCAGGAGCAACTTTAGGATGCATCTTACTTTGATTACTGCCAGTCGGCCTTTGAGGTGTTGCAAAAATAGATGGATTGAACGCTGGTGCAATTCCCTTATCTGCTTGAGACTTGAAACGAATCTCCTCAGACAACAGTTCACTGGCCATCGAATCAACCGGAGGAAGGGGACTACAATGCAAAATCATCCCATGAAGCCCCTCAAAATCATCACGTTAGGGCCATCAAAAATTGTACCAGTCGTTGTTCTTATCTTCGGGCGATATATGGAGCAAATGCCCGTAATTCAGCAGATTCTGTAAGTGCTAACTGGTCTCATAGTCCCGTCATAGCAGAATAAAACTCTTGAATACTCAAATTCTTTTGTTGTAGGGCACGAATATCGGTCTCCAACTGATATTGTTTTGCAAAATTAGATTGTGTGTACAGTCTTTCCAGATGCTCCCAAACTGCCTTGGCAGCCTCGTACTTCGCCAACTGAGTACCAATCGACTGAGCAACAGAATTATTGATCCAAGTAATAATCTTTGAATTATCGGCTTCCCAAACATCTAATAAATATGAAAAATTGTCAACTTTATCATCTGTAGGCCTAGCTAAGATGCCTGAAATATAGCCCCACATCTTTTTACCCTTTAAAAAATTCTTCATCACATAACTCCAATAGGAATAATTTTTCCCATCTAATTGCACACTAATAGACTGAAGAGAATCATCTCGACTTCCAACCATTGTGGAAAAAAATATAAAATAACAAATAACCACTAAAAATATGCAAATGAAATTTGTGCCTACTTGTCGTGCATATTCTCCCCGTTGTGGCTCGCATTGCGACGAGGATAAAAACGCGCATACTTTCGGCTCGTTGGCGACGAGAATAAAGAAACGCATTTCGTTTTGCCCGAAGACAGAGGGGGTATAATATCTGTCGATACCCTTCCAGCGGGTATAGTCTGGAATGATATCATTGTGTCACATCCGTATTTGAGTATGCATTTGTTTCATTACAGCATGGCTATGTTTAATGATTAATTCTATAATGTTAAGACATTATATGATATTATTATTCGTTTTCCGTTACGTTTCGTTGGTTATCTGTGCAGTTATTTCCGTTATGATTCCGTTTTGTGAAATTTAGTTCCGTTAACTGCTCGGATTAAATCATATATGTGTGAAAGTTATTTTGATATGAAATCATATTATTTTTCGTCACATTATGAAAAATGATGTTTTGATACCTTTTATCAAATGTTTATTATGCTTACTATAAAACACTGCAACTTACCTTTACCTGTAATGTGACATATTACAGATGGAGTTGAAGACTTAGACGATGCGGAGGATATTTAGATTTATTATGAAGTTTTGAGTATGTTGGCATGTTTAAGTTTTATTTTGAGGATATGAAACATTTATTTATGTTTTAGTTGGATTTTGATATTTGAAGTTTATTTTGGTTTAGTTTTTGTTTTTATGGTTTTGATATTGTGGTGGTAGTGATCTGGTAGATCACAGGGCACAATTTTTAAGAGGAGACTCTGCCCAAATTTTTCTAAGTTAAAAGTCACGGGTAAAAAATTACTAAGTCAAATGTTCGATAAGAATATATTCGATAAGAATAAAAACGTTTCCGCTAGACATAAGTTCAAAGTGATATTAAGTTTTTGAATTAAGTGTAGCCTTGTGTTCAAGAAATTGAACACGGCGGGCGACCCGTCTGGGCGGGCCGTCACAATTACGCTTCCGCTAAACTCTGTTAAGATTTAATTTATGGTTTTATTTTCAGTTGTTAAACATTTATATTTATGGAATAAATGGACTGGTTGTATTAAATTCTGTACTATGAGGCCTATTGATTTTCAATTGTATTTGGAATCAACGCCGGTGTTATCGATCCCGATCTCGGGGCGTGACATTTAAGTGGTATCAGAGCTAAACCAGGTTCCATAATCCTGCTGGGAAAACATTTCTGGTTGATACAAATTAACCGGAATATGAATCCCGGATCCAATAGACCAACTGATTAAATCTAAAAAAATCAGTTTGGGGGATCAAAATGACAGTCTGAAAAAAAAAAAAACTTAAATTGCCTACTGCCTATTCCATATCGCCGCCGCCGTCGCCGCTCCTTACCTGAAAGTAGACCCGTCACCACGAACGCCTCAACGAGACGAAGACACTACAACAAGAATCGAACCGAACGGACTACGATTTCCCGGCCAAATCGCCGATTACAACTCGCGCATGAAAAAGACGTCATTTTTCCGATGCGCCGTCTCCGACCACCGATGGTCCAATCGGGCATATCACTGAAACCGGAATCAACTCTAATACGAAAGCCCTCGACAATTTCCAAGTTCCAACTACCGGAAGATGTCCAATTGATCGATCGAAACCGAGCATTGAAGAACCCTAACCCTAGCTGGTGAAACTTTATTTGATAAATTGCTCGACCATTCGAACGCCAAATCTTAATTAACTTCGTGTTTATATTCGCCATGGTATGGGCAATAACAGCCCTCTGTCATATCTTTCTCACAAACAAAGTAACATGCTCAATTTTGAATCAAAGTTCACGCTGTAGAACCCTTAAATTTCGAAAACTTTGAGCTTCGATTTCTCTCAAATTCGAACACCATTTTCAAATTAATTCTGGGTTTATGATACCCATATAATGCTCATTAAAATCCCTTGGCCAATTTTGAATTTCCAGATCCAGATTGACAGAATTTTGAATCACAATTTTTGCACCCATTAGCCTATAAAAAGCTTGAGATTTATCATTCAATTTCTCAATCACTTAAACATAATTTTGTACACCAAAATTATGATAATTCATTTTCTGTTTTATATAAATTTTTGGTAAACAAGAATAAACTAAACTTTTAGATATTAGTGTTATATGTTTTTTTTTCAAAACTTTCTTTTAGCGTATTCTCTCCACAACTTTATTTTTTAAACTCATTTCTCATTGACAAATCTATATGATGACCATATAGTTTCGCTTGTAAGAATGACCTTAAACTTTGCAAATTTCTTCAATATTTTTAAGCTATGAACGTTTTGCAAATCGACAATCTTTATTAACATAAATTTAGAGGAGTGTAAATTATAACTGTAATATTAGCGGTGTGGAACCTTTATTTCTTTTATATAATTATCATTACAAACTGGATAATTAATTCAAAATATTACATATCTGATCCACAATACAAAAAGAAATAAACTCATGATAAATAAAATTAAATTTCCAAACGACATCACCAACATACATGAAAACACAATAAACTGCAAAAGAAAATACAAAATTAAAAACATTGGGGTTTCTTCAGACATGTCTTGAAGCTCGCCCTCGTCCAGATGAACCACCCTTGCTTCTAGCCAAACTTTAGACTAAAAAGTTCAGTCTCAGTAGTAATTACTGAAACCAAACACTAAATGATAACAAAGAAGATTTTAGAGGTGTGATTTTCAACTCAGCATCAAGCCATTATTTATAATAAAATTAAGGCTTGGATTGATGAATGACTCGATGTGGGAGAATTACTTTTGGACCAAAATTACAAATGTGTGAATTTGTAGGACATGGCTGGACGACCACCCCGTAACAACCGCAACCCATGATATGGATTTCCACGCAATAATGACAATGAAGCTGGAGGAAGCCAAGATCCACCACAATCTCCAAAAACGGGTTTAAGTCGTGAAGACTTCATGGACATAGCTACCATAGTAGCCACTACTCTTCAGGGGATTATTAACCCAAATGCTAATCAGGCGCAACCACAGCCTCAGCCTCAGCCGCATGGATAAAATATCATTATGAGTCTCTTCGCAAGAATCGAATGTCAACGTTCGATGGTAACTCAAAACCAGAAGTGGCTCAGCATTGGCTGAAAGAAGTAGAGAAACATCATAGACTACTGGAAGTGCCTCAAGAAATCAAAGTGGAAGTTACATCGCCATTTCTTGTTGACGATGCAAATAAGTGGTGGGATAGTATGTCACCCTCGATGGAAGTGACCGGACCAATCACTTGGCAAAGGTTCCGTGGTGCATTTCTAAAACAATACTTCCCAGCAGCCATTAAACTCCAAAAGTTGGAGGAATTTGATAACCTGACACAAACTCCAGGAATGTCAGTGGTAGAGTATTCCTCAAAATTCCATTCTCTTGGGACTTACGCCCCAACCATTATGGCAGATGATGACTTAAAGCTACACGGTTTCAAGAAGGGTCTGAACAGTCGGATCCAATCAGCATTAGCAGTGTTGGATACCATCAACTTTGAGGATGTGATGGGAGCAGCTATCAAGGCCGAGTCTGACATACACCGCCAAGAAGAAGAGTTCAAGCGCAAACGACCTCTCCCTCATCAGCCCTCTAACAATGGCCAGAAGTTCAAAAGGCCAAATCAGTTTCATAATCAACAAAGGGGATCTACATCTACCCCAAACAACAAAGAATTCCCAAAGTGCCCAATCTGTAATCTTGCACATACTGGGGAATGTCGTAGACAAAGTGGTGCTTGCTTCCGATGTGGGAAGTTTGGACATAGAATTGCTAATTGCTCTGAGACTGAGAAGAAGGGGACTGGAGCAGGCAATGGCATCCCTCCAAACAAACCCAATGCCAGGGTGTTCGCCATGACACAAAATGAGGCGAATAATGCCAATGACGTTGTGGCAGGTACTGTCTTAATCAACAAATTGCCTGCTTATGTGCTGTTTGATTGTGGTGCTACGCACTCATTTATATCTAAGAGGTTCGCTAAGAAGTTAAAATTTATTCCTGACATACTTAGTGAACCATATAGAGTAGCAACTCCTGCTAACAAAACCTTGGAAACACATAGTATTCATCGAGGTTGCAACATTCATATAAGTGACAAAAAGTTCAACACCGATCTGATTCAACTCAACATGGTGGAGTTTGATGCTATCCTAGGAATGGATTGGTTATCTAAACACCACGCCTTAGTTGACTGCCAAATTTTGTACTTAGAATTATTTCTAGCTGTTATTGCAGGTCAGCCTACACAAATAACAGATAAGCCCTGTTAAGGTTTAATTCTGCACTTAGAATTATTCATAGTTGTTATTGCAGGCCAGCCCTGCACATATAACAGGTCAGCCCTGTTAAGATTTAATTCTCTTAGAATAATTTCTAGTTGTAATTGCAGGTCAGCCCTGCACATATAACAGGTCAGCCATATTAAGATTTAATTTCTTAGAATTATTTCTAGTTGATTGTAGGTCATCCCTGCACAGATAACAGGTCAGCCTTGATCAGGTAACAGGTCAGCCTTGTTTAAGATTTAATTCTATACTTAGAATTATTTCTAGTCATTATTGCAGGTCAGTCCTGCCCGAAAAACAGGTCATCCCAGCCGAGATAACATATAATCCTTACAACATGGCAGCTCAGTTTAGACACTCTGGAGTTTTATTTGTTCCATGTTTATTGTCTGGTGCTCGACTGTATCTATTTACTCAACGCATGACTTTACTATTTTGTGAGCTCAGACATGTGTCATTTGCTCGATATATCTCATCTCGGGAGCTCACATCAACTTATTTATTTCTCGGCTCGGCATTACTTATGGAGATCATATCAGCCCGGAATTATTTACTCTTGCTTATTTCGGAGCTCACATCAACTTATTTATTCCTCGGCTTGGCATTACTTATGGAGCTCATATCAGCCCGGAATTATTTGCTCTTGCTTATTTCGGAGCTCACATCAACTTATTTATTCATCGGCTCGGCATTACTTATGGAGCTCATATCAGCTCGGAATTTTTTGCTGTTGCTTATTTCGGATCTCAGATCAGGTCGGCCGAGCATCATTCGCTTATATTTATCATGTGGAGTCCAGCTCAACTCGGATCAATATTATCAGCCCTTATTATCTCAGATTAGGAGCTCAGGTCGGGAGAGCAATATCCGCTCATATTTATTATATATGGAGCTCAGGTCGGGCGACCTTATGTCCTCAGTTTATTATTTTTGGAGCTCAGTTGCCATTGCAGGTCAGCCCTGCCCAGATAACAGGTCAGCCCTGTTTAAAGATTTAATTCTATACTTAGAATTATTTTTAGTATTCATTGAAGGTCGGCCCTGCTAAGAGAACAAGTCAGCCCTGTAAAGATAGAAGGTCAGCCCTTCCTAGATAACAGGTCAGCCCTGCCTAGAAAACATGTCGGCCTTGTTTGAGGTTTACATGTCTGTCCAAATCAGCCTCCCTCTCCAGCTCGACTTGTTATCTATAGCCCAAGCATATTAAGCCAAAATCAGGTCTTGCCAAAATACCCGAACAATCGAGACAGTGTTACACTAGCTCGACTAGAGGGGGATACTGGTGTTACCCTGGTAAAAGTATGGACTCTGCAAGACTTGACTTGGGCAAGATCTCCACCTTGGCCACCCCCTGATCGGCCTCAGGAAGATCTCCAACTCGGCCACCCCAGCTCGGCCTCAGGAAGATCTCTAACTCGGCCACCCCAGCTCAGCCGCGTGGATGACCTCCACCTCGGCCACCCAATGTCGGCCTCGAGGATGACCTCCACCTTGGCCACCCCAGGTCGGCCTCGAGGATGACCTCCACCTCGGCCACCCCCAGGTCGGCCTCCAGGAATATCTACACCTGAGGAGTGATCTCATAAATCAGAGGCACAGAACATATCTCCGTACACGAATAATATCTTAAAAGCTGCAGAAATCGTACAAAGAGTGCAATAGTTGTATGTGGTCCCCATCACTGGGACTCTGACCCCTACCTTCAGCATCAGACAATGTCCCCTAGACCTTGGGTAGGTAGTTACAGGTTGTCTCCTTCATTCTCATATAAATACCAGATAACTCTCACCAAGCAAGGGACAGATTTTCCGTGAGAGAGCAGGCAGGGGGGTTGAGAGGGCATGAGGAAGGCCAAGACCTCTTTCTTGGGGGGAAAAGAGAGCATGTCTCCTTCCTCCTCAAGAACAAGCAGCAGTCGGGGCTCCCTTCCTCCTCCACCATTTTCATTTCTTAGCTCATTTCTTGTAAAGAAGACACTGTAAATCACACATATGTTTATACTGAAATTTATACCGGACTTGGTCCCGTGGTTTTTCCCCATCTTTTGGAGTTTTCCACGTAAAAAACCTGGTCTCATTTACTGATTAGTGTATTTTATACACTTATATATCTTCTTATTTTGAATGGTTTAGTGTTAGTTTTCGATCAGAATTACGCTTTTGGTTTTGTTCTGTGTTGTTTTGCAGGAATCCAGGTAATTATATGTTTTGTGGACTAAAAGGGTGAAAATGGCGGAAAGTACGGATGAATTGAAGTCAAAAACCTACACTTTCAATCATGGCAACAAGCGTAACTACGCCCACTTTTAGGCGTAACTACGCCTAAGCCACGACATTTGAGATTTTGAAGAATTTTTATAGGCGTAATTACGCCACTTTGGAGGCGTCATTACGCCTGTCACGCGGGAAGCCACATTTTTTGACACATCGACAGGCGTAACTACGCCACTTCGGAGGCGTCATTACGCCTGATGAATTTTGGAAATTTTGGACTGCTTTCCTTAATTGAGGCACGGGACTTTTAAGGGTTTGAGGGGTTCATTCTGAGGATTAGTCAGACTTAGACACACTTTTGGAGAGAAGGAGGCTAGGGTTGAAGAACGGAGAAAAATAACGACGACGGCTCGGAGCAAAAAGTAGAGAATTCATCACGAGACGGCGGCGTTCATCGGAGATCGAAGAATAGCGTCCAATTCGTTTCGTATCTCTAAACTTTTAGCAATTTTTATGGGTTATTTAAACATGTCTATTTGTTTAAATACTTCTAGCATGAGCTAATTTTATTTTCTAGGAGACGATGTAGCTTGTTTTGAAACTACGCCTATTATGAATTGATTGAAGTTTATTTGGATTTCCGTATGGTTTATTTATGTTTTCCTGTTCTTAATGCTTTTAATCTACTGGCCATGGATTGAATGATGTTATATTCGTGATCTATCACTCGGGAGAGGGGGTTGTGAATAGGAAAGAAGGAATTCGTATCGTGGTAGTTATATTGTTCGGAAGGCCCATAACTCCATAGAAGTCGTTAAAGGAATTACTGCGCTTTTACAATTGTTTGATATTCGATCTTAGATAGGGATATCAAGATTAATGTTAGATAATTACTTTTGCTTAACACTCGGGAGAGGGAGTAGAAACAAGTAAGAATTCTCGGCTAGTAAACTAGGAAATCCATAACATGGAAATCAAGGAATGATAAGTGTAGTGGATGAACAAGTGAAATCGTACTCCTAGATTCGTCTCCAATTGATTTCTTTTCAACTCAGTATTTGATCATTGTTAGTTAATTAATTTTTATTATTCGCATAACACTCAACTATTCGATTTTCTAAATAAAACAAAGATTATTTTAATTCAGTACTTAGATTTAACTATTTAATCAATCTCTGTGGGTTCGACATCTTTTTATACTAAAACTTGACTACCGTGCGCTTGCGGTAAGGGATTTTTTGCAACAATACACGTCTACCCTACCAAAATCCGAGGCAACATATTCAATTCTGGGTAGTTGGCTAATTCCTTATGGTCATTTTTTGGGATGCCAGCTCGCCTTGTTTGTTCAGGCGTGAGTTTAAGACCAAGATTGGCAGCTTGGTGGTACAGAATCAATCCCACTGTTTACATGAACTTTGTTTTCCAAATCACCTCGATTTATAATGTGATTGCCAATGCTTTTACATCCCATTTCCAAGGCTGCAAGGTATCAAGATTTTCTTGGTTCTTTTTGGCTAATGATTTATTTCGGCTTCATTCACAAATCAAGAGCAAGCTGGTCAGATGGATTAAACCTCCAAATAATCTAAAATTAAATACGGATGAATGCTTGAAGGGGAACCCGGGGATAAGCTGGTCAGATTTTCTTGGTCACGGAATGCCGATGGAAAGATGATTTTTGCCTATGCAATTTCTATGGGAACGCTACTAGCGTGCAAGCAGAAGCCAGAGCACTCCTATTCGGGGTTCACTTGTGTCTTGATAAGGAATTCTCGAATTTTACAATTGAAGTTGACTCCCTAATTTTAGTTCAAGTCATTCGAAAACAAATTTCTTGCCCTTGGTCAATTTGTCGAGAGGTGGAAGAACTTTGGGATCTTCTAAATGTTTCAGTGACCATCAACCATTGCTCAACCATTACTCCAGGGAAGCAAATCAAGTGGCTGACGATTGTAGAAGGTCGGATCAGTGTCAAGTTCCAATTTAGTTTTCGACTCGGATATTGATTTATCAAGGCTGGCCAGAGGAGCGCTTAGATTACATAAGCTCGGTTTTCCATCGATTCGATTGTGCAAATCTTGATATGATGTATTCGGTTTTTTAATTACCCTCTATATTGCCGGAGATTGATATATGTCCCCCTCCTTATTTTTTTGGTCATTAAAAAAACTGCTATTTTAAAAAAAATATTTGTGGTTATTTGGGAATAGATCTAAAATAGAGGTTATGTTTTAGGCATAAAAATGATTAAGGGATACAAATTATGATTTTGAAATCAACTTGGGAAATAAATTAAAGTAAGGGCATTTTTGTGAAGATCTAAAATAATTTGTTTATTTATCAATTCGAGAGGATACTTTTGAGGATTTAATATTTGTTATACTAAACACCATTTTATTGTAAACCCAACTTTATTCTTTATCTTTTACACAGTATATATATATATAATACTGAGACTATTTTAGGATAAATGTTTGTTCAACATTTCTAATTATTGTGTTGGGGAGACTCGAACTTGAGTTGAAATAAGAAGATTTAAGCGATTGACCAATATGACACTGCCCGATTGTCTAGGATAACTGTTTTGGTATGACTCGTTTAACACAAATCTTTTCAATTTTATATGAAGTTTTCATTTCGTGGATTTATTAATAATTTTGATATTACTCGGTATTTTTTTCTTTTTTTCCTTAATTCCAGCGTTAGATCAGTTTTACCTATTTATTCTATTACTTTAAATATAGGAAGTCAAAATTAAATCAATTATTTGAAAATTTTAATTTATAAATAATCATAATTAAATCATTTATTTAAAAAAATAAAAAAAATTTATACATTTATATTACAAGCACGATATTAGTAGATATAAATCTCTAATATCTTATCGAATATGTTATTGTTACAATATATCTATCAATTGAGCTATTATATTTTGAAGTATAATTTAATAATTGAGTGAATTTATCTTATTTTATTATATTATATATTGTAAATTAAATTTTTTATTATATATTCCAGAGAAATATTATTTTGAGAAAAAGAGTGGCAAAAGCATTTTATATTTATTTTTAGAGTTTGGGGTTTTTATTACATCATTAATTAAACGTATAAAAAATATTTGGTTGGACCGAAGTTAATAGATTGTACGACATAATCACCATGTTCGAGCAATTTATTGAAAGGACACGGTATAATTAATGGGGTGTGTTAACGATCTCATTTCTATACATTCGATTTTACAAATATATATATATATATATATATATATATATATTTGTGTTTTAGTCTTGCATAACATCGGGTCCATATAAATATTTTTTGATAGATTAACAAAACCAGTTGTACCTGGAGGGTAAAAGAGTACTTTCACTATCCTGCCTCCCCAAACGTTGCAAGCTGTGAATGACAGCGACACGCAACAGTATCATGCTCTCCTTTTATTGCTCTCAATACGCCAGAAGGCCCACAACCTAAAAAATTCTTCAAAAAATAAAAAAATAATATTTTTTTTTCGGAGAAATGGGAAAATGAGAAAGCATTAGCGTTAAGGGTGGCGGTAAAACAGGGGTGGCGGTAAGAAAAAAAGAAGAAATCTGAGCTAAATATAGCAAAAAGAAGAGATCTTTGGCTGTACAATTAATATTTGGTCATAACAAAATGCCCCCTGAAAATCTGGCCTCCTTATTTTTAATATTGTTTGTTCATTTCAATGTGCTTAATGTTTGTTTATTATTAATCCCTGCAAAATTATATAAAAAATGCCATTTTTTGAGTGGTAAATATTGCTCTAGAAGATAAATTCTTTTGGTTCTGAGTTTTGTGGTATTTTTGCATTTTTTTTTAGATCCGTCTTAGCTTTTCTTGGGGGAGGTGCGTCTTTTCATCTGGTTTTTGGGTTTTCTGCCAAGGGGAGGGAACTTGAAGTTGTTCTCTCTCCTGAATTCTGTGTAATATATTTTTTCTATACCTTTGAATGGAATGCTGTACTGTGATTGTGTAGTTTGATTCGGGTTCAGTGAGGTAAATTTTCTGTGGGTTTGGGTCGAAGTTCCGGTTTTATTCTGAGGATTACTTTTTGTTTGAGGAGGAAGAATTTTTTTGAAGAAAAGAAGGGGTGGGTGGATAAAAAGGATGAGTTGCTTTTCTTGCATGAGCCTTCGGCGCAAGGATGTGAGGGATTACGATGAATATATGACTCCAAGATCAATGGGTGGTTCAGGTTCTTTTTCTTTCTTGTTTCTTTAGTTCTATTGTTCAATTTTTTTGTGATTTGATTACATTTAGCGATTCATATTTCTTTACTGAATGCATTCTCATAATTGTTTTGTTTTCAAACTATGGTTTGATATGTAGTTTGTAGTAAGAGGATTTATTTGTTGAGGATTTGGAGTGCTGGAATATTGATCTCTTAATAGTTATGCTCATTTTTATGTAGAAAGTGGAAAAAAAGGAAATTCTGTGAGGGTAAAAACCAATGAAAGCAACGGCCAAAAGGGCAATGTGGCACGCAGCTTCTCGTTCAAGGAGCTCGCAATGGCGACACAGAATTTTCGGGAGGCCAATTTGATCGGTGAAGGTGGTTTTGGAAGCGTTTATAAAGGCCGATTAGAATCTGGCCTGGTAAGCTCTTTGTAATTTTTGAATTTGGATGTTCCAAAACATGTAGTTTGTGGATTAGAAACTACAGAAGCATAGGTTCAAAGAATCTGTTAAATTGGTTGTGTAACGTTGGTACAATTTGTTCTTTGAGTGGTGCTAATCTTGGACTCCAATGATCAGATTGTTGCGGTGAAGCAACTTAATCTTGAAGGCCTTCAAGGGAATCAAGAATTCATAGTGGAGGTTCTTATGTTGAGTTTATTGCACCATCCGAACCTCGTGAACTTGATCGGGTATTGTACTGATGGTGATCAGAGGCTCCTAGTTTACGAGTTCATGCCAATGGGTAGCCTGGAAAATCATCTATTCGGTAATTTATGATATAGTATTTAGTTGAAACAATGTATATCAGTATGTTTCATTCTTCACTCGTGTGTGATGTTGTAGCCTTATACTCATCTCTATCGGTGGTTAACATGGCTCTGAGTCATAATATGGCTAATATGGCATTCGGAATTTTTGTCACTGGCTTGCTGAAGCTAGCTTTTCCATATAATATATGCAAGTAAAATGATAGGGACACTTGAAATAGAGAAAACCATTTTAATGGCTGTGTTTCATGCTTAGTGCTTTGTTTAAATCTATTCAACGTTCTGGATGCCTTTCTCATAGAAACATAGTGTAGGACCTAACTTATTTTCCATTTACCGAGCCCCGAAAAGGAACTCAACCCTTGTAAATTGGGACTCAATATTTCAGTTTACCTTGAATCTTGTACAATCTTTGAGCTTAAAAAAACATTCTTACGGATTATTTATCCTCTATGCTGTCTTATTTTCCTATAAAGATACTTGGCCTAGTCATTCACATGATTAGCCGTGAGAATGCCTTATCCTTTGATAGTATGTTAATATTTTTGTCAGATATAGTGCCTGGTCAGAAGCCACTTAATTGGAGCACAAGGCTGAAAATTGCTGTTGGTGCAGCTCGAGGCCTCGAATATCTTCATTGCAAAGCAAATCCGCCAGTCATCTACCGTGATTTGAAATCATCAAACATATTGTTGGACAATGACTTCAATGTGAAGCTTTCCGATTTTGGACTTGCCAAACTAGGACCTGTTGGTGACAACACTCACGTTTCTACACGAGTCATGGGGACTTATGGGTACTGTGCCCCAGAATATGCCATGAGCGGCAAACTAACTCTAAAATCGGACATCTATAGCTTTGGTGTGGTTCTGTTGGAACTGATTACCGGTCGCAAGGCTATTGACTGCACTAGAAAACCTGGAGAGCAGAATTTGGTTGTATGGGTGAGTTTCTAGTCTTTTGCTTCCAGTTTAATGTAACCTATCAAGATAATTTTTCGGGAATGAATTTGCTCTGGAAAATGTGAGGTTCTTTTTCCATGTTTTCATGTGAACAAAATCTAGAAATAGAAGCATTTTCAGATATATTTTCTTGTAAACAAATGTTTGCTCATTTAGTCTACAAAAACTCTCTGATGTTTCCCAAAGTTCTTAGATACGTTCGGTCCTATATGTGATTGACTGCATTAGAACTTATTAGAAGCCAAAAAAATATGTCATAGAATTAGATTTGGTATTATTATGATTATGTAGTTCCTCCTACTTTGGACACCATTTTGTGCGAAGGATATGTCATTGATTATTTCTGCATGCAACGTTTGGCTCGAGTTCTATAATAGTTGGAGTTATACATAATTCTATATTCCAGTTCTGTCAATATATTATCTCGATATTTTCATCCATCTATTATCTCATTCCATGGAGCAAACGGTTAATATTTGTTTATAAAGAGATGATGATGGCCATGGAGCAAACGGTTAATATTTGTTTATAAAGTGATGATGATGGCCATTTAACCTAGGAGAAATAATATAAACTTTGCTTCTGAACAAGAATGATTTCGCCCCCTGCAGTCTCATCCTTTTCTGAAGGACCGTACGAAATTTTCCCAGATGGTGGACCCTCTACTAGAAGGGCGTTTCTCGACCCGAAGTCTGCACCACGCTATTGCAATAACATCCATGTGTCTTCAAGAACAAGCTAGTTTCCGCCCCCTGATAAGTGATATTGTTATGGCACTCGAATACTTAGCTTCTCGAGCTGAGGATTCTTGTCGAAGCAGATCTCACAGTAGGACATTATCGTCACCATCTCAGATGGACGTTAAAGTTGAGTCCAGAGGAAAAGAACTCGGAAACTAATGCATTTTCTTGAAGTTTCCGCAGCAAATGGCTAGGACATAAATGTCATCTGTTGATTCATATGGTAAGCAGCGTTCATACGTTGGCTACATATTTCACGATTTGTTTGAGCTGATCTAACATGGGCTTTACATTTTATGGCCGCCAAAAATTTACACTGAATGTTATCATCTTTTGTAGCTATATACTGTAAATACTTGTACTTGTTGCTGACACCTTTTCTTTTCTTTTCGGTTTTATAAGTGGCGGGAAAGTCGAATGTTCCTTCGGTTTATAAGCATTTAGAAGCAGAAACTCGAATTTGAGCCCTGATGTGAATTAGTTTACCTGTTTTTAGTGTTTTAGTGCTCATATATTCTTGAATGAATCGTCTGCAATAACGTCATATGCTCATCACTATTGTACCGGTAGAGTCCGGGGTGGCGCTAGTAGGGGGCGTTGCGCGCTCTTAATAAATTTTCCTGTAATCGAGCCTATATTTCCTTTTACAATATAGGGTAACATAGAAGCTTGATCCTGTAAATTTTTTTTTTTCAATGTTTCTAGTCTCTTGCCTCTGGGGTGCTAATGTGGCATTGGCTGATTTAGGAGAAAATAGCATATAAATCATTGAATATAGTATGGTTTGGTTTTTACTCATTGCTAATAGAAGATTTTCTTGATTTTGTACATGAAAGTTTGTATCGATCTTGTTGAAGGTTCTATATTTTTACATTGTTTGGGGCACGGGCATGATGTGATAAACGAATGATCTACTTAGCGAAGTCGTCGATAGGCGAGGTGGTTCGGGATTTTAACTCGACTTTGGCTCGGTCTATGTGAGGTTCGTTTAAAAATTGACCGGTTCATAAGGCCGATTTTTTAAAATATTAAACCTCAACTCGAACACAATTCATTAAATCCCATGCATAAAAAAATTGATCTTGTTGAAAATGTATGGTTAAGTGTAATGTTTGCTTTAACATAATTCGACATCTAAGTAAGCAAAAATTATTACTGTCTTGAAAGGTACTGCCGGCATAACAGCATTAAAGTAACCCTCCATAGAATGATAAACGAACGTTTATTCACATATTCACACCCCTTAATACTTTGTATCACTTTGCGTATTGTAATTGGTTGATTAAAATGATTAATTATTTATACCACCAAAACCACTATCTGTCGCCACCAGCAGTCACTGTCTACTATCACGAGACGTTGGCCACTGCTGGAGATCCGAAAATTTCACCTTATAAGTCGTTTTAGCATAACAATATAAAACTTAACATGCAAATTTTTAATTTATTTTGTGTCACGCCCCGAGATCGGAGCGCGTGACATTGGCGTTGATTCCAAACATTAATTAAAAATCAACATGCCTCGTGTACAGATCTATGATAAAAATCAGTATATTTATTCCATAGAAAATAATAATCGTCTTTACAATTGATATTACAAAATACAATTGTCTCGGATTAATCAAATATGCGGAAGCGTAAATAAAACTAATAAATTCTTGAAGGTTCTTCGTGGATCATCATCTCCAAAATTTGTTCTTGTAATTCTTTATCGATCTTTTCTTTTCGTCTTTGTCTGGGAGGGGAGGTAATGGGGTGAGTGTTTGGGAAAAACGCCCAGCAAGTAGGGGCCGATTGAACATAGGAAAACATACATATATTCCTAGCAAAAATCTTTTAAACATTTCTTTATCAAATCCATAGATCTTGGCATATAAACACATCTTTTTACTCATAAACACATCTTTCACATATTCACATAATGACTTATTGGATTCAAGAGGTGGCTCCCGTGGTGTAGCACTTTGCTCTTAAGGATCAAGAGGTGACTCACATGCATGTGGCACGCCCACATCATATAGCACTTTACCCCGCCGAATCAAGTGGTGACTCATACACATGTAGCACTTTGCTCCGCAAAGTCCTTCATTCATGATCATGTCACATACTTGTTTAGATTTAAAAAAATAATCCTCATCTTTGATGTTCAACCAAAAGTTTAAAACATAAATAATGTTTTGAAAACGAAATGGAATTGTAGCAAAAACCCACTTACAATGTTAAATAACCGAAGCGTGCTAAGATGAGATCCGGGTTGAGAAAATGGTGTGAATCTCCTCCTCTCTTCTCGAAGGTTACGAAAATGTGTGTGTGTGTAATGTGTGAGTGCTAATGTTTCAAAAATGGTGAGTAGTAGTATAGGTTTAAGGCATGAGGTGGTTTTATGCAAGCTAGGGTGGGAATTAGGGGTGGAAATCCCATGATTTATGTCTTTCAATTGCAAAGATCAAGATAGGTCAAAAAAAATGGTGTCTTGGTTGGTTAGTCTTTTCTTGATATGTAATATTGTGATTTATAGATCAATTTCTTTAGCCTTTTATTGACAAGATTGAGGATAAATGATAATTGGATGGTATTATGATAATTAGGATATTATTGAGGTAATTAAATGGGTTAATGAATGGTCATCATTATCACAATTTAGAAATGCAAAAATTAGGGTCATCACATTTTGTATAAGGAGATGAAAATTACCTTTAAATATATATACTACCATATTATTCATAATATTTCATTTCCCACCAGTTTTTATTATGAATATTTATATACTAATATATAATATATGATTGTTCATTTTTTTCTTCATTTGAGAATGTCCATCGCTTTCCCTTAATCAGTAGACCAAATTGAGGAATTGGGAACAAAATCAATCTTACTTCGATTTGAGTCTTAATTTTTCATGCTGATCAGGAGCTTAAGCATAAATTTTGGTAAGGGGGCAAAACAATATTTAAAAAAAATAGAGAGCAAAAAAATGTTAATGGTCAAATTATAATTTAATGGGAGGCAAAATATAATTTTTGAGGGATAAATTGAAATTTTTGGGAGTAAAATACTATTTTTTTTTAAAAAAAAAAAAAACTTGCAAGGGATGCAAGTTGCCCAAGGTAGGAAGTTTTTTCATCATTTAACTTTCAATTTGCTCCATTATACGTCCTTATGATTTCAACTCCGTAACTTTGGTTCTTTTATATTTCTTATATAAGCAATTTTGGTCCAATAAGTTTATAACCTGTAATTTTGATCTTTTAATTATCAGGACCCATAGTTTTTATCATTTATATTTTGTCACATTACAATTTTAGTCCTTTATATGTCAGTATCCGGAATTTTCATCCTTGTAGTCAAAATATAAGTATCAGAATGTGTAATCCTCGAGCAAACCCATAAAAATTGGGTCATCGACCACTGCTAACCACCCATTTTGTTATGCTTAATTTTTTTTAATGTTTCACTCCTCAATATGATACGTGGAAGCTATTCTGCGCTAAGATTTTAATGAGTGATGCAAATTAAATATTGATAATTAGCTATAAAATACTTTTCGAAAACAGCTTTTTTATAAATAGTCATGAAAACTCTGTTTTGGCCAACAAAAAATCATAATCTAGTCACAAAAGCTAGCATGTAAATGCACACAATATCCAAATTAGAAGTAAATGGCTAACTAACAGTTTTTCTGGCCACAAAAATCAACTGAATAAGATCTAATCATCGTAGAAATTGTAGTTAATATCCAAATCATTATTCCTTTTAATGCAGCAGTAGCTTCTCAATTCTTATTGACATTATTGCCTTTCATCTTTATGAGTTTTGATAATGTGATAAACTCCTTACCCCCTTCATAACTGTGAGGATCTGTTCATAATCAAGTGTTTAATTATAACATAATGATTATTTATTTGTAAACAGCGGAAGATTCGACATGACCTCCGCGCACGAGGAACATACCAGAAAAAATGAAAAGCACAATATCATATCACAGTGCAGCAAGTAAACACATAATACTATAGCATGCATCACAGGCACCCAACACATAAGCCGTACTAAAAATATATATATCATACCATAGTGATGCGTGTAAACGTATCACAAGTGTACGGTGTCAAGTTTTAGTATAGGAATTTGAAAGTACGAATGTCGAACCCACAAGGATTGAAAATTAAGTTATACCAAGTACTGTAATTAAAATAGTCTCGACTTTATTTAGATAAACAATCAATTGAATTAACTAATTAATCTACTAAAATAAAATAATAAATTAACAAGACGAAAATTTAAGTGGAGAAAATCAATGAGAACGGATTTTAGAGGTTCGACTTCACAACTATCTACTATATCGTGTTCTTCTAATTTATTAACCACGAATCCTATGTTATTCTATTACCTCTCTCGAGTGTTAAATAGAAATAATCATTCAAAATCATCTTGATGTGTCCACCTAAGATAAATTATTAAACAATTTCAATAGCGCTAGATACATGTAATGGCTTCGTTGAAGTTATACGTCTCTCGACTATATAAACTTCCAACGATGTAAATTCCTACTGTCCTATTCAAAACCCCGTCTCTCGAGTGATAGATTCTAAATAAATATGACGATTCAACTAGTGATCAGTTAATTGAAACACAAACAAATCAGGAATCACAAATAAACCAAACGAAAAACCAAAATATATTCAATCAATAATCAACGACATAATTTCAAGTCAAGATACGTATAACTCTAGAATAATAAATTAGTTCATGAATAAATTAAATAAACACATAGACATGTTCTTAATCATCATAAACTTAGAGGAAAAGATAATCAAACGAATTGGATGATAGCCTCCGTCTCCGGTAGTCACCGTCGTCTTCTACGTCGTCAAAATCTCTGCCTTTCAATATACGTGCACCGCCTCCAATTGATCTCCTCCCCTTCTATGTCACTATCGGTCTTCTTCTCGGTTATGCTCGGTTAATAACGTGAATATCTTCATGTATTTCTCTGGCTGCTGCTCTACTTTGTCCGTGAATCCTCTCCTTTCTCAGTCAATATGCTATCTATTTATATTAAAATATTCTAAGTTGGATCCCACATCTCACACGTGAAATCTCCTCCTTTGTCATTGGTCAATCTCTTTCCTTAATCTCAATCTTTTATTCCCTTTCTTATCAAAACTAACATAATAAATATTATATTCTTGCTGATAAAATAATCCGCATCTAATAATATCTCTTCCTTTTCTTTTGACTTTCCTTCTCCTCGATGCTTGCTCTTCCTCTATCTCACGTGACTTATTTCTTCCCAAAAGTACGTTGCTAACCTGCTGATGGCGTGTTGCTCTGGTCCAATGTGAATTTTGAGACTTTTGGATAAAATTCTAGAATATAAGGCGCTTGGGCGTGGTTTGGCAGATTTTATACGGTGATGCAACTGCCTCAATACTGAATTTTCATCTTTTCAATCCATTTTGGATCCTTGTGACGATTACGCACTTTTCATCATCTTTTGATAATAAAATGTCTCATTTATTGGATTCCTACAAAATAACAAAAACAACAAAAAGACGTAATTCTGCTAAAATACCAATAAAAGTAAAGTAAAAGAGAATAAAATATAAGTGCAACTATGCACTTATCACATAGCATGCACAATATATCTCCAGCACATATTTCATACACAATATATTTACATAATACCATCAGCAGGAAGTAAAACACCGAATAATCACAAATAAGCAAGACTGGACTGAAATAAACCCAAATTACATAATTATACGATCCAGGACACACCCTGATATAATTTAACTATGCTACGAGTGGGAAAGAGACAAAAGAAACAACATCATGTAAGACTTCATCGAGTACCCCTTTGGGATCCTGGTTACCTGTAATAGCTGTCATTGTCCAATATGAAACTATCAAGCAATTACAACATGTATCTATAAAATGTAGGGCTGCTTATCGAGGTGAACCGGTCCGGTTCCTTAACGGTTTTCCGTTTTTTTTTATGTTGTAAATGTTTCCTCAATGATGTTCATCACAAATTCAATATATTTCTTCTTCATTTCATAATATAGCATACAAATAATTGTAAAGACATGGCAATTGAAAATCTAAATAAAAAAATATTATTATTTAGTACTTAGCAGTCTTCATAATTGATAAGTATTGTTTTGGCGTTCTCTTCTTCTTGCTCGGCATAATGATTTACGAATTCGTCAACCGTCCCATCTCTTCTATTTTTACATTCTGCTTCAAACCAATCTTTAAGTAACGCGAGCATGCATAACGAATCAGCTGGTAGACTACTTCTGTAGTCTCCAATAATACGGCCGCATGTTGAGAATGCCGATTCAGAAGCGACGCTTGAAGCTTGTACAGCATACACGTCTCTAGCCATTTTGGCTAAGATAGGGAATTGTGTTGCATTGGACTTCCACCATTGTAAGACGACGAATTTGTCTTCGGTTAGAAATTGATAATTCAGATAAATTTGCAACTCAGTCGACGTGCTAGTAGAATGTCATTTTCCCTTAAGTTTTTTCCTGCCCAGCATTCTAAGCAAATTGATGTCTCCACCTTTAGATTGAGCTTGAAGTATTTTTCGTTACAAGAATTGTTATGAAAAAATACACAACACAACATCCCCTATTTATAGTTTTTTTTTTTATTAAATTTTTTTTTTTTAAAAAATAAAATTTGTTAACTTTGGCAACGGCTAAGTGTCGTTGCCAACATTAACAATTAATTGAAGGCAACGACTTTATATTTTTATAGCCGTTGCCTTCTTCAGATATTTTTTTTTTTTTTTTTTTTAAAACTACCGGTTCCGGTTCCGGTTCTGGAACCGGAACCAAACCGGTAGCACCGACACCGGCGGTGCTACCGGTTCGGTTATTATGAATCACCCCGGACCGGTTTCTAACCGGTTCCGGGGCGGATTGGAACCGTTAAGTCCGGTTCCGGTTTCGGACCGGACTTAACGGTCCGAATTCGGGTCGGGTCCGGATTGACCCGGCCCGGTAAACACCCCTAATAAAATGTGATATATGATGGCATGCAATGCAATGCAATGTAATGCGATGCATGAAAGGTACAAATCATCTCGGGATAGCAAAAGTCCAGGATCCAAGGAATGACTATCAAATATCTCAAGATACCAGAATATCAAAATCCAAAGAAAGGTATCTTCAATCAATATAATGCTCGAGCAGGGCGTCGAATCGCTCATCGCTACAACATCACTCTCAGTCGAGCCATCGGCGGTTGATGTGACTAGAAATAGACACATCTATTACGCTTAATTGTCTACGATTTGGTATATTTTGATGGATAAATTGATACATATGCTACCTAATCGTATATTTATGTAAATGTAGGGAAAAGTGAAGAAATCAAGCTAAAATGATGAAAGAAGCAATAAAGTTGAAGAAAAGAGGAAAAAACCGGAATCAAAGACACATGTTGCTCCTTTCTCCTCAAATTTCTATGTATTCCAGCCAAGTTTTGGGAATGTGGTCCATATAAAAGTTGTAGAACTTTGAGTTATCTTCGCGTGGACAGCTGACTCGTCGAATTCGGAGTTCGTGTGTGAAAGTTATGGCCAAAATACAAAACTCGCCAGAAAAATGGAGGACAGGCGTAATTACGCCATTCACAGGCGTAATTACGCCAACGCTACGGCATGTCTAGGCGTAGCTACGCCATTATACGCGTATTTACGCCTGAAGACTTTTGGAAAATTAAAAAACTTGATTTCTTTCCTTCCCACATGGATTTTACCCTACTCCATCAGCCTCCATACCTCATATACACGATTTTTACCTCATTTTAAGCATAATTTCATACTCTTAGAATATTTTAGGATTTTAGATTAATTTTCTTTCAAAGTTTTCTTCAAGAACGACGAAGAACGGAACCGGAATTGACAAGCCGGAATCGTGATTTATATTAGTAATTTCTTTTCCTTTATTTATTTAATGTTTTCCATTGAATTTTTATTGCTTTTAGATTTAATTATGCTAGGCTAAAACCCTTCGATTCTTGGTTGAAGGGATACCTACTTTTGGATTTAAATCTTTTATGAAAATTCGGTTTGATTGTTGAATTAATCTTCGATTTCAATTGGTTTCTCAGAATTCGAATTCCATGATTGTTGTGCTTGTGTATTAGACCGATCACCTAATATTCAATAACATAATCGATAGTTTGCTAAGAAACAACTAAGATTAATAATTAACCGGCTGTAGGTGTTATTGAATTCTTAGGAGAAACGATTGAGTAATCAATTCTAACGGCTGTAGTTTTTATTGATTAGATTTGTCGAACTCATTAGTTTTGAAAACTATCATTGATTTAATCATTAACGGCTGTAGTGGTGATTAGAGATTTGGTAAGGGTTGAATTGAATGCTGTTTTCTCTTTGACTACGAATAAGATGAGTAGGAATTGAATTTCCAATCGATAGATAATTGAAAGAATTTGAATGTTTTGATTTGATGACTAAAAGATAATTTTCCAAAAGTACGGTTACCTGAAAACCAAGAATCGCTTTAATCCCATAAGTTTTAATCATTTTAGTTAGACTCGTTAATTAGTTTGATATTTGCTAAGTAGTAGTAATCAAGTCCAAACCCCCCATTGTTACTAGTTCTTTGATAATTGACACAAAATAAATTTACCTTCCCTGTGAGATCGATCCCTACTTCCACTACTACATATTTTTGTTATTAACTGAAGAAGGGTTAATTTGGGCGTACACGATAAACGCTACCAAATTTTGGCGCCGTTGCCGGGGAGGGCAACATTTATTTGTGTCGATTTTTTTTTATTTTTTATCCCGCATTACTACTTTGGTTTGTTAATGAGTACAGGTGGATCGTTCAATCACGAAGATAACTTTTACTACGATCCTGAGATTGAGAGGACGCTACATCAGAGAAGGAGAGAAGCAAGGCTGCTTGAAGAGGAAGAAAGGAACAACATGGCTGCAAATCAAAGCTTGAGGCAGCTCGCAAATCCTACCTTGGATCAACAACCGCTCTGCATCAGTTTCCCTGCTCTGGCCAATAACGTAAATTTTGAACTCAAATCTGGTTTAATTCACTTATTGCCATCTTTTCATGGTCTTGCAGGTGAAAACCCACATAAGCATCTGATGGAATTCCACGTGGTGTGCACTACCATGAAGCCGACCGGAATCACTGAGGATCAAATAAAGCTAAGAGCGTTCCCGTTTTCTCTAAAGGACGCTGCAAAAGACTGGCTCTTCTACTTACCATCCGGATCGATCACCACGTGGACTGACTTACAAAGAATATTTCTAGAAAAGTACTTCCCAGCTTCACGGGCAACGAACTTGAGGAAAGAGATATATGGTGTGAAGCAGCTCTACGAGGAATCACTACACGAGTACTGGGAGAGATTCAAGAAGTTGTGCGCAAGTTGTCCACAACACCAGATAAGTGAACACCTTCTCATCCAATACTTTTATGAAGGTTTACTTTCTTCTGACAGGAACTTAGTGGATGCGGCAAGCGGAGGAGCATTTATAGATAAAACAGCGGAGGAAGCTAGAAGGTTGATAGCTAACATGGCGGCCAACTCCCAACAATTCGGATCTGTGCGCCATGGGCAACCGCAAAGAAAAGAGGTAAACGTATCAAACTTAGAACAACAACTGATAGACCTCACTTTTCTTGTGCGTGGTATGGCAGGTGGAAATGTAGGAAAGACAAAGCCGTGTGGAATCTGTCTGGCTGCGAACCATTCCACAGACGCATGCCCATCACTACAAGAGACAACCACGGAGAACGTGAATGCTGCGGGAGGATTCCCAGGGCCACCACAAAGGAGTTATGACCATCCACCAAACAACTACAATCAAGGGTGGAGAGATCATTCAAACCAAGGCTATGGTAACCAACAGATGAACCAACCTCCACCCTATAGACCGCCATATCAGCGACCTCCACCATCGGCAGTGCACCCTCCCTCTGACAGGTTAGAACATAGCATCCAAATTATTGCTGAAAATAGCTTACAATTTCAACAGGAGACGAGGGCAAGCATCCAGAGCTTGACGACGCAGATGGGACAATTGGCAACTTCAATCAGCAAGATCGAAGCAAGGATTTCAAATGGACTGCCGTCACAACCAGAGATGAACCCGCGGGAAAATGTGAGTGCTATCACAGTGAATGTGAATGAAGATGCAGCTGAAGAAAAGGTGGTACTGACACCACCCCAAAAAGAAGAGATGACGGAGACAGAGACAGATGTTGAAGAGCCAATGCAAGGGGAGGAACCACGAGGTAAGTACCACAAACTTTCTGAATATAAAGAACCACCCCCTTTCCCCCAAGCATTGAAGGACAATAGGAAAGGTGCCGGACTCAAAGGCCTCTACGAGATGAGTCCACGCTACAAAGAGCAAGCCCCATTGCATGAAACCGTGAATGAGGATCGAAACAAGGAACACAAGGGGCAGCCCAAGGTCGAGCTCAATGACAATGTTTCGGCGGATAACCAAAGAAGCATCCCCATTAAATGCAAGGACCCAGGTATGTTCTTTATCCCATGTGAGATTAGAGGTACTAAGATTGAGAAGGCTATGCTCGATTTAGGGTCGTCCATAAATGTCTTGCCTTACTCAATGTACTCTCAACTGAAGATGGGACCTTTAAAAAGAAATAGAGCAGTTATTCACTTAGCTGATAAATCCATGGTCACACCTAAGGGGATAATAGAGGACGTAGTTGTGCATGTAAAGAATTTGGTCTTCACAGCCGATTTCTATGTCTTAGACATGAGAAATGGTGATCCTTCTAGTCTAATTATTTTAGGAAGACCATTCTTGAAATCATCAAATTCAGTAATCAATATGAATAGCGGTTTGATAACCATGGAGTCTAATGGTGAAATTGAAAAATTCAACATGTATGAACCCATTAAACCTCTTGAGCATTCTAGTTACGCTATTGATGTACATGATGATTATGATTCTGATTTTGATAATGATGAGTTGTGGGAAATGGGAAAGGCTACTGATGGCCTTGACGAGAAGAGAGGTATGGATCCTCCTCCTGTGCATACTGTTCATACTATTGCTGCTTTATCTACTCATGATACTGCTGATCCTCTTATTTCTCAATTGCAGGATCGTACCATTGGAAAGAAGCATCCTCCGGATCGACCATGTCAATCACGTGCCGAAGGAGTAAGGACTGAGGACGACCACTCAAAGGGCAACAGGCCGAAATACCGAGGAGTGAAGAAGATATTGAGGTGGTTAAGGAAGGATAGAGCAACACTGCATCAACCACCTTGATAGAGGACTGGCGTCGGGCCACCGACGTTAAACAGAGGCGCTGCTTGGGAGGCAACCCAAGGGGAGTTAGTTTCCCTTTTACCCTTTTATTTTTATTGCTTTTTAGTTGAACTTTTCTCTTCTCTTGTCTTTTTGCCTTACATTGGGGACAATGTAAGATTTAAGTATGGGGGAGGGATTAGTGGCTTGTTATTGCTTTTCTATTACAAAAATACAAAAAAAAAATCGAAAAATTTGAAAATTTTGAGCTCATAGCTAGTAATGAACGCATGCTTAGAATCACTAGCCCATGATGAAACCTAATTGATATCATGCATGCTTTTGAACATAGGTGAATTGTTAACCTTGGAACACTTTGAACTCTAATGCAGATTTTACTTTAACTTAGTAGTTGAATATTTTGAGCACATTATTGTCATGACTTGTGAAGTGTGCATCACTTAGTGAAGATTGTGTAAATTTTGTGATAGTCTTAAGAAGTCTCTAATACATGCTAGAACTTAACTACATGCTCTTTGAGGCGTATGTCTAGACTACTTGCAAACATGAAAGTGATATAGGCAATCTTTGATGCGTTTGAGCCTTTCAAGCCTACCATGTAAACAAAATCAATCTCTAGTACCCTTTTTGAGCCTTAACATAAAAGAATGGGAGTATGCTAAGCATACTCAAGACCCCCATTCAACATTCCTTGACTAGCTTATCATCCTTCCCTAATGAGCCTAAATGTGATTTTAATCCATACCTTTTAAGGGAGTATGATGTATTTCATTCAAATGCACTTGGGAATCATTGAAGTATATTTGTGAGCTTATTTGTCAAAAGAATGGAATGCATGAAAGAAAAAGGAATGCCTTGAGAAAATAGATAAAAATATGACTCCAGGGGGAGCCAAGGCACAAAAGAAGAAAAGTGTTGAAATAAACCTTGTGAAAAAGAACGAAGTTGAAAAACTCATGCAAGAAGAGAAGTTTTAGTGTGCATTTCATCATACTCTCTTGTTTGATATATCCTACCTTTCTTTCATAAGCCAATACCTAGGCCAAGCTACAAGCTAATAAAGACCTACTTGATTTATGTTTGCAAAGTAGCTAAGATAGTGGAGAAGAATGTGCAAGTGAGCTTATACTTGTGTTAGTGTATGACTTGAACTATTATGGCTTTGCATATTTTGAATCTATAATTTGTACACAACACTTGTTTATGACCACACACACACGTTCACTACTTTGTTGAGTATGAGATGTTTAGGGATTGAACTTGTTCCACTGTTAACTTTTCACCGCCTTTCATTACTATGCATGTTTTAAATTGTTGAGGCATAAAAGTGAGGACAAGTTAGTTTGTTATGATGCTATGAGCCAAGCAAAAAAATATTGTAGTTTTGATTATTTACTCGAGGTCGAGTAAAGAGTAAGTATGGGGGTGTTTGATGTGACTAGAAATAGACACATCTATTACGCTTAATTGTCTACGATTTGGTATATTTTGATGGATAAATTGATACATATGCTACCTAATCGTATATTTATGTAAATGTAGGGAAAAGTGAAGAAATCAAGCTAAAATGATGAAAGAAGCAATAAAGTTGAAGAAAAGAGGAAAAAACCGGAATCAAAGACACATGTTGCTCCTTTCTCCTCAAATTTCTATGTATTCCAGCCAAGTTTTGGGAATGTGGTCCATATAAAAGTTGTAGAACTTTGAGTTATCTTCGCGTGGACAGCTGACTCGTCGAATTCGGAGTTCGTGTGTGAAAGTTATGGCCAAAATACAAAACTCGCCAGAAAAATGGAGGACATGCGTAATTACGCCATTCACAGGCGTAATTACGCCAACGCTACGGCATGTCTAGGCGTAGCTACGCCATTATACGCGTATTTACGCCTGAAGACTTTTGGAAAATTAAAAAACTTGATTTCTTTCCTTCCCACATGGATTTTACCCTACTCCATCAGCCTCCATACCTCATATACACGATTTTACCTCATTTTAAGCATAATTTCATACTCTTAGAATATTTTAGGATTTTAGATTAATTTTCTTTCAAAGTTTTCTTCAAGAACGACGAAGAACGGAACCGGAATTGACAAGCCGGAATCGTGATTTATATTAGTAATTTCTTTTCCTTTATTTATTTAATGTTTTCCATTGAATTTTATTGCTTTTAGATTTAATTATGCTAGGCTAAAACCCTTCGATTCTTGGTTGAAGGGATATCTACTTTTGGATTTAAATCTTTTATGAAAATTCGGTTTGATTGTTGAATTAATCTTCGATTTCAATTGGTTTCTCAGAATTCGAATTCCATGATTGTTGTGCTTGTGTATTAGACCGATCACCTAATATTCAATAACATAATCGATAGTTTGCTAAGAAACAACTAAGATTAATAATTAACCGGCTGTAGGTGTTATTGAATTCTTAGGAGAAACGATTGAGTAATCAATTCTAACGGCTGTAGTTTTTATTGATTAGATTTGTCGAACTCATTAGTTTTGAAAACTATCATTGATTTAATCATTAACGGCTGTAGTGGTGATTAGAGATTTGGTAAGGGTTGAATTGAATGCTGTTTTCTCTTTGACTACGAATAAGATGAGTAGGAATTGAATTTCCAATCGATAGATAATTGAAAGAATTTGAATGTTTTGATTTGATGACTAAAAGATAATTTTCCAAAAGTACGGTTACCTGAAAACCAAGAATCGCTTTAATCCCATAAGTTTTAATCATTTTAGTTAGACTCGTTAATTAGTTTGATATTTGCTAAGTAGTAGTAATCAAGTCCAAACCCCCCATTGTTACTAGTTCTTTGATAATTGACACAAATAAATTTACCTTCCCTGTGAGATCGATCCCTACTTCCACTACTACATATTTTTGTTATTAACTGAAGAAGGGTTAATTTGGGCGTACACGATAAACGCTACCAGCGGTCCATCATCCCTCGTGTCTGGGCAACGTCGGCACACTCGTCGCTACGGCATCTCTCAGCTCACTCTCTCCGCCGAGCCCTTGGTGTGCTCATCATCCCAAGACATGCATCACATATCAACGAAAGAATCGGTAGAATCAACATGATGACTTCTTGTTGCCATCTGGGCTATGACTTCGATGTGGACACATCGCCGGTTTGGGTATCGACCTTATTGGCTGAGCCAGATATCTATGAGAACATCATGAGAGCTGAGAGGACAGATGATGAGGTTCTGAGATGGACATCATTAGCACTTCAGGGTCAGCCATCAAAGTTCAGAGTAGTTGAGGATGGTTCTCTGAGACTCGGTAACCGATGGGTAGTTCCAGGTACGCCGGAGTTGCGTAGAGGAATCTTGGAGCGAGCTCATAGTAGCCGATTCAGTATCCACCCAGGAGGGAGGAAGATGTATAAGGACTTATGTGATCAGTTCTGGTGGAAGTGGATGAAGCGTGATGTGATCGCTTTTGTCAAGAGGTGTTTGATCTGTCAGCAGGTTAAGGCAGAGAGGCAGAGACCCGGTGGCGAAATGAGGAGCTTAGAGATACCGGAGTGGAAGTGGGAACACATATCTATGGACTTTGTGACCCACTTGCCGAGGATTACTTCAGGTTGTGATGCCATTTGGGTGATCATTGACAGGCTGACGAAGGTAGCTCACTTCATCCCCTACAGTATGACGTACACATACTTGAGGATGGCTCAGTTGTATGTCCGGGACATAGTGAGACTGCATGGGATTCCAGTGTCTATTGTGTCTGACAGAGATCCGCGGTTCACATCTCATTTCTGGGGAGGTTTACAGTCAGCTTTGGGCACTTATCATCCCCAGATGGATGGTTAGACTGAGCGCCCTACACAGACGCTCGAGGACATGCTACGGGCGTGTGTGCTAGAATTTGATGCCTCATGGCAAGACTCTTTGGCCTTGGTAGAGTTTTCTTACAACAACAGCTATCAGGCGAGTATTCAGATGGCACCGTTTGAGGCTTTGTATGGTAGGCATTGTAGGTCGCCGTTATACTGGGATGACTTGACCAATAGAGCAGTGGGAGGACCCGAATTGATTCGGGAGATGGAGGATAAGGTAAAGGTTATCCGTCTGAAAATGAAGGCAGCCCAAGATAAGCAAGCAGCTTATGCGAATAAACGGCGGAGACCGTTGGAATTTCAGTTGGGAGACAGAGTCTTTTTGAAGATCTCACCTTTCAGGGGTGTGGTTCGGTCTGGTATGCGTGGTAAATTGTCTCCGAGATATGTGGGACCATATGATATTTTGCAGCGCATCGGTACCTTGGCTTACCGTTTGGCACTACCACCGTCGTTGTCTGGTATTCACGACGTGTTCCATGTATCTATGCTGCGGAAATATGAGCCGGATCCGTCGCATGTATTGCAGCCTTCTGAGGTTCAGTTGGATTCTGATGTATCATATGAGGAACGACCAGTCAGGATTTTGGATAGGGCTGATCGCAGACTCCGGAATAAAGTAATACCGATGGTCAAGGTTCAGTGGGATCGCAGGGGTGTCGAGGAGGCCACGTGGGAGACGGAGCAGCACATGATGCAGCACTACCCGGAGTTATTTTCTGGTATGTAGTTTATGTTTGGTTTCGACTGGGTAAGTGCATGCGATTTCGGGGTCGAAATCTTATAAGTAGGGGAGTATTGTGATATCCCCGAAATAATTAATTGCAATTGGGCGTTAATTATGTTTTTGTGATTTTTATGGTGATAATTAATAATTGTGTTGACATTAATTATTTTGGTGAAATGCTTAGTCACATGGTAGGAATGACCCGGTAGAGCATTTCGGGGTGCATGTTATGCATGTTGGGTAATTGGGGGTTATAGTGGTTTAAATGATATGGTTTGTGATTATTTGGGTGAATCATGTTTTTAATTGTGATTTTGGTGCCTTATGGTAAAATGCCTTTTAAATATCATGTTGGGGTGTTTTATACACCATGGGATTAGTGGAGTGCAATCTATTTTTTTTAAAAACCATTCCACTTAACACCCCCCAATCCCCATTATACCACCACTTGCTACTTTCCCAAATATCTCACCCCAAAACCCTTCTCCTCCTTACATTTTCGAATTTGGGCAAAGAAGTGGAGAGAAACCCTTCCAAAAATTTGATTTGTGGAGTTTGTTGGGAGATTTGAAGTCCCCAAGAGGTATGGATACCTCCATGTGACTTTTATTGTGTTTGGTTTGAATTTGATATGGTTTTGAAATGGGTTTTTATGGGTTGGTATTTTTTGGTTGAATGTTGGGTTTTTGGGATGTTTAAGGTGTATTTTGTAGGTTATATTGTGTTTAATGTTGTTGGTTTGAAGGTAGGAGAGTTGGTATGGATTGGAGAAGAATTTTGGAGCAAAAATGGTGGTTTTTCGGGTTACAGAGGTTGGCGATCGATCGCCCATTTCAGGCGATCGATCGCGAGCTGGCAGTGCGCTTTTGGAGCGCCTGGCGATCGATCGCCACTCTTGGGCGATCGATCGGAGAGGCTGGCGATCGATCGCGCCATTTGTGGCGATCGATCGCCAAAGCAGAGAAAATTCAGGATCGGGCAGTAGGGTCTCGCGATCGATCGCCCGCCCCAGGCGATCGATCGCGAAAGGCAAAATTTGGTGTTTTTGGATTTTTTTGTGGAATTTTTGATATTGGACTATTATTGGCTCCTAATATCGATTTGTGTGAATGTGTAGAACCATCCCAGGTGGCCACACAGCTTAGGAGATAAAGTCCACGATATCTCCACTTTTGGAACTAAGGTACGTAGTGAAACGTATAGGCATCGGACGGTAAAACGTATTTATTACGCTATAAATTGGTTATGCATTATGGTTGCGTATATGGTCTCATTATGCATTATGGTTGCATACATGATTGGAATATGCATTATGGTTGCATGTGATTATGGGTCGATATTATATTACAGTGATGAAGAATGCTTGCCGCCTTCATGTCGAAGCGATGATAGAATACTTGCTGCTGTCATATTATAGCGATGAAGAATATTTGCCGCAAACATGTCGAAGCGAAGGATAATGCCGCTGTCATGTTGATGCGAGGGATATTATACCGCTAATATGTCGAAGCGAGGGGTGCCACTGATATAATGAGACTGGGATTGGCCATTGGTATACATGGAAAGGATGCATGTCATGACATACATTATTGGTGTTATAATCAATTGATTGTAATTATGGTACAGGGACAACCAAGGGAGCTTCTATATATGTGTTAAATACAGGAAGTGATTTGCATTTATGGTTTATGCATTGAATTATGATCATATTATTGTGAATATGGTTTATATACATGCTCATGGTTTTGGGGTTGTTCCTGTAGGTACTTTTGGGCGGACGGGCTGAGGCGGGTTGATGCGGTGAGCCAGTGAGGAGTGCTTTTGGCATAGCAGGCCTAATTCTTTTGTATAGTTTCTACTTTAGGAGTAGTGTAAAACTATAGGATTAACATTCAATTGGTTGGGAATGTAATTAATCCCTTTTGAAAATTTTATTTTGGCCTGTAATCTTAACGGCTCAATACATCAACACGAACTTTATAGTCTTATATGCATGTTTAGCTCTATTACGCCTTTTATCCGCACTTAAGGAACTAGAGTCCTTACAATGTAATGCGATGAATGAAAGGTACAAATCATCTTGGGATAGCAAAAGTCCAGAATCAAGGAATGGCTATCAAATATCTCAAGATACCACAATATCGAAGTCCAAAGAAAGGTATCATCAATCAATATCATGCTCGAGCAGGGCGTCGACTCGCTCATTGCTACAACATCTCTCTCAGTCAAGCCATCGGCGGTCCATCATCCCTCGTGTCTGGGCGACGTCGGCACACTAGTCGCTACGGTATCTCTCAGCTCACTCTCTCCGCCGAGCCTTCGGTGTGCCCATCATCCCCAGACACGCATCACAGATACCAACGAAAAAGATAAGGGTATCAACGAAAGAATCGGTAGAATCAACATGACGTGCTCAATGTCCATGCGTGTCAATGCATCATGCCATTATCATAATCTCATATAATGCAACTTAATATGTCCAACGTGAAAGTCATATGTCGATGTAAATTTATTGAAAAAGATGTGTGTTAACAAAACATTTATTTTCGTACATCGATATATCAACTATGAATGCTCATCAAGTAAAATCACATAGCCAAGTAATTTCACGTATGCCACATAAGTTCAGAAAATCATGTATCAAATAATACAGATACCCGTCGTATGTTACCGATCGCAACATACCTCATTCCTCGTTTATCGGTTGAATTGAATCATATCGTGTAGAATGTCAATCTACATATCATGAATAATTACATCATTCGACTATTAGTCCCTATATAAACTGTAGTTCAAAAGAATACATACTCCAATTACTTATTAAATAAACTGATGTGATTAAATCTAAATATAGTGTTTCTACATCACCTTCTTATTCGTAATTATATTTTGTTCCTTCTATCATTCTTACTTAAGAAGTAGTACAGTATTGAAAGTGTAGCTAAAATATAGTGCATAAAATGAATAAGTAGCCACCTCAAAATATAAATATTTAATTATAAATAAATTTAAAGTTTGCTATCCTCTTTAATAATCGAATCAATGCTTTAGAAGTAGTAGTAAGTGGTTTAATACCAGGTACGATACAAAGATGATAGTCACTGTAAGATAATTACGATTGTATTCAATTACTTACTCATTAATAGGCTGCATATTTTTATTTCCCCCAAACCAGAGCAGAATGCCAACTCTTTGATTTAAGGAAAGGAAAAGAGTAATAAACATGACTATAGCTTTGTTTTGCTATATTGCTTTATTACTATAGGTTTATTATTGAAATTACCTATAATGTATATATCATATCTTCAGTTACTTTAATTTATGTGCTGCCCTCTATTTTAGAGCCGAACAGCAACAAAACACCCATTTATACAAACAAATTCCATCTCACCATTACAACAAAATTCTCAATTTGTAGAGCATGTATACATTGTAAGATCAAGAAATGTTAGACGTATAAAACACCAAGGCTGTGCTTGGTAGGTGTGATAGGATAAGTGATGGATAGATTAAAAAGTGGATAATGACTTGATTATGAGTTGATAAGATAAAACATGGATAGACTATATTGTGTTTGGTTCGTATGATTACTAAAGTATGATAAGTAATAATGTGTTTGGTTTACTTGATAATATGTGGTATGGATTAATTTTATTCATAAAATGACCAAATCACCCTTGCATTTATTAATGTATTTACATATTAAATATTTATTAATTAATAAATTCATTTAATTAATTAAATTTAAAAAATTAGTAAGTATTAATATTTTTAATTTAATAAATTATTTTACTATTTTATTAAATAAATAAAAATAAATTATTAATTAAATCGAAACAAATTAAACTTAATTTTCTAAAACAATTTAAATTTAATTAATTAATTTAATTATGAATAAAATATTAAAATATATTAATATCAGTTGTTTTACTTTTGCCAACCCTAACTCCTTTCATTTTGCAACACCACACCCCACGACCGTTTCTCTTCTCCCTCTTTATCTTCTCTTTCTCCCTCTTTATGCCATTGCCGCTGCTCACCACGCCACCGCCGCTGTGGTTTTTTTCCCAAGTCTTCTCGCCGCGTCTAAGGCTTACCCCTTTCTTCTTCGCGTCTTGAGCATTAAGTCTTCGAACGCGTTCACGACGGCTCAAAGCGGCATTGCTGGGTTTCTTCATTTATGATTTTTTTTTCATTTACGTTCATGAATATTAAAGCACTAATATCAGAGAGTACTTTGTTGATTTCTGTTCCATTGGGTTAATTTGAAAGAGTTCACGCCAAGATCCACGGCGGCGAATGGGTTGTTTCGGCCATCACTGTTGACGGCTGGTGATGGGGTTGAGGCTACGCATTTTTTTTCTTTTTTATTTTTTTAGTTATTTGTTATGGTTTTTGGGAAGACAAGGTCAACATTATAAAATTGTCTTCTAATCTCTTTTACTGTTCAAACTTGGTTTCACAATCTTCCCACAAGTGAGGATCCAAATTCAGGGTTGAACAGTGCGTAACAGTGTCTAAAACCGGGGCTCCGAAAAATAGCTTCCATATCTATCACAGCAACCAAACATGGGACAAACATTTTTTTCCAACCTTAATTCTACTTACCAAACACAGCCCAAGTAATTGAAGAATCCCACTTGAAAGGTCACCCCTAAAGCAAATGAGTTTAGACATAGATACCCAAATTTAAATTTAAGATTTCACAATTTAAGAATAACAAGGGAAATAAAGAATTTCTGTACACCATACCCAACATTAACTTGATTCTTTGATAAATTGAACGTATATACTGTTAGTAATTTCTTAACGATCTAACCATTTTGTTAGATCAAATGCGGAATAAAATGGATAAATATTATACCTCCAGCCATTGTTTTTTGCTCACAAGATATTCTAGTTTTTGGCTCTTCTAAGCCTTCACAATCTCACTTTAGATGGTGTTTTATGGCTTAATTAGATTGTTAGCATAGGGACCCAAAACATGGTATTTATAGGCATTAACCATCATAGAGATTCTCCATAAGTTATGACATGGGGGAGATGAATCAATGTGGAATTTATGGGCCAATAAATGAACTAGTAACATCCTTAATGAACTAGTAACATCCTTATGCTTAATTCATATGTTACTAACATTCTCCCACTTGGTCCATATATTTCACCATTCACCACAGTAAGAAACAAAAATACATGAATCATGGCGATAGTTTCTCTTAATACGAGTATTATCTTCCATGTATCACAATGCGTCATGTTCCTCAAATCCCAGTCCATATTTCTTAATGAATAAACCATATGTTTATTCAAGGTCTAAACATCAATGATATTTCTCAAAATAAATGTGTACACAAGTCAAAATATGAGAAAATATCACAAACAGAGTTTCACAAACATTCGTTCTTATAACGAAATTTACATAGAGGAACCAAGTCCCATTCTTTCTACATGATCCTTAAATTTTAGTGGTGGCATGCCTTTTGTCAAAGGATCAGCAATCATTAATTCGGTACTAACGTGTTCAATAACCACTGTTTTATCTTTAACACGTTCTCTTATGGCAAGATACTTGATGTCGATGTGCTTGCTTTGACTACCACTTTTATTATTCTTAGCCATAAAAACTGCAGCCGAATTATCACAATACATTTTCAAAGGCCTAGAGATCGAATCAATGACTCTAAGTCCAGAAATGAAACTCTTCATCCATACACCATGTGATGTAGCCTCAAAACAAGATACGAACTCGGCTTCCATAGTGGAAGTAGCAGTCAATGTCTGCTTTGCGCTTCTCCAAGATACAGTTCCACCAGCAAACATAAAAATATATCCTGATGTTGATTTTTGTGAATCAACACAGCCAGCGAAGTCCGAATCAGAGTAGCCATTCACTTCTAGATTATCGGTCCGTCTATACATAAGCATGTAATCTTTGGTCCCCTTAAGGTACCTCATTACTTTTTTTGCAGCTCTCCAGTGGTCCATACCGGGATTACTCTGATATCTTCCTAACATCCCAACAATAAATGCAATGTCAGGTCTTGTGCAGACCTGAGCATACATTAGGCTTACAATGGCAGAAGCATAAGGAATGTTCTTCATTTGTTCCCTCTCAAAATCATTTTTCGGGCACTGGTTCAAGTTGAAACTGTCACCCTTCACAATGGGAGCTATACTTGGTGAACAATCTTTCATCCGAAATCTCTCTAAAACTTTGTTGATATAGGTCTCTTGAGATAGGCCCAGAATTCCTTGAATTCTGTCTCTATGTATCTTAATGCCTATGACATAAGAAGCATCACCCATATCTTTCATATCAAAGTTGTTAGAGAGAAATTGTTTCACCTCATGTAGCAAACCCTTATCATTGGTTGCAAGTAAAATGTCATCCACATATAGAATAAGGAAACAAATTTTACTCCCACTGACCTTCTGGTATATACATTGATCCATAATGTTCTCTACAAATCCAAATGAAGAGATAACATCATGAAATTTCAAATACCACTGACGGGAAGCTTGTTTCAATCCATATATAGATTTCTTGAGCCTGCACACCAATTGCTCACTACTACTAGAGGAAAATCCTTCTGGTTGTTTCATGTAAACATCTTCCTCTAGATCTCCATTTAGAAAAGCCGTTTTCACATCCATTTGTTGCAACTCCAAATCGAAATGTGCAACTAATGCCATGATGATACGAAGTGAATCTTTCTTTGATACATGAGAGAAGGTCTCCTTGTAGTCGATTCCTTCCTTTTGAGTAAATCCTTTTGCGACAAGTCTTGCTTTATATCTTTCAATGTTGCCTTTTGAGTCTTTCTTTGTTTTATAGACCCATTTACATCCTATGGCTTTTACACCATCAGGCAACTCAACAAGATCCCAGACTCCATTAGATGCCATAGAATTCAACTCATCTTTCATGGCATCATACCATAAACTTGGTTCTTTACAACTCATGGCTTGTGAAAACGTTTCAGGATCATTTTCGGCTCCAACATTATAGTCCGCTTCTTGTAAATACACAACATAATCACTAGGTATTGCTGATTTCCTTACTCTAGCAGATCTCCTTAATGTTATATCAACATTTTCTTCAGGATCATGTTGTTCAACTGGATGTTCAATAATTTATGGCAATTCTTGAACATCTTGATCTATTGGAATATTATCAACAGCTTGTGGAACTTCAATGATTGGTTGTCCAACACCCGTTTGAACTTGAGGAGTGTTACGAATGATAATCAATCTATCACTTGGAGTGGAAGTTTGAGCGTCAATATGATTTCTTTCAGAAACAATGTCCTAAAATCGATCGCTCCCACTGATCAAGTCATTCTCAAGAAACTTCGCATTTCTTGATTCCACAATCCTAGTGCTATGAGATGGACAATAGAATCTATAACCCTTTGACCTTTCGGCATATCCAATGAAATATCCACTAATGGTCCTTGGGTCTAGTTTCTTCTCTTGTGGGTTATAAACTCTTACTTCAGACGGGCATCCCCAAACACGTATATGTCGCAAACTTGGTTTCCAACCTTTGAATAATTCAAATGGTGTCTTTGGGACAGCCTTAGTTGGAACTCAGTTTAATATATACACTGCCGTTTTAAGAGCATCAGTCCACAAGGATTCAGGAAGCTTGGAGTTACTTCGCATACTCCTCACCATGTCCATTAAAGTTCGGTTTCTTCTTTCTGCTACACCATTTTGGTCCGGAGAACCAGGCATAGTGTATTGAGCAACTATCCCATGCTCTTGAAGAAACTTCGCAAATGGACCAGGTGCTTGTCCATCCTCAGTGTATCTACCATAATATTCTCCACCTCTATCTGTTCTAACGATTTTAATTGGTTTTTCGCATTGTTTCTCTACTCCGGCCTTAAAAACTTTAAAGGTGTCTAGTGCTTCGTTCTTGTTATGAAGCAAGTAGATATACATATATCGTGAATAATCATCAATGAGAGATGAAATATCTCGGACCATGCGAGTCTGTTACTGGACTACAAATATCTGAATGAATGATCTCTAATGTGTTTGTACTCCTCTTAGCACCTTTCTTGGACTTGTTGGTATGCTTTCCTTTAATGCAGTCCACACAAGTACTGAAATCAGTAAAATCCAAAGTACTAAGTACTCCATCATTCACTAATCTCTTAATCCTATCTATGGAGATATGACCCAATCTTCGGTGCCACAAAATAGAGGAATCCTCATTCATAACACATCGTTTTATACCAGTGTAAACATGCATAGTATCATAAGTAGCATTATTTTGTAAATCAATAGAGAAAAGCCCATCAGATAATGTACCATTCCCAACAAGATCAGATTTATAATATAAACTAAAAGATATTTCTGACAACTTAAAGGAATAACCAAACGGTACAAGTCTTGAAACTGAAATTAAATTCCTAGAAAAACTAGGAATATAAAATGTCTTTTCTAAATTCAAAATAAAACCACTGTTTAGAACTAGACTGCATGTTCCAACAGCTTCCACATGTGAGCTCATCTTATTTCCTGAATAAATGCATTGCTCACTTTCCACTGGTTTCCTTAGGTTTCGCATACCCTGCAAGGTATTCGAAATATGGATTGTAGAACCAGAATCAATCCACCATGTGTTATAAATAACACCAACCATATTAGATTCATAACAGACAAATGAGATTGATTTACCTTTTGTCTCAAGCCATTTCTTGAATTTGGTGCAATCTTTCTTCATGTGTCCCTTCTTTTACAGAAGAAACACTTAGATTCCTTCTTGATTCCACCTTGGGGGGGTATTTTACCTTTCCCTTTCCATTTGGCTTGGTTTATGTCCTTTCTTTCCGTTGCCATAAACACACTTCACTCTTTTCCATGGTCAATCTTCCCTCCTCTTGAACACACATGGTCATAAGTTCATTAATTGACCATTTATCCTTATGTGTGTTGTAGGATATCTTAAAGGGTCCATATTGACTTGGAAGAGTGTTCAAAATAAAATGCACAAGGAAAGATTCAGACATCTCAACCTCAAGAGTCTTTAGTTGAGCCGCGATGTCCCTCATTTGCATGATATGCTCACGCACACCTTTCACAGTAGTGATCCTCATGGATGAAAATTTCATAATTAGGGTGCTGGCTAGTGCTTTATCTGAAGTCTCAAACTGTTCATCTATAGCCTTCAGTAGAGCCTTGACATTTTTATGTTCTTCGAAGGAACCTTGAATACCAGCAGAGATTTTAGTCTTTATGAACATTAACCAGAGACGATTAGATCGCTCCCATTTTTCATAAAGATCAACCTCATCAGGAATGCTGATTTCATTGATCGGAGGTGGTTCGTCTTTCTTTATGGCATAATCAATGTCCATCCACCCTAAATGAAGAAGAATTCTCTCCTTCCAAACTTTATAGTTATCACCCTTTAGTTCGGGAATATCACACTTAACATCAGATAAATTCACAGATTGCATAACTGCATAAAAATCATCGTACATGCTTAGAATCCAAAATTTGAGACTAATTAACATAATTCATATTTTACCAATGTAAAATCATGCTTAAAAATATATGAATCTAGTGACATAAAACTTGCCTATGGGCTAAGGTCTTACTCAATTAGATTCATAATAACTATATGATAAAACTATCAAATTATGTTCATTTTCCTAATTCCTGTGGGTAATAGAAAATATAATTTGATATTCTATCCTAATTAATCATACAAATATAATAAAAATTCCTGTGGGAAAATCTATTATATTAAATATGACAAATTACAAGTAATGTTATAATGTGATCCCAAAACAGTTAATATATAATTTTGCAAAATTAAAGATGCTGTGGCTATTCCTTAATTCATTAAAATTATGTAGATCACACAACATTTAATTCACAAAAATGTGTTCATATAAATTGCACAAAACCATAAGCAATATGAACGCCAAATTTAATTTTAATGTACTAAATTATTTAACTCAATATTACATGTATAATTAAACAATAAAAATTATACATACAAAAACAACAAATAAATAATTTTAACATATAAAAATTAAATCATAAAACCATATATATACATACGTATATATAGTAATAATACTCTCGATTATAACATAACAATGTTATACAAAAAAAAAAAACTGCAAGCCATGTTCATCTCTTTCTTCAGCCGATGAAACCCGACCGAATGTTTCAAAGCTTTCAAGACAACAATACTTTGTCATTTAAACTTAAAAGCATGTTGGAAATTCTATTTCCTAATAATTTCTGATATCAGTTTTCATCAAGCACAAAAATTTAAAATTTTAGAAAAATTCAAAGTGTCACGGTAGGAACAAAATAACAAGACAGAGGTAAAATTTTGCTCTGATACCAACTGTTAGTGATTTCTTAACGATCTAACCATTTTGTTAGATCAAATGCGGAATAAAATGGATAAATATTATACCTCCAGCCATTGTTTTTTGCTCACAAGATATTCTAGTTTTTGGCTCTTCTAAGCCTTCACAATCTCACTTTAGATGGTGTTTTATGGCTTAATTAGATTGTTGGCATAGGGACCCAAAACATGGTATTTATAGGCTTTAACCATCATAGAGATTCTCCATAAGTTATGACATGGGGGAGATGAATCAATGTGGAATTCATGGGCCACTAAATGAACTAGTAACATCCTTAATGAACTAGTAACATCCTTATGCTTAATTCATATGTTACTAACATATACTTGTTCACAAACTACTTACACCTAATTCAGTGTTCTCGAATTTACAGATAAATATTTCCCAACATGTAGCACGCAACAAGCACTAAAATTACATGCAATTCTCCCAAGTTTAATTAATCAAGCTAAAACATGATTTAAATGGGTTAAATTCGATCAAGAACAGGATTTACACATTTTTCATCCTCACATACCGAAAACCAATCGTTCAACCCAACATGCATCGACCAAATTCAAACAAACTCCATCAAAATTCCAGGGGATTGCAGGGGAAGATCGATTATGGAACCAAAGAGGATTACCTGAACAATTTTAGAAGAATCGCCCCAAATTCGGACGAACTAGGGCTTCCAATTTCTGCGCTTTCTAAGCAAAATCCATGAAATCAGCGACGTAAACCGATGGTTCTTGGTATGAGAACGACCACTGGAGAGAGGGGAAGGTGGTGGTGGGTCGACCTCGGCGAATGGTGGTCGGACGTCAACGTGCGCGTGGCTTTTCCGGCGAAGCTCATGGCGCGAGAGAGAAAGAAACAGAGTATCGGGTTTCAGTGTGTGTGTGTTTCACGTTTTACTGCATGAAAAACTTAGCTGGATATGTATTAATACTATTGTTTCTAGTCCAGTTATGTACATCGTAGTGTCTCTAGCGTACTGATATATTAAATTTACAGACAACACCTGAGATTTATATCCACTAATATAACTCAAAATAAATTCTTTCATTTTAATAATTTGTTCCTAAAATATTATCGGGGTTTATTCGACCATGTCAAAATATATCATGTTCCGATTAAACTGTCAGTTGACATTCGTATTGTCAACTTGACATCTAATTAATTAATTCTAAATTAATTATTAATAAATTCCCAAATTATATTTAATTAGCAGTAATCAAATCTCGGGGTCTTACACTTCTCCCACAGATTTTGTCCTTGAAATCTCAAACATATATCCAGATCAACGCTCAACATATGGATCAGAATACACGACGTGATATATTGAATACAATAGAACAAATATATATCCTTACGATCCAAAATGCAAACAATATGTGTAACACGAAAGATCAAGTCCAATCTTATCAGGCTGAAAGACGTGATATAATCAATAATATATTCGCAACGAGCAACATGAAGAAAGAAAGAAAAAAATACATCGCGAGTGATCGATAAAGTTGGTGACAATGCAAATCTATAGGCAATGTTTCCAATTCGATCTCGGATCTTGCACTGCCAAATGTAACCAGATGATAGTTTGACTCACGTGACAAAACAATTAGTGTCTCCCATGGAGAAATTTTCCAGAAGCACACAACCTCCTAACTGAAATTCTATGGGTCGTCTTCGTTTAAAAGCATAACTTGCTTGACGATCCTGGGCAGCCATCATTTGCTAACTGAACAACTGAATCTTATCATTCGTTTTTCGTATTATATCAGGTCCAGTCAACTGGTTTTTCACCGATTTCTTTCCAAGCTAGAGGCGATCTTCAACGTCTCTCCTAAAAGATTTCAAAAGATGTTGAATCCTAAGCTCGTTTAGTAGTTATGAATATAGGAACTTTGATTAACGGCAAAGTTTCATGCCCTCCAAAGTTAAAATCATTCGCCACATTTCGCACATATCCTCGATAAACAACAGTCATATTCGTATAAAGATAAGTCCGCTCGTAAGGAAAGAAAGTGCAGACTTAGGAAGTTGATCAATAATGTTCAAAACATCATCATCATCTCTGGATGATCAAGAAATACGGGTCACAAAATCCATAGTCATATGTTCTCAATCATATTGGGGACTTTCAAAGCCATGAAGTAACCTTCCGAGTCTATTACTTTGGTTTAAACCTGCCTCAACATTTGTCAATGCATTATTAACGTCTTATCTCATATATCGCCATCAGAACTGAGGTCTCAGAATCACATACATATTTCGTATTCCGCGTAGGTAATGTCTTTACGGTCATGAACTTCTCGAATAATTTCGAAGGACAAAACAGAATTATCAGGATCAACTTATGAATCATAAGGTCGTAAAAACTATTAGTAGATGTCTGAAAGCAAGATGAATGTTATGAAGATACAAGTTCTAAAGATTCCTGAGTTGCACATCATTTCGTTAGGTTAATATGATGTTTAGAATAAATTCTGACTCAACTTGAAATGCTGAGACAATGATAGAATTTCTGGTATGACTGACAGGCTCAGTCAGAAGTACATATATCATCATGAACTTGGTGCTACAATCATAAGCTAGAATAGACTCGTAGACTTTACGACTGAGGCCGTTGATATTCATTCGTCTAGGATGATATTGAGCTTCACCATCGTAATCCTCAAAAGATTCATCAACCTGCGTTGCCTCGTAATCAGATCGGAATAGATATTTTAAGTTCTTGTGGTCCAAACAAAAATAAATTTCCCTCGTATAATTTATCACATCAGATTTTTAAAACAAAACATTTGTTACCAGTTCAAAACTATATACAGGGTCTCAAGAATATGAATTTCATACTCATCTGACCAAATACCTTTTTACTTTTTTGTATCAGTTGAGTAATAGGTTTAGCCATTTTAAAAAAACAAAAAAATAAAACTTTCCATAAATCGAACATTTGAAATCCCTCTAAACCATAAAACATCGAACCTCATGAACATTGGTAGGTCTTAGCCAGCTTAACCCTACTTCGACCTTATTTGAATCAACAGAAATGATACGTCAAGAATGACGTGGCGCAAGAGTATCGCTTCGATCATCCAAAATTTCGTTTAGATAGCTTGGCATACAGAATCATTTCCTGATAGGAAACTGAGATATCGATTACAGATCTGTCCTATTTTCTGTGGTGTCAGAATGAATGACAAAAACAGATTTGGTGGTTAATTCAAAGCATCAAAGTTACGCTCGTTTGGTCAGAGAAATATCTGATTCGCTTGAGTTAATCGCAAAAGAGATGTGATATTTTCATATTCTTTGCTATCGATAAGAAAGATAACCATCCTGTGAAATCCACATTCAGGTTGGATGGATTGATCAAAGTTATTTCATATATGAAATCTGATATATCTGTTTCGGATATTCGACACATCCTATTTCCATCGCGAAAGACTTTACAATTCGATCAAGAAATTGTCAAAGGATTCAACTGATCAAGTCCAAGAAAATATCAAGAATTAGAATATTCGTAGGACATAATCATACGTCGAGCAAACAAGATAGATTAAATGCGGATCTTGGTTTTGGATTGACACCGGATACTAGTCAAAGTGCAAATCTTCTCGTAGACGTACAGAAATGTCCGAAGTAGATCCTTAACATAAGACGATCATTGTTGAAATCATCTCAATTCAATAGCGAGTCAAGGTCTCTTTATCGATATGCTTACCAATCTTCATTGGAAGTATCTTCCAAAGTTCTACCATTTTAAGTTTTTTCTCAAAACTTTATCACAAATACACGGAGTCTATTCCGAGTTAATATTTGGGTCCATGCAACTTTAATATACCCAAACTTTTCACTCCAGTTAACCTGATCCATGATAGCTTCGAGCACAAGTTCACGCTCAACACTACTGTTGTGCGATCTCCAGGTCTGGATCTGTACCACTTCTAGATTTTCAGAAAATTAGGCTTTGCTTGAAAACGGATTCTATGGTACATCTACGCCAAGTTCATATATGAACCTTTTCATTAACGGTTTTCAAATATATAAAACCATATTTGCGCATCGTTCAATTCATGTTCTGGATGTACATCTGTACATTCTCTTAGTATGTATGCTGATGAGTCACAACATTTGTACTTCATCTATGTTATTAACGCATAACAACTTAAAGGCTCAATCCTTTTCTTAGAATTAAGATTGCATTATGAAGTACCACAACACAGAAGGAATTTCGACTTAGACATCCTGCCCTAAAATTCCATCTCCTCATATTAATCAATTAACATTGAACTACTTAAGGGACATCATCTTCTGTAGGTTCAATCAGACATTCATATATTAAATTTCATTCAACATATTTATCAGTTTATTCTTTTTACTTTTTGTAAAAATATCATACTCAAACCTCATTCCGATATAGCAATATCTCATCCTGTTCCAGCATCTCAATGCCGAAATCTAAATGGCTTTATCCTGGAGTTATCTCGATCACATCCAAGGACTCTCAATACCAATATCTCATAACTCCTTCAACCTTGTTATTTTCAATAGGTTCCAGAGCAACTTCATTGCTCAAAGACATCTTACTTATTAAACATTACATAAAACAGTTTGAATGCCTTATTTTATATGCATAATCTTCATTTATTTGATCAAATGCAGTATTCATTCAATAATGATAGGTTTCGTAGGTGCTCGAATGTAAACTCTTTCCCTATTAAGTTTTATCAAACATAGATATCAATATCGTGGTCAATATCAATACGACACGACTCAGTATTGGTCCATGCTGAAATTGCCTCTAAATTGGTGCCTCATACAATTCATAAACTTCCTCAAGTGATGTTTGGAAAGGAATATGCACTGGAGGATGTAGTGGAGGCTGCAATGGTTCCTTTGCTTGAAAATGTAATGGTGTTTGGGAGCATTGATCGGTAATAACCTAAAAGAGTGATAGACGCAGTTAATGTAAACCCTTAAAGGTGCCAGCGTATAAATGCACATGATATCCAAATTAGTAAGAAATAACAGAGAAAATGTAACCATTTTAGCAGTAGTATTTGTGCAACACCCCAATTTTCAAAATACTATATATATAAAATATTTTGGCAACATCTTTTTTACATATAAAAATCCAGAGAAACCACAAATTCAATATACAAAACAATCCATTTCACAAAGAACCTCATTAGAAAAACAATATTCCTGAGGAAAATCACTATCATCATAGTACTCATAATAATATTAATACATACTAGTTTGTATTGATATATTTCTAATTGACAAGTCTTTACGTTCAAAAACTGAATAAGTTAACAAGATAATGTAATAAAAACCAATGAGCTTCAAAAGATAATCCTACAAAAAGCCAAAACAAGATAACCCCATAACCCAGTAGGTCGTCATCCATGTATAGCGGATCTCAGAAACTCGTAGGAGCTTATCACCCTGGCCCACTAAGATCCGAGCCTCAGATATCGTAATGCTCAACTACAATGCAAGTGAGCTAGTGCTCAGTAAATAAAAATCATGCATGCTATGAAAATGATATGAGACACATTAAAACATTTATTCTGACAATGCATATACTGTTTTACTCAAATTCATATTTTTCACAGGCCCTTGACCCAGAATGCAACGAAACAGAGTTTTGAACAATAAACACTATGTTCATGCATTGTAGTTGCATGTGGATTGTCACTTACCTTTCACCAGTTGATGCCTTACTCTAGGTTTCTCAGGTATTACTTCCCAATTTTAGAGGTGAAACAATCTTGATTTACTCGATAACGATTGGAATCAACAAGTTGTTTGTAGGAATTCGATCTACAAGGTCAAATAATAGGGTTTTTTTATTAAAATATTCGATTTTCGAAAATAATTTAACAAATTAATCGTTTGTTTTTTTATTATGAAAGTAACCTAAGTCGCCATGGATGGCGACTTCATTTGAAGTCGCCATCTGACATGGCGACTTGAATACAAATTCTTAAAAAAATATTATTTTTTCGATGTCGCCATGTCAGATGGCAATTTCACCTAAAGTCGACATCTGACATGGCGACTTCCATAAAAATTCTTTAAAAAAATATTATTTTCTGATGTCGCCATCTGACATGGCGACATTTTTAAATTTTTTTTTTTTCCCGGTGTCGGTATATAACGACATAAGTTTTTTTTGTTTTTAAATGTTGTCGCCATCTGAGATGGCGACAATTAAAAAAAAATATTTTTTATTTAATGTCGCCATTTTAGATGGCGACAATAATCAATTACTTTGTCTATAAAATCGAACAAAATGTTACTCATTTTGAACTGTAAAGCAAAATCTCTTCGGCATTCGTAAACAAATTCTCTTCAGAATTCGTGAATATTCAAATTCTCTTCAGAATTCGTGAATATTTTCTCTGCAGGTACGTTGTTATACAAATAATCAAATTTAATAATATTATATATAATGTACTAATTTATAAAATTTGTGTTTATTTTTTAAGGTATGTCAATTAAAGTTTTGTTGTATTAGGGAGGCGATATATTACAAGGTTAAGAATCTGTTCGATATGATCGTGGTCCGTCGAAAGGCATGACAATATCTCGCACTATTAATTATTTGCAGTTAGTGAACGACGTATATGATATTACTAGCATCGACCGTAACCAGTTCATTCTGAAAATATATTGTAAATATATATTTAGTGATTTTTCTAGGATAAAACAAACATTTTTTCCCGTTGACAGTGATTACAATTTAGCATGGGTATTGGATTCTGAACAAAATTATAGTTGTTTGGAGATGTATATACAAACAGAACGAAGAGCTTATGATTTTATTACAGAAATGCCAACAAGTGGTAGTGGTCCATTTGTAGTAGATACAGAAAGACCAACTACCTCTAGGATTCAAGATGATGCTCCTATAGTTGCTGACAATATTGTTCCCGAGCCACTAGCAGACAGTTTTGTGGATTTTGGAGATGATATTCAGACTGAACCGGAGGAAATTCCATCTGAGGATGAGTCTGATGACGATGAGGTTGATATTGAAGAAGTGCCAGATAATGTATCAGACACAACCACGACAAATACTCATGTCCTTTATCCAACAATTCCATTCTTCTCAATGACACATCCTGAAGTATTTGGAGACTCATTAGACATTCCAACAGGTAAATGGGGGAGTTATTACGACTACTTCAAAGGGAATATCCATCTAGATATGGTCTTAAAAAATAAAGCTCATTTGCAGGCAGCTGTAAAGGATTACTCTGTACGTGTTGCGAAACGGGAGTACCTTGTTGTCAAGAGTACAAAAACATTGTGGAAAGTGGTGTGCAAACACAGTACAGAAGATATGCCTTGTAGATGGTACATGCGGGCCTCGTTGAAGAAAAAAGTTGGATTATTCAAAATAAACAAGTATGGAGGTTCTCACACTTGCCTTTTGAGTGAGCTGTCGGTCGATCATGCAAATTTGGACAAAAACATGATTGCTAGCTTGTTAGTGGAAATTGTTCGGCGTGATCCAGCTTACGAATAAAATATGTAATTCAAACAGTGAAATATAAATATGGATTTGAGATCTCCTATGCAAAAGGATGGTTTAGTTTGCGACGTGCTGTTGAGAATGTATACGGAACATGGGAGAGCTCCGTGAAGAAATTGCCTTACTATATGGGAGCTTTGTAAAAATGAAATCCCGGCACAGTCGTTGAGTGGGTTCACCTTGAAAATGCCAGACCAATAGAAAAGACTTTGAATTACGTGTTATGGGCCTTCCATCCATGTGTACAAGGATTTCAACATTGCCGCCGGGTAATAAGTGTGGATGGAACACATCTGTATACGAAATATCAACATAAGATGTTGATTGTCGTGGCAATGGACGCGAATAATCAAATCTTACCTTTGGCATTTGCAATTGTTGACGAAGAAAACTTTGTGTCATGGAGATAGTTTTTGGAGATGATTAGCAAGCATATTGTGAGAAGATCTGAGGGTGGTGTATGTTTGATTTCTGACCGTCATCCAGACCTCATTGCTGCAGCCGATTGTATTCCTGACTTCAAATCACCCCGTGGAGTACATCGATTTTGTTTGAGACATGTTTGTTCAAACTTTAATAGTCGCTTCAAATCCGTTCATTTGAAAGACTTATGTTGGAGAGCGAGATCAGAAAATCAGGTCAGAAAATTTGATCGCACAATGGAAGAGATTAAACTTATAGAACCAAGGGCTTTTGATTACTTGTGCCGTATTGATAAGTGTCAATGGTCACTTGCTCATGACTGAGGCTGGCGTTGTGGTATCATGACCACAAATATGTCAGAATGCATAAATGGAGTTATGAAAGGTGCTCGTCGTCTTCCAATCACCGCCATTGTGCAATTAACTTTTGATCGTTGTGTGCTATATTTTTTCGAACGGCTTAAGAAGACGGAGCGAATGATTCAAAATAATCAAGAATGGCCAGGTTATGTGTTCGAAAGATATGGTCGTGCTGACTATCATTCCATCCATCATGATGTCCAGATGTTCGATCGTAGACGTCTAACTGCTTCTGTTATCACAAGAGTACAACCAGGATTTGGGGGTAATACGCATGTTGTGTATTTAAAATTCGGGGAATGCTCTTGTGGAAAATGGAAAGAGTTCGGAATACCTTGCTCGCATGTGATCCAAGTGTGTCGAAAGTATGGCTTAAACGCTAAAACTTTTGTGAAGCCATATTATAATATGAATGAATATTGGAGCACATATCAAGGACAATTCGAACCAATGTGGGGGGAGGAGCATTGGGACACCCCATGTTTTGAGTTGTACCACAACTCCACTATGCGAAAAAGCAGAAGAGTAGGTCGAGATCGAACAACGCGCATTCAGAATGAGATGGATTGGCCAGAAGCCCTTGCAAGATGACAAATTGCTTCAACTTCTCGAAATCAGTAAATTTTTTAACGTGTAATTGATTGTATGTTTATTGTGTAAATGATTTTACGTTATTGTGACATTTCTGTAAATACAATAACCTAACAAAATTGCCTGATGAATCAGGGTACATAATTCCCCCTAATATCATTAACGCACAAACCCGTGTAAACTTAGCAACATCATCTGGCGTACTATGTACCCCTAAGGGATTTTGCAGCAAATGATTTTTCAAAACAACTAATCTCAACCTCGCACCTTTAAAATATTTGATATCTGGTATGAATCCTAAATATGTATGGCAATATTCTTGCCATTCAGGTAGAGTCATATCATAATCTATCCCAGACACTACGACGCCATCTACTGGCAACGCCCATATTACTGCAATGTCTTGTAGTGTGATGGACGCTTCTCCCGATCTAAGATGAAATGTGTGTGTTTCACGGCGTCATCTCTCAACTAAAGCCGTGATCAGGTGCATGTCAAGTTCAATCTTACCACACCTATATATACCATAAAATCCAATAACATGCAACAAATTAACAACACGTATATCTAATGGACACATATCCCAAAAATAGCTATCTGGGTTTCTCACACGAAGTATACTATCCATATCACCTCCCCATACATCCTCAGATCGATGTGAAGACTGCAACGACAAAAGATGTGTGTCAACCGGGCCTGGTTGTCTCATTTGATCCATCCTGAAATATAATACAAAAATTAACAACATTAATCTCAACATTACAAAAACTACCCGCTGACAGCCTACGACCGCCGCCCTCCGACAGACGCCCACCGCCGCCAACCCACGCCGCTGCCAACCACCCTCGGCCGCCGGCCACCACCGCCCACAATGCAACCAGCCTTCTTCCGGAGCCAACTTAAATTTTAATCATTCACATCACAAAAATATACTCCAACAAGTAATATACTCCCACTAAATATATCAAAATCATAATTTATCTACAATACACAAATAACAAAAATAAAAAAGCTTACCTTAAATATTTTGGAAAGAAATGACTTGATTTTTGCAAGAGATGTTCGATTTTCGTAGCTTGTTCACCGACGAAGAAAGAAAATGAGAATGAGAGCGGCGGACGGAAGAAATAAAATGAGAGAATTCAGAATGAGATTGCGAGTGCGGCGGGCTAGGTTTATAACATTGGTGTCGCCATCTCAGATGGCGCCATCAATAAATTAAATTGATGTCGCCAACTGAGATGGCGACACCAATAAATTACATTGGTGTCGCCATCTCAGATGGCGACATCAAAAAAATAATATAATTTGTATACAAGTCGCCATGTCAGATGACGACTTCAAATGAAGTCGCCATCTGACATGGCGACTTAGGTTACTTTCATAATAAAAAAAAAAGATTAATTTGTTAAATTATTTTAAAAATCGAATATTTTAATAAAAAAACCCCAAATAATACATATCTTAGCAATCAACGCAATAAAATTTTAGGTTCACATGAGGATTAATTTCAAGGGACATATTTTGGTTTGTAGAAAAAATAAACCCAAATCCCATTATTTCTATTAATTCATTCACATGTTTTCACTTGCATTTCATCAATAATTTAACTAAATATTATCATACATATTTGAATGTAGTTTAATCACGCGATAGACGAGCTAAAATATTGACACCAATGATATCTTCATGTTCCTAGCTTGATTCTCTACAAATCACCACTAAAATGTTTCTATACTCTAATCTTAAGTTATAAATTTGGTGATTAGAGTACAACCCACCCTTGAATGACAACAGAGATGACTATCTTCTGAAATTGGAAATATTGGGTTGTTTAATAATCATATAAATTACATTTAGCTTCATCCCATCACTACTTTTCTATAAAAATATAATAACTACCCATATAAATTTTCTTACGTAAGTTTTACTTCCAATTTCCTTAATGTTATAACAATAATATATCGACATGACGACATAGTAATGAATCACAGTCAAGCAATTGGACTACGATTAGAGGTGTAAACGAACCGAATCGAGCTGAATATGCAGCAAATTTTAAGGTTCGATTTCGGCTCTAAATAGTTATATTCGAGTTCGAGTTCGGTTCGAAGTTCGAATAGTTTAAAAAATTTGGCTCGAGTTCGGCTCGAATCAAAGTCCGAGCGGCTCGCGAACTATCGAACAAAGTAATTTGGGCTCGAGTTCGGCTCGAAAAAAGTTCGAACATGTTCGAGTTCGGCTCGAATTCGAGAATTTCGAATTCGAATCAAATACTTATCGAGCCGGCTCGAAAAGTTCGTGAACATGTTCGATTTGTTTACACCACTAACTACGATGCCACATAGCTCATTAATATATGATGGATAATTGCAGCCATTAACAGTGAACTACTTACCTCAAATAAGCCCCAAAATAAGGTAAACTTTGGTTAGCTACATACTTCACGTGCTGCTTCAATAAAAGTTAGATTACTTACTTCATACCCACTATAGCTAGCGTAAGATGAGGAGAATAATATGACAATATGTTACCCATTCAAATCCCAACTCTCCTTATAATCTCACAATTTAACCATGAATTTAATTAATTACACCAGTAAGAATACATATTAGATTTAGCCACAATTCATACCAATTAGACCACAATTTATCCTACCTAAATTAAGTTACCCAATTAAATAAACCCATTTGAATGAGATTCTAATCAACTCGAATTCAAACCAGAAAAATGAAATAAAACCGAATTACCTGATACAATACATGAAGATAAATTGATGAAGAGAGTGCTTTAAAGTATCCAAAAACGAGAAGAAAGCAAAGAATTTATTAGAAAATATTTCAAGCCATATTTCCAGTGTTTTTAAAACCGGACCGGACATAAAATTGATGCCCTTACTGATTACATGTTCGATTGGTTAACAACAAATAATGCCAAAAAAAAATAATATCCCAAAATTATAATAAAATATTTAAAATATTATAAAATTATTCACATATATTATAATTTACGAGAAACTAAACATGTTTATATATAATATACAAGACACATTTATTGAATTATATGAATTTTTCGATAAAAACAGACATAAAATATTATTTTGTAATCATTTCAAATAATAATAAATTATATATAATATATTTTGTTCTAAAAATTTGATTATAATTTAAAAAAATATAAAAAAAAGTTAAATTTTAAAAAAGGAAAGAAAATTGAAGGAACATACTGGTTCAACGGTTTATTGGTTGAATCTGTTTTTGATTGGCTTAATCTGATTCCCACTAGTTTTTTAGTATGGTGGTTTTGAAGGGTCAATTAGACCAAACCAAGCATCGATTATAAGTTAAATCGGTTGAACCGAACAGTTCGGACCGGTTTTCAAAACACAGCCTATTTCACTCTTCTCGGTTTCTGCTGCTGGTTTTTTATGTGGAAGAATTGAAACAAGATTTAAGTGTGTTGCAAGCACTGCCCGAATGGCACAAGAAGGAAAAGGAAAAGGAAAAGGAAAATGTCGCCACGTATGTATGACGTGGTCCATCTACAATCCATGAGATTGCCACTCGGAGCTTTTTATATACCTTAAGACGGAGGCGTCGAAGCTTTCGAACCCCAGGCTCGATGTTTATGGCTAAAATGGGAGAAAATAGCAGAGTTTGCGTGACGGGGGCGGGAGGCTATTTAGCTTCATGGCTAATCAAGCTTCTTCTTTCCAAATCTTACATCGTTCATGGCACTGCCAGAGATCCCGGTTATTTTTCTTTTCCTTTCTTTGCATGATTTATATAATACTTGGACTCGATTGGATCTTTTCCCGAAAATGGTTGGTAAAGTTAATTTAGCTACTCGGTTAGCAAGTGTTAGGTTGAATCATTGATGCTTTGCTGTATATGAATGATTCGTGTTATTGATGGATCCCAATGAAGTAGCTTAATCGAGAACCATGAAGAATAATCAAGGATGATTGTTTTTGTTTTTAATTAATTTAGTGTTGATGATCAGCTTGATAATTTATGTAGTTGCTCGCAGTTTATAGGGAGCGTGTAAATGAGTGGAGTTTAGTCGAGGTGTTATCTAGGCTTGTCAATTTCGAGCCACTCATTGAATTAGTTTGTGTTGATTCAGAGGCGGAGCCGGGCCCCGGCACCACCCAATTTTTTTTTTTAAAATTAAATGTAAATTTTTTTATTTTTTATTTTTTGAAAAAAAACAGACCCTTATTTTGAAGAGAAAAAATAAAATTTCACGCCTCACAATTTCTTTTTTCTGGCTCCGCCCCCGCCCTGGCTTGATTTGAGTTGAAACCTGGTAAAGTTGTGAATTATGCACTGCTATGGGGAGAATGTTGGAAAAATATTTTAACGGAGAAAAGAATTATTACTTAAACAATGTATAGTTTTTTGTGAACTTCTTTGGGAACACCCCTTGCATGTGAAATTTCACTAGCACAACTTTGAGCTTGATTAAACAAATTGAGCTTGAAGAAGCTCAAGCTCGTAAGCTGGCTCATGAGCTAAATTTGGGTTCTCAAGTTTTGTTTCGTAAACATGTTCATGAACTTGGATATTGTGTTTGGCTCGCAAGTTTGTTTCTCATGAATGTGTTCGTAGCTTTTTATTTTAAAGAAAACTTGATTTTATATTTGTGCACAATTGTAATATTGCTATCCATCTTAGTATCTCTGAGTTATAAAAAAATGTTAAAAATAATTTTTAACTCGCCCACCAGTTCCTGTGGTTTGAACATTTAAAGTTTTGCTCAAGCTCGTTGGAAGTTCCCACTTGCATGCTCGAGATTGAGCTCAAAAAAGCTCAAGCTTGATTGAGTTGGCGTCAAGCCAACTAGCCATCTCTCAACGTTTTCAAGAATTCAAATTTAGGAGATATGTCCTGTGGAGAGAAATGACATGCTTCTACTCTTGAAAATCTTAGAGGTCGTGCATTGGACTTTCAGTTTGACCACTTCACCTGCCTCTCAAGCCAAATGATTTCTGAATATGTTGCCTGTCCTCCGCTTGTTCATTCACACCTTGGATGATCGCCATTTTCTGGTTCATTGGCTCTAAGGTTGACTGGCGCATGTTTTGTGGACCTTTTCCTTCTTTCCTATCTTTTTACATGTTCATGCTTATTTACACGTAAATACCTCGGCAACAACAACTACTAAGTCTTTAATCCCAATGGATTGGGGTAAGTTATGTTGGAAAAAACGAGAAAATGAATTCAAATTTTTTTGGCCAAAAGTTGTCTCCAAATGGTGTCCCTTGAACATAAATTTTGGTTAACTATGTGAAATTGTGTGTCCATTGATATTTGGGGTGCGATTTTTGGCCAAAAGTTGTCTCCAAATGGTGTCCCTTGAACATGAATTTTGGTTAACTATGTGAAATGGTGTGTCCATTGATGTTTGGGGTGCGATTTTTGGCCAAAAGTTGCCTCCAAATGGTGTCCATTGAACATGAATTTTGGTTAACTATAAATATAACATTCCCACATGTATTGAGACATTATTTTTCGAAATCATTATCAAAGTTTTAGTGAAATTTGAGAGCATTTGTTGTTCATCAAATTGAGTGCTTTGAACCTTTGTGGTTTGAGGACTTGTGATTGGAGTGCTCCTATCACAAGTCATAGTCGTTGTATCTTGGGAGACAAATTGCCATAGCAAACCGTTAGCACCATAGCGGCGCGATATTGTCTTAAGGACGGAGATTATAAATATCGCCTCGACATAAAAAATTGTTTTAAAAGCCATTGTTATTTTTTCCTGAGATACACTTTGAGAGAAAATTATAGACAACAATCTTAAGACAATACCGTGCAATTCAATGGCTTCTTCGAGTGCAACAACGACTCCTGTTCACCATGGTGAAAGGCCTGAAAAGTTCAATGGGAACGACTTCAAGCGGTGGCAACAAAAGATGCTATTTTACTTGACCACACTAAGTTTGGCAAGGTTCTTAACCGATGAGCCTCCTACGGTTGAAGAAGGAGAGACTGACACCCAAAAGAGGGCAGCACTGGATGAATGGAATCAAAGCGACTTCCTATGCAAGAACTACATCTTAAACGGGTTAGACAATAAATTATATAATGTTTATTGTCTTGTGAAAACAGCGAAGGAACTGTGGGCATCGCTGGAAAAGAAGTACAAATCCGAGGATGCCGGCATGAAGAAATTCATAGTTGGACAGTTCCTGGACTTCAAGATGGTTGATACCAAGTCTGTGATGGCGCAAGTGCAAGATCTACAAGTGATCTTGCGGAAGGAATGAGTCTAAGTGATTCATTCCAAGTCGCCGCTATGATTGAGAAATTGCCTCCTATGTGGAAGGACTTCAAGAACTATCTGAAACACAAACGAAAGGAGATGAGTCTTGAAGACCTTGTGGTTCGATTACGAATCGAGGAGGACAACAAAGTTTCCGAGAGGAAGGCGGGTAGGTTTCAAATGAAACAACGTGCTAACCTAGTTGAACAAAGAACCGGATCAAAGCGTAAGTGTGACGGTATGGCCTCCAACACTGGCAAGGCGAAAAAGTTCAAAGGAAAATGCTAAAGTGTGGAAAGCCCAATCACATGGCAAAGGATTGTCGTAACAAAGACACTCGTGGAAAAGCAAAAGATCAAGTCAACGTGACCGAACATGATCGGATCTCGGAAGATTTGAATGATCTAATGTTAATCGCTGTGATCTTTGAAGCAAATTTGGTGGACAATCCTATGGAATGGTTCGTCGATTCCGGTGCAACCCGACATGTGTGTTCGGACAAGGCCATGTTCTCCACATACACTCCAATAAGTGGGCGCCAACTCTACATGGGAAACTCCACAACATCTCCGGTAATTGGACTGGGGAAGGTGGTTCTAAAGATGACTTCGGAAAAGGAATTGACTTTGATTGATGTCCTACATGTTCCCGACATCCGAAAGAACCTGATATCCGGATCGGCTCTAGTCAAGGCGGGTTTTAGACTAGTTTTAGAATCTGGAAAAATTGTACTCTCCAAAAATGGAGTTTTTGTAGGAAAAGGCTATATGGATAAAAGCCTATTCAAAATGAATGTAATGACGGTTAAACGTCAATTTGAAAGCAATAAAGTGAATGATTCTACTTATTTGATTGAGTCTTGTAATTTATGGAATGATCGTTTAGGTCACGTAAATTATGGTTCACTTAACAAATTAGTGAAGTTAAACTTATTGCCTCAAATGAATGTTAACTTGAAACATAAGTGTGAGACTTGTGTCGAGGCCAAGTTAACGAAACCGCCATTCCATTCAATTGAAAGAACCACGGCACCTCTTGAATTAATTCATACGGATTTATGTGATCTAAAGTTTGTGGAAACTAGAGGTGGGAAAAAGTACTTCATTACTTTCATTGATGATTGTACGAGATATTGTTACGTCTATTTGCTAAGAAGCAAAGACGAGGCCTTGGGAGTATTTAAACAATACAAGAATGAAGTTGAAAATCAACTTAGCAAAAAGATAAAGAATGTTCGAAGCGATAGAGGAGGAGAATATGGAGCACCGTTTGAAGAATTTTGCACTGGGTATGACATTATTCACCAAACCACTGCCCCCTATTCACCTCAATCAAATGGTATTGCCGAACGTAAAAATCGTACTCTAAAAGAGATGATGAATGCTATGTTGATAAGTTCTGGATTACCACAAAACTTGTGGGGGGAAGCAATCCTGTCGGCCAACTACATTCTAAACAAAATATCACACAAAAGTAAGGATGAAACTCCTTATGAGTTATGGAAAGGTCACAAGCCTTCCTACACTTGAAAGTGTGGGGGTGCTTGACAAATGTAGAAGTACCAAAACCAAAGCAAGTGAAAATCGGGCCTAAAACAATAGATTGTGTATTTATTGGTTTTGCTAACAATAGTAGTGCATATCGATTTTTAGTACACAAATCTGAAATAAGTGATGTGCATGAAGGTACAATCATGGAATCAAGAAATGTGGTATTTTTTGAAGAAGTATTTCCTTACAAAACTAACAAGGAAATGAGCCCTAAGAAAAAGGTGTATGAAGACGCTAACCGTGACACTATTGAGGAAGTAGAACCACGACGTAGCAAGAGAACCAAAGTGGCTAAGACTTATGGTTCTGACTTCATGACGTATATGTTGGACAATGTACCAAGATCGGTTAATGATGCCTTATCTAGTCCTGATGCCCCTATGTGGAAAGAGGCTATTAATGGCGAGATAGAATCCATAATGCAAAACCACACGTGGGAATTGGTAGACCTTCCAACTGGAAGTAAACCATTAGAATGCAAATGGATTCTTAAAAGGAAATATAAGTCCGATGGTTCAATTGATAAGTACAAGGCGAGACTCGTGGCAAAGGAATATAGACAAAAAGAAGGCCTTGATTACTTTGATACATATTCACCAGTCACGAGAATTACGTCCATTAGAGTGATCATTGCTATCGCTGCTTTAAACAATTTAGAGATACATCAAATGGATGTAAAAACGGCATTCCTCAATGGGGAACTTGTGGAGGAAATTTATATGAAACAACCCGAGGGGTTTGTTGTTCCCGGACAAGAGGAAAAGGTGTGTAGACTCGTTAAGTCATTGTATGGGCTTAAGCAAGCGCCAAAACAATGGCATGAAAAATTTGACAAAACTATGTTGTCAAATGGTTTCAAAATTAATGAGTGCGACAAATGTGTATATATGAAAAACACGCCTAAAGCATATGTAATAGTATGCTTGTACGTTGATGATATGCTCATAGTGGGAAGCAACTTAGAAATTATCAACGGGACAAAGAAAATGTTGATAAAACATTTTGAAATGAAAGATATGGGTGAAGCTGATGTGATACTTGGAATTAAAATCTCCAAGATATCTGAAGGACGAGTGTTGACACAGTCTCATTATGTTGAGAAAATACTCGAGAAATTTCTCGCGAATGATACGTCGTCTGTAAAAACACCCTATGATCCGAATCTACATTTGGTTAAAAACAAAGGAGACCCTGTCATGCAATTAGAATACTCAAAGATAATTGGCAGTCTCATGTATCTCATGAACTGTACACGTCCTGATATTGCATATGCGGTTGGCAAACTTAGTAGATTCACGAGCAATCCAAACAATGACCATTGGAAGGCATTGACGAGGGTACTTAAATATTTAAGATACACCCTGAACTATGGATTGTACTATACAAGATATCCTGCAGTATTGGAAGGATATAGTGATGCAAATTGGATATCGGACACACAAGACTCCAAGTCGACAAGTGGTTATGTGTTTACCATTGGAGGGGCTGCAGTGTCGTGGAAATCTACCAAGCAAACTTGTATTGCTAGATCCACTATGGAATCTGAATTCATAGCTTTGGATAAAGCTGGAGAAGAAGTCGAATGGCTTAGAAGTTTCTTGGAAGAAATTCCTTGTTGGGAAAAACATGTGCCTGCAATTAAAAAACATTGTGATAGCCAATCTGCTATAGGAAGGGCACAGAGTAGCATGTATAATGGTAAGTCTAGACATATACGTCGTAGACACAATACCATTAAACAATTGATCTCAAATGGCATTATGTCCATTGACTACGTGAAGTCAAAGGAGAATATTGCGGATCCGCTCACGAAAGGCTTGCCTAGAGATCAAGTATATAGTTTATCGAGGGGAATGGGATTAAAACCCTATAATCAAAATCTTGTGGTGGATACCCAACCTATGTGACTGGAGATCCCAAGATCTAGGTTCAAAAGGGACAACCAAAATACAAGATTGTATAAACACCTTGGAGAATTAATCTCCGACCCATTCATATGATAAGGGGTGTAGCCTGCAAAAAGGGTACGAGGATAGGCAAACGGCCTTTAATGATTCCTAAGACATATTAGAATATGTTGGAGTATAGCGGGGTACTCTTCTAGGAGATCACCTACGTAAGTGCGAAGTGTGGCCGCTTCAAAGAATAGAAAGCACTTATGAAACCAAGCGTGGTCCATGGCCGAAACGGACACAACCGTAAGAAACCAATACGGAGGTTAGAATTGTTATGGTGTGGGTTCAATTGTTTTGGTTTACATCAACGACTAAATAGTTCAAGACTATAAGTTCACTATTAAGTCAAGTAAATCCGATTGAATACTACTACGGAAGATTCAAAGCCGCAAGCTATCTCTCCAGATGCCATAATAGTTCGTCAAAATACTCAACTGCATACATGCATAAAATTTAATTCATGTGGGGGATTGTTGGAAAAAACGAGAAAATGAATTCAATTTTTTTTGGCCAAAAGTTGTCTCCAAATGGTGTCCCTTGAACATGAATTTTGGTTAACTATGTGAAATGGTGTGTCTATTGATGTTTGGGGTGCGATTTTTGGCCAAAAGTTGTCTCCAAATGGTGTCCATTGAACATGAATTTTGGTTAACTATGTGAAATGGTGTGTCCATTGATGTTTGGGGTGCGATTTTTGGCCAAAAGTTGCCTCCAAATGGTGTCCATTGAACATGAATTTTGGTTAACTATAAATATAACATTCCCACATGTATTGAGACATTATTTTTCGAAATCATTATCAAAGTTTTAGTGAAATTTGAGGGCATTTGTTGTTCATCAAATTGAGTGCTTTGAACCTTTGTGGTTTGAGGACTTGTGATTTGGAGTGCTCCTATCACAAGTCATAGACGTTGTATCTTGGGAGACAAATTGTCATAACAAACTGTTAGCACCATAGCGGGGCAATATTGTCTTAAGGACGGAGATTATAAATCTCGCCTCGACATAAAAAATTGTTTTAAAAACCATTGTTATTTTTTCCTGAGATACACTTTGAGAGAAAATTATAAACAACAAGTTATTATGTGTAAATACTTTTATTAGATAAAAATGACCTGTAAACACATCATGTACTTGCTTGGGGATATTACTGTTATTTTTGATAGACTCTTTAATATCAGTTATGATCTTATTCTACATTAATTGATGCATCATATGGATTTCTTCCTGTTCGTTGCAGGGGGTGACAAAATTGTTCCGCTGAAAAACCTTGACTATGCAGCTGAAAATCTGAAACTTTTTAAGGCAGATTTGCTGGATTATAACTCAATGTTTGCGGCAATTGATGGATGCGATGGAGTATTCCATGTTGCCAGCCCGGTTCCTACTGGCCCTGTTCCAAATCCAGATGTGCGACACTTTTTACTTGAATTAGGAATTAAATGGACATCCGAGAACGTATTTGTTTGAACATTGTGATACCAACTTTTTAAGTTTCTGTGCATGCTAAATTGTTTGAACGACAATTCTGACTACTTTTTTGCATAAATTTGGTGACATGATATCTTTGCAGGTAGAACTGGTTGAGCCTACTGTGAAAGGTACACTTAATGTCTTGAAGGCATGCTCTGAAGCTGAAGTTAGGCGTGTTGTTTTTGTATCATCAGCAGCTGCAGTTGTAATGAACCCCAACTTTCCCAAAGATCTATTGCTTGATGAGACATGCTGGTCAGACGCAGAATACTGCAAGATGACAAATGTAAATGCTAGAGGATTGCCAATAGATTGCAATGCTTTTTTGTGTCGTCATTTGATGTCAATCGAATTCTTAAGTTTTTTACAGACACCCACTAGAATCTGTATTTGATCACCTTATTATACTATGCACAGAACTGGTATTATTACTCGAAAACAGTGGCAGAGATCGAGGCTCTGGAATATGCAAAGAAAAGTGGACTCGAGATTATATCTTTGTGTCCCACGATGGTACTGGGACCGATGCTGTTGCCGAAGGTGAACGCTAGCAGCTTTGTTCTCATCAACCTTTTGAAAGGTATCCCCATGACCATTATCTGTTGTCCCATTGCTTATTTTAGTTTGCTTCATTTCTTTACTTTTCTCTGAATAATGATTATTTTTTGCAATGTCAGCTATTCACTATTTTGTTAGCCTCTATAATTTACTGTCTATTGCCTCATGTCCAAACGATAGGTCTTGGACTTTAGGTTTGGTGAGTAAAAGTGATTCTATTGTGCCTCTCGCTTCTATAACTATCAAATTACAGAATGAAGATTATATTTGAACTATAAAAGGTGGTGTTGTTAACAGCTACTGTACTCACGGGTGATTCTATCAGAAGCTTTTGTTGCAGAGTTCCGATGGGGAGTATTTGGATTTTCAAGATGGTTTGTCATTAGCTTCATTGTATTGAAATCGAAAAGGAAGAAGCATAACTATGTTTTTGCCATACTCAAAATGATGTTTTTGACTAGAGAAATATATTTTCAGGATAATTTAAAATTTTCTTATAAAAATAAACACGTGTATCATAAAAAAATTTAAAAATATAGGAGGTACTTTAACTCATTAATTTTCACACGAGCCATTGGTTTTTCACAGGGTATCACCCACAAATCTAGAAACGTAGGATTTTTAGCTTGTAGGTTTTTCAAAGGCAATTTAACTCTTTGATCCTTTATATGGGGTTTAATGTTTTTGTCCACATGGGGGTATTTAGCCTATAAACTAATTGTCCATGGAGGTATTACGTAACACAGAGGGTCTTTGTGCCACTCACCACTAAAACCCAAGAATTGATGGCAATTTTACACTATTGGAAGCCAACAAAGTCCCTTTTCTCCTTTAGCTATAAGCAGGCTTCATTTTCACACATTTCTATGTTGCCTTTTGGTTATCCCATCCCATGTAACACTACTTTGTCTACTATGTGTTTGATTATGTAGAAGGAAATGAAGAAGTGGTTAACCACCTCCGGAAGGTGGTGGATGTACGAGATGTAGCTGAAGCATTAAAGTTAGTCTACGAAACACCGGAAGCTGAAGGACGATATATATGCATGGCTCATGCGGTTAGCTCTCAAGGTTTGGTGGAAATTTTGAGGGAAATCTATCCTAACTGTAAGTACCCCACGAGGTAAGAATTTCTCTATTTTGAAACATGACCTCTTAAGCGGTTGCACTCGATAAATATGTACTGCATACATTTTTTCAGCTTCAAAGAGGGAAAGGATACGTCGAAGCTCAGTTCGAAAAAACTGCAAAAATTGGGCTGGAGATACAGGACTCTTAAAGAAACGCTCGTTGATTCAGTGGAGAATTACAAAAACATGTCCATACTTGATTCATGATGCAACAAAATCTTGTCGTAACAAATCAGTTCTGTGCTTCTGGGCCAAGCATTGACAACAATCCAGTTGCATACTTGAGTTGCCTAGATGATTGTTTTGGTGAGTTTGTTGAACAATTATGTCAATCTTTTCTTTTTCTTTTCTTGGGGTTCGGTTTTCTTAGTATCTTGAACATGAAGCAGAACCTAGCGTTAGAGCGAAAAGTGGTCAATGTTACATCGACTTCAACGCGGAAAGTGAATTGTGTTTGTATAAATAAAGCATCTTGAAAACTGATGTACTTGGTTCGTTTCAAAATTTTCTGTTGGTAATTCTTCCCTCTATGGTTCTTCTAGTTAGCATTATTTTTCCCCTTTCGTGTTTGGATTTTCTCAATTGCAGGACATATATGTCATTTTTTTTAAACTGGGAAGGGGCTAAAATATATTTTGTGGGCAAAGCGCAACTCAAATCTCAGTCTACCCAAAGTGGGTAATAAGCCTTATCTATTAAGGCAAAACCGGAGGCTCAGGACGTATTGTGTTATTATCAGCATACGAGTGACTAGTGATGTGGCACGGCCCGGTAATTCGTGCCACCCTTTATTCTTAATGGCTGGCACGACACGGCACTGTAGCAAAATAGGTTGTGCCGCTCCGTGTTGTGTCGTGTTCTTGCTATGCCTCGTGTCGTCCGTTCCGTTTGACATCTCTACAAGTGACTAAAATAGGCATTGCCTTACATGATTGAGAGCGCGTGAGAAGATTTTTGATTAGTTGTGTTATAAGGATAATTAATCTATCTTGTGATTGTGAGGTGATAAATGGCGAAAAATAATTCTCTACCCTTATAAGTAAAAAAAAAAAACATTAAGACATAATTTTTTTTCTCAACCAAATTAAACTTTTTCAACTTTAATTAATACTTCCGCTCTAATTATTAATTGTTTTGAGATTTGTGATTTTAAAATTCTAAAAATCATTTTCAACCAAATTAATTTTTTCTAATTATTTTTTAGTATATAATACAACTTTTTTATACATTAATACATTTTATTTTTTTAAAAAAATAATTTTTAAAATTAAATGAATGAATTATCAAATTTTGATGTGAACTTTTTTAAAAGAATAGATGAAGAAAATCGAACATTAACAAGGCTATGTTTGATGTGGGTGATAAGGGAAATATAGCTTACCCATCTATTTCATTCATTGTTCGTCTCGTGTTCTTCTAAACTAAAGGTCATTGAAAAAACACTGTTCAATAATGAGTACAAATCACACAGCGGGGTAGTGATATATCCATGGGAGTCACTGCTGCCGACAAGGAAGAAATTGAAAAATATGAGGTCTGGCCGTAGCAACTGAAGATGATCGGTATTATGTCGCGTGTAGAATTGATTCATACTTTATCTCAACATCTCTCCGATTTAACATCTTTTCAGATTACAAAACTTTGTAAATCTACACAATATCTTCTGTTCAAAGTGGAAATATGGTGGTACACAGTGCTTTTATCTTGCAGGTGAGTGCCAGCAATGGTTGGTGATTTCACGGCAGATCCTCGGAAAGTGAAAATTAAAATTTTAAAGGAAATAAATTTCAATTCGACACATTTACTAAAAATTATTAATATGAATAATAATTAGTAGTAAGAAAATAAACAGTAACCATGACAAACAAAACAATGAAAATATTAAATTATAACTTAATTTGAAAAAATAAAAAAATTAGAAAAAATATAATCATGAGGGTATTTTGGTCAATACACAAAAATTCACAAAATTAATCTACAATTTTAAAATCATACCAAACATCATATAATTTATCACACTAAATTATGTATCATTGTTTACCATCTTCTTATCACTTTTATTATTCATCATTCATTTATCCTATCCACGTACCGTATGTAGGTGTGGTTATTTTTATTGTTATTATGAAAGTTGTATATATTCTAAATTATTAATACTTGTGTGTCATATAATGAATTCTGGAATGGAGGATTTATTACTTGTTATACAAGTTTATATACATCAAATATTTCGAAATACAGATTCTATTTCAAGCTATAATTAAAAAAAGTTTTATATAAAAGGAATATATAATATAATATAGGTCATCTCTTACTAAGTAAAATTATAAGATGATGTTATAAAATTCTGGTACTCGAATATGGATTACCTAAGACAATCCTCAGTCCTCACAGGCTCACATCAATCATAACAGAAAACAATTGGAAACTTTTGGTTAAGCGGATCCTAGAATCGAACCGTTAAGATTTTGAAAGTACATTATCTGGGCGGATTTAAAATTGAGGTTGAAGGGAGGAAAAATATTAAAAATAGTGGAAAATATTTTAGGGGGACATAATACAATTTTGTGGGAATACAATTTCAAGGGATAATACAAAAATAAATTTTTTTGAGGGATCTCTTACCTTTATGTGTGTCCGCTCTTGTACATTATCATACCTCATTCTGACCCGGTTAGACTTAAACATATACCCAAAGTTTAATAGAATTGACGCATTAGACTCGTCAGACTTATCGGACATTATATTCATAAAATTTTTCGATATTTATTTTTAACCAAATATTTATAACAAAAACTAGATTTGCAAATTCATGGTTTTCTTATAACAAAACCAACATAATCAACTTAACTAGTTGATGACTCATAAATATCCCTCACATGTGAACCTTCTTTGCATTATTTGTACAACTTCTCAGACATCTTATCATCACATTTAACTTGCTAGTTGACGTTAACTATGGGTCATTCACTTTATGGGATGTACCATGAGCCTAGCGTGCTTTGTGAGCTCGAATTTTGATGACATTGAGCTTGTATATAATAATTTGAAAGCTCTTTTGTTTTTTGCAAGCTCAAATTCGTTGACATGCATTGTGGTCTTCATCATTGTTATCTCAAAAAATTACCGGGTAGGATAAATTACATGAGATAAAAGATTTTTACGTGGAAACCCCTCAAATCGAATGGAAAAACCACGAGACCTAGTCCAGTATAAATTCAACTATAATATCAAAGAGTCACAATATATTTTGTACAATAAATGGTAAATAAAATGAATATAAAATTGTGTAAAAAAGGTGTTGGTGTAGTATTATTGATGAAGCCCCCTTGAAACCATCGGTCATTCTCTTTATATAATTGAAGAAATTGAAAGTCAATGTAATCATTTCATCTGGCATGCCTTTACCATGCTTTTGTCCTTCATGACACTTTATTGGAACTTGAAATGTGAGGTGTCATCCTGCATGCGTGTACATGTGTCAATTTCATATCAAATTCCATGACATGTCTCTTCTCTTCCCGGGTGGGGTCTATTCTCTTCTCGGGTGGGGTCTATTCTCTTCCCTGGTGATGTCTCTTCTCTTCCGGGTCTCTTCTCTTCCCGGGTGATGTCTCTTCTCTTCCCGAGTGGGGTCTCTTCTCTTAACACGTGGTGTCTCTTCTCTTCCCAGGTGGGTCTCTTCTCTTCCCGGGTGGTGTCTCTTCTCTTCCCGGGTGGGGTCTCTTCTCTTACCAGGTGTGTCTCTTCTCTTCCCGGGTGATGTCTCTTCTCTTCCCTGGTGGGTCTCTTCTCTTCTCGGGTGGGGTCTATGATCGCCATTTGTTTTAAACAGTATTTTCGAGTGTAGCGATTGCGTACCACAAGTGCACGGTGTCAAGTTTTAGTATAATGATATGAAAAGTTCGAACCCACAGGGACTAACAAACAAGTACCAAATAAGATGTTTTAACTATTAATCCAACCAAGTCAATAAAAGTAAATGAGAAAAATCCACCAGAGAAGATTATCGAGACTTTGGCTCACCAATGCAATCCTCTACAATTCTCGATTGAATATCCAAATATTTCTAAGGTGACGAGTTTTCCTAATGCACTTGTTATACTTTGGTCCGGTTATAACAAGTCTAATACTTAGATGCAACAAGGCAATGGTCACGCACTTATTTAACACTCAATATTGCTTAAGTTTTGTGAAAACTTCTAGCCTTTGATTTTGGTAAATCTATTGCTATCACACGTGTGCTAGATTTTACTTGGTCCGTCTCAACCTAAAACCCACGGTATAATTTACCATATCGTATTGCAAATATCCTATGGTCAATTCAATCGCAATATAACAATAATTCAAGGGTGATCAATCCCTCAAAAGCATGGAGATCAATAAATCATACGCAAAGAATTAAAGGAATTCAATCAAATAAATCTAATCATAGGTTCATGACAAAGGATTCGCCTAGCCTCGATAAATAAATTAGTTCAACACACTTATCAAAACAAATCAAAACAAATATTAAAAGACGAGAATAAACTTCCGATGTCGACTTCGTTCGTAGATCCTTGCTCCCTCTCTCTCTTCCTTCTCGATCGTCTCTTGAATCACCTTGTAGAAGGTGTTCCAAAATCCTAGGATGATTGATGGATGGAGGTGGATGATGGTGATATGGAGGATGAGTGGATGGAGGCTATTCCTAGGATGTAAAATCTGATCAAAGTCCCCTATTTTCGTCCAAGACATGATATATATAGTGGTGAAGGAGTTTGGTATAGTTTGGACACAACATAACCAATAAGGAAACAAAATCTCGAATTTTTCGGGTTTGGCGATCGATCGGTAGATATGGCGATCGATCGCCATAACATTCTGCCTTTTATTTTTCAAAATCTGAACATCAGCGATCGATCGGTAAATATGGCGATCGATCGCCAATAGTTTCTGGACGGGCCGCGATCGATCGTCAATAACGAAATTTTGTTGCTTATTTTTCTCCTCCGCGATCGATCGGCGTGAGCTCCAAGATCGATCGCCAATGCTGAATTTTCTTCAAACTCGAGATTTCGGTCTTATCTTCCACGTGTTTGCTCGGTTTGGTCCTCTTTCATCAATTATAGCTTATTTCCTCCACTTTTATGCATTTGGACCTAAATTCATGAAATATACAAATATATACCAAAAAGCGTAATATTTTCCAGGAATCACTACAAAAACCACTATAAAATCATTGTAATATAAGTGTAAAAATCACACTTATCAACTCCCCCAAACTTAAATTTGATCGTCTCGAGCAAGAAATAAAGTCAAAAGTCGAGTTCAACATTGAAGATTCAAATAAACCAATTCGCAGTCAATCATGTAGCTCAGATATCTCGCTTGCAGACGAACAAAAATAACTCAGAAAGTTTAACAAGTTATGTTTTCTCCTAGATCAAGCAACATGTCTCCAAATCAGAACGTGCGTGTGTGCTATTGTCTCTTTCGAGTTCCATGCAATTTTCATAGATCAAATCATGCTAGTCATTGAGAAGTAAGATTATCGTTGAACATTCCATAGACCTATTTTCAAACAACTTCTCCACTAATGTAGTCACTCCCTAGACTTGGATCAATATGTCTTTTTAAGCTTGTAACGTTAGGCCTAGGTGTTTGGCTACAAAGAAAGGATATGATAGCACAAAGAAGAGAGTATAAGCATGTAATGTTCATATTTTTAGCACAAAATTGAGCTTCTCTTCTTTTTCTATTAGCCTTGGCCACTTTGGGTCTTATTTAGTCACTTTTATTTCACAAGGCTTTTTCTAATCTTCTATTTTCTCATTAATCAAATTTTCAACAATAAGCTCATCACAATATATCAATTCATGTACGTCTAATAAAATTCATTATACTCCCTTTAGGCAAGGATAATTTTTTTCAATTTAGGCTCATATAGGTGGGTATAATGAGTTGCCAAAGAAATTTGTTGAATGTGGGCTAATAGTATGTTAAACATACCCCATTCTTTTCCAATTAGGCTCAAAATGGGACACTAGAGATTGATATATATCATGGTAAGCTTGAAAGGCTCAAACGGTCCAAAATCGCCTAAATCATTTCCAAGTCCAGTTCATAACTATTAAATTTCGCCTTGAAGTGTCATCATCAAATAAGTTCTAAGGTACTCTAAGACGTTCAAGACAAATCATCAAGTTCACAATAATTATCACTATTCAACATGCAATTCACAAGATTATGACTTAATATGCTTAATAAATTCCTCATCTTAGACATGCTACTCAAAACAAGATATTCACAAACAAGTCTTACAATCATCAAAACTCAAGTTGACATGCATAGTGAGACTAATATTATCATGGAATAGATACCACTACTATGATTCATTCTTATCTTACTAAATGAACTCATAAAAAAAAAATTAGCTCATAATAATCGGACGATTCAAGTGTCAATTAAGCACACAACATGTGGATAAAACAAGTAAAACATGCAAGCTACTCCCCCAAACTTAAATGAAACATTGTCCTCGATGTTTAAAAGAATCAAAAGGAAATAGTAAACTCCCCTGATCACGACGCTTGCATGAGGGTTGAGGAATATTGGCTCCTTAAATCTCCACTGATGTAGGGATTCATCGCTCCAATTAAGTACCTAGCAAGAGAAGAATGCAAATAAAGTAGTCGACTCGAGAGATAGACAAAATGAAAAACAAAAACTGAAAAACAAATAACAAAACTAAATTGCAAAAGGATACGCTTGGGTTGCCTCCCAAGAAGCGCTAGTCGTCGGCTTGACCATTAGAAGCAACCATCAAAGAGCGGCTGCCGCCCATAGTAAGTATCATATGATACAACAAATGGGTCTTCATTCAGCATGCCCTCAAGATTGGCATGATTGTAACAGTGTACGCTCGTCGTTCCAACAACATTCTTGAAGTGGTAGGCATGAGAGAATGATTCTTGACTTGGCTTCATATCTTTCAGGATGTAGTGCGGTGAAGTTGGCATCGATGGAAAATACGAATCCACAGATGGCATAGAACATGTCTCCATAGATAGGCTCAAATCAGAATCTTCGAAAGTCTCTTTCTTCTCCAACATCACACTCGACTCATCTTCACATGGGAACTCCTCAGATAACGTCTCTGAAGTAGGCTCAATCTTTTAAAGAGGCTCAAGTTCCCTTGACTTTTCCACATGAGTAGGATCACTCCCCCAAACTTGGTTGGTTGAGTGATCATCATCATATAACCCAACTCGATTCACCGCCTCTTGATTTGTAGCTCTCATCTCTTCCTCTTGGCAGCTAGTTGAAATTGTTTCCATAAGGACCGATATTTGCTGCTCCAGGTGACCCATAGAGTTGGTTTGGCACTCCAAACTATTCACAGTTGATGCTATGAATCTTATTAAGGTATCCTCTAACTGAGTCATGACGTCTGCAGAACTATCTCTCCTTTCTTCGGGATGTTCAAATGGTTGGGGCGTATCATTAGGGTAGTGAGGCTCCGGTGGGTATTGTTGACTCCAACCTTGTAGTGAAGGATCACAATACCAGCGATAATCGAAGTCCGCCATATCATTGAACAGGTGCAACACACTGTCCTCATCTCTATCAACCAGGGGACTCCCAATCACCAGTGCTCCGCTGAATACCCATTCTCGTGTCTGTGCATCCAGCCCTTTGAAGAAATATTGCAGGAGAGTATAGTTAGAAAAGTCGTGATACCGGAATGTGTTGGACAATTCATTGAATCTCCCCCACGCTGCATAAAACAGCTCTGAATATTGTTGGGCAAATCTCGTAAAGACTTGTTGATGAAGCATCACAAGTACCTCGCAAGAAAATAAATAAAACAATTAAAGTTTTTTTTTCGAATTACATATATACAAAAGAAAAAAAAATGGTTAAATTACAGTCAAAGCTTCTCGTATGATATTACTAAAGTTAGTCTCGGCAACGGCGCCAAAAACTTGATCTCTATTTATTTTAAACAGTATTTTCGAGTGTAGCGATTGTGTACCGCAAGTGCACGGTGTCAAGTTTTAGTATAATGATATGAAAAGTACGGATTGTCGAACCCACAGGGACTAACAAGCAAGTACCAAATAAGATGTTTTATCTATATTTAACCTATGAAATTGAATTAATAATTAAACTACTAATTAATTAAATTAACTACTAATCCAACCAAATCAATAAAAGTAAACGAGAAAAATCCACCAGAGAATATTATCGAGACTAATCCAACCAAATCAATAAAAGTAAACGAGAAAAATCCACCAGAGAATATTATCGAGACTTTGGCTCACCAATGCAATCCTCTACAATTCTCGATTGAATATCCAAATATTTCTAAGGTGACGAGTTTTCCTAATGCACTTGTTATACCTTTGTCCGGTTATAACAAGTCTAATACTTAGATGTAACAAGGCAATGGTCATGCACTTATTTAACACTCAATATTGCATAAGTTTTGTGAAAACTTCTAGCCTTTTATTTTGGTAAATCTATTGCTATCACACGTGTGCTAGATTTTACTTGGTCCGTCTCAACCTAAAACCCACGGTATAATTTACCATATCGTATTGCAATATCCTATGGTCAATTCAATCGCAATAAAACAATCATTCAAGGGTGATCAATCCCTCAAAAGCATGAAGATCAATAAATTATACGCAAAGAATTAAAGGAATTCAATCAAATAAATCATCAAATCATAGGTTCATGACAAAGGATTCGCCTAGCCTCGATAAATAAATTAGTTCAACATAGTAAATCAAAACAAATCAAAACTAATATTAAAAGATAAGAATAAACCCCCGATGTCGACTTCGTTCATAGATCCTTGCTCCCTCTCTCGCTTCCTTCTCGATCGTCTCTTGAATCGCCTTGTTGAATCTGTTCCAAAATCCTAGGATGATTGATGGATGGAGGTGGATGATGGTGATATGGAGGATGAGTGGATGGAGGCTATTCCTAGGATGTAAAATCTGATCAAAGTCCCCTATTTTCCTCCAAGACATGATATATATAGTGGTGAAGGAGTTTGGTATAGTTTGGACACAACATAACCAATAAAGAAACAAAATCTCGAATTTTTCGGGTTTGGAGATCGATCGGTAGATATGGCGATCGATCGCCATAACATTCTGCCTTTTATTTTTCAAAATCTAAACATCCGCGATCGATCGGTAAATAATGCGATCGATCGCCAATAGTGGTTGCGTTTATCGCGTACGCCCAAATTAACCCTCTCAAGTTAATAGCAGTAAATATGTAGTAGCGTGAGTAGGGATCGATCCCACAAGGAAGTGAATACTTTTATGCTAACAAGTATCAAAATAGGGGGTTAAACTTTACCTTTGGAAATTATTCACTTGATCATTAAATTACTAAACATATGAATTCATTCAATTATTCATCAATTGAAAACTTAATTCCTTACTTACCTAAATCGTGGTAAAAAGAAAACAGCATTCAATTCGACTCTTATCAATTCTTTAACCAAAACTACAGCCGTTAAAGTTAAATCAATGCTAGCTTCAAAACTAGTAAGCTTGATGAATCTAATTAATAAGAACTACAACCGTTGGAATTAATTATCCAATCGTTCTTCCTAAGAATTTAATAACACCAACAACAGATAATTATCAATCTTAGTTGCTTCTCAATTAGCATTAGATATTGCATGTGATTACTAGTTGATCAATCTATCAATCAAACACAACAATCATAAGAATCATAATCTGAAAAACAAATTGAAATTGAATTGAAAATTCAACAATCAAATCAAAATTTTCACAAGTTTTTCTATTCAAAAGGCAAGTATCCCTCAACCAAGAATCTAGGTGTTTAGCCTTGCATAATTAAATCTGAAACTAACAAAAATTGTATTAAAAACAATAAACAATCAATAGAAAAGAAAGTTACTAAGCGAAGCACGATTCCGGCTTGTTGATTCCGTCTCGTTCTTCGAGCGTCTTTACAAAAATTGAAAGAAAATTATTCTAAAAATTAAAAACTCTTGTTCTAAGGTCTGAATTCTCTCTAAAAGAGACTAAATTTTGAGTTTCAAGAGGTATGGAGGCTGATGGGGTAGGTTAGAACCTATGTAGGAAGGAAAGAAATCAAGAATCCAATCTTTCCAAAACACTGCTGGTGATCGATCGCCATAAGGTGGCGATCGATCGCTAGCTCTTTTTTTTCGGCGATTTTCCTTAGGCGATCGATCGCCACTTTTCTCGCGATCGATCGCTTGGCTCCAGTGGACTTTGGCGATCGGTCGCCTCTTTTCTCGCGATCGATCGCCACTTCGTGAATTTTGTTGCTCAACTTTCTGTCCATAGGCGATCGATTGCCTCCTTCATGCGGTCAATCGCCTCTACTAAAATTACATTTTTAGCCTTTTTTTCTTGATCTACATTGAGTCCTTATTAGCTCCAAAGCTTTTCTTGACATTTATTGGCCTTAGTTAGCTCGATTTCTTCGATTCCACCTACAATTACACAAATATACGATTATGTAGCATATGTATCAAATTATCCATCAAAACATACCAAATCGTAAACAATTAAACGCAATAGATGTGTCTATTTCTAGTCACATCAAACTCCCCCATATATACTCTTTACTCGGCCTTGAGTAAATCAACTAAAACTATAATTTTTTTGCTTGGCCCATAGCATCATAACAAACTAACTTTTTCTCACTTTAATGCCTCAACAATTTTAAACATGCATAGTAATGAAAGGCGGTGACAAGTTAATAATGGAACAAGTTCAATCCCTAAACATCTCATACTCAACAAAGTAGTGAACATGTGTGTGTGGTCATAAACAAATGCTGTGTACAAATTATAGATCCAAAAGATGCAAATCCACAATAGTTCAAGCCATACACTAACACAAGTATAAGCTTACTTGCACACTCTTCTCCACTATCTTAGCCACTTTGCAAACACAAATCAAGTAGGTCTTTATTAGCTTGTAGTGTGGCCTAGGTATTGGCTTATGAAAGAAAGGGTAAAGATATATCAAACAAGAGAGTATGATGATAGGCACACTAAAGGCTTCTCTTCTTGCTTGAATTTTTCAACTTTTATTTCAACATTTTTCTTCTTTTGTGCCTGGGCTCCCATTTGAGTCATATTTTTATCTATTTTCTCAGGGCATCCCTTTTCTTTCATGCATTTCATTCTTTTCATAATGAAGCTCACAAATATTTTAATCATTGAATACTTAAGTGCATGTGAATGAAAGACATCATACTCCCTTCAAAGGTATGGATAGAATTCATATTTAGGCTCATTAGGGAAGGATGATAAGCTAGTCAAAGAATGTCGAATGGGGGTCTTTTGTATGCTTAGCATACAACCATTCTTTTGCATTAAAGCTCAAAAAGGGTACTAGTGATTGATTTTATTTACATGGTAGGCTTTAAAGGCTCAAACGCATCAAAGATTGCATATATCACTTTCATTTTTGCAAGTAGTCTAGACATACGTGTCAAAGAGCATGTAGTTAAGTTCTAGCATGTATTAGAGACTTCTTAAGTATCACAAAGTTCACACAATCTTCACTAAGCTATGCATACTTCACAAGTCATGACAATAATGTGCTCAAAATATTCAACTACTAAGTTAAAGTAAAATTTGCATTAGAGTTCAAAGTGTTCCAAGGTTAACAATTCACCTATGTTCAAAAGAATGCATGCCATCAATTAGGTTTCATCATGGGCTAGTGATTCTAAGCATGTGTTAATTACTAACTATGAGCTCAAAATATTCAAATTTTTTGATTTTTTTGTAATTTTATAATAATAAAAACAATAACACACCACTAATCCCTCCCACATACTTAAATCTTACATTGTCCCCAATGTAAGACAGAAATACAAAAAAAGAGAAAAGTCTAACTACTAAAGCAATAAAAATAAAAGGGGGAAAGGAAACTAACTCCCCTTGGGTTGCCTCCCAAGCAGCGCCTCTGTTTAACGTCGGTGACCCGACGTCAGTCCTCTATCAAGGTGGGTGATGCGATGTCGATCTATCCTTCTTCTTCCACCTCAATATCTTCTTAACTCCTCTAAATTTTGGTTTGTTCGCCTTTGAGTGGGCGTCTTCAGTCTTTGTTCCTCCTTAAACATCTGTGGCTTTTTGTGGTCGATCCGGAGGGTGTGTCTTTTTAATGGTATGATCCTGCAAGTTAGAAAAGAGAGGGTCGGCAGTATCATGAGTAGATAAAGTAGCAATAGTATGAACAGTATGCACAGGGCTCGAATCCATACCTCCTTTGTTATCAAGGCCATCAGTAGCCTTTCCCATCTCCCACAATTCATCATTATCAAAATCATCATCAAATTCATAGCGTAACTAGAATGCTCGTGAGTTTTAATGGGTTCATAGATATTAAATTTTGCAAGTCACAATTAGACTCTATTGTTAACAGGCCGCTATTCACGTCGATCACAGATTTTGATGTTTTCAAGAATGGTCTCCCTACAAGAATGGGGCTAGATGGATCACGATTTTCCATGTCTAAGACATAGAGATCGGCGGGGAAGACCAAGTTCTCTACATGTATAAGTACATCTTCTACTATTCCCCTAGGAATAATCGTGGACCTATCAGCTAATTGAATCACAGTATGGTTTTGTTTCAAAGGCCAGGTTTCAGTTGAGTGTAGATTGAGTAAGGCATGACATTAATGGACGATCCTAAATCTAGCATTGCCTTCTCAATTCTAGTGGTTCCAATCACACAAGGGATAGAAAACATACCAGGGTCCTTACACTTTGTGGGAATGCTTCTTTGGATGTCCGCGGAAACATTCTCACCTAACTCCATCTTGGGGCACCCTTTACCTTCCTTGTTCTTACCCACTTTCCATACCTCCTTCAAAAATCTAGCATATCAAGGCACTTTCATCATGGTAACTTGTAGTGGGGCATTTTCCTCACAGTGTCGGAAAGTGTCATAGAGTCCCTTAAGTCCAGCGTCTCTCCAATTATCCTTCAATGCAAGGGGGAATGGGGTTCATCTTTGTACTCACGGAGTGGAGGGGACTTACCTCGCGGTTCATCATCTTGTATAAGCTCCTCAACATCCTTAATCTCTTTCACTTCTTCTCTCCCGGGTGGTGTCAGCACCACTTTCTCATCATCTTCACCTTCGCTCATTTTCAAAGTGATGGTACTCACATTCTCAGTGACGGAAGTCCATTTGACATGCTCGTTTCAAGCTTGTTGAGCGAATTCGCCAATTGTCCCATTTGCGTAGTCAAACTCTGGATGCTCGCCCTTGTCTCCTGTTGAAATTGTAAGCTATTTTCAGCAATAACTTTAATAATATTTTCTAACCTGTCAGAAGGAGGGTGCACTGGAGGTGGTGGAGGTCTCTGATATGGCGGTCTATAGGGTGGAGATTGGTGCATCTGTGGGTTGCCATATCCTTGGTTCGGATGGTCCCTCCACCCTTGATTGTAATTGCTCGAGGGATTGTCATAGCCCCTTTGTGGTGCTCCTGGGAATCCTCCCGCTGTATTCACGTGCTCAGCGGCTGTCTCTTGTAGTGAGGGACATGCATCAGTGGGATGGTTCACAGCTAGGCAGATTCCACATGGCTTTATCTTCCCCACGTTGCCTCCTGTAAGATTACGCACAAGAAAAGTTAGATCAATCAGTTGTTGTTCCAAATTGGATATATTTACCTCTTTTCTTGGCAGTTGTCCATGGCGAACATGTCCAAATTGTTGGGAGTTGGCAGCCATGTTAGCTATTAAGTTCCTTGCCTCCTCCGCTGTCTTGTCAATGAAAGCTCCTCCACTTGCCGCGTCCACTAAGTTCCTGTCACCAGAAAGCAAACCTTCATAGAAATATTGAATTAGAAGATGTTCACTTATCTGATGTTGTGGGCAGCTTGCACACAACTTCTTAAATCGTTCCCAGTATTCGTGCAGCGACTCCTCTTGGTATTGCTTCACCCCATAGTTCTCCTTCCTTATGTTAGTTGCCCTTGAAGCTGGAAAGTACTTCTCTAGGAAGACTCTTTGCAAGTCCGTCCACGTGGTGATAGATCCGGAGGGTAAGTAAAATAGCCAATCTTTAGCAGCATCCTTTAAAGAGAATGGAAAGGCTCTCAGTTTGATTTGCTCCTCCGTTACTCCACTCGACTTCATCGTAGTGCATACCACGTGGAATTCCATCAAGTGTTTGTGTGGGTTCTCACCTGCAAGACCATGAAAAGATGGCAATAAGTGAATTAGTCCAGATTTAAGTTCGAAACTTACGTTATTCGCAAGAGCAGGGAAAGTGATGCAGAGAGGTTGTTGATCCAAGTTAGGATTCGCCAACTGCCTCAAACTTTGATTCGCAGCCATCATGTTCCTCTCTTCTTCTTCCTCAAGTAACATTGCTTCTCTTCTTCTCCGATGTAGTGTCCTCTCGATCTCAAGATCGTAGTAAAAATTCTCTTCGTGATCAGATGGTTCATCTGTACTCATCAACAAACCACAGTAGTATAAAACGAAATAAATAAAATAAAGTGATGTTAACACAAAAGTAATTGCCTTCCCCGGCAACGAAGCCAAAATTTGGTTGCGTTTATCGCGTACGCCCAAATTAACCCTCGTAAGTTAATAGCAGTAAATATGTAGTAGCATGAGTAGGGATCGATCCCACAGGGAAGTGAATACTTTTATGCTAACAAGTATCAAAATAGGGGGTTATCGAATTTCTTTAACTATACTAAATTAAACGAAAGCAAACAAGTAACTAGTTTATCAAGATTAAAAAGCGATTCTTGGTTTCGGTCAACTTTACCTTTGGAAATTATTCACTTGATCATCAAATTACTAAACATATGAATTCATTCAATTATTCATCAATTGAAAACTTAATTCCTTACTTACCTAAATCGTGGTCAAAAAGAAAACAGCATTCAATTCGACTCTTATCAATTCTTTAACCAAAACTACAGCCGTTAAGGTTAAATCAATGATAGCTTCAAAACTAGTAAGCTTGATGACTCTAATTAATAAGAACTACAACCGTTGGAATTAATTATCCAATCGTTCTTCCTAAGAATTTAATAACACCAACAGCAGGTAATTATCAATCTTAGTTGCTTCTCAATTAGCATTAGATATTGCATGTGATTACTAGGGGATCAATCTATCAATCAAACACAACAATCATAAGAATCATAATCTGAAAAACAAATTGAAATTGAATTGAAAATTCAACAATCAAATCAAAATTTTCACAAGTTTTTCTATCCCAAAGGCAAGTATCCCTCAACCAAGAATCTAGGTGTTTAGCCTTGCATAATTAAATCTAAAACTAACAAAAATTTGTATTAAAAACATCAAACAATCAATAGAAAAGAAAGTTACTAAGCGAAGCACGATTCCGGTTGTTGATTCCGTCTTCGTTCTTCGAGCGTCTTTACAAAAATTGAAAGAAAATTATTCTACAAATTAAAAACTCTTGTTCTAATGTCTGGATTCTCTCTAAAAGAGACTAAATTTCGAGTTTCAAGAGGTATGGAGGCTGATGGGGTAGGTTAGAGCCTATGTAGGAAGGAAAGAAATCAAGAATCCAATCTTTCCAAAACACTGCTGGCGATCGATCGCCATAAGGTGGCGATCGATCGCTAGCTCTTTTTTTTCGACGATTTTCCTTAGGCGATCGATCGCCACTTTTCTCGCGATCGATCGCTTGGCTCCAGTGGACTTTGGCATTCGGTCGCCTCTTTTCTCGCGATCGATCGCCTCTTCGTGAATTTTGTTGCTCAACTTTCTGTCCATAGGCGATCGATTGCCTCCTTCATGCGGTCGATCGCCTCTACTAAAATTACATTTTTAGCCTTTTTTCTTGATCTACATTGAGTCTTTATTAGCTCCAAAGCTTTTCTTGACCTTTATTCGCCTTAGTTAGCTCGATTTCTTCGAGTCCACCTACAATTACACAAATATACGATTAGGTAGCATATGTATCAAATTATCCATCAAAACATACCAAATCGTAAACAATTAAACGCAATAGATGTGTCTATTTATAGTCACATCAAATAGTTTCTGGACGGGCCACGATCGATCGGCGAGATATGGCGATCGATCGCCAATACTGAAATTTGTTGCTTATTTTTCTCCTCCGCGATCGATCGGCGTGAACTCCGAGATCGATCGCCAATGCTGAATTTTCTTCAAACTCGGGATTTCAGTCTTATCTTCCACGTGTTAGCTCGATTTGGTCCTCTTTCATCAATTATAGCTTATTTCCTCCATTTTTATGCATTTGGACCTAGATTCCTGAAATATACAAATAATACCAAAACGCGTAATATTTTCCAGGAATCACTACAAAAGCCACTATAAAATCATTGTAAAATAAGTGTAAAAATTACACTTATCAGTCTCTTCTCTTACCGGGTGGGTCTCTTCTCTTTCCTGGTGATGTCACTTCTCTTCCCGGAGGGGTCTGTTCTCTTCCCGGGTGGGTCTCTTCTCTTACCGGGTGGGTCTCTTCTCTTCCCAAGTGGTGTTTCTTCTCTTTCTGGGTGTTGTCTCTTCTCTTCCAAGGTAGGTCTCTTATCTTCCCGTGTGAGGTCTCTTCTCTTACCGGGTGTGTCTCTTGTCTTCCCGGGTGGCTCTCTTCTCTTCACGGATGGTGTCTCTTCTATTCACGGATGATGTCTCTTATCTTCCCGGGTGGGTCTCTTCTCTTCCCGGGTGGGGTCTCTTCTCTTCCCGGGTGGTGTTTTATATTAGGTATTTTATTTATATATCCCGGTATCTTACAAGTGCATTTCAGCCCAATTGTTATGCCTTAATTTATTCAAGGTATAATACTAGCATCCCCCCTAGTCGAGTTAGAGTGTAACTCGTTGTCTCGACTCCAGTATTAGGCCAGAAGTATCTGTGCGTCCTTTTTGGAATTTCTGAATGTCATACTTTTATTGTCTAGTATGCAACCACAATGTAGCATGACTTCATATTGATTCACATTGAGATGAAATGAGCATCAAGAACTGCGCTGATCAAAGGTGTGGAGCTCATCCGATAGTATGTTGATGAAATCTCTTAAAAAGTCAGTGTGGGCCACGCGTAGCGTGAGATGGAAAGAAATTCTGAATTAAATGAGGTGATTGAGTCTTGAACTGACCTGAACTGTCGACCAGGGAGACTGAGGCTGAGATAATCGAGTCTGAACCGATAGCTAGATTGACTGATATAACCGATCATCAGCACAGAAATTAAAGTCATGAGATTGTCCATATTTGAGTCACATAAAGAAGGCGTATTTGAATTCTGAGTCAATGAACATCCTGAGCAAATAAAATTTATTAGGATTCCATAATGAATATGACAAGCACTTAAAGCTCGTCCAAATTACACATATAAAGCTCGCAAGTTGATAGAGCTCATCCGAATTCCGGAAAATAAGAAATATCCCAAGCAAATAAAGCTCGTACGAACTCCAATAACAGACATTCCAAGCTACTAAGATATTGAGCAAATACAACTCATTATACCCGAGTCAAGAAAAGATATCCAAATTCTCATAACTCTCACGAAGTTGATATTGTATACCACACCCCCCCCCCCCCCCCCCCCCCCCCCCCCCGCCTCATTCTGTTAATCTCATGCTCTCAGATTCTTCTCATCACAGGCCCTCATGCTCTCAGACTCTCAAGCTCTCAAGTTCTCAAACTCTCAGGCTCTCAAGCTCTCATGCTCTCAAGCTCTCAAGTGATCGCTTTTATTTTAAACAGTTATTTCTCAGTGTAGCGATTCCCTACCGCAAGTGCACGGTGTCAAGTTTTAGTATAATGATAATATAAGTACGGATTGTCGATCCCACGATGACTAGTAAATAAGTACCAAACTCCACTAGTTTAACTATATTTAGCCTACAAAAAATTGGTTATGACCAATTAACTAAAGTAACTAATTAATTCAATAATAAATCCAACAAACAAGAGAGAATAAGAATGAAATCAATAGAGACAATTATCAAGACTTTCGGTTCACCTATGTAATCCCCCACAATTCGCCCATTAGTTAAGAGTTAATTCAAACAATCTAAGGTGACGAGTTTTCCTAATTCACTTGCTATACCTTGGTCCGACTATAACAAATCTAATACTAACGTAACAATAAGCCACTCTCGTACCCTTATTGAACAATTAATATTGTAAATCGATCTATGAAAACTTCTAGCCTTCGATTTTGGTAAATCTATAGCTATCACACATGTATTTGACTTTATCTCTCGATCTCAGTCTGAAATCCACGGCATAAATCACTATATCGAATTCCAATTTTATCTCTCGATCTCAATTGTAATTTAATATCATTCAAGGATGGCCAAACCCTTAAAAGCATAAAGAACAATGATCTATGCACTTAGATAATAAAAATCAATCAAAACATTAAAATTAAATCACGGGTTCATAACATAGGATCCCCTAAGTCTTGACAATAAACTTAGCCTAGCAACATATTTAAATCAAATGCAATATCATGTTTTTCAATATCAAAAGCATAAAGAAATTAAATAGAATTGACAAAGTTTAGAAATACGTACAACTAGCGATATTGAATCGCGTCGTCGACCGTAGCTCCGTCTCTCGCTTTTGCTTTGTACTGTACGTGACTTCTTCAACTCCTTGCTATTTCCGTGCAAATCCCACACAGAATTTACGTGAACTTCTTCTACGTTGCTGCCCTTCTCTCCTCTTCTCGTATGTATCTGTATGTCCTCCCTCACGTCTTTGTACGTAACTCTCCTCTCTTCTCCCCTTTACGTCTTTGTTCTCCTGTCTCTTCCTCCTTGTTCTGGAGCACGTTCGCTTCTTCCCTAATCTGATGCTGCTCCCGTAAATTCTCTCTTCCCGTTCCAACTCCTCTCCTCCTATCTTCTTTTTACCCCCTTTATCTGATATCTCCTCCTTCCTCTTTAAACTCTCCTGCTGCTCCCAATCACGTACGTTCCTCTCTCCCAGAACTCCTCGCTCCTCACTTTTCTGATATCTTGCTCACGTTTATCCTCCTGAATTCACGTCTCATTCTCTTCTGAAATTGCTGGCCACCTCTCCTTGAATGCTGATCACGTCTCTTTATCTTTATCTTCTTGCTTTTGTTGGCTTTTATCCTCCTAATATCTTATATAATATATTATATTATAATATCATATATTATAATATAATATTTCATCCATGTTGGTCTCTTAAATGATTGAATTTCTATCCAATTAATGTGTGCTTGAGAATTCCTCCACGTCATATCACGTGTGTTGCTCGGTTTGGTCATTTTCATCATTTTTAAGTGTAATTCCTCAACTTTTATGCAATTGGACCTGAATTCCTGAAATATACAAATATATAGCAAAAACCGTAATATTTTCTAGGAATCATCACAAAAACGCCTCTAATCTTATATTAAATTAGATGTAAAAATCACACTTATCAACTCCCCCAAACTTAAACTTGATCGTCTCGAGCAAGAAATTAAAATCACAATGTAGAGTTCAATATTGAAGACTCAAATAAATCAATTCGCAGTCAATCATGTAACTCAGACATCACATTTACAGATGAACAAGAATAAATCAGAAAGTTTAACAAGTTGTGTTTTCTCCTAGATCAAGCAACACGTCTCAAAATCAGAACGTGCATGTGTGCTATTGTCACTTTCAAGTTCCATGCAATTTTCATAGATCAAATCATGCTAGTCAATGAAAAATAAGATTATCATTGAGCACCCCTTAGTCCTATTTTCAAACACTTCTCCACTAATGTAGTCACTCCCTCAACTTGGATCAATAGGTCTTTTTAAGCTTGTAACGTTAGGCCTAGGTGTTTGGCTTCAAAGAAAAAAATAGGGTAACACAAAGAAGAGAGTATAATCATGTAATATTCAAATTTTTAGCACAACTTTGAGCTTCTCTTCTTTTTTCTTTTATAGCCTTGGCCACTTTGGGTCTTATGTAGTCACTTTTTCTCAAGGCTTTATCTATCTTTTTCTTTTCTCATTCATCAATTTTTTCAACAAAGAGCTCATCCAAATGTAGCAATTCAAGTGCATCTAATGAGAATCATTATACTCCCTTTAGGTAAGGATGAATTCTTTCAATTTAGGCTCATAAAGGTGGGTATAATGATTTGCCAAAAAAATGTTGAATGGGGGCTAATAGTATGTTAATATACTCCATTCTTTTTCAATTAGGCTCAAATTGGGACTAGAGATTGATATATATCATGGTAAGCTTGAAAGTCTCAAACGATCCAAAAATCGCCTAAATCATTTCCAAGTCAAGTTCATAACTATAAAATTTCGCCTCAAAGTGTCATCATCAAATAGTTTCTAAGGTACTCTAAGATGCTCAAAATAATTCATCATGTTCACAAAAAATTTCACTACTACAAATGCAATTCACAAGATTATGACTCAAATGTACTCAAAATATTCCTCATCTTTGACATACTACTTAAAACAAGATATTCACAAACAAGTTTTACAATCATCAAAACTCAAGTTGACATGCAAAGTGAGACTAGTATTATCATGGAATAGAGACCACTACTATGATTTATTCTTTATCTTACTAATTGAACTCATAAAATAAAAAAATTTAGCTCATAATAATCGGACGATTCAAGTGTCAATTAAGCACACAACATGTTGATAAACAAGTAAGCATGCAAGCCACTCCCCCAAACTTAAATCAAATATTGTCCTCAATGTTTAAAAGAATCAAAAGGGAAAAAGTAAACTCCCCTGATCAAGACACTTGCATGAGGGTTGAGGAAGATCGGCCTTTGAAAGCTCCACTGTTGTAGGGTTCATCGCTCCAACTGAGTACCTAGCAAGAGAAGAATGCAATAAAATAGTCGACACGAGAGATAAACAAACTAAATGCAAAAACTAAAAATAAACAAAACTAAATAGCAAAAGGATACACTTGGGTTGCCTCCCAAGAAGCGCTGATTTTTAGTCGTCGGCTTGACCATCAGAAGCAACCATCAAAGAGCGGCTGCCGCCCATAGTAAGTATCGAATGATACCACGAATGGGTCTTCACTCAGTATGCCCTGAAGATTGGCATGAATATAACAGTGCAGACTCGTCGCTCCAAAACATTGGTCTTGAAGTGGTAGGCATGGGAGAATGATTCTTGACTTGGCTTCGTATCTTGGAGGATATATTGTGGTGATGTTGGCATCCATGGGAAATACGGATCCACATATGGCATAGAACATGTCTCCATCGATGGGCTTAAGTCAGAATCTTCGAAGGTCTCTTCCTTTTCCAACATCACTCTCGACTCATCTTCACATGGGAACTCCTCAGATATGTCTCTAACGTAGGCTCAATCTCTTGAAGAGGCTCAAGTTCCCTTAAATCTTCCACAGTAGTAGGATCACTCCCCCAAACTTAGTTGTTTGAGTGATCATCGTCATGAAACCCAACTTGATTCGTCTCCTCTTCCCTAGTAGGTATCACCTCATTCTCTTGGCAGCTTGCTGATAAGGTTCCATGAGGCTCACCATTTGCTGCTCCAGATGACGCATTGACTTGGCCTGACTTTCAATCTTTGTCTCACATGATGCCATAAACCTGAGTAACGTATCCTCTAAATGAGCACTGACTTCCGCAGAACTGTCACTCGTCTCTCCCTGATGTTCAAGTGGTGGGTCTGTAAAATGAGGGTCGTAAGAATTCTGGACGAACAGAAATGAGGATAAACATGAGCAGATACAGAGAGGAGTTGGAGAGAAAGAGATAAGAAGGGAAGAGTTACGTGAGTGAAGTGAGCAGATAGAAGAGAGACGTGAGACAAAGGAGAGGAGATTCAGAATTGGAGAGCAACGTACGTGAGGGTGAAGATTTTGACGTGAACCAATATCAGATTATTGTGGAGGTGAGCAATATAAGGACTTGAACGGGAAGAGATTCACGTAACTTCATGCACGGGAATTTTCATTAAGGAATTGCAAGTCACGTACAGTACAGTGATACAAAGCGAGAGACGGAGCTACGGATCGACGACGCGATTGACATCGCTAGTTTATACGTATTTCTAAACTTTGTTTGTTCCTATTTAATTTCATTATGCTTTTGATGTTGAAAAACATGCTTTTGCATTTGATTATGATAATGTTGCTAGGCTAAGTTTGTTGTCAAGACTTAGGGGATCCTATGTTATGAACCCATGATTTAAATTGATTGTTTTGATTGATTCTTATTATCTAAGTGCATAGATCATTGTTCTTCATGCTTTTAAGAGTTTGGCCATCCTTGAATGATATTAAATTACAATTGAGATCGAGAGATAAAATTGGAATTTGATATAGTGATTTATGCCGTGGATTTCAGGCTGAGATCGAGAGATAAAGTCAAATACATGTGTGATAGCAATAGATTTACCAAAATCGAAGGCTAGAAGTTTTCATAGATCGATTTACAATATTAATTGTTCAATAAGGGTACGAGAGTGGCTTATTCTTACATTAGTATTAGATTTGTTATAGCCGGACCAAGGTATAGCAAGTGAATTAGGAAAACTCGTCACCTTAGATTGTTTGAATTAATTCTTAACTAATAGGTGAATTGTGGGGGATTACATAGGGAGCCGAAAGGGTATTGGTGGCTCCAACCCTTCAGTGAAGGATCGCCATGTCATTAAACAAGTGCAATACATTGTCTAGTGATACCTAGAAAATATTACGGTTTTTGGTATATATTTGTATATTTCAGGAATCCAGGTCCAATTGCATAAAAGTTGAGGAATTACACTTAAAATGATGAAAAATGACCAAACCGAGCAACACACGTGATATGTGGAGGAATATTCAAGCACACATTAAATTGGATAGAAATTCATTCATTTAAGAGACCAACATGGATGAATATAATATAATATATTATATAAGATATTAGGAGGATAAAAGCCAACAAAAGCAAGGAGATAAAGATAAAGAGACGTGATCAGCATTCGAGGAGAGGTGGCCAGCAATTTCAGAAGAGAGGGAGACTTGAAATTCAGGAGGATAAACGTGAGCAAGATATCAGAAAAGTGAGGAGCGAGGAGTTCTGGGAGAGAGGAACGTACGTGATTGGGAGCAGCAGGAGAGTTTAAAGAGGAAGGAGGAGATATCAGATAAAGGGGGTAAAAAGAAGATAGGAGGAGAGGAGTTGGAACGGGAAGAGAGAATTTACGGGAGCAGCATCAGATTAGGGAAGAAGTGAACGTGCTCCAGAACAGGGAGGAAGAGACATGAGAACAAAGACGTAAAGGGGAGAAGAGAGGAGAGTTACGTACAAAGACGTGAGGGAGGACAGACAGATACAGACGAGAAGAGGAGAGAAGGGCAGCAACGTAGAAGAAGTTCACGTAAATTCTGTGTGGGATTTGCACGGAAACAGCAAGGAGTTGAAGAAGTCACGTACAGTACAAAGCAAAAGCGAGAGACGGAGCTACGGTCGACGACGCGATTCAATATCGCTAGTTATACGTATTTCTAAACTTTGTCGATTCTATTTAATTTCTATATGCTTTTGATGTTGAAAAACATGATATTGCATTTGATTTTAAATATGTTGCTAGGCTAAGTTTATTGTCAAGACTTAGGGGATCCTATGTTATGAACCAATGATTTAATTTTAATGTTTTGATTGATTTTTATTATCTAAGGGCATAGATCATTGTTCTTCATGCTTTTAAGGGTTTGGCCATCCTTGAATGATATTAAATTACAATTGAGATCGAGAGATAAAATTGGAATTCGATATAGTGATTTATGCCGTGGATTTCAGACTGAGATCGAGAGATAAAGTCAAATACATGTGTGATAGCTATAGATTACCAAAATCGAAGACTAGAAGTATTCATAGATCGATTTACAATATTATGTTGGGAAAACGATTTCTAAGTTTTGGTGATTACAAACGGATATCAAAGACCAACTGGATGAAGTCTTACCGGGTAACAAAGACAAACTGGATGAAGTCCTACCGGGTAACAAAGACCAACTGGATAAAGTCCTACCGGGTAACAAAGACCAACTGGATGAAGTCCTACCGGGTAACAAAGACCAACTGGATGAAGCCCTACCGGGTAACAAAGACCAACTGGATGAAGTCCTACCGAGTAACAAAGACCAACTGGATAAAGACTCCTACCGGGTGAAGACATAAACTGGATGGCTACCAACTGGACAAGACATTAACTGGATGGCTACCAACTGGATAGACATCAACTGGATGGCCACCAACTGGACAGACAACTACTGAACAACTATCAACCGGATAGTCCCACTGAACAAAGACATCAACTGGTCATAAAAGGATGAACGACCAGTTGAACACAGAAAACCAGCAGAAGTCTAAACTTCCAGTAAGAGCACTAAGCAACGAGACAAATCAGTACAACATTCTCTGACAAAGGTACAACAAGAGCGGCGCACCCTGCTATATCTCCGCCACCATTACCGTCAGAGTGAAAAGAGCCGTTGCTTAGACAAAATAGGAAAGAAGACAATATGATTTTGGAAAGCTAATCTCTTCGATATATAGAAAAGCTACGGTTGGACAACCAAACCTATAAATACGTCCAAGCAGAGAATGAAGAGGTGCTGAGCGATTTTCAACAAAGAGATATACTTCAAAGCAAACAAGAAAATCATATTACTGATATTCCAAACGTTCAGCAAAGAGCAGACAAACAGCGAAACTGAATCTGTGATAGATTATTTTCAATTGAAGTCTGCTGCTCAAAAGCTCTCAAAGCTAGAAAGTTTATTCTGTAAAGAGTGTTATATAATCCCCTGTAATCAAAAGTTAAGAAGATTGTGATTGCTAGGAGTTTAGACCAAGTGTGTTAGTGCCTAAGAAGGTTGTATACTGTAAAGTGTAAACCAAGTCTTCTAGTGAATCTTTCCTGCAAAGGAAGAAGGGGAGACGTAGAAGCGTTGTGCTTCGAACTTCCAGAAACAACTCTCGTGTTATTTGTTCATTACTTTATTACCTCAGTTTTATTCCTCACAAGTTCAGTAGACATCTTCCGCACTATAATAAGTGTCTGCTGACTTGCCTGATATTGAGAAGCAACTGTAATACTTAACAGTTTACAGTTAACAAGAAGAAGAAATCGAAATTGAATCTAGTGTTTATTCAACCCCCCTTCTAAACACTACCCCGATCCTAACAAGTGGTATCAGAGCTTAGGTCTTCTCAATCTTGAGAAATTACCATTTACCAAAAACTGATGGCCTCATTCAGCAAGATTCCAATGTTCAAGAAAGACGAATATGATGACTGGAGGATCCGTATGCAAGCACATCTAAGTGCTCAAGATGATGATATGTGGTATGTAATCACTGAAGGACCTTTGAAGATCATGAAAATCAATACAGATGCTTCTATCACAAGTGGTGATCCACAAATGGTAGAAAAGAAAAGATCTCAATGGTCAAACGAAGACAAGAAAAAAGCAAATCTAGACAACGTTGCTAAGGACATTCTGTTCAAAACTTTGGACAAAAATGTGTTCAACAAAATAAAAATGTGCTCAACAGCCAAAGAAATCTGGGAGAAGATTGCCCACTCTGTGAAGGAAATGATCAAACCAAAGAAAACAAGCTTACTGTGGCTTTACAGAAGTTTGAGCATATCAAGATGATGAATGGAGAAACTCTCAACAAGTATGATGAAAGAGTGACTGGAATAATTAATGAACTAAGCAGTCTGGGTAAGGATTTACCCAACAGAGAAGTCACTCTCAAAGTAATGAGAGGCCTCCCAAGAGAATGGGATGTCAAGACCATTGCTATGAGAGAATCGAAGGACATCAACAAGATAGATCTACATGATCTGTTTGCTGATTTAAAAGCCTATGAATTCGAATTAGGCATTCGGGTTGAAGATGAACCAAATACCAGTCAACCAACCAAAGCTCTCACTGCATCGGAATCTCTGCCTACTTCTACAGAGATGACTCCAGAAAAGATGTGTAATGATGCTATGGCAATGTTTGTAAAGAAATTTGGGAAATTCATGAAGAAGAACCAGAGAACTTATCAATCATATCCTCGAAGGCAGAATTCCAAAGGAAATTCAGAAGAAGAAGAGCGAGTATGCTTCAACTGCCTCAAACCAGGGCACTTCATTGCGGACTGTCCTAAACCCAAAAAGGATGATCACAAAAGAGGATCCAAGGATTACAGAAAATCCAAAGAAACCAGAAGATCATCCAAAAGGGACAGAGATCAAAAGGTTTTGATGGCAGAAGAAAATAAGAACAAATGGGCTGATTCTGAATCAGAATCAGAGGAGTTAACTAGCTCATCCAGCGAGAGTGAAGACGAGGAAGTCCACTGCTTAATGCAAATGATGAAAATGAGGTACATGAATCTAACCTATCTGAATTTACACATAGTGAACTTACCAATGCATTGCAGGACATGATCAATGAGTATCGGACGCTATATGAATCCTTTGAAAGCTATAAGACTGAGCACACAATCCAAACTGAAAAGCATGAAAACAAGCTTGATTGTGAACAATCAAGGGAGTTGAACTGCTTAAGGGAAACATCCAGTCTCCTAGTGAAGGAAAGAGATGAAGCCAAGTATGCCTACCAGAAACTTAGCAAACTGGTTAGCACTTGGAATGCGTCGACTACCAGAAAGGATGAAATGCTTGAGTCTATAAGGCTTGCTGGTGATTTAACAGGCATAGGCTATAATAACAATGACGGCAGTTTATCTGGTAATGAAACTCAACTGTGTCTAACAAAAAGCAATGTTCAATCAATGAACTTTGTAAGATCTAGCACAGTATATGACCCTTATGAACTGGTTAAAGAACCTGTTAAAGCAACACTCATCAAGGAACAGGCACATCACAGAGGTATATGCTAAATAACAGGAACTACAAACCAAAAGCACATGCATACACAGATTATCACACTTCACAGTCAAAATCATCACCAATATTCATAAATGCACACACATTTCAGAACACACACCGACCTAAGTCATTCAGGGTCATACAAGTGTGGGTTCTGAAAGGACCAATCCTACCTGGACCCAAGTAGGATTGGGTACCAATAATTCTATCGCTTTAATTGCAGGAAACTAGAATGCATCCAGTTCGGAGCTCAGAATGGTTCCTGGACAGCGGATGCTCTAGACATATGACAGGGAATGCGAGCTTACTGTCTGAACTGGTGGACTCCACCGGACCCAGAATAACTTTTGGAGATAACGCGAAAGGTAGAACCGTGGGTAAGGGTAAGATTATCTACGGTAACATCATCATTAAAGATATTCTTTTAGTTGAAAATCTATGCTATAACTTGATTAGCATAAGTCAACTGTGTGACAATGGTCATTCCGTAGAATTCAATCAGCACTCATGCAAAATTAAATCTAATGATGGCAGTATATTACTCGTAGGTAGAAGGCATGATAACACATATAAAATTGATTGGAATCTTAATCAGCCTACTTCCTCTACTTGCTTAGCTGCCCTGAACTCCTCCAAAAATTGGCTTTGGCACAAACGGTTGAGTCACTTAAATTTTAAAACTATTGACAGTCTGCGTAAACTTGATCTAGTTATTGGACTGCCCCAAATTGAGTTCTCAAAAGACAAGATCTGTGCAGCCTGCCAACTTGGTAAGCAAATCAGATCCTCCTTTAAGAACAAAGGGAGTAAATCTTCTTCTCGGTGCCTAGAGTTGCTGCATATGGATCTGTTTGGTCCTATACTAGTAACAAGTCTAGGGGGAATGAAGTATACCCTAGTGTTAATAGACGATTACACTCGTTTCACGTGGGTCTTGTTCCTAAGTGGCAAAGATCAGGCTACTCCAAAGCTGATCAAATTACTGAAAAGACTCCAAAATGAGAAATCGTGTGGGATAGATAGAATTCGCAGTAATAAAGGTACTGAGTGTTGGGATCGGGGTAGTGTTTAGAAGGGGGGGTTGAATAAACACTAGATACAATTTCGATTTCTTTTTCTGGTTAACTGTAAACTGTTAAGTATTACAGTTGCTTCTCAATATCAGGCAAGTCAGTAGACACTTGTTATAGTGCGGAAGACGTCTACAAAACTTGTGAGGAATAAAACTGAAGTAATAAAGCAATAAACAAATGACACGAGAGTTGTTTCTGGAAGTTCGAAGCACAACGCTTCTACGTCTCCCCTTCTTCCTTTGCAGGAAGGATTCACTAGAAGACTTGGTTTACACTTTTACAGTATACAACCTTCTTAGGCACTAACACACTTGGCCTAAACTCCTAGCAATCACACACTTCTTAACTTTTTGGGTACAATGGATTCTATGACACTCTTTACAGAATACACTTTCTAGCTTTGAGAGTTTTTGAGCAGCAGACTTCAATTGAAGATAATCTGACACAGATTCAGTTTTGCTGTTTGTCTGCTCTTCGCTGAACGTTTGGAATATCAGTAGTTTGGCTTTCTTGTTTGCTTTGAAGTATATCTCTTAGTTGGAAATCGCTCAGCACCTCTTCATTCTCTGCTTGGATGTATTTATAGGTTTGGATGTCCAACGGTAGCTTTTCTGTATATGGAAGAGATTAGCTTTCCAATTTCATATTGTCTTCTTTCCTATTTTGTAAAGCAACGGCTCTTTTCACTCTGACGGTAATGGTGGCGGAGATATAGCAGGGTGCGCCGCTCTGTTGTACCTTTGTCAGAGAATGTTGTACTGATTTTGTCTCGTTGCTTAGTGCTCTAACTGGAAGCTCAGACTTCTGCTGGTTTTCTTTGTTCAACTGGTCGTTCATCCTCTTATGACCAGTTGATGTCCTTGTACAGTGAGAGACTATTCAGTTGATAGATGTCCAGTAGATGTCCATCCAGTTTAAGTTTATCCGGTTGATAGCTTGCACGGTTGATGTCTTCACCCGGTTGATGTCTATCTAGTTGATGTCTTATCCGGTTGATGTCCATCCAGTTGGTAACTTCTTCCGGTTGATATCCATCCAGTTGATGTCTTATCCAGTTGATGACTTCATCCGGTTGATGTCCATCCAGTTGGTAACTTCTTCCGGTTGATATCCATCCAGTTGATGACTTCATCCGGTTGATGTCCATCCAGTTTGAGTCTTGTCCAGTTGGTAGGCATCCAGTTTATGTCTTCACCCGGTAGGAGTCTTTTTCCAGTTGGTCTTTAATATCCTGTTGGACTTCATTCAGTTTGTCTTTAATAACCGGTTTGTAATTACCAAAACTTTAGAAATCGTTTTCCCAACAATTTCCCCCTTTTTGGTGATGACAAAACTAAGCAAAGATCTATTTCCAGTTTGAGTAAATAAGATGAGAATCCTGAAATTACTTGAAGACATAATGGAAAAGAAATTTTCATTAAATATAAGCAGATTACAAGTTGTAATCAAACTGGACAATTGAGAGAGATTCATCTTTATTTAAGATGAATTCTAATAACTTGACTAGAATATAAGACCAATTTAGTTTACATAATACAGCTGATACATGACAAATCTTTAAACAAGCATTGTAGACCCGGAGAGCTTCGATCCACCTGGTGGCAGAGAGGAAGAGCTCGATCCACCTTATTTTAGAGAGGAAGAGCTCGATCCACCTTGTCTCAGAGAGGACCTAATTAGAATACTCTATCTCTGCCGGTCTACCTTGTTTCAGAGAGAAGGTCGGGAAGAGTCATACGTATATACATCAGGCAGCTTCCATGGTTCATGGATTCACCTAATGAGAATAGTCTATCTCTGTCTTCCCCCTTTTTGTCATCAGCCCCCAGACATCTGCTGTGAGTAGTTCCTGACTGATGAGGAGCACCAGAACAGGATCAAAGCGCTGAAGCTTAACAGAGCTGGGTTAGATAAGTAATCAACCCATGAGGGGTTGATTTAGATAAGTAATAAACCCATGAGGCGGCAAAAAATCTAACAGAAAACCAGGGAATTTTGAATAGCTTGAAAGTAAGCATGTTGAGTGAATGTGTGTTCTGTGAGCAAACAAGAGTCGCTTTTTATAGAAATGAAAAGGTTGCAATTAATGTGAATGTATTTAAGTGGATCAGTAAATACAAAGAAAAAGTCAACAAAAACAGTAAATAGATAAGAGTAATTAAATGAGGAGTCAGAAAACGATACTATTTGCGTCCGAACCAATGTTTGGAATAGTCGCGTTTTTCGGCAGGCGGTTGGCGTGGACTCCGAGATCTTGGTTGAGCAGTTGGTCTGGACTGAGTGGGTAAGAGGAAGAAGCAGCAGCAGTTTGTTAGAGTAAGCTTTTCTGAAAGAGAAGAATAATCGCAGTGATTTGTTGGAGAAGAAGAGTAGTGAAACTAATGGCGGTGAAAAAAGAAGTATATGTAACGTCGTACTGTAGATGAGCGGACACATGTATACGTGGCGATCATCTAACGGTTTAAAAAAGATTTAACAAATAAATAAAAGAACAGGATTTAGGCGGGAGTGAAATAATTTATTTTTAACCAAAAGTAATTTTGAATTCCGACGTTCATTAGGTTAATAAGTATCGAGGGTTATTTTTGTCAAAGCATATTTGGTAACATCAACTGGTATGTAGGGTTCGACTGGTAGGAAAGCATCCACTGGATGTGGAGTCCTACTGGTTCGGATACACCTACTGCAGCTGAGCATTGTATTACCAGCTGAGCTTAAATAACCATGATAGAATTATAACAGAAATTCCCCCTAAATTTATGCACATTAACTAACTAATTCCCCCTGAATTCATTACCCAAACAAAATAATCAAGAAGTAATTTCAATTAAACCAAGAATATTTCGAAAGTAAGAAAACTTAGCGTCCGGTAGGGGCTTTGTGAAGATGTCTGCTGCCTGTTGTTCTGTAGAAATATACTCCAGCCGAATTTCTTTCTTCATGACATGATCTCTGATAAAATGATGACGGGTGTCAATATGTTTAGTACGAGTATGAAGAACTGGATTGTATGTTATGGCAATGGCAGATGTATTGTCACAGAAAATAGGAGCCTCTGTGGACTCAATTCCATAGTCTCTGAGTTGTTGCTGAATCCAGAGCAGTTGAGCACAGCAGCTTCCAGCAGCAAGGTACTCTGCTTCTGCAGTGGAAGTTGCAATGGATGTCTGTTTCTTGCAACCCCATGATATCAATCGATCACCAAGGAATTGACAATACCCACTGGTGCTTTTCCTGTCAATTTTGCATCCAGCATAGTCAGCATCTGAGTATCCAATAAGATTGAAGGTTGAGTTTCTTGGATACCATAGACCGACATTCTCAGTGCCTTTCAAATATTTTAGGATCCTTTTGACTGCAGTGAAGTGCGACTGCTTGGGATTTGCTTGAAACCGGGCGCACATACATACTGCAAACATAATATCTGGTCGGCTGGCTGTCAAATATAGTAAAGATCCGATTATGCCTCGATACTTTGTAACTTCGACTGGTATTCCTGAATTATCCAAGTCGAGTTTGGCAGATGAGCTCATTGGTGTAGCAGCAGCTGAGCTGGTACTCATTCCATATTTCTTCAGTAGCTCTTTAGTGTATTTAGACTGATTGATCAGGATTCCTTCACTAGATTGCTTGACTTGCAATCCTAAGAAAAATGATAGTTCTCCCATCATGCTCATCTCGAACTGGTCCTGCATAATTTTAGAGAATCTTTCGCACAATTTTGAGTTAGTACTTCCGAAGATAATATCATCAACATAAATTTGAACAAGCAGAGTATGGTCTCCATTTGTAAATTTAAAAAGGGTCTTGTCCACCGTGCCAATAATAAAATTGTGTTCTGTCAAATATTTTGATAAAGTTTCATACCAGGCACGGGGAGCTTGCTTTAGACCATACAAGGCTTTATTGAGACGGAAAACATGAGATGGCTGTTGATGGTTTTCAAATCCAGGAGGTTGTTCAACATAGACTTCTTCCTGGAGTTTGCCGTTAAGAAATGCACTCTTAACATCCATCTGATAGACTTTAAAGTCTTTAAACGCAGCAAATGCAAGAAATATGCGAATTGCTTCTAGTTGAGCTACAGGGGCAAAGGTTTCATCGAAATTAATGCCTTCTTCCTGTCTGTAGCCCTGTGCAACTAATCTTGCCTTATTTCTGATTACTGTACCGTTTTCGTCTAATTTATTTCTAAACATCCATTTGGTGCCAATTACAGTGTGATGCTGTGGTCGTGGTACTAGATACCATACTTTGTTTCGCTCAAACTGATTTAGTTCTTCCTGCATTGCTTCTACCCAACTTGGGTCTAATATAGCGTCATCAATCTTCTTAGGTTCTATATGAGATATGAATGCAGCATGAAGAAATTCATTAATCATTTGTCCTCTGGTGCGTAGAGGAGCAAGAGGGTTACCGATGACCTGCTCCGGTGGATGATCCTTCTTCCACCGAAGCGAATGTCCAAGAGGATTGAGTTCTTCAGTTGACTGGATGTGAGTAGGCAAATCAGAGGTTCTGATTGACTCATCTTTCTCATTTGTTCCTTCTACTGCAGCAGGGGTAGATGCAACTGTTTCATTTGTAGCTGGCTGCAGTGCTTGTTGGCCAGCAGACTCCTCTGCTTGAGTTTCAGGAACTTCTGGTTCTAAGGAGCAGTCAGTCCTGCTTCTGTAATCAATCTCATCATCAACATTTTCGTCAATGTAAGTGCTTTCCAGTCGATTACTCAAGTTGTTGATTTGTATATCAGATAGTGTACAGTCAGTAGGTTCATCAAATTTTACATGCACTGATTCTTCTACATTAAGAGTTCTATTATTAAATACTCTGAATGCCTTACTAACTGTAGAATAGCCAAGGAATATTCCAGCATCAGATTTGGCATCAAAAGCGGTGAGATGAGTCTTTCCATTGTTGTGAATAAAACATTTGCAACCAAACACATGGAAATAGGAAATATTTGGCTTACTGCCATTCCAGATCTCATAAGGGGTTTTATTTGCTCGCTTATTAATCATTGATCTGTTCTGCGTATAACATGCTGTGTTGACAGCTTCTGCCCAAAATCTCTGCGATATTTCTGATTCCGCGAGCATAGTTCGCGCAGCTTCTTTCAAAGTGCGGTTCCTACGCTCAGCAACTCCGTTTTGTTGAGGAGTTTTAGCTGCAGAGTATTCGTGTTTAATACCAAGGTCATCTAGATATGATTCGAGTGATTGATTGGTGAACTCAGTACCTTTATCATTGCGAATTCTATCTATCCCACACGAATTCTCATTTTGGAGTCTTTTCAGTAATTTGATCAGCTTTGGAGTAGCCTGATCTTTGCCACTTAGGAACAAGACCCACGTGAAACGAGTGTAATCGTCTATTACCACTAGAGTATACTTCATTCCCCCTAGACTTGTTACTGGTATAGGACCAAATAGATCCATATGCAGCAACTCTAGGCACCGAGAAGAAGATTTACTCCCTTTGTTCTTAAAGGAGGATCTGATTTGCTTACCAAGTTGGCATGCTGCACAGATCTTGTCTTTGAGAACTCAATTTGGGGCAGTCCAACAACTAGATCAAGTTTACGCAGACTGACAATAGTTTTAAAGTTTAAGTGACTCAACCGTTTGTGCCAAAGCCAATTTTTGGATGAATTCAGAGCAGCTAAGCAAGTAGAAGAGATAGGCTGATTAAGATTCCAATCAATTTTATATGTGTTATCATGCCTTCTACCTACAAGTAGTATACTACCATCAATAGATTTGATTGTGCATGAGTGCTGATTGAATTCTACGGAATGACCATTGTCACACAGTTGACTTATGCTGATCAAGTTATAGCATAGATTTTCAACTAAAAGAATGTCTTTAATGATGATGTTACCGTAGATAATCTTACCCTTACCCACGGTTTACCTTTCGCGTTATCTCCAAAGGTTATTCTGGGTCCGGTGGAGTCCACCAGTTCAGACAATAAGCTCGCATTCCCTGTCATATGTCTAGAGCACCTGCTGTCCAGAAACCATTCTGAGCTCCGAACTGGATGCATTCTAGTTTCCTGCAATTTAAGCGATAGAATGATTGGTACCCAATCCTACTTGGGTCCTGGTAGGATTAGTCCTTTCGGAACCCACACTTGTATGACCCTGAATGACTTAGGTCGGTGTGTGTTCTGAAATGTGTGTGCATTTATAGATATAGGTGGTGATTTTGGCTGTGGAGTGTGATAATATGTGTATGCATGTGCTTTTGGTTTGTAGTTCCTGTTATTTAGCATATACCTCTTCTGGACAGGTTTACAGTTGTAGTACCAGTTGGGTTTAACCTCTCTAGCTGCTCGACCAGTGGGTTTAAGTTCATTTCTGAACTTTTGCCTCGGTTTAGCCTCTTTGAGTGGTTCTACATAACGATACCTCTGTGATGTGCCTGTTCCTTGATGAGTGTTGCTTTAACAGGTTCTTTAACCAGTTCGTAAGGGTCATATACTGTGCTAGATCTTACAAAGTTCATTGATTGAACCTTGCCTTTTGTTAGACACAGTTGAGGTTCATTACCAGATGAACTGCTGTCATTGCTATTATAGCCTATGCCTGTTAAATCATCAGCAAGCCTTATAGACTCAAGCATTTCATCCTTTCTGGTAGTCGACGCATTCCAAGTGCTAACCAGTTTGCTAAGTTTCTGGTAAGCATTCTTGGCTTCATCTCTTTCCTTCACTAGGAGACTGGCTGTTTCCCTTAGGCAGTTCAACTCCCTTGATTGTTCACAATCAAGCTTGTTTTCATGCGTTTCAGTTTGGGTTGTATGCTCAGTCTTATAGCTTTCAAAAGATTCATATAGCGTCCGATACTCATTTATCATGTCCTGTAATGCATTGGTGAGTTCACTATGTGTAAATTCAGATAGGTTTGATTCATGTACCTCATTTTCATTATTTGCCATTAAGCAGTGGACTTTCTCGTCTTCACTCTCGCTGGATGAGCTAGTTAACTCTTCTGATTCTGATTCAGAATCAGCCCATTTGCTCTTACTTTCTTCTGCCATCAAGACCTTTTGATCTCTGTCCTTTTTGGATGATCTTCTGGTTTCTTTGGATTTTCTGTAATCCTTGGATCCTCTTTTGTGATCATCCTTCTTGGGTTTAGGACAGTCTGCAATGAAGTGCCCTGGTTTGAGGCAGTTGAAGAATACTCACTCTTCTTCTTCTTCTGAATTTCCTTTGGAACTCTGCCTCCGAGGATATGATTGATAAGATCTCTGATTCTTCTTCATGAATTTCCCAAATTTCTTTACAAACATTGCCATAGCATCATTACACATCTTTTCTGGAGTCATTTCTGTAGGAGTAGGCAGAGACTCCGATGCAGTGAGAGCTTTTGTTGGTTGACTGGTACTTGGTTCATCTTCAACCCGAATGCCTAATTCGAATTCATAGGCTTTTAAATCAGCAAACAGATCATGTAGATCTATTTTGTTGATGTCCTTCGATTCTCTCATAGCAATGGTCTTGACATCCCATTCTCTTGGTAGACCTCTCATTACTTTGAGAGTGACTTCTCTGTTGGGTAACTCCTTACCCAGACTGTTTAGTTCATTGATTATTCCAGTCACTCTTTCATCGTACTCGTTGAGAGTTTCTCCATTTATCATTTTGATATGCTCAAACTTCTGTAAAGCCACAGTAAACTTGTTTTCTTTGGTTTGATCATTTCCTTCACAGAGTTGAGCAATCTTCTCCCAGATTTCTTTGGTTGTAGGGCACATCTTTATTTTGTTGAACATATTTTTGTCCAAAGTTTTGAACAGAATGTCCTTAGCAACGTTGTCTAGATTTGCTTTTTTCTTGTCTTCATTTGACCATTGAGATCTTTCCTTTTCTACCATTTGTGGATCACCACTTGTGATAGAAGCAGCTGTATTGATTTTCATGATCTTCAAAGGTCCTTCAGTGATTACATACCACATATCATCATCTTGAGCACTTAGATGTGCTTGCATACGGATCCTCCAATCATCATATTCGTCTTTCTTGAACATTGGAATCTTGCTGAATGAGGCCATCAGTTTTTGGTAAATGGTAATTTCTCAAGATTGAGAAGACCTATGCTCTGATACCACTTGTTGGGATCAGGGTAGTGGTTAGAAGGGGGGGTTGAATAAACACTAGATACAATTTCGATTTCTTTTTCTGGTTAACTGTAAACTGTTAAGTATTACAGTTGCTTCTCAATATCAGGCAAGTCAGTAGACACTTGTTATAGTGCGGAAGACGTCTACAAAACTTGTGAGGAATAAAACTGAAGTAATAAAGCAATAAACAAATGACACGAGAGTTGTTTCTGGAAGTTCGAAGCACAACGCTTCTACGTCTCCCCTTCTTCCTTTGCAGGAAGGATTCACTAGAAGACTTGGTTTACACTTTTACAGTATACAACCTTCTTAGGCACTTACACACTTGGCCTAAACTCCTAGCAATCACACACTTCTTAACTTTTTGGTTACAATGGATTCTATGACACTCTTTACAGAATACACTTTCTAGCTTTGAGAGTTTTTGAGCAGCAGACTTCAATTGAAGATAATCTGACACAGATTCAATTTTGCTGTTTGTCTGCTCTTCGCTGAACGTTTGGAATATCAGTAGTTTGGCTTTCTTGTTTGCTTTGAAGTATATCTCTTAGTTGGAAATCGCTCAGCACCTCTTCATTCTCTGCTTGGATGTATTTATAGGTTTGGATGTCCAACGGTAGCTTTTCTGTATATGGAAGAGATTAGCTTTCCAATTTCATATTGTCTTCTTTCCTATTTTGTAAAGCAACGGCTCTTTTCACTCTGACGGTAATGGTGGCGGAGATATAGCAGGGTGCGCCGCTCTGTTGTACCTTTGTCAGAGAATGTTGTACTGATTTTGTCTCGTTGCTTAGTGCTCTAACTCGAAGCTCAGACTTCTGCTGGTTTTCTTTGTTCAACTGGTCGTTCATCCTCTTATGACCAGTTGATGTCCTTGTACAGTGAGAGACTATTCAGTTGATAGTTGTCCAGTAGATGTCCATCCAGTTTAAGTTTATCCGGTTGATAGCTTGCACGGTTGATGTCTTCACCCGGTTGATGTCTATCTAGTTGATGTCTTATCCGGTTGATGTCCATCCAGTTGGTAACTTCTTCCGGTTGATATCCATCCAGTTGATGTCTTATCCAGTTGATGACTTCATCCGGTTGATGTCCATCCAGTTGGTAACTTCTTCCGGTTGATATCCATCCAGTTGATGACTTCATCCGGTTGATGTCCATCTAGTTTGAGTCTTGTCCAGTTGGTAGGCATCCAGTTTATGTCTTCACCCGGTAGGAGTCTTTTTTCCAGTTGGTCTTTAATATCCGGTTGGACTTCATTCAGTTTGTTTTTAATAACCGGTTTGTAATTACCAAAACTTTAGAAATCGTTTTCCCAACACTGAGTTCACCAATCAATCACTCGAATCATATCTAGATGACCTTGGTATTAAACACGAATACTCTGCAGCTAGAACTCCTCAACAAAACGGAGTTGCTGAGCGTAGGAACCGCACTTTGAAAGAAGCTGCGCGAACTATGCTCGCGGAATCAGAAATATCGCAGAGATTTTGGGCAGAAGCTGTCAACACAGCATGTTATACGCAGAACAGATCAATGATTAATAAGCGAGCAAATAAAACCCTTATGAGATCTGGAATGGCAGTAAGCCAAATATTTCCTATTTCCATGTGTTTGGTTGCAAATGTTTTATTCACAACAATGGAAAGACTCATCTCACCGCTTTTGATGCCAAATCTGATGCTGGAATATTCCTTGGCTATTCTACAGTTAGTAAGGCCTTCAGAGTATTTAATAATAGAACTCTTACTGTAGAAGAATCAGTGCATGTAAAATTTGATGAACCTACTAACTGTACACTATCTGATATACAAATCAACAACTTGAGTAATCGACTGAAAAGCACTTACATTGACGAAAATGTTGATGATGAGATTGATTACAGAAGCAGGACTGACTGCTCCTTAGAACCAGAAGTTCCTGAAGCTCAAGCAGAGGAGTTTGCTGGCCAACAAGCACTACAGCCAGCTACCAATGAAACAGTGGCATCCACCTCTACTGCAGTAGAAGGAACAAATGAGAAAGATGAGTCTATCAGAACCTCTGACTTGCCTACTCACATCCACTCATCTGAAGAACTCAACACTCTTGGACCTTCGCTCCGGTGGAAGAAGGATCATCCACCCGAGCAGGTCATCGGTAACCCTCTTGCTCCTCTACGCACCAGAGGACAAATGATTAATGAATTTCTTCATGCTGCATTCATATCTCATATAGAACCTAAGAAGATTGATGAAGATATATTAGACCCAAGTTGGGTAGAAGCAATGCAGGAAGAACTAAATCAGTTTGAACGAAACAAAGTATGGTATCTTGTACCACGACCACAGCATCACACTGTAATTGGCACCAAATGGGTATTTAGAAATAAATTAGACGAAAATGGTACAGTAATCAGAAATAAGGCAAGATTAGTTGCACAGGGCTACAGACAGGAAGAAGGCATTGATTTTGATGAAACCTTTGCCCCTGTAGCTCGACTAGAAGCAATTCGCATATTTCTTGCATTTGCTGCGTTTAAAGACTTAAAGTCTATCAGATGGATGTTAAGAGTGCATTTCTTAACGGCAAACTCCAGGAAGAAGTTTATGTTGAACAACCTCCTGGATTTGAAAACCATCAGCAGCCATCTCATATTTTCCGTCTCAATAAAACTTTGTATGGTCTAAAGCAAGCTCCCCGTGCCTGGTATGAAACCTTATCAAAATATTTGACAGAGCACAATTTTATCATTGGCACGGTGGACAAGACCCTTTTTAAATTCACAAAGGGAGATCATACTCTGCTAGTTCAAATTTATGTTGATGATATTATCTTCGGAAGTACTAACTCAAAATTGTGCGAAAGATTCTCTAAAATTATGCAGGACCAATTTGAGATGAGCATGATGGGAGAACTATCATTTTTCTTAGGATTGCAAGTCAAGCAATCTAGTGAAGGAATCCTGATAAATCAATCTAAATACACTAAAGAGCTGCTAAAGAAATATGGAATGAACACCAGCTCAGCTGCTACTACACCAATGAGCTCATCTGCCAAACTCGACTTGGATCATTCAGGAATACCAGTCGAAGTTACAATGTATCGAGGCATTATTGGATCTTTACTATATTTGACAGCCAGCCGACCAGATATTATGTTTGCTGTGTGTATGTGCGCCCGATTTCAAGCAAATCCCAAGCAGTCGCACTTCACTGCTGTCAAAAGGATCCTCAAATATTTGAAAGGCACTGAGAATGTTGGTCTATGGTACCCCAGAGACTCAACTTTTAATCTTATTGGATACTCAGATGCTGACTCTGCTGGATGCAAAATTGACAGGAAAAGCACCAGTGGGTATTGTTAATTCCTTGGTGATCGATTGATATCATGGGGATGCAAGAAACAGACATCCATAGCAACTTCCACTGCAGAGACAGAGTACCTTGCTGCTGGAAGCTGCTGTGCTCAACTGCTCTGGTTCAGCAACAACTCAGAGACTATGGAATTGAGTCCACAGAGGCTCCCATTTTTTGTGATAATACGTCTGCCATTGCTATAACATACAATCCAGTTCTTCATACTCGTACTAAACATATTGACATCCGTCATCATTTTATCAGAGATCATGTTATGAAGAAAGAAATTCGACTGGAGTATATCTCTTCCGAACAACAAGCAGCAGACATTTTCACAAAACCCCTACCGGACGCTAAGTTTTCTTACTTTCGAAATATTCTTGGTTTAATTGAAATTACTTCTTGATTATTTCGTTTGGTAATGATTTCAGGCGGAATTAGTTAGTTTATTTGCATATATTTAGGGGGAATTTCAGTTTTAGTCATATCATGGTTATTTAAGCTCAGCTGGTAACACAATGGTCAGCTGCAGTAGGTGTATCCGTACCAGTAGGACTCTACATCCAGTAGATGCTTTCCTACCAGTCGAACCCTACATACCAGCTGATGTTACCAAATATGCTTTGACAAAAATAACCCTCGATACTTATTAACCTAATGAACGTCGGAATTCAAAATTACTTTTGTGTAAAATAAATTATTTCACTCCCGCCTAAATCCTGTCCTTTCATTTATTTGTTAAATCTTTTTAAATGGTTAGATGATCGCCACGTATCAATGTGTCCGCTTATCTACAGTACGACGTTACATATACTTCCATTTTTCACCGCCATTATTTTCTCTACTCTTCATCTTCTCCAACAATTCACTGCAAATTATTTTTCTTCTTACAGAAAATTTTCCTCTAGCAAGACTGCTGCTGTTATTCATCCAAAATGTCAAAGAATGTACAGCCAAGCTTCATCACCAATGCTGTTCACATCGATTTTCATTCTATATACACATCATCTGATGAGGAGACAAAGGAGTTGATACAAAGGATGGATACCTCCGGACTCCTGGTAATCCTGAGCCAGACTCCCTCATTTTACAAGGACGAGCTACACGAGTTCTTTGCTACGGCCAAGGTTGTGGATGACACCGTGGTGGCATCCGTATCTGGACAGTCGGTTACCATCACCCAATCTAAATTTGCCACACACATGTGCCTTCCCTCCACCGGACTCACTGATTTTTCCACTGTTCCAGCGGAACTAAGAGAAGAGATGTGTCTCACAGTTTCGGACTCTGCTCATCGCCTTCAATGTCCTCCTTTCAGGAAAGTATTAATGAAGAGCCATTATCGACAATTGGCAGACATCATCTCCAAGGGGCTTCTATGTAAAGCTGGATCATTTGATATGATCACCCCTGAAAAGTTTGACGTTATGAGTGCAATATGCAAAGGATTGGAGATAAACTGGTCAGCTGTGTTATTTCAAACTCTGACTAGTCTAGTGGTCTCTGGCAAGGGTCAATCAGGCTTTGCTCTCCCACTAAGCAGCCTGTTTGACAGCAAACACATTAAAACAGGGGCTCTCTCCAACCTTCATCCAGGGAGACTTATCACTGCCAAGTATCTTCAGCTTCATCGACAACGAAGTGGCAGAGAAGGTGGGGTGACAAAGCGCCGTTTGACTCAAATAATTAGTGACTCTGAACAAACTGTCTCGGAATCCGCTGAGTCTTCTCCTCCTCCTCCCCCTCCTAAGAAGCCCAGAACAAGAAAAGCTGCTCCTTCAGCTATCCGTCAGCAGGTCATTGCCGCTTCTGATACCATCTCCTCCGCCGGCCCTGCAAACGTCATTCCTGGTAGCGAACCCAGCCTTGACATTCCTTCAACTGAGGAACCAACTGCTTCATTAGCCATGGTGCCTGCTCCATCAATGGTTCCAGTTGACACTCCGTCAGCCATTGTGAGCTCTCAGCAAGCACCAGGCACTATCAGCTTTAGGACACCCAAGTCCTTGTGTCCATACTGTCATCCAAAGACCACCCCTGCTGGCAAAGGAAAAACTCTTACGGCTCCAGTGTCCACTCTTGTTGCTTTCGAGATCCAGATGGTCATGGATACAGTTGAAGCCAATTTGCAACCACATCTGGAGATTTTTGATCGCTGGGTAAAGGGTCGAATAAAGGTTCGATTTGATGATTTTGATCCTATTCTGGATCAGGCTAGGGAAGATGAGAACAAAATCCTGGCATATCTTCAAATCTCAGACCCTGAAACAAGCTTGAAGCTGCGGGATGTTTTTCGCCTGATGACCTATGTGGGCGAACTTCAAGCCCTTGTGGAAACCCGCCTTCAACATTTCAATGGTGATTCAGGCACCGCGAATCATGATAGAGCCGTTCTAAATGCTCTGGGCCCCAAGCTGGAAATGGCTGAGCTTGCTCTTCATGATATTCGCATATCCACTGGGATTCACTCATGCTCCACTGCTGAAACTGTTGCAAGCCCTGATCAGCCGGATCTACAAACGGTCGTTGCAAATTTGGAGATTGTCCCCTCTTCTGTGGAGCTCAGTTCTACTGCTCTGGAGACTACTCCCACTGGAGCGGAGGCCGCACCAACTGCATTGGAGGCAGCCTCCTCGGTTAAAGAACTCTCCTCTCCAACTGCTCCCAGCGTCTCCTCTACTCCCAGCTCTCATAATGATCAACAGCCCCAACCAATGGTTGTTGATCATACCAATGTGGATGCAGTCATTCAAACAGTGGTTCAGCAGGTTATTATATCCTCTGCCAATCATGAACCCAGTGAGTCTTCACACTCCAATGATCACACCCAGTCGTCTGCTGCTGCGGTTGATCAAGCCACTACTGCTTTGGCTGTCCCACAAATTGAAGAAACTGCCAATTTGGTTGTAACTATCTCAGACTCTACAGCTGCCCCAAATATTGAAACTACTATTTTGCACCCCACTGCAGTTGAAGATGCTCAACCCAGTGCTCTTGTCCCTACTACTGGTACTCCAATGATTGCTGTAGATCCGTCCATGGTTCAAGAGCTTTCTGAGGATTTTTTTGTCTTTACAAACCATCTGGACGAGCCACCAAACATTGCTGCACAGCTAGCTAATCTCTCCACTGCAATATCAGCACTAGCCAGCGATGTTCATAAACTTAAGCAGGAAGAGCGGACCGCAACTCTCATACTAGGAACCCATCAGCAGCACACATACTTTCAATTCCAGCAAGTCTACAGGGACTTAAGTAGTTTAACGACTACTGTCACCAGACTTTGCTGAAAACACAATGGCGGAAACTCTTTCTCGCATTGGCCAGGCTCGGCTTCAGATCAATCAAAATAATGAATCTCTTCATGCTGCCACATCCCTGGCTCTTGGAGAAAAGATTGAAGAAGCCAAGAAAGTCTTAACCGATCAGTTGGCCACCATGCATGCAGCATTTGCTTCTCAGATTCAAGATATATGCAACAGCCTGCCTGCAGCTCCTCAAATAATTCGCAGACTACCTGAACCCAGCCGAACTGCTCCCTCAACACAGCGAGCTTCCAGTTCAACTGCTCGTTCATCCTCTGCAACTGGAGCACTCACTCAGTCCAGACCAACTGCTCAACCCAGATCTAGGAGTCCGCGCCAACCGCCTGCCGAAAAACGCGACTATTCCAAACATTGGTTCGGGCGAAAATAGTATCGTTTTCTGACTCCTCCTTTAATTACTCTTATCTATTTACTGTTTTTAGTTGACTTTTTCTTTGTATTTACTGATCAACTTAAATACATTCACATTAATTGCAACCTTTTCATTTCTATAAATAGCGACTCTTGTTTGTTCACAAACCACACATTCACTCATCATGATTAACTTCAAAACTTTCAAAATTCCTTGGTTTTCTGTTAAAAACTTCTCCGATTCATGGGTTTATTACTTATCTAAATCAACCCCTCATGGGTTGATTACTTATCTAACCCAGCTCCATTAAGCTTCAGCGTTTGAATCCTGTTCTGATGCTCATCATCAGTCAGGAACTGCTCACAGGGGATGTCTGGGTGCTGATGACAAAAATGGGGAAGACAGAGATAGAATATTCTCATTAGGTGAATCCATAAACCATGGAAGCTGCCTGATGTATATACATATGACTCTTCCCGACCTTCTCTCTGAAACAAGGTAGACCGGCAGAGATAGAGTATTCTAATTAGGTCCTCTCTGAAACAAGGTGGATCGAGCTCTTCCTCTCTGAAATAAGGTGGATCGAGCTCTTCCTCTCTGACACTAGGTGGATCGAAGCTCTCCGGGTCTACAATGCTTGTTTAAAGATTTGTCATGTATCAGCTATATTGTGTAAACTAGATTCGTCTTAGATTCTATTCAAGTTATTAGAATTCATCTTAAATAAAGATGAATCTCTCTCAATTGTCCAGTTTGATTACAACTTGTAATCTGCTTATATTTAATGAAAATTTCTTTTCCATTATGTCTTCAAGTATTTTCAGGATTCTAATCTTATTTACTCAAGTAGGAAATCGATTATTACTTAGTTTTGTCATCACCAAAAAGGGGGAAATTGTTGGAAAAACGATTTCTAAGTTTTGGTGATTACAAACCGGATATCAAAGACCAACTGGATGAAGTCCTACCGGGTAACAAAGACCAACTGGATGAAGTCCTACCGGGTAACAAAGACCAACTGGATGAAGTCCTACCGGGTAACAAAGACCAACTGGATGAAGCCCTACCGGGTAACAAAGACCAACTGGATGAAGTCCTACCGGGTAACAAAGACCAACTGGATGAAGTCCTACCGAGTAACAAAGACCAACTGGATAAAGACTCCTACCGGGTGAAGACATAAACTGGATGGCTACCAACTGGATAGACATCAACTGGATGGCCACCAACTGGACAGACAACTACTGAACAACTATCAACCGGATAGTCCCACTGAACAAAGACATCAACTGGTCATAAAAGGATGAACGACCAGTTGAACACAGAAAACCAGCAGAAGTCTAAACTTCCAGTAAGAGCACTAAGCAACGAGACAAAATCAGTACAACATTCTCTGACAAAGGTACAACAAGAGCGGCGCACCCTGCTATATCTCCGCCACCATTACCGTCAGAGTGAAAAGAGCCGTTGCTTAGACAAAATAGGAAAGAAGACAATATGATTTTGGAAAGCTAATCTCTTCCATATACAGAAAAGCTACCGTTGGACAACCAAACCTATAAATACGTCCAAGCAGAGAATGAAAAGGTGCTGAGCGATTTTCAACAAAGAGATATACTTCAAAGCAAACAAGAAAATCATATTACTGATATTCCAAACGTTCAGCAAAGAGCAGACAAACAGCGAAACTGAATCTGTGATAGATTATTTTCAATTGAAGTCTGCTGCTCAAAAGCTCTCAAAGCTAGAAAGTTTATTCTGTAAAGAGTGTTATAGAATCCCCTGTAATCAAAAGTTAAGAAGATTGTGATTGCTAGGAGTTTAGGCCAAGTGTGTTAGTGCCTAAGAAGGTTGTATACTGTAAAGTATAAACCAAGTCTTCTAGTGAATCCTTCCTGCAAAGGAAGAAGGGGAAAAGTAGAAGCGTTGTGTTTCGAACTTCCAGAAACAACTCTCGTGTTATTTGTTCATTACTTTATTACCTCAGTTTTATTCCTCACAAGTTCAGTAGACGTCTTCCGCACTATAATAAGTGTCTGCTGACTTGCCTGATATTGAGAAGCAACTGTAATACTTAACAGTTTACAGTTAACAAGAAGAAGAAATCGAAATTGAATCTAGTGTTTATTCAACCCCCCTTCTAAACACTACCCCGATCCTAACATATTAATTGTTCAATAAGGGTACGAGAGTGGCTTATTGTTACGTTAGTATTAGATTTGTTATAGCCGGACCAAGGTATAGCAAGTGAATTAGGAAAACTCGTCACCTTAGATTGTTTGAATTAACTCTTAACTAATGGGCGAATTGTGGGGGATTACATAGGTGAACCGAAAGTTTTGATAATTGTCTCTATTGATTTCATTCTTATTCTCTCTTGTTTGTTGGATTTATTATTGAATTAACTAGTTACTTTAGTTAATTAGTCATAACCAATTTTCGTAGGCTAAATATAGTTAAACTAGTGGAGTTTGGTACTTATTTACTAGTCCTCGTGGGATCGACAATCCGTACTTATATTATCCTTATACTAAAACTTGACACCGTGCACTTGCGGTAGGGAATCGCTACACTGAGAAATAACTGTTTAAAATAAAAGCGATCAAGTTTTTGGCACCGTTGCCGGGGACTAGTTTTAATAATTTCAAACGAGATTAGTTGACTGTAGTTTAGTCATTTGTTTTTTTTATTTTTGGTTTTTGTTTTGTTTGTCTTGTGAGGTACTTGGAGATGCTACATCAACAAGCATCCACAAGATTTGCCCAACAACCTTCTGAGCCGTTCTACGCAGCGTGGGAGAGATTCAACGATTTGGCGATCACGTATCTGTATAATGACTTTCCAAACTACACTCGTCTGCAATATTTCTTCAGTGGTTTGCATGCGGACACACGAGGATGGATATTCAACGGAGCTTTGGCAACTGGTAGTCCTTTGGTTGATAGAGATGAAGATAATGTATTGCACTTGTTTAATGACATGGCGAACTTCGACTACCGGTGGCATTGGAATCCTTCACTGCAGGGTTGGAGCCACCAATACCCACCAAAGCCTCACGACCCTCATTTTACAGACCCACCACTTGAACATCAGGGAGAGACGAGTGACAGTTCTGCGGAAGTTAGTGCTCATTTAGAGGATACGTTACTCAGGTTTATGGCATCATGTGAGACAAAGATTGAAAGTCAGACCAACTCAATGCATCATCTGGAGCAGCAAATAATGAGCCTCATGGAAACCTTATCAGCAAGCTGCCAAGAGAATGAGACGATACCTACTAGGGAAGATGAGACGAATCAAGTTGGGTTTCATGACGATGATCACTCAAACAACCAAGTTTGGGGGAGTGATCCTACTACTGTGGAAGATTTAAGGGAACTTGAGCCTCTTCAAGAGATTGAGCCTACGTTAGAGACATTATCTGAGGAGTTCCCATGTGAAGATGAGTCGAGAGTGATGTTGGAAAAGGAAGAGACCTTCGAAGATTCTGACTCAAGCCCATCGATGGAGACATGTTCTATGCCATATGTGGATCCGTATTTCCCATGGATGCCAACATCAGGCTCTCAGGCTCTCACGCTCTCAAGCTCTCAGACTCCCAATCTCTCAAGCTCTCAAGCTCTCATGCTCTCAAGCTCTCAGACTCTCATGCTCTCAGGCTCTCAAGCTCTCATGCTCTCATGCTCTCAAGCTCTCATGCTCTCAAGCTCTCATGCTCTCAGACTCTCAAGCTCTCATACTCTCAAGCTCTCAAGCTCTCATGCTCTCAAGCTCTCGTGCTCTCAGATTCTGATGCTCTGATGCTCTCATGCTCTCAGGCTCTCATGCTCTCAGATTCTTCTCATCTCAGGCCATCATGCTCTCAGATTCCCACTCTCTTAGACTCTCACGCTCTCATGCTCTCTCTCAAGCTCTCATGCTCTCAGATTCTCATGCTCTCAGATTCTCACGCTCTCAGACTCTCATGCTCTCACGCTCTCAAGTTCTCACGCTCCCAGGCTCTCAAGCTCTCAAGCTCTCATGTTCTCAAGCTCTCAAATTCTCACGCTCTCAGACTCTCATGCTCTCAAACTCTCAAGCTCTCATGCTCTCACATTCTCATGCTCTAAGACTCTCATGCTCTCAGGCTCTTAGACTCTCATGCTCTCAGATTCTTCTCATCTCAGGCCCTCATGCTCTCACATTCTCACTCTCTCATGCTCTCAAGCTCTCGTGCTCTCAGATTATCATGCTCTCATGCTCTCACGCTCTCAAGCTCTCACGCTCTCAGGCTCTCAAGCTCTCACGCTCTCATGCTCTCAAGCTATCAAATTCTTACGCTCTCAGACTCTCATGCTCCCAGGATCTCAAGCTCTCAAACTCTCAAGCTCTCAAATTATAACGCTCTCAGACTCTCATGCTCTCAGGCTCTCAAGCTCTCACATTCTAAGGGTCTCAAGTTCTCATGCTCTCATACTATCTTTTGAAGGGAATGACAAATAATGAAATTTCATAATAGCAAACACATTTCACAAATGTACAACAATATATATATGATGTAGGCTACTCATTTTTATTGGCACAAAACATATTCCTTTGTCAATCACGTAATGATTATAAAATAATTAAGCAGTAATCAATACTTATCTGTTGAAAGAATCCAATGGAGAGCTGCAGGTATTATGGATGAAGTTTATTGATAAGTTTTTTGTTGGAATGGAAATCAAGTTGATCCCCTTCCCAGATCTCCATGCTTTAACTCATTCAACTCATCTTCCCCAAATTTCTCCCGCTTATGTTCCTATTTTCATAGCCATGTCTTCATAATCTCACGTCTTAGCCCATTTTTCCCACAGACAGCTCCAATGTTATCTCAAAAAATTACCGGGTAGCATAAATTAAATGAGATACAAGATTTTTACGTGGAACCTCAAATCGAAGGGAAACACCATAGGACCTAGTCCAGTATAAATTCAACTATAATATCAAAGAGTTACAATATTTTTGTACAATAAAATGGTAAATAAATTGAAGAGAAAATGGTAAAATGGTGGTTGGTGTAGTATTATTGATGAAGCCCCCCTTGAAACCGTCGGCTATTCTCTTTATATAATTGAAGGAATTGAAAGCCAATGTAATCATTTCATCTGACATGCTTTTACCATGCTTTTGTCTATCATGACACTTTATTGGAACTTCAAATGTGAGGTGTCATCCTGCATGCGTGTACATGAGTCAATTCCATTTCAAATTTTGTGCCCTGTCTCTTCTCTTCCAGGGTGGGGTCTATTCTATTCCCTGGTGATGTCTCTTCTCTTCCCGGGTGGGGTTTCTTGTCTCACCGGGTGGTGTCTCTTCTCCTCTCGGGTGGGTCTCTTCTCTTCCTGGGTGGTGTCTCTTCTCTTCGCAGGTGATGTCTCTTCTCTTGCCGGGTGGGGTATCTTCTCTTTCCGGTGTTGTCTCCTCTTTTACGGGTGTTGTCTCTTCTCTTTCCGGGTGTGTCTCTTCTCTTCCCGGGTGGGGTCTCTTGTCTCACCGGGTGGTGTCTCTTCTCCTCTCGGGTGGGTCTCTTTTCTTCCTGGGTGGTGTCTCTTCTCTTCGCAGGTGATGTCTCTTCTCTTGCCGGGTGGGGTCTCTTCTCTTTCCGGTGTTGTCTCCTCTTTTACGGGTGTTGTCTCTTCTCTTTCCTGGTGTGTCTCTTCTCTTCCCGGGTGGGGTCTCTTCTCTTCTGGGTGGTGTCTATTTTCTTCCTGGGTGTTGTCCCTTCTCTTCCCGGGTGTTGTCCATTCTCTTCCCGCATAGTGTTTTGTATTAGGTATTTTATTTATATATCTCGATATGTTGCAAGCGCACTTCAGCTCAATTGTTATGCCTTAATTTATTCAAGGTATAACAATCATAAAAAAACTTTGATCAATTTCTCTTCATGAATAAACGTGCAATGCTGTTTTAAAACTCGAGCTTGGAACCTGTTGAACAAAACTTAGAGAAATGTTCTAAATCGAGCTCACTTTTTGAAAGTAATATCTTTACTTTATTCTTGCAAAATGTGGGTGGTGGCTCACCTGTTTTTGGAGTTATACTGCGATGGAAAAATAGTATCATTTTCTGTGACCTTCCCATTTTCCAATGCAGATTCTGAAATGGCATCTAGATGTTCCAATGGAAGGAGCTCTGGCAGAAGGTAAATTACAGCTTGAGAAGGAAGAAGAGGAGTTGGAGAAAGCGATATCTGGCATTGCCGTTCAGGTATCCACTTCTGCAACTTCTCTCAATTTATATGATTAGTTTTGTGCAATTTTAAACATCAGATGGCCTTCGTTGTTATTTACTTTACTTCCCGCAGACTAAGGGGATCGAGAACAAGATCCTCCATTTTGAGGAAGTCGACTCACAAATAGAGAGGAAATGGAACAAGTACAGCTATCTAAACGGCTAGCCCAAGTCAAATGGTTGGCCCGCTCAACCCAGGGTCCAAAGGGGTTTGGCTCGTTTGGGCCCTCTTGCAGGTGGGGTGAAAAACCCTCAACTCGAGGCAGGTTGCGGGTTAGGCCGATGAACACGCCAAAAAATATAATAAAAATTATTATATTTTAATGAATTAAAATTATCGAATAAATTATTAATAATCATATTTGAATTAATTAATTCAAATTTTATTATAAATTAATTAATTGATCTGACAATGGGCTAACCAGCCAACCCAAACATGCTGACCCATTTTGGAGGATGACCTAAAAAACTTTGGCCCAATCCGTCGATTTGATTGGTCGGATTGGATCAACTCGAAGAACTCAACCCATTTTGACAGCTCTATTATCGAAAATTGTTGAACACAGGTTCAGATGCAATTAAAATCGATTGATATCTTGTTGTTTCACTTCATGCCCTCTTTATTTTAGATGCCAGTCCCTTCTCAACTTTTCTACCACTATTCTGTTGCCAATATTGCTATGATCGTCAGCTAACATATAAGTAGAGAATGCTCGTCTTTTGTTTATGTTGGTGTTATTTATATTGAGCCAAGTTGATCTTAATTACCTGAAAATGAAAGAAATTTGATCTCATCTATGTTTTAACATAATGAAAGATGGTGGCTATATATTTAAATCGAAATGCTTATAATTCAAATAAGGAAATTTTTATTGGTACACTTTTTATATACCAAGTTGTTGTTAGAAATGCCTAATAAATAGATAATAGATTCGTGACAGTCCTCTGAAATACAAATGTTGAACTTTTTTTTTAAAAATAAATTACAGTTATTATATATGTAGTGATATCGTCATTTTATGAAGTTAAGACATGATATCACAGTATTTCATAAATAATAGAAACTGATAAATATATCATTTGTTTCAAATATTATGCAAAACTCTCTGGTGGTAAGTGTGTAATCAGATCAAATTGAGTCTGAGTAGCATCTCGACTCGGGAAATTTCACCACTTGAGCATGAATTGGAGTCTGGAGACGAGCTTGAACTTGAGTTAATAATATACAAAATTAGGGTAACAATTTGCATATTTGGCAACTCTCAAAAGTGGGAATCTTAATTATATCAACTAGCAGTTTTTCTTGTCTGTTTAGAACACGACTCATCATCATCTTACAGTGTTTAGAATTGTTTAGAATTAGAATGGCTTCTTTTTGCAATGGAATCCAACTCAAATTTCATAGAATTTGCCAAATCTATTGACATGTGACCTGGAGGTCACGAGTTCAAGAACCAAAAATAGTCTATTTGCTGCAAAGAAAAAAACAATGTATATTAGGCCCAAAGTGGCCCGTCTGACCCCTTCCTGGGAACTTCGTAAAGTGAATTTACCTTTTATTTTTATAATTTGTTTGGGCCATAATTGCATCACATAATATCTCGATATCATCTTATCAACTAAAAATCAAATGATAAAATATATGGCTTTACAAATAAATATATAACGTAGGAAATCAAAACATCATTTCAATGGAAAATTTGAGTCAACAAACCAACCCTGGTTACATTTAGCTTATCATGTACGGACATTGCTAAAAATAACTCGGTGCAGTGTCAGATACTTATAAGACATTGATATTTCTCGGACAAGTGGTGTGTCCTTAATTTTTTTTTAAAAAAATAAAATCAGACACCCGTGTCGACAACCCCTCAAAATCGGACACCCATATCAACACGACCGACGGCGTGTCTGACACAGAAATGACATTTTCGGGGGTTAATTTTACATTTTAAAAGCTTTTGGCTAAAATAAAATTTGAACATGTTAGTTAAACTTTATTTATTGAAGTAATATATATTTGGTGTTAGTATGAGTGATACTATGATGATTTCAATGACATGCATTTATTAATATGCCTTTTGAATTTGGTAAGAAATTTTTTGGTGATATCTTTTATTTGGACGTGTTTGTTAAACTTTATGTTAATTGAAGTAACATGTGTTTGGTGTTAGTATGAGTGATACTTTCATTGACATACATTTATTTATATGCTTCTTGAATTTGGTAATAATATTTTTGTTTCTTTTACATAGTTTTATAATTTAAAAGTATGTACTTTAGTATTTTTGTGATATAGTACATGTATAATATATATAGAAATATAAAAAATACAGCCGTGTCATTTCCTGAAAATTTAAAAATCTGTGCCACTCTGTCCGTATTGTGTCGTGTCAGTAAGGGGCGGCTCAAACTTTTTGGAGACCTAAGACAAGTTATAAATATAAGATATTTATTAACCGAGGTGAAATATTGTATCAGATCAATTATGCAGCATGCATCATCATCTCATGAGCTAATATTGATATGTCAACAAATGCATATAAAAGACCTTCAAAGACCGTATAAAATGAACTGCACTAACTTCACAATGTCATCTTAATTTATAAGGCTCTGTTATCATTCCAAAGACTTGATTTCTAGTCAAATACGCAATAAAGAAATGAAATTGACAACAAAAGCCCTTGCAATACTGATGATCGGAAATACAGAGACTCCGAGTCTCATGTATGTGATAATGCCCATGCAAGACAAAACAGATGGTAAAACAAAGACAAATAACCAAAGCTAAAAACTTTGGTGAATATTAAACTAAAAACCTAATTCTTGACTTTGTGATACAAAATTACTTATTAAACTTTTGTATGCAAGTTTAACCAATTAATTAGTTTCAATTGTTAGAACCACTAATCCATTTAAGCTATCTTGAGATATAATTGTTCGTAAGTAAATTTTTATAAAATTTAGTTTTAAAAAATGTTTTCTGTAGATGCAATTGTAGCTGGTACAGTAAGTAATATTCTATATGTTATAAAATAATTGAGAAACACAATCAAGTCTAAATTTAGTATTTCAATCGGGTCTTTAATGTCTATATTTGCAACTTCTTATAAGAATCTCCGAAAAAAAAATCTAAACCATCAATTCTCAGAGGCCTATAATTTTTTTTTAAGATTCTAACCTATAATTACTTGACTTAAGAGTTAAGAATATGGGGTCTTATTGCCAACATAAGGGGCCTTAAGGCAAACATTTTAAAGGCTTTACCATTCAGCCGCACTAATGACAGTGTCGCCTTGTCAGTATGTCTGCATGATAGTAATAATTTAGCAAAACCAACATCGGAATATACTACATTGTATATATGCAACATGCTTTCTGCGTAGTCCCATCTTTACCCAATTTTTTATTTTATTTTTGGGTGACGATTTTTTTATAAAGAATGTTTGGATTAATGCCCTGACTCGAAACCATGTCAGGCTCAAAGGAGACATGCGACTTTATCACATGGCAAACCCGGAGTCTCCCCTAATTTTTTTTTTCCAATTATGTTAATTATGTGAATTTAATTTTCCTTTATCGTGTATATACTAAAGTATTTTTCAACATATATAAGTATATTTTACTGTATTTTTCAATATATATAAGTATTTTTTTTACTGTTGGAGACTAAACATGTATAAGTGAAAAAATGAGAAAAATGTCAATTTTTTCCCCAAATTACTCATCTTCCTAATATATTTCTTTTTATGAAAAAATGAAATATAATAAAATAAAAATTCTAGTTAATCTAAAAAATATTCTAATATAATTATATTTATATACAGATTAATAACTAAAAATTAAACTTTATATTAAAATTAATACATGTACGTATATCTCGCGTAGTTACCAGTATATATAAATTTTGACGATCGTATCTTATATATTACAGGTAGCTTTTAACGCAAACCTAATTTTCTATCTCTGTTCACGATCCCTAAAATCCAGTATTTCCCTCTTTTTGATCTTCTCAATCCTCAGCTTCTGCACAAAATTTCTTCAATTTATTGGTAAGAGTTTATGATTTTTCTCTATTTTTCGTTAATTTTTTTTATTTTCATATAATTTTTGAGTAATACTATTTCTTGAAGATTAAAATATTCGGAAATTTGAGTAATTTTCGATCTTTTTTCTGAAATTCAGTGATTTGCTGCTTATGTAGAATCTTTTACAGCGCAAGCTGTGGTTTTACAGCTTGGATAAATTTCAGCTCTCGAGTTATTAATTCATCCGCAGAACGAAAATTCATCGATTTTTTAGTGCATGCACGCGCTTCAGTTGAGTCGCTCGAATTGTAACAATTTCGAAATGGTTGGGTTTTAGGGCTTAACACTTAATTGGAGCTAGTCCTGCTGCTGCGGAAGAGATCTGCCTTTTTTTCTCAGTTTTCAGTGGTCCTCGGGTAATTTGCACAAATCTCCAAGGGTGTTTTCGGGAATCTGGCAGAATGTCTGAAACAACCGCGATGACAAACCGTGAGCAGTTCACCGGAGCTTCCACTTTGTATCCGGGCCCGGTGCAGACTTCCATGGCTTCACAGCCACAGCTGGATCAGGACATGCGCATGATCTACACAACCGAAGGCATGACCGCCACGTACAGGCCGATGGGCTCGCCGCCGACGCCGTTCCAGTCCATCTCTTCCGGCGCCACGAAGCAAGTGATCAACTCGAGCGCCAGTGAACAGAAACGCAAGAGAGGGCGGCCTAGGAAGTATGGGGCTGATGGCAGCGTGGCAGTCGTGTCTTCTGGACAGCAGTCCATTGATTTCGCTATGCAACAGTCACAGACGTTCTCTCCACCGGCGGCGCCACCACCGATTCTGCAGCAGGATTCCCAGCTACCACTGGGTGGATCGGCCTCTCCCTCGTCCAAGAAGGCCAGAGGCAGACCTCGTGGTTCAAAAAACAAGAAGCAACCAGTCGAAGCTTTAGGTAAAAAATTGATATTTGTCATAATATGTTTTTATTATATAAAGATTTTTAGATTCACACGTGGCGGGGAATATGGAATATTTTTCTTTGGATGGATGATTCGATTTGGATTCTGATTGCTAAAAGTTAGCTTGGACCTCATCTCTCTTGCGCTTGTGTGAGATTCGTTTTTGTTTTCTTACGTTCTGGTTTATTTTATGCTGTTAATACAGTACATGATCCATAAAAATGTATTGGTAGTACATGTTGATGCTGCAACCGATGAATATTGTAATGCAAGTGGGTGGTATGACGCCGTATTATTTTATTGGATGGATTACTTGGGAAAATTGGCAAGCGAATAATATATTATAAGTATGCTGGAACAAGTAACATACACGAGTGTGGTGGATCTTTGTGGCTGTTGGATCTGACCCACTCCAGGTTCTGGTGAAGGGGATATTACCAGCATTCCTCTGTTTGTTCTCTTTTCTGTTGAATATATATGATATTATTGCCACATCGACTGTTTCAAAGTTGCACATCGTAATTTCAAATATTTCCTCTTTTCTTTATCAATATTATCTATTTAAGGTTTTCAATTTTTTGCGTAGTCTCTATTTTGTTACGATTTACCCGTGCTTATCGGAACTTTTGCTTTATATTCAATTATTGCTTTTGTCTGTGAGTTTCCAATTTAATTGATTTTTGTTTTAAAATTTAAGTCGTGGGACCTGTTCAGTAGCAATGCTCCCTGTTTCATCATGATTCCGAGGGAATTATTCTTGGCTACCCCACGAGGTACTACCCCAAATGTTGGATCAATGACCCAAATTTATCTCACTTTTTTATGTGGGACCCAATGCATTGATAAATCTGAGCTATTGATCCACCTCATGGGGTAGCCAATAATTAATCTTCTGAGGAATGTCGCACCGTTAAAACTCTGACATAAAGTTATTCCTGCAGGTTCGACTGGTATTGGATTTGTACCTCATGTTATCAACGTGATGGCTGGAGAGGTTGGCATTTTAATACTTGCACTAATTTCTGTTAAATCAATAAAGAAAACTGTTCATTTTTCCTTCATGTTGGTTTTATCCATCTAAATTTCATTACTACCAAAGAACGTGAAGTTAAAACAAGATTCTTAGTGCCCTATCACATTTTCGTTTAGAATTTTCTTCAGATTCCGTTACATCTATTTCTTTAAATTTAGTTTAGCATCTGAACATGCATTGATGCACCAAGGTCATGATTCCATTCAAGTGTCTCGGTGGTATCTGTTGTTAGAATGGTGGATCAGATTTTTTACATGATAGTACTGATGGCTTAGTTTTCTTGCCTCCATGATATCTCCTCACCCTGCAAAGCTCAATTTAATGGTAAATACTTGAACATAATGCCCTTAAGAGGGAGAAGTAAAACCTATAATTCACTAATAATTGAAAAATCTTTACCGGTCATAAAGGTGATTCTATGCATTAGGTATGGCAAGATTAGCAGCCCATGCAGGAGCTTGGGGGAGAGAGAGATTAGATGCTAGAATGCATTTTTAAAAAGAAAGGAATTTTGATGTTCAATAGAGATATTGACCAAATGTGTGGCCCTTGGGTCCTCTCCAGTATTATCATGTCATTTTTGATTTATTGTATTCGTTTACGACAAAAGCAGGATCGAAAATTATCTTTACATGGGCCTGAATTCACGGTGGTTACTTTTGAAATACTCAAAATAACATACATATATTGTGATATATTCGATACATCTACATTAAACATCCATTGTCAATAACACATCAATCAATGCTAGGTGGTAGATGACACAAAACCATAATACATAGTGTCCTCGGGACATATCCTGGCAAAGAAAGAAAATTTCTTGGAACAATTGTACTGGTCACGACCACTACCTGAGGTTCCTTCTCCTGCCGTCCTGCTTCCAGAATCCTCGCCTGACCAATTATAATCCATACACAGAGAAAAACAACCTTCGAAGGGAACAAAAACGACTAAGAAATGTATGAGATGTAATATGAATGAGATGCAATGCATGTGCAAAATCAGATAGAGTCTGGAGGATATCATAAGCCAATAAAAGCTGTAATACATTAGTCTCACACAAATGAACTAATTGAATTGGTTCATGATCCATTTTGATGTATTCATTTAACATTATCTGTTCCCTTATACTTGTTCTTCTGTTGTTGATGGTTATGCAATGCATGAGGATCTATGGCTTCTTTTCACCTAAATTTCATCATCTTGGACCTTTCCTCTTTGCTCAATGCATACTGGTTTTATTTACTCCTATTTAAGAGCAGTGTGCACTTTCTAGTGTTTTCACAACTTCATGTATCATACCATCTGTCTTTCAACACTTCTCTTGTGTTTATTGCACACATTTTACCATTAATTGTCTGCGTTTACTTGGATCAATTTTAGATTTATGGAAAATATTTTACCATTGATTTTCTACACTTTACTTGGTTGTCCCTGCATCCATCCTTTTCCGAAAAATTGCGTTCACTTGAGTTAGATTTTTTTTGAATGAGAAAGATCTTGACATGCACGTGGCACCAGAATTCAGATACAAATTACAAGTCGGAGATTATATTTCTTGTATAACTAAAAATCAGCAAATGATCTCAGGATGTATCTTCAAAAATAATGGCATTTTCTCAAAATGGTCCAAGGGCCGTTTGCATCCTATCTTGCAGTGGTGTTATATCAGATGTGACACTCCATCAAGCTGCAACATCTGGTGGAACTGCAACTTATCAGGTTTATCGTTTTAGATCTATATTACCATTGTTGACATGTGAGGCTTATTCAAGTTTCTAGAAGCCTGACTCATTAGCGCGACAAATTCCACTGTAGAGGTCTACAACAGGACTAGGATATCGAACCCTAGTTTTCTTATTAAATTTGTCCATGTTTTCCTTGTTATAATTTGTTCCCATTCTGCAGGGGCGATTCGATATCTTGTCCCTCTCTGGTTCATTTCTGCTATCAGAAATCTCTGGCCAGAAAAGCAGAGCTGGTGGATTAAGTATAATGTTAGCTGGATCTGATGGAAGAGTTTTCGGTGGTTGTGTGGCTGGTTTGCTTATTGCTGCTTCCCCTGTGCAGGTTAGTTATATGGATTAGAAGAAAGCTGTTCAATATCTAGATTTGTGGATCATAAATATATGCATCCCATGGTTGGTATCAGGCGCTCCACGTATAAGCCTTGAACTAATTATTTGGAAAAGAAAATTCAGAGCTCAAATTTCTTTCGAACTCTGGTTATTTTTTAAATATCAGACTGCAAGACGGAAGTATTTTATCTTTGGGCATATTTACCATCTAAAAAGCGCAGCTGTGAGGGTCAGATCACAGTTTGGCCTTATTAGTTTATTTCTCTGGCAGCATCTTATGGTCTCCCTAACCTAAAGAATATCTAATGATTCTGGATTGTGAGAAAACAAGTTGTTGCTTTATTGTGAAAATCAATGCTAATTAACTGTGGAAATCAGATGATGCGGCAGTTCAAGAGTTTTTGTCGCTTTTACTATTTGTTTCGACTGTAATTTGAGCTCTGTGTGCGTATGTTTTTGCGTGCATTTCACCAAGATATTACGGAGTTCCATCAGATGAAATGAGTTTTTTTGCTTATTACAGGTAATAGTTGGAAGTTTTCTCACAGATGGTCGCAAGGAACTGAAATATGCAAACTACATGGAGTCTTTATTTGCTCTACCAAAAGCTAATTTGGGTGGTGCTTCGGGTGCCAACAGCTCACCATCTCGAGGAACTCTCAGCGAATCCTCTGGTGGGCCTGCAAGTCCTCTCAATCTGAGCTCAGGAGGCTGTAATATTAATAATAACATCCAAGGCATATCCGGCATGCCATGGAAATGATCTTTTTTCGCACAATCTTTTCCCTTCGTATGGATACCTGAAAGAGAATCCATCTTAGAAGCTAACTTATATTAGAAGTAGAAGTAATCTCTGTAGTTTTATTACCTGATTAAAGACCCCCGGGCTTATTTGCATCTCGACTCTAAATTTATGGGCATGCATGAAGTGGACCTTGGCACTTAATCATTTGATACACTAGTTTTCCGAAGCTTGTTGTAGTTAATGCCGTTACTGGGTAGTCGGCTCCCAATTTCATCATCTTAATACTTAGCTGCTGTGTTTCGTTATTCTCGTGCTAATCACGTTTTGATGATCAAATCCATCACATTCATAGACAGTTACCACTAGTCATGCTTACGCATGCTTGACAATTGTGCAGTCATGTTTACACAAGCTTGAGCAATAGATGCGACAGAAAGATATCAATTACTAGTAGGAACATCGGTAGACAAGTGCTATTCAGGTTGAAGTGTTATGTGCATGACAGCCACTTGTTGAACCTATTGCATCTCTTGAGTTTGTAGGAGCTGCCTGATAAATAAGTTAGTTTGAGATGAGGATATCATATTTTGAAGAAGTGGTGATTGTAATACCTCGGAAAATTCTTGGGTGCACCAAAGACCAAAACAGATACAAAATGTATGTATATGTATGTATGAATGTGTATGTGTGTTCGTTTTTGGTTCACCGGGTGCACCAAAGAATTTTCCTCAACGCCTCTGTACCACAGATTTAAAATGAATTTTTATAATAGTTTATGAAAGGTTACGATTGATTTTTACAAAATCCGGGTTAACCAATTTTTTTGAGTATATATATATATATATATATAAACTAACTGCACAATAAACTCGCATAACAATTACTTCATTCATATATATATATATATATATATATATATATATATATATATATATATATATATGAATGAAGTAATTGTTATGCGAGTTTATTGTGCAGTTAGTTTGTGCAGGTACGGGCCCAGGTCTGATAAATATTCCAAATATTATTTCCAATCTTAATCTTGTATCTAATCTTTAAGGCTTTATAGCAGATGCCCTTCTTTACTTTAGGAACATTAATTCAAGGACAGATGTCATGAAAATGTATTTCATGATCATGATCTAAGTCACATAATCCTCATACCCTCTCCAAGAACTGGAGCTTTGGTCGCGATCTGGCGAACTGAGTGAGCGCGCGGCACTTTAAGGCTAACTAAGGTTTACTAATTAGCATATTAAGGTTTACTAATTCGCGCATTAAGGTTTACTAAGTCAAACAATAAGGTTTACTAAATCGCACACTAAGGTTACTAAGTCTTGTTAAACCTTCTTAATTCTCCGAATTTTTATTATTATTATAAAAAAAAATTTCTCCGATTTTGGGTTTAGATGAATTTTCATGGTTTTTCGCTAGGGATGGCAACGGGGCGGGTTTGGGACGGGTTTGGCCAATCCCAGGACCCGCCCCGCTACACATAAAACCCATACCCGCCCCGCCCCGCTTAGACCCGCCGGGTTCGCGGGTTTACCCGCCCCGCCCCGCAAACATATTTTTTTTTTTATAAAAAAAAAATTTTGGTAGAAATTAATTTTGAAACACAAAAATTGAGTTTTGAGATTGAATTTAATGTTTTCCTCTAGTAAATATTTATAATAAGCATCGTAAAACTATCTTTAAACTATCAAATATTTATTATTTAGTTTTTATTCCATTCAAAATGTTCAACTTCTTTACCATAAACACATGAATTTTGATATGAAATTAAACAATAACACATTATTGTACAATCAAAGAAGTGAAATATATATTCAATATTAATTTTTTTTAAAAAAAAAATTAAAAATGCATAGCGGGGCGGGTGCAGGGCGGGTTCGGCCAATCCCAGGACCCGCCCCGCCCCGCTTCCAAACCCGGTTGAAGCGGGTTTGGACCCACCCCGGCGGGTCGGGTTCAATACGGGTCCGGGTTTGGACCCGCCCCATTGCCATCCCTATTTTTCGCCGCTTCGGGTAGGTATGAAAATTCTATTATACGGTGAACAATAATTGTTCATGCTAGAAGAACGATCGAATAAACGATTTAAATTATACTTTTATCAATGACTACAACTTTTTTGCAAAGCTGCAAACGTTAGAGGTGCACACTCATATTTTTTTTAATAATTGGAGCACTCACGCATCTTCACGTTCATGCACATCATGTGATCTAGGTCATGATCATCCCGCATCTGTTTTTAAAAAAAGAAAACAAACATATATTAACTAAGGGAAGCCGAGTACATCAGATACTTCAGGGACCAACCATAAAGGCAATATGCCAACCAAGTAGGAATAGACCCAAAAAACACGACTAAAAAACTAAAACCACATGCACAACATTTGCCAAACCCTGGCAATAACGATCATTACACCCATAAAGAGGGTTACAAACAGGACTAAACGTAACACTAAACAACACAGCATAATCACAAGAACTTGACGATTTGTCCAAGGACTGCCAGATCCGAATCAAACTCCATCAAACTAGGCGCCCCAGTATGATATCGAGAAAAGAACCGTCCTCCCATGATATGTGAAGGTACAGATAAAGATAGCATATAGACGTAAACTGATAAAAGACAAACAAACAAACAAGCTCTCTGAACAATATCCAACACCAAACCACTTCGATCGTAGAGCACCAGCGGATGGTGATCATATCCGAAAGGCCAAGAAGTTAGATCCAAATCGTGCCAAACCAACCGCTACGAATAAAAAGAAAGCCCAAACCAGACAACCAAAATTGGGACGCCGCAAAAATAAGAATGTAGATGTGAGGACTCGTTATTAATCAAGTGTTTTTAAAAATTCTGCCAACAAGTGGCTCTAAAAATTTCGGCATGACCTCTCCGTACGAGGTACATACCAAAAAAAAATTAAAAGCACAAAAATCATATCCAGTGCAGCAAGTAAATACATAATACCATAGCATGCATTATAGGTGTTGAGCCTTAAAACTCATTGTTGAGTTTAATGTTTAAATTTATCTCCGATTTATTTATGAGTTTTGATGATCAACAAAACTTGTATTTGTTATACTAATGTGTCTACTTAGTGTACATGGTTAATGGTTGAAAAGTGGATTATTTGAAGGAGATCAAATCTGCGAGGACATGGGCGGATCGCCCCAGGCGATGGTGATCATCGCCCCAGGCGATGGCAGCCATTCAAGACATCGCCCCGCCCATCGACTGAAGCGACGCCGAGGACTCCGCGCATGGTGAGATCGCCCGAGGCGATGCATGGTTCGTTTGAGGCGATGGAGAGTTTGTTTGAGGCGATCCAGAATTTTAGCTACGCCATTTATTTTTGGTGGTGATCGCCTGAGGCGATCTACACATCGCCTGAGGCGATCTGTGCAATATTGTGACCGTTGGTGCGTGGCGATGGAGATCGCCCGAGGCGATGGCCGAGGCGATGCAGGAGTGATTTATGCCTTATGTGTAGCAACGACTAGTATGAGCTTTGGGAGCCTTCTACACTATAAATATAGATGTTTGGGCACAAGATGATAACAAGAAACAAGAGGGTACACTACAAGAAAGCTTTGTTCAATCAAAATCTATCTAACATTGCAAACTTCATACATTTGTGTTGTATTGGAGTTTGTAATTCATTTCTTGTGTGAGAGCTTTTGTTCTTCATGTTGTTACACCGTGAATGTGGTATTTGATTTGTTGTAAGGTCCTCCAACACCGACGCAAGTTGGAAATTGTATAAGACATCAACAAGTGAAGTTGGTGCAAGGTTGTGGCTATCCTTGGAGCCCTTAAGGCCAAGAAGACTCGTGAAGAGTGGGTGACTCGGGAAGAGTTTGTGTGTGGCTATCTTTCGAGCCCTTAAGGCCAAGAAGACTCGTGAAGAGCGTGTGACTCGGGAAGACTGTGTTGTGGTTAACTTGGAGCCCTTAAGGCCAAGATCAAAGTTGTTATAGTGGAACCTCGGTTGGTCTTTTTCTAGCCGGGAAGAGGAGACGTATGCGATTCATCGCCGAACTTCTATAACAAATACTTGTGTCATTTATCGCTTTATTTACTTTACGCATTTACATTATTTCTTCATATTGTTTATTTGTCGATTGACATCAAGTCTTCCGCAGCGCAAACTAGACTATTTGCAAATTCATTTTAAAACGCTAAAGTAGCCAAGGAACCTCATTCACCCCCCCTTTGGTTCCAACAATAGGCATCCAGTACATAATCCGTACTAAAAATATTTACATCATTAGCATGCACAATAAGTCTCCAACACACATTTTATACTTAAAATATTTACATAATACCATCAGCACTAAGTAAACACCGAATATTAACAAATAATCGTGACTGGACAGAAATAAACTTAATTTACATAGTCAAACTATCCAAGACACACCCTGGTATACTTAACTATCATACGACTGGGAAAAAGATAAAAGATACAACCTCAGGTAAGACTTCAACGAGTATTCCCTCTTTGGAATCCTGGTTACCTGTAATACCTGCCATTGTCCACACACAAAGACAACAACAGTTCCCTTGGGGGTGAGCCAAAGCCCAATATGAAACTATCAAGTAAATACAACATGTATCTATAAAATGTGATATATGATGTAAGGCAGTGCAATGTAATGCAATGCATGTAATGCACAATGAATTGAAATCTCGAGATACCAAAATATCGGAGTCCAAAGAAAGGTATCATCAATCAATTTCAAGCTCGAGCTCGAGCAGAGGGTGACAGCACACACACTTTGCGCTAGGAGAATCATCATGTGATGTGCTCGTCATCCCTCGTGTCTATGTTTGGTAGCAACACGCGTGACTACAATTGCTACCTAAACTGTCTGTCATCGCCGTGCCCGTCGTCCCCGACACTCAGAGTAAATCAACTCAGTCATCATCAAGGATATCAAAGAAGTGGATAGATCAATATGATATGCCCATGTGTATGTCATATATCAATATATATATTTATCAGAATGATGTGTGTTAACAAAACATTTATTTTCATACATCGATATGTCAATTATGAATGATATAAATGCTCATTATTCCATTAAACTCACATAACCAAGTAATTCCACGTAATTCACGTAAGTTCAGCAAATCATGTATCAAATAGTACAGATACTTATCGTATGTTACCGATCGCAACATACCTTATCTTTGTTGTTCAATTGATGAATCAAGATTATACGGTGCAATGGTTTCCATCTACCCATCCAATAAATTACATATGCTTCAGTAATTAACTTTTAATTCACTCTTACTCAAGATGAAATACATAATTTGGCCACCATTAATTCTATATCATTGTAGTATGGATTAGAACCAATTTTCAATTCCTAGTAACCAAGCTTTATTATTATTTTTAAGGTTGGTAGATTCCTATGGTATTATTTAATCACAAAATAAGATTCAAGAGAGAAAGTTTATTAATGACTCATTAACATTCATTAAACGTATCATTTACAACATATTCCCATTTAGGTTGAATTTAATCAGGTTAATGGTAACTATTCCAAGTAAAAAGCCTTAGGTAATTTAAGTGATAATCACTTTAACTTAGCAATAAATCCTACCAAATATTTTCATAATGGTAATAACTGAATTGAAATCCCCAATAATCAAATGAATTACTAACTTAGATCACCAAGAACTAAAACAGTATATTAAGTTCTAATAAACCATAATAGACCTACTAAATCAGTTTAAAAGAATTAGTTTGCTATAACCAAAGTATCAACACCATCACCATACATACATGCTCTTTACAGAGTTGATTCAGTACTATGGTTATAGTATATATATATCTAAACTGTATAATCACCATTGTTATTTCAATTCCTAATTGAAAAACCTTAATTGTGTTTATTGCATGCATGCTGAAAAACCTTAATTGTGTTTATTGCGTGCATGTTGGAACGACACCAACAAAATTTTAAAAACAAAAGAAAGCCATAACTTATTTCATACAACAATGTAAAGCTCAATTTGAAGGCTAAATTTTCGAATTACAAATCAGGAAAAAAGTCAAACTTACTCAAGAAAATGACATTGAAAATACGTGCAATTCTCTCATGTCTAATTAATCAAGTTAAAATATGATTAAGATGGGTTAAAATCGATGAACACCCACATACAAGAATTCAAAAAAACCATCGGCATTTCCCAAATCTAGCAACAAGAAACGAACCAAACTACTCAAAATTGTAGGAAAAGAATGATTAAGGGCTAATGGAAGATTACCTAAACCAATATTTAAGAAATCGCCCTCTAAATTGCATGAATCCTAGCCTGCACACTTCATCGCTCTTGGCCAAAATCCGACGGATTTCGAAGCTTCCACCGTGGATTCTTGGTATGGAAACGTCAGCTGGAGAGAGGGAAAGGTGGTGGTGGGTCGAACGCACCAAGACGGTGGCTGACGGGGGCGAGCGCGGCGGTTTAAAGGGAAAGGTCAAACGCGAGCGGGAATAGGGGAAAAGAACAGAGTGTTCGGCTGAGTGTGTGTGTGTGCATGGTTTAGTGTGTGTAGCGAAAGTTAACACATAATACATTAATAGTTGTGTTCCGGTGTAGTTGTGTTCCGGTCCAGTTATGTACATCAGAGTATCATAGGTGCACTGATAAATTAAATTTACAGTCAACAATTGAGATTTATATTCACTAATATACTCATTAGATTAAATTCTTCATTTTAATAATTTATTTCTAAAATATTATCAGAGTTTTTTCCACCATTCAAAAATTATCTCGTGTTCCAATTAAATTGTCAGTTGACATTCATATTGCCAATTTCACTTCAAATTAATTAATTCCATATTAATTATTAATAATTTCCCAATTTATATTTAATTAACAGTAATCAAATCTTGGGGCCTTACACTTCTCCCCCACTTAAACAGATTTCGTCCTCGAAATCTTAAACATAGCCAGATCAATGCTGAAAACAACATATGGATCAGAATACACGACATGATATATTGAATACAATTGAACATCTATATATCATTACGATCCAAAATGCAAACAAGATGTTTGACAAGAATGATTAAGTCCAATCTCATAAGGCTAAAAGACGTGATAGATTCCATTAATATATTAGCAGCATAACAACATGAAGAAAAATACATCGCGAGTGATCGATAAAGCCGGTGACAATGCAAATCTATAAGCAATGTTTCCAATTCGATCTCGGATCTTGCACGACCAATGTAACAAGATAATAGTCTGCCTCACATGCAAAAAAAAAAAAGTGTCTCGAAAGGAGAAATTTCCAAAAACGAATGATCTCCCATCTGAAATTCTATGGGTCGTCTTCATTTAGAAGCATAACTAGCTTGACGATCCTGGGCGGCCATCCCCGCTATCTGAACAACTAAATCTTATCATTCGTTTCTCATATTATATTAGGTCCATTCAACTGGTTTTTCATCGATTTCTATCCAGAATAAATGTGATCTACAGTTTCTCTTTTCTGAGGCTTCAAAAGATGTCAAACCTTTACTCGTTTGGTAGGTATCAATATAGGAACTTTGATTAATGCACAGCTTCATGCCCTCCAAAGTTAAAATCATCAGAGTCATATTCATATAAGGATAAGTTCGCTCGAAAGGAAAGAAAAGTGCAAACTTAGGAAGTAGATTAATAGTGATCAAAACAACATCACAGTCTCTGGGTGATCGAGGAATATAAATCACAAAATTCCATACAATATGTTCTCAATCTCATTGGGACTTTCAAAGCCATGAAGCAAATCTTCGAATTGAACATCAATTCGTTAGGCTTATCTGATAATTAGAATAAATTCTGACTCAACTTGAAATGCTGAGACACTGATGGAATTTCTGGTATGAGTGAAAAGCTCAGTCAAAAGTACAGATATCAGCATGTACTTGGTGCTACGATCATAAACTAGAGTAGGCTCGTGGACTTTACGACTGAGGACAGCCGTAGCGACATTCATTCATCTAGGATGATATTGAGCTTCACCATCGTAATCCTTCAAAAGATTCATCAACTTGTGTGGCCTCGTATTCAGATCGGATTGAAAGAATAGATATTTAAGTTCTTGTGGTCCGAATAAAAATAAATTTTCTGTGTCAGTTGAGTAATGGGTTTAGCCATTTTTCAAAAATAAATCCTTTCGATAAATCAACATTTGGAATCCCGCTAAACCACAAAACATCTAACCTCATGAACATTGGTAAGTCTTAGCCCATTTAACACTACTTCGACCTTAGTTGAATCAAAAAAAATGCTACGTCGAGAAATGACGTGGCCCAAGAGTATCACTTTGGTCATCCAAAATTTCCATTTGGATAGCTTGCATACAGAATCATTTCATAATAGGAAACTGAGAGATCAATTCAGATTTGTCCTAATTTCTTTGGTGTCAGAAAAAATGACAAAAAAAAAAAAAAAACAGGTTCGGTGGTTAATCAAAGAACCAAAGTTACGCTCACCTGATCAAAGAAATATCTGACTCGCTTGAGTTAATCGCAAAAAAGATGTGAGATTTTCATATTCTTCACTATCGATGGGAAAGGTCAATCCCGCTAAATAACATGATAGAAAGATTACTATCATGTGCAATCCACATTCAGGCTGGACAGATTGATCAGAAATATTTCACGTAAGGAATCTGAGATATCTGTTTTAGATATTCAACACATCCTATTTTCATCTCGAAAGACTTTACAATTCAAATCAAAAATTTGTCAAAGAATTCGACTCATCAAGTCCATGAAATATCAAGAATTAGAATACTCGTATGACATAATCATATGTCGAGTACACAAGATAGATTATAAGCAGCTCGTGGCTTTGGATTGACACATGGTACAATTCAGAATGCAGATCTTTTAGTAGACGTACAAAATCGTCCTAAGATAATGAATCAGGTAAATCCTTAACATAAGACAATCATTTCAGTTGTCTAAATTCAATACCGAGTCAAAGTCTATATATAGGTATGCTTACAAATCTCATTGGAAGTATCTTCGAAAGTTTTACCAGTGGTAAAATTTTCTCAAAACTTTACCACCAGTGCATGGAATCTAAACTATGTTAATACTCAGGTCCATGCAAATTCTATTCTTTAATATACCCAAACTTATCATTTCAATTAACCTGAAATCCATGATAGCTCCGAGCACAAGTTCGTGTTCAACACTACCGTCGTGCGATCTCCAGGTCTGGGTTCGTAGCAATTCTACATTTTCAGAAAATTCAACTTTGCTTGAAACAGATTTTATGGTACATTTACGCAAAGTTCGTATATAATCATTTTATTAATGGTTTTAAAAAATATTGAACCATTTTAGCATTTATTTAATTATTTTTGCGCATCGTTCAATTCATGATCCGGATGTACATCGGTACATTCTCTTATTATGTATGTTGATGAGTCACATTGTGCTTGGTATTAACACATAACAACTTAAAGACTCAATCCTCTTCTTAGAATTAAGATTGTGTTACGAAGTACCGCAACACAGAAGGAATTTCGACTTAGACATCCTGCCCTAAAATTCCATCTACTCATATTAATCAATGAACATCTAAAAATAATATTCTGTAGGTTCGATCATGCATCAAAATAGCCAACTCATCATTAAATTTCATTTCACAATTTTGAGATACATCTCATTCATTCTAAGGATAAAACTTCCCAAAAGTTCTCGATCTATATCTTACATAATCATATTGTCTCAACATGTCATGATGATTTTATACGCTTCATTCTTGGTATCAAAATCATAATTATTGTGCATCTAACTATGATTTCATAGAACATATTCATCAGTTCATCTTTTTACTTTTTGTAAAAATAAATTATACTCAAATCTCATTTTGATTTAGCCATATTTCATTCTTTTCCAGCATCTCATTGCCGAAATCGAAATGGCTCTATGCCCTGGAGATATCTCAATCACATCCAAGGACTCTCATTTCAAGTATCTCATAATTCAATCGATAATGTTATTCTCAACAGGTTCCAGAGCAACCTCATTGCTCAATGACCTCATACTCATTAAAATTGTATCAACAAGTTGAAAAGTTTCATGTGACATGCATACTCTTCATGTATTCAATCTAATGCAACATTCGTTCAATAATGACAGGTTTTGTAGGTGCTCGAGTGTAAACTCTTTCCCTACTAAGTTTTATCAAACATAAACAGTAATATACCGACATCGTGGTCAATATCAAGATGACACGACTCAGCATACACAAATATAAATCACATATGACATCAACTATTTCACTCAAAATCATGTAAGAGCAAATATGTCAAATAAGTTTCAAACACAAACACACATATTCATTTGTGCCTATTCAAAGTGTAAACAAAACTAAAAAATAGAGCATTCCCAGTTTATGCTCTGATACCAACTGTGAGGACCCGTTCCTGATCAAGCGTTTAATTATCACACAATGATTATTTATTTGTGAACAACGGAAGATTATTTAAAAAATTATGTCAATAAGTGGCTCTAAAAAGTTCGGCATGACCTCCCCGCAAGAGGGACATACCAAAAAAAATGAAAAGCACAAAATTCATATCCAGTGCAGCAAGTAAATACATAATACCATAGCATGCATCATAGGCATCCATCACATAATCCGTACTAAAAATATTTACATCATACCATAGCATGCACAATAAGTCTCCAGCATACATTTTATATTCAAAATATTTACATAATTCCATCAGCAGTAAGTAAACAACGAATATTAACAAATAACATTGACTGAACTGAAATAAACTTAATTTACATAGTTAAACTATCCAGGACACATCCTGGTATACTTAACTATCATACGACTGGGAAAAAGACAAAAGATACAACCTTAGGTAAGGCTTCAACGAGTATTCCCTCTTTGGAATCCTGGTTACCTGTAATACTTGCCATTGTCTACACACAAAGATAACAACAACCCCATTGTGGGTGAGCCAAAGCCCAATATGAAACTATCAAGTAAATACAACATGTATCTATAAAATGTACAGTGCAATATAATGCAATGCATGTAATGTACAATGAATCGAAATCTCAAGATACCAAAATATTAGAGTCCAAAAAAATGTATCATAAATCAATTTCAAGCTCGAGCAGAGGGTGACAACACACACATTTTGCGCTAGGAGAATCATCATGTGATGTGCTCGTCATCCCTTGTGTCTAGGTCCGGTAGCAACACAAGGGACTACAGTTGCTACCTAAACTACCTATCGTCGCTGTGCCCGTCGTCACTGACACTCAGAGTAAATCAACTCAGTCATCATCAAGGATATCAAAGAAGTGGATAGATCAATATAATATGTCCATGTGTATGTCATATATCAATGTATATTTATCAAAATGATGTGTGTTAACAAAACATTTATTTTCATACATCGATATGTCAATTATGAATGCTCATTATTCCATTAAACTCACATAACCAAGTAATTCCACTTAATTCACGTAAGTTCAGCAAATCATGTATCAAATAGTACAGATACCTGTCGTACGTTACCGATCGTAACATACATTATCTTCATTGTTCAAAGTCGAGATTATACGGTGCAAGGGTTCCATCTACACGTCCAATAAATTACATATGCTTCAGTAATTAACTTTTAATTCACTCTTACTCAAGATGAAATACATAATTTGGCCACCATTAATTCTACATCATTATAGTATGGATTAGAACCAATTTCCAATTCATAGTAACCAAGCTTTATTATTATTTTTAAGGTTCGTAGATTCCTATGATACTATTTTATCACAAAATAAGATTCAAGAGAGAAAGTTTATTAATGACTCATTAACAATCATTAAACGTATCATTTACAACATATTCCCATTTAGGTTGCATTTAATCAAGTTAATGGTAACTATTCCAAGTAAAAAGCCTTAGGTAATTTAAGAAATAATCACTTTAACTTAGCAATAAATCATATCAAATATTTTCATAATGATAATAACTGAATTGAAATCCCCAATAATCGAAAATGAATTACTAGCTAAGACCATCAAGAACTAAAACAATATATTAAGTTCTAATCAACCGTAATAGACATACTAAATCAGTTTAAAAGAATTAGTTTGCTATAACCAAAGTATCAACACCATCACCATACATACATGCTCTTTATAGAGTTGATTCAATACTATGGTTATAATATATATATCTAAACTGTATAATCACCATTAATTGAAAATCTTAATTGTGTTTATTGCATGCATGCTGAAAAACCTTAATCGTGTTTATTGCATGCATGCTGAAAAACCTTAATCGTGTTTATTGCATGCATGCTGGAACGACACCAACAAAATTTTGAAAACAAAAGAAAGCCATAACTTATTTCATCCAACAATGTAAAGCTTAATTTGAAGGCTAAATATTCGAATTACAAATCAGGAAAAAGTCAAACTTACTCAAGAAAATGACATTGAAAATACGTGCAATTCTCTCATGTCTAATTAATCAAGCTAAAACATGATTAAGAGGGGTTAAAATCGATCAACACCCACATGCAAGAATTCAAAAAAAACCATCGGCATTTCCCATCCAGCAACAAGAAACGAACCAAACTACTCAAAATTGTAGGGAAAGAATGATTAAGGGCTAATGGAAGATTACCTAAACCAATCTTTAAGAAATCGCCCCCTAAATTGCATGACCCTAGCCTGTGCACTTCATCGCTCTTGGCCAAAATCCGACGGATTTCGAAGCTTCCACCGTGGATTCATGGTATGGAAACGTCCGCTGGAGAGAGGGAAAGGTGGTGGTGGGTCAGACTCGCCAAGGCGGTGGTTGATGGTGGCGAGCGCGGCGGTTTTAAGGGAAATGGTCAAACGCGAGCGGGAATAGGGGAGAAGAACAGAGTGTTCGACTGACTGTGTGTGTGTGTGTGCATGGTTTAGTATGTGTAGCGAAAGTTAACACATAATATATTAATAGTTGTGTTCCGGTCCAGTTCTGTACATCAGAGTGTCACCGGTGCACTGATAAATTAAATTCACAGTCAACAATTGAGATTTATATCCACCAATATACTCACAAAATTAAATTCTTCATTGACATTCATATTGTCAATTTCACTTCAAATTAACTAAATCCAAATAAATTATTAATAATTTCCCAAATTATATTTAATTAACAATAATCAAATATTAGGGCCTTACAGTAAAGACCCAAGAGCGAAATATTTCCAATCATCATTAACTCTTGGGCAAGACAAAAGAGCATAAAGTCTTATTGCAACAGTAATTAGGCAGCACAAACCACATGATTCGATCGCGATATCATAAACTTAATGGACAAAAAGTAGGCAGAGTATCATGTATGTTCCTCCACCCAAATACAAAAACAAGCATACAAGACAAAAAGCAACGATTGTATGATAAACTATAGAGTTAGAGGCAGATATGCCAAAATGGGAGAAACAACACGAAAAACATTTGTGAGCAGAGGAACGCTCGGGAGTCCCCCAATCCACGAGCGTTCCAATAGAGGAATATCATGGTGTTCGGTCGTATCAACCATCGCCATTGAAAAGAGAGACTCTGAATGATGATACAGAACAGCTGACGCAACAACCGAGTATATGAGCAGAGAATCAGAGATAAGCGTCCCCACCGCCAGAACCCAGGAGGAAACAAAGAGGCCAAATAGTCTGTTAGGAAAACATTTCTAAGTTTTGGTGGTGACAAACATCAACTAGATGGACATCTACCGGGTGTTGAACACTTACCGGGTGACAAAGATCTACCGGATGACAAACATCAACTGGATGGACATCTACCGGGTGTTGAACACTTACCGGGTGACAAAGATCTACCGGATGACAAACATCAACTAGATGGACATCTACCGGGTGTTGAACACTTACCGGGTGACAAAGATCTACCGGATGAAGGACATCAACTGAAAGGACATCAACTGGATGGACATCAACTGGACATACATCAACCGGACAGACATCAACCGGATGGACATCAACTGGATGGACATCAACTGGATGGACATCAACTGGACAAACATCTACCTGATGAACATCAACCGGATGGACATCCACTGGACAACCATCAACCGGATAGTCTCACATTGAACAAAGATATCTACTGGTTACAAAGGGATGAACGACCAGTTGAACTAAGAAGGCCATCAGAAGTCTAACCATCCAGTAAGAGCACTAAGCAACGAGACAAAATAAGTACAACATTCTCTGACAAAGGTACAACAGAGCGGCGCACCCTGCTATATCTCCGCCACCATTGGCGTCAGAATAAAAGAGCTGTTGCTTAACAAAATAGGAAAGAAGACAATCTGAATTTGGAAAGCTGATCTCTTCCTAATACAGAAAAGCTATTGTTGGACCATTGAGCCTATAAATACGTCCAATCAAAGAATGATGAGGTTAGCTGAGCGATTTATTCAAACAAAGAGAAACACATCATCGCAAACAGAAAATCAACTTACTGATATTCTAAAAGTTCAGCAAAGAGCAGAAAAACAGTACAACTGAATCTGTGACAGATTATTTCTAACTGAAGTCTGCTGCTCAAGAACACTCGAAGCTAAATAGTTTATTTTATGAGAGTGTCATAGAAACTATTGTAATAAAATCAAGAGTTTGTGATTGCTAGGAGTTTAGGCCAAGTTGTGTGAGTGCCTAAGAAGGTTGTATACTGTAAAGTGTAAACCAAGTCTTCTAGTGTAACCTTCCTGCAAAGGAAGAAGGGGAGACGTAGAAGCGTTGTGCTTCGAAATTCCAGAAACAATTCATGTGTCATTTACTTACTGCTTATTTACCATTCATTTTTACATCTCTCACAAGTCCAGCAGACGTCTTCCGCACTATATTCAGTGTCTGCTGACTTGCCTTATATTGAGAAGCTACTGCAGTACTTAACAGTCTGCAGTTAACCCGAGCAAAATCGAAATTGAATCTAGTGTTTATTCAACCCCCCTTCAAAACACTACCCCGATCCTAACAAGTGGTATCAGAACATAGGTCTTCTCAATCTTGAGAAATTACCAAAAACTGATGGCATCATTCAGCAAGTTTCCAATGTTCAAGAAGGATGAATATGATGATTGGAGAATTCGTATGCAAGCACATCTAAGTGCCCAAGACGATGATATGTGGTTCGTCATCACTGATGAACCAATGAAGATTTTGAAAGTCAATACAGCAACTGCAATTTTTGGTGGTGAACCTCAGATGGTCGAGAAGGATAGATCCTTCTGGACAAATGAAGAAAAGAAAAAGGCAAATATGGACAATGTGGCGAACGACATACTGTTCAAAACTCTGGACAAAAATATGTTCAACAAGATCAAAATGTGTCCCACTGCAAAGGACATCTGGGAAAAGATTGCTCAGCTATGCGAAGGAAATGATCAAACCAAGGAAAACAAGCTCACTGTTGCCTTACAGAAGTTTGAAAACATCAAAATGGTGTCCAGAGAAACTCTCAGCGAATACGATGAGAGAGTAACCGGAATCATAAATGAACTCAATAGCCTTGGTAAAGATCTATCCAACAGGGAAATCACTCTAAAGGTCATGAGAGGTCTCCCAAGAGAATGGGATGTAAAAATGATTGCTATGAGAGAATCCAAAGATCTAAACAAGATAGACCTACACGACTTATTTGCTGACTTAAAAGCATATGAGTTTGAACTAGGTATTCGGATTGAAGATGAACCCAGCACCAGTCAAACAACCAAAGCTCTTACTGCATCTGAAGCTCTACCTATCACAACAGAGCTGACCCCTGAAAAAATATGCAACGATGCAATGGTGCTGTTCGTCAAAAAATTTGGAAAGTTTATGAAGAAGAGCCAAAAGACCTATCAGTCTTACCCAAGAAGACAGACCTTCAAAAATAGATCAGATGAAGATGATCGTGTATGTTTAACTATCTTAAGCCAGGACATTTTATTGTTGACTGTCCTAAACCGAAGAAGGATATCAAAAGAAAGGATCCAAGGATTATAGAAAGTCAAAAGAGAACAGAAGATCATCTAGAAGGGACAGAGAACAAAAAGTACTGGTGGCGGAAGAAAACAAGAACAAATGGGCTGACTCATAATCAGAATCAGAAGAGTCTTCCAGCTCATCCAGTGACAGTGAAGATGAAGAAGTTCATTGTCTAATGGCCAATAATGACTATGAGGTAAATGCTCCTAACCTTTCCGAATTTACACATATTGAGCTCACAAATGCATTACAGGACATGATAAATGAGTATCAGACGTTGTACAAATCCTTCGAGAACTACAAGACTGAACAACAAGTCCCAACAAAACAACAGAACAACGAATGTGATTGTGAACAATCGACTGAGTTGAAAAGCTTGAGGGATAAAGTAAGTCAGCTCGAGAAAGAAAGGGATGAAGCAACATGTGCACACCAGAAACTCAGTAAGCTGGTTCGCACATGGAATGCATCTACTGCCAGAAAAGATGAAATGCTTGAGTCAATAAGGCTTGCTGGTGATCTTACTGGTATAGGCTACTCTAACAATGATAGTAATTCATCCGGCATCAAATCTCAAGTGTGTCTTGAAAGAAACAAGATTCAAACTATGAATTTTGTTAAATCAAGCACAGTATATGAACCAAGTGAGTTGGTTAAGGAACCTGTTGAGCCAATACTCTTCAAGGAAAGGGCATCACACAAAGGTATCGGTTATGTGGAGCCAAAAGAGAAAGCTAGACAGGGGCAAAAGTTTAGAAATAAACATAAACCCACTGGTCAGGCCACTCGCGAGGTAAAACCTAACTGGTATCATAATTGTATGCCTGTCCAAAAGAGATATATGCTTCCAAACAGAAACCAAAAACCTAAACAACATGCATACACTCAATATAGCACATATCACCCAAGAACATCCTTATCATATAATGCACACATTTCAGGACACACACAGACCCAAACAGCTCAGGGTTATACAAGTGTGGGTCCCGAAAGGACTAATCCTGTCTGAACCCAAGTAGGATTGGGTACCAATCATGCTATCGCTTAAATTGCAGAAAGCTAGAATGCATCAAGTTCGGAGCTCAGAGTGGTTTCTGGACAGCAGATGCTCTAGACATATGACAGGAAATGCGGGCTTATTGTCTGAATTGGTGGACTCCACCGAACCTAGAATAACCTTTGGAGACAACGCAAAAGGTAGAACCATGGGTAAGGGTAAGATTATCTATGGTAACATTATTATTAAAGATATTCTGTTGGTTGAAAATCTATGTTATAACTTGATTAGCATAAGTCAACTCTGTGACAATGGTCACTCTGTAGAGTTCAACCAGCACTCATGCACAATCAAATCTACTGATGGCAGTATATTACTTGTAGTAAGAAGGCATGATAACACATATAAAATTGATTGGAATCTTATTCAGCCCACCTCCTCTACTTGCTTTGCTGCCATGAATACTTCCAAAAATTGGCTTTGGCACAAACAATTGAGTCACTTAAATTTTAAAACTATTGCCAGTCTGCGTAAACTTGATCTAGTCATTGGACTGCCCCAAATTGAGTTCTCAAAAGATAAGATCTGTGCAGCATGCCAACTTGGTAAGCAAATCAGATCCTCCTTTAAGAACAAAGGGAGTAAATCTTCTTCTCGGTGCCTAGAGTTACTGCACCTATACCAGTAACAAGTCTAGGGGGAATGAAGTATACCCTAGTGTTAATAGACGATTACACTCATTTTACGTGGGTCCTGTTCCTAAGTGGCAAAGATCAGGCTACTCCAAAGCTGATCAAACTACTGAAAAGACTCCAAAATGAGAAATCGTGTGGGATAGATAGAATTCGCAGTGATAAAGGTATTGAGTTTACCAATCAGTCACTCGAATCATATCTAGATGACCTTGGTATTAAACACGAATACTCTGCTGCTAGAACTCCTCAACAAAATGGAGTTGCTGAGCGTAGGAACCGCACTTTGAAAGAAGCTGCGCGAACTAGGCTTGCGGAATCAGAAATATAGCAGAGATTTTGGGCAGAAGCTGTCAACACAGCTTGTTATACGCAGAACATATCAATGATTATTAAGCGAGCAAATAAAACCCCTTATGAGATCTGGAATGACAGTAAGCCAAATATTTCTTATTTCCATGTGTTTGGTTGCAAATGCTTTATTCACAACAATGGAAATACTCATCTCACCGCTTTTGATGCCAAATCTGATGCTGGAATATTTCTTGGATATTCTACAGTTAGTAAAGCATTCAGAGTATTTAATAATCGAACTCTTACTGTAGAAGAATCAGTGCAAATGAACCTACTGACTGTACTATATCTAATCTGCAAATCAACAATTTCAGCAATCGACTGGAAAGCACTTACATTGATGAAAATGTGGATGATGAGATAAATTACAGAAACAGGACTGACTGCTCCTTAGAACCAGAAGTTCCTGAAGCTCAAACAGAGGAGTCTGCTGGTCAACAAGCACTGCATCCAGCTGACAATGACACTGTTGCGCATACTCCTGCTACAGTAGAAGGAACAAATGGAAAAGATGCATCAATGAACTTCTGAACTGCCCACTCATATCCAGTCAAATGAAGAGCTCAACTCTCTTGGACCTCCGCTCCGGTGGATGCAGGATCATCCTCCCGAGCAGGTCATAGGTAACCCTGTAGCTCCTCTACGCACTAGAGGACAGATGATTAATGAATTTCTTCATGCTGCATTCATATCTCACTTAGAACCTAAGAGGATTGATGATGCTATGTTAGACCCAAGCTGGGTAGAAGCGATGCAGGAAGAACTAAATCAGTTTGAGCGAAACAAAGTATGGTATTTAGTACCACGACCACAACATCACACTATAATAGGTACCAAATGGGTATTTAGGAATACATTAGATGAAAATGGAACAGTAATCAGAAATAAAGCAAGATTAGTCGCACAGGGCTACAGACAGGAAGAAGGCGTTGATTTTGATGAAACCTTTGCCCCTGTAGCTCGACTAGAAGCAATTCGCATATTTCTTGCATTTGCTGCTTTTAAAGACTTTAAAGTCTATCAGATGGATGTTAAGAGTGCGTTTCTTAACGGCAAACTCCAGAAAGAAGTTTACGTTGAACAACCTCCTGGATTTGAAAGCCATCAGCAGCCCTCCTATGTTTTTCGTCTAAACAAAGCATTGTATGGTTTGAAGCAAGCTCCTTTTGCATGGTATGAAACTTTATCAAAATATTTGACTGAGCATAACTTTACCATTGGCACGGTGGACAAGACCCTTTTCAAGTTTACAAAGGAAATCATACTCTGCTTGTTCAAATTTATGTTGATGATATTATTTTCGGCAGTACTAACTCAAAACTGTGCGAAAGATTTTATGCAGGATCAATTTGAGATGAGCATGATGGGAGAATTATCATTTTTCTTAGGATTGCAAGTCAAGCAATCCAGTGAATGAATTCTGATAAATCAGTCTAAATATACTAAAGAACTATTGAAGAAATATGGAATGAGTACCAGCTCAGCTGCCGCCACACCAATGAGCTCATCTGCCAAACTCGACTTGGATAATTCATGAATTCCAGTCGAAGTTACAATGTATCGAGGCATTATCGGATCATTACTGTACTTGACAGCCAGCTGACCAGATATTATGTTTGCAGTTTGTATGTGCGCCCGGTTTCAAGCAAATCCCAAGCAGTCGCACTTCACTGTTGTCAAAAGGATTCTCAAATATCTGAAAGGCAATGAGAATGTCGGTCTATGGTACCCAAGAGATTCAACGTTTAATCTTATCGGATACTCAGATGGAGATTATGCTGGATGCAAAATTGACAGGAAGAGCACCAGTGGATATTGTCAATTTCTTGGTGATCGCTTAATCTCATGGGGTTGCAAGAAACAGACATCCATAGCAACTTCTACTGCAGAGGCAGAATACCTTGCTGCTGGAAGCTGCTGTGCTCAACTGCTCTGGATTCAGCAACAACTGAGAGATTATGGAATTGAATCCGCTGAGGCACCCAAATTTTGTGATAATACGTCTGCCATAGCCATTACATACAACCCAGTTCTTCATACTCGCACTAAACACATTGACATCCTTCATCATTTTATTAGAGATCATGTTATGAAGAAAGAAATTCGGTTGGAGTATATATCTACCGAACAACAGGCAGCAGACATTTTCACAAAACCCCTACCGGACGCTAAGTTTTCCTACTTTCACAATATTCTTGGTTTAATTGAAATCAATCCTTGATTATATTTATAAGGATAATGAATTCATGGGGAATTACTCAGTATATCGCATGAATTAAGTGGGAATTTCCGTTAGAATTTTATCTTGGTTATTTAAGCTCAGCTGGTAAAACAATGGTCTGCTGCAGTAGGTGCGTATGTACTAGTAGGACTCTACATACCAGTGATGTTCCTTACCAGTCGGACCCTACAGACCAGCAGCCTTTACCAAATATGCTTTGACAAAAATAACATTCGGTAACCATTAACCTAATGGAACGTCGGAATTCAAATTTTCTTTTATGTAAAAATAACTACTTCACTCCTGCCCAAATCATGTCCTTTTATTTATTTTGTTAATCTTTTCAATCGTTAGATGATCGCCATGTACCCATGTGTCCGCTCATCTACAGTACGACGTTACATCTACTTTTTCTTTAACCGCCATTAATATTATTTTGTTTCTTACTAAAAAATTACTACGTTAACTTCCCTCCCAGAAATTTTATTCAACAGGATTATTGCTTCTTTTCTGCATATTCATCAAAAATGTCGAAGAATACTCAGCCAAGTTTCATCACAAATGCTGTACATTTCACTCAATCTCCACAACACCTGATAAAGATACAAAGGAATTATTTCACAAGTTTGATACATCAGGGCTTCTAGTAATCCTCAGCCAGGCTCCAACTTTCTACAAGGAAGAATTACACGAGTTCTTCGCTACTGCAAAAGTTGTCGATGGCTCTGTGGTGGCATCCATCTCCGGTCAACTGATTACCATCACCCAACTCGAATTTGCCACTCACCTTTGTCTTCCTTCCACAGGACTTACTGATTTCTCCACCATTCCAGTGGATGTCAGGGAAGAAATGCGCGTCATATTTTCGGACTCAAACGATCGTCTCCGCCGTCCTCCTTTCAAGAAAGTTTTAATGAAGAGCCATTTCCGTCAATTGGCGGATGTTATTTCCAAGGGGCTACTGTGTAAAGCCGGATCTTTTGATATCATCACTCCAGAAAAATTTGACGTCATGAGCGCCATTTTCAAAGTCTTGGAAGTCAACTGGTCAGTTGTACTATTTCAAGTTCTTACTGGTCTCGTTATTTCAGGAAATGGTCAATCGGTTTTTGCCCTACCACTAAGCAGTCTTTTTGACAGCAAGAACATTAAGACAGGGGCACTCTCCAAACTTCATCCTGGCAGACTTATCACTGCCAAATATCTCCAGATTCACCGGCAAAGGAGTGGCAGAGAGGTTGGTCTGACAAAGCGCCGAACAGCTCAAACTGTAAGCGATTCTGAACAGACCATATCTGAATCTGTTGAGGCATCTCCTCCTCCTCCTCCTAAGAAGCCCAGGACCAGAAAAGGGGCTCCTCATGCTCTTCGAAAGATAGTCATTACTGCCACTGATATCATCTCCACTGCAGTTCCAGCAGTAGTCATCACTGGCAGGGCAGCAAGTCATGAACATCCTCCTTCGGAGGAACCTACTGCCTCAGCTGTTTCAATGGCTATGGTAACTGCTGCACCAGTGGCTCCACCTGAACAATCCTCCAAACTGATGAGCACCCAACAAGCTCCTGGCTCAATCAGTTTTAGACAACCAAAGTCCAATTGTCCTTATGTCATCCCAAGGACACCACCACTGGAAAGGGAAAAGGACTTATGGCACCGGTGACCACCCCTGTAGCCTTCGAGATACAAATGGTGATGGATGAAGTCGAAACCAAGCTGAATCTGCAGCTTGAAATGTTTGATCGATGGGTGAAGGCACGCATCAACGTTCGCCTCGATGACTTCCCGCAAATCATGATCGAGCGGTTCTGAATGCACTAGGAATCAAGCTAGATATGGCTGAGCATGCTCTTCATGATCTCCGTATATCAAGTGGTATCCACTCCTGCTCTGATGTTTCCAGATACGCAAGGACTGCTCCAACTGGTTTGGAGATAGCCTCTACTGAACTAGAGATCAACTCTACCACTGATCCGCTCCTCTCCTCCGTTCCAACTCCTGCACCTGATCTACAGCTGATGATCGTTGATCAAGTAAATGTTGACACAGTGATTCAGACTGTGGTTCATCAAGTTACCATCTCCTCTGGTAATAATGAACCCAGCGAGTCCTCCTCACATTCTGCTGACCACACCCAATCGTCTGCAGCTGCAGTGGAACAAACTGATACCAGCCTGGTTGTCTTTGCTGCCGACGCACCTGCTGCACCAATAATTGAACCAACTGCTTTACCGACCAATGCTGGTCTTGAGGGTTATACAAGCGTTCTCACTCGTACTGCAGAGACTCCAACAGCTGCTCTGGATCAATCTTTGGCCCCAGATCCTCCTGAAGATTTCTTTGACTTTCCAACGCATATTTCTTTGGAAGGGCCGACTAATATTGCTGATCAGCTGGTGCATCTGTCCAACGCCATCTCTGCACTAGCAAGTGACGTTAACAAGCTCAAACAGGACGAACGCTCAGCGGCTCTTATCTTTGGGAACAGCAGCAGCACACTGACTCTCAATTCCAGAATGTCTATCGGGACATCAACAGTCTAACGACTACTGTGACCAGGCTTCAGAATTTTGTTGTGGATGCATTTGCAGACTCACTCTCTCAGATAGAGCAGGCTCGTCTTCAGATCACCCAGCAAAATGAAAATCTTCATGCTGCCACCGCACTGGCTCTTGAAGATAAGATAGAAGACGCTAAGAAAACATTATCAGATCAATTGGCCACTATGCAGGCTGCTTTTGCTTCACAGATTCTAGACTTGAACAATAGCCTACCTGCTGCACCTCAAACTGTTAGACGATTGCCAGAGTCCAGCAGACCTGCTCCTCAACACCAAAGAGAACAGCATCCGGCTCAACGCACATCTGCTGCAGCCGGAGCATCCAGTCGGTCCAGGCCTCCATCTCAGCAAAGTTCCACAGCTCCAGACAAACTCAGGGTGACACCCCACCCTCCACCTCCTCGCATTGGCTTGGGGGCAAACAGTAACCTTTCTTGTCTTTTTGTATTTATCATTATCTGTTTTTTTTTATATACACCGAGTTGTCATTTCACCTCTATCTTTATCTGAATCTTTTCTTGTGCATGATCTGACACTTCACACTACATATTGCTCATTTTTCGCTATAAATACCATGCTAAGTTCTTTAACTCAACCCATCCATCATGCATATGTTAACTACAATTCTTACCAGTCTTACAACTATTTTTTACAAATTCATGGGTTTATTACTTATCTAAATCAACCCTACATGGGTTGATTACTTATCTAACACATCCCTGCTGGCTCCTTCTTCTTGATCCAGTTCTGGTGCTCTCGACCAGCCTGGAATTTTTTAACAGCAGATGTATGGGTGCTGATGACAAAAAGGGGGAAGACAGAGATAGAGTATTCTCATTATTAAAGACAGAGATCTTGCCAAATGAACAGAGGACTACCTTGAAGACAATGGACTCTTTCTAGGTCTTTCTCTGTTCTAAGATTTTCTGTATGCACTTTCTCTCCCCCTCCCTTTGTCTATAACCCTGAAACTAGCCAGCTCGGATCACTCCATACTTGCTATGTTTCTCTATTTGGATAAATTGTAAAACTAGGTATGCTAAATGACTTGTAAGATGTTCATTGTAATCATAGTAATGTTTGATGTAATTTGTAAGATATATTATGTAATCAGAATTCATTTTATATAAAAAAGATATTCATTCATTGGCTCAGTTTGATTACGTCTTGTAATCTGTTTTTTTATTCTAACAAATTGCAAAGTCTACATTTGTTTTTGTCTCCAAGTCTTAAACAGGAGTTACTGTTCATATTTGATCTAGCAAGAGTCTCCAGTACTAAGTTTTGTCATCACCAAAAAGGGGGAAATTGTTAGGAAAACATTTCTAAGTTTTGGTGGTGACAAACATCAACTGGATGGACATCTACCGGGTGTTGAATACTTACCGGGTGACAAAGATCTACCGGATGACAAACATCAACTGGATGGACATCTACCGGGTGTTGAACACTTACCGGGTGACAAAGATCTACCGGATGAAGGACATCAACCGGAAGGACATCAACTGGATGGACATCAACTGGATGGACATCAACTGGACAGACATCAACCGGACAGACATCAACCGGATGGACATCAACTGAAAGGACATCAACTGGATGGACATCAACTGGACAAACATCAACCGGATGGACATCCACTGGACAACCATCAACCGGATAGTCTCACATTGAACAAAGACATCTACTGGTTACAAAGGGATGAACGACCAGTTGAACAAAGAAGGCCAGCAGAAGTCTAACCATCCAGTAAGAGCACTAAGCAACGAGAAAAAATAAGTACAACATTCTCTGACAAAGGTACAACAGAGAGGCGCACCCTGCTATATCTCCGCCACCATTGGCGTTAGAATAAAAGAGTTGTTGCTTAACAAAATAGGAAAGAAGACAATCTGAATTTGGAAAGCTGATCTCTTCCTAATACAGAAAAGCTACCGTTGGACCATTGAGCCTATAAATACGTCCAAGCAAAGAATGAAGATGTTAGCTGAGCGATTTATTCAAACAAAGAGAAACACCTCATCGCAAACAGAAAATCAACTTACTGATATTCTAAAAGTTCAGCAAAGAGCAGACAAGCAGTACAACTGAATCTGTGGCAGATTATTTCTAACTGAAGTCTGCCGCTCAAGAACACTCGAAGCTAAATAGTTTATTTTATGAGAGTATCATATAAACTATTGTAATAAAATCAAGAGTTTGTGATTGCTAGGAGTTTAGGCCAAGTTGTATGAGTGCCTAAGAAGGTTGTATACTGTAAAGTGTAAACCAAGTCTTCTAGTGTAACCTTCCTGCAAAGGAAGAAAGGGAGACGTAGAAGCGTTGTGCTTCGAAATTCCAGAAACAATTCATGTGTCATTTACTTACTGCTTATTTACCATTCAGTTTTACATCTCTCACAAGTCCAGCAGACGTCTTCCGCACTATATTCAGTGTCTGCTGACTTGCCTTATATTGAGAAGCTACTGCAGTACTTAACAGTCTGCAGTTAACCCGAGCAAAATCGAAATTGAATCTAGTGTTTATTCAACCCCCCTTCTAAACACTACCCCGATCCTAACATAGTCGGATCAACAAGTAGAGTGCTCCAGAACACAGAAACAGCCTCAGATCCAAACACAATCGGCAAGGATAAAGTTGATACAGATGGGACGCCTAGGTTGCGCCGACAAACATAACATCCTTTTTCATCCAGATCGGGAGAGAAATCGAACATTCCCGTAGCTTTGAAGATGAAAAAATATAATGTTAGAATAATGAATGTACCGAAAATATGAAAATCCACAAACCAATAGTTGGGTTTTTAAGTACTTTACTAGAGATGTAAGATAAGTGGAGCTGGCTCGATTGAGCTCAAAAGTTGATCCGGTTTGCAAGGTCAAAATTGTTTTTTTTAAATATTTTTTATATTCTAAAATTAAATTAATGCTTTGGAATTAGACTTTACTACGGTTGTTAGACTTTTGTTCATTGCATTTGCACCTATATCATACTTTCTCATATTATTAATATTTTAAAATGAAAACATATATCAGTATTTTATTTTCAGGTAAACACTAATGCTTCGCTGTCACACAATGTAATTATATTTGATTAATTCTAACAGTTTGTGAGTAGTACTGATTAAAAATAATTTTCAAACTATATTTAATTAATCCTTTGGGACTGCTATTGAAATAGGGCAAATTCAGAATAAATCCCCAGAGCCAAACTAAATTTGAAGATCAGTCTCTGTGTAAGAGAAATTTTGTTGTCAGTCCCCAATCCATAAATTGCATTAGTTCTAACTCCCTAGTCACCTAAAATTATTAAAATACCCTTGCTTTCTGACACGCGAAGTTGGTATAAAACCTACATAATTTTGGTACTAGTTACACTTTAAATTAATATGAAACATATACCGTTTACACGTGAAGTTGGTATGAAACCTATACAATTTTGGTGCTGAGTATACATAAAATTTGTATGAAACTTATACAACTTCGGTACAAAGTATACGTAAAATTGGTATGAAACCTATAAAATTTTGGTACTTATTACACGTGAACTTGATCTGGAACCTATATAATTTTGGTATTAATTATACAAAATTGGTAAGAAACATATATGTTAGTTCCGGATTTTAAAGATGACAAAATAGATCAGACCGATCGAGCCATGAAACCATGACAAAACAGATCAGACCGATCGAGCCATGAAACCATGTCAAAGCAGATCAGACCGATATGGTATATCGCAAAATCAGAACGGATCAATGCCAACCAGTCTGACCAGATCGAAGCACAGATCAGCTCAATTAAGACCAGATCAGAGCATACAAAGTTAGATAAGCTTCGTTCTTCAGTCCGAATCATTAACGGCTATTTATTGAAGCATTTAATGATGCAATTAATGCTGAAAAAGACCAAGGACTGAAGATTACCTTAAAAGGTAAGTAGGCAACGGAGAGTCTACCGGACAGACGCCGAAAGCACATACCAGAAGGGAAAGTGCCTAAAAGAAGAAGACTGAAGCTTGTTCAGAGAATGAACAGAGTCAAGAGTTGCACAGAAAAGGAAATAGTGGTTGGTACAAATGACTATATAAGAATGCAACTAGAGTACTCGAAAAAACGACTACTGATCAATCAAGAAACAAAAACAGCACAAGCTTACAAGTCAAGACATTCTCGAGCAGAACATTTATTAAAAGATATTCATCTTACCAGTCTGCTCAAAGTTTTCATAAGCACATCATATTGCAATATTTGATCTTCATAGGATCATTGTGTGCATAGACAAAATCATTCTATCTTTTGTATTTATACTAAGATAGAAGAGTGAGATTCAATTGTAACTGTCAGATAGTTTGTGTCTGAACAGATCGAGAGACTAGGGATTTCAGTCTGGTAGTGGGATAAATCCAGCTGAATCGGGGTTGTACAAGTGGTTGTATTACTCAAAGTCTTCTAGTGAATCCTTCCTTGATTGGAAGAAGGGAGACGTAGAAGGATTCTCCTTCGAACTTCCAGAAACATATCCTGTCTATTTACATTCCGTATTGAGTTACACTTATTAAGCCATCAAGCCGTTCTTACTAGTCAAGAACAGACCGTTCCGCACTTTCATTATTAAGTGGTCTGTTCTGCTCAAAAGTTGATTAAGAAATAGATTTCACTCACTAACCCGAGAGAAATCAATAATGATTAATTTTAAATGAGTGTTCATTCACCCCCCCTCTAAACACTCCAGCCCGATCCTAACAAGTGGTATCAGAGCCAGGTTGTCTTAATCATCAAAGACACTTGGACTGATGACATCATTCAACAAGATTCCAATGTTCTCAAAAGAAGATTATGATGATTGGAGAATCAGAATACAAGCTCACCTGGCAGCACAGGATGACGATATGTGGTACGTCATAACAGACGGACCAATGAAAATATTAAAAGTAAATCCTGCACTAGGAGGATTAAGTGGCGAACCTCAGATGATCGAGAAAGAGAGGGCCACCTGGACAAATGAAGAAAGGAAGAAAGCCAATCTAGACAACGTAGCCAAAGACATCTTCTTCAAGACGTTGGACAAGAACATGTTTAGCAAGATCAAAATGTGCTCAACTGCCAAAGAAATTTGGGAGAAGATAGCACAGCTATGTGAAGGGAACGATCAGACTAAGGAAAACAAGCTGACTGTAGCTCTACAAAAATTTGAGAGCATAAAAATGAAGCTTGGAGAAACTCTAAACGAGTTTGATGAAAGAGTCACTGGCATTATCAATGAACTGAATGGTCTGGGCAATGACTATTCTAACAGAGAGATTGCTCTGAAGGTAATGAGAGCATTACCAAAGAAATGGGATGTCAAGACAATTGCAATGAGGGAGTCCAAAGATCTGAACAAAGTTGAACTCCATGATCTGTTCGCAGATCTTAAGGCGTATGAGTTTGAACTAATCACCAGAGGTGAAGCAGAGCCATTCACATCTCAACCAAACAAGGCACTGGCAGACATTCCAGAATAAACCACCCCTTCAACAGACCGATCTATCGAACAGATAAGTAATGATGCTATGCCATTATTTATCAAGAAATTTGGTAAATTCATGTCTAAGAACAAACGGAATTTTAAACCTTCTCATCACTATAAATCGAGAAAAGATGATGCTGTTAACGATCAGGCTTGCTACAATTGTTGTAAGACCGGACATTTTATTGCAGACTGCACCAGACTGAAGAAAGATGAAAGAAAAGAAAGGCATTGTGATGACAAGAAAAAAGAAGCATTACAAAGATCATAAAAATCATCATGAGAAGTCCCAAAAGGTTCTGGTAGCAGAGGAAGGTAACAGCAAGTGGGCTCAGACTGACTCAGAATCAGAGAGCTCAGAATGTTCATCCAGTGAAAGCAAGGAGGAAATCCAATGCCTAATGGCAAACGAGGAAATGAGTCAAATGGACGAGGTACTCGATCTTGACTCAAATGAATTCACACGAGAAGAGCTCATGTCTGCACTGCAAGACATGGCTAATGATTATAGAATATTTGTGGGGTACTCGTTACTTAATCCATTATGTATCATGTTAACATACATATGTGAGTCTGAATTAAGTAATAACAGGCACTGATTAAGAGTATCGTACTAGTTAAGTTGTTACAGGGTTTATAGAAACCTATCCACTACACATCATATGTACAAACAACAACCTACTACAAGATAACTCCTAGGCAGTGGTTCAGCTCGCAGCGGAAAATGACTCACATCCTCTCCTCCCACGTCTATGAGTCCCTACAGACACATTCACACAACGTGAGTATAGATAATAAATATGTCAGTGCGATATCAAAACACGATATCAATATCAATGATAAAGCACAATAAATCATCTAATGTGAATGTTTCTGTATTATGCATCAACAAATGCACCATGTCATGACATGTCTCAACAAACACCCTATTATCACGAGCCCCATATGATATGCCTATTCAGCTCAATATGTTAGTGGAACCACATCACATCTTCATATTAGCAGCACATATCATAGTACCGTACTCATATGTGATAATAGCCAGAGCATATACCCAAACCAGGCGTATATCTCTCAAGCCAAAGCATATGTCGTATATCTATCGTGGTAACGATCCCAACCAAAGCATATACCAATCCCGGCATATCTATCAAGGCAATGATCTCACCAAAGCATATACACATATCTATCAAGGCATCCATCCCAATCATATGAAATCCATGTATGTACATGCATATGATACTACCAATCATATGACACAAAGCTAACATAAATCATATGATATCAAAACCATAACATCATCATCACATAATATCTATACTCCGTACGTCAACACGTACCTGTACATCGACACAAGCGAGATAAATCAGTCGTCACTGGCTACTTGCCTCGTTGTCCTGTCCCCTGTGATGGTGCTACAACAATGCCAATCATATATCATGTTATGCTAGGCATCATTATCACAAGTTACAAAAATGTTACATATTAAGTCTACCGATCGATCGGTCACTCTAGCGATCGATCGGTCCAACAAGCAACCCTAGCGATCGGTCGGTCAAAAGCTAGCGATCGATCGCTTAAATGTTTGAATTTCTCAAAAATGCTACGGCATTTCACCGATCGATCGGTCGCTTTCAGCGATCGATCGGTACATGAACCGCCTTACTTTCCCCTGTTTTACCGATCGATCGGTACGATCCTAGTGATCGATCGGTCGATGACAAAATTTTTAAACCATGGCGACTTTGAGCTTATCTTCCTAGCTCTTTTCCTACAACTCGAAATTCAACATGTAAACAAGTTTCATGCACTCTCTACTAACATAACAACATGTTTCCACCATCTTAGAATCCAATTACTCGCATATAACCATGATATGATTCTTCACATGCTTTCATACTTCCAACTTCAAACAAAATCAAAGAACTTCTAAATTGCATGATAAAGTAATGAAAGTTTAGCCTCCTTACCAAGTAAATTACTTCCTCTTAGTCTCAAATGAATCCTGCAAGTAGAATGCCAAGATAAAAGTGCAAGAGTAAGAAGAACAAGCAAGAGGTTTTGTAGAGATTTGTAGGTGAAATTTGGTGTATTATGTGTTGAAAATCAGCTTATCCCTTCTTATTAACTCCTTCACCTCTAACTCAAATTCACATGACATGTAACCTAAATACACACCACATACAAACTCAACTCACATACACATTCTATACCAATGTTTTATCCCACTATACATGTAGTACTTCATTCTTGGTTCCACCCGAACCCCCAATATCATACCACCAATTGATATAATTACACCATAATCATATCACACGTGTATAAAACAAATCGAGGCATTACAATTCTCCCCCACTCATTGAATTTCGTCCTCGAAATTGCATATACAAACATGCATGTATAGATACGCAACTCAACAATCCTACTACATGAAGACAGGAAAACATGATCATGTATGCAACAATACAGTACGTATGTACCAACAGTATCATAAAACTGTAAAATCATACCAGTAAACAACTCAGGATACTGTCGTATCATATGCTGCTCCGTCTCCCACGTTGCCTCTTCGACACCCCTTCTGTCCCACTGTACCTTAATCATAGGAATCACTTTATTACGCAACCTGCGTTCAGCTCGATCCAAGATCATAACTGGTCGTTCCTCATACGATATATCTGTATCCAACTGTACATCAGGTAACTGTGATACATGACTTGGATCGGGTTCATATTTCCTCAACAGTGAAACATGAAAGACATCATGAATACTATTCAAAGCTGGTGGTAGTGCCAATCGATATGCCAACGTACCAATACGTTGCAACACCTCATACGGACCAACATACCGTGGAGACAATTTTCCACGCTTACCAAACCGTACTACACCTTTAAAAGGTGAGATTTTTAAGAACACACGGTCACCAACTTGAAATTCAAGTGGTCTACGTCGCTTATTGGCATAAGCAGCCTGTCTGTCCTGAGCAGCTTTAAGTTTCAATCGAATTACCTTTACTTTCTCTTCCATTTCATGAATCATACCCGGTCCATGTAAGGAAGACTGATCCACATCATCCCAATACAATGGCGATCTACATCGTCGCCCATATAAAGCCTCAAATGGTGCCATCTGTATACTAGATTGATAACTGTTATTATATGAAAATTCCACTAATGACAATGACTCTTGCCAAGAGGTATCAAACTCTAATACACAAGCACGCAACATATCCTCAAGCGTCTGTATCGTACGCTCTGTTTGTCCATCTGTCTGAGGATGATATGCTGTACTCAACCGCACTTCAGTTCCCAACACTGTCTATAACCCTTCCCAAAAATGAGAAGTAAATCACGGATCCCTATCCGATACAATGGAAACTGGTATACCATGTAGTCTCACTACATGTTGAATGTATAACTGTGCCATTCTCAGATATGTAAATGTCATACAATATGGCACGAAATGAGATACTTTGGTGAGTCGGTCAACAATCACCCAAATAGCATCGCAACCAGAAGACGTCCGTGGCAAATGAGTCACAAAATCCATCGTGATATGGTCCCATTTCCACTGAGGAATGTCCAAACTATGTAATTCACCTCCTGGTCTCTGTCTTTCCGCTTTCACTTGTTGACAGATTAAACACCGTTTCACAAAACTCAACACATCTTGTTTCATAAGTTTCCACCAAAATTGGGTACGTAAATCATGATACATTTTCTTTCCTCCAGGATGTATACTATATCTACTACAATGAGCACGTTGTAGTAGTTCTTGGCGTTGTCCCAATGAAGCAGGTACTACCCAACAAGTCCTGTATTTCAGAATTCCATCATTTGCAAGTACAAATTGGGATGTTTGACCTTGACTTATCATTTCCTTCCAATGTTGTACCTCATCATCAGTCATTTGTGCCGTTCTGATTTTCTCAAAAATGTCGGGTTCAACCAACAATGTTGATACCCGTACTGGCACTGTTTCCACATCAAACTTATAACCCAAAGTACAACAAGAAGTCATCAAAGCAGATAAATGAATCATCTCATCAGCCGTATGATGTACTTTTCGACTCAAGGCATCTGCTGTAAGATTAGCTTTTCCTGGATGATATTCAATCTCACAATCATAATCTTTCAACAGATCCATCCATCTCCTTTGCCTCATATTCAACTCTGCTTGAGTGAATAAAAACTTTAAACTCTTATGATCTGTGTATATGGTAAATGACGTACCATATAAATAGTGTCGCCATATCTTCAAGGCAAAGACAATGGCAGCTAATTCCAGATCATGTACTGGATATCTCATTTCATGTGGCTTCAATTGTCGTGATGCATAAGCCACTACATGTTTGTCCTGCATCAATACACAACCCAAACCAAGTAAAGATGCATCAGTATATAATGCAAACCTGTCATGCTCCGATGGAATGATCAAGACTGGAGCTGTAGTCAATCGATGTTTTAATTCCTGAAAACTACGCTCACAAGTCTCTGACCATCGAAACGGTACTCCTTTCTGTGTTGTGTGTCAATGGTTTGGCAATCGCTGAAAATCCTTCAACAAACCGTCTATAATATCCAGCCAAACCCAAGAAACTACGAATCTCTGGCACAGAAGTAGGTGCTGACCAATTCAACACTGCTTCAACTTTCTTCGGATCAACTGATATACCTTCTTCTGAAATTACATGTCCCAAAAAGCCGACACTAGTCAACCAAAACTCACACTTACTGAGTTTGGCATATAACTGATGTGTCCTCAACAATTGCAATACCATATGCAAATGTTGAACATGGTCTGCCTCACTCTGCGAATAGATCAGTATATCATCAATAAAGACAATGACAAAACGATCAAGGTATTCCTGGAACACACGATTCATTAAACTCATAAAGACAGCGGGAGCATTTGTCACTCCAAATGGCATCACCAGAAACTCATAATGTCCATAACGAGTTCTGAATGCTGTCTTCTGTATATCTCCTTCCCTCACACGTATTTGATGATATCCTGACCTCAAATCAATCTTAGAATAAATCCTTGATCCCTGCAACTGATCAAACAAATCATCAATACGAGGAAGAGGATATTTATTCTTTATTGTTACCTTGTTCAATTGTCGATAGTCAATACACAGTCGCATTGTCCCATCCTTCTTCTTAACAAATAATACCGGAGCACCCCAAGGCGATACACTAGGACGTATGTACCCCTTGTCCAATAAGTCTTGCAATTGAGTTTTCAATTCTTTCAATTCAGTTGGTGCCATCCGATAAGGAGCTCGTGAAATTGCAGAAGTACCAGGTATCAAATCAATACCAAATTCTACTTCTCGACTCGGTGGGAATCCAGGTATCTCATCTGGAAACACATCCGCATATTCTGCAACCACTGGTATCTCCTCCACTTTCCTTTCTCTTTTCTGTTCAGTTACATCAAGGGCATAAATCAAATAACCCGCATGTCCACGTTCTAACAGACGCGACATTCGGATTGCTGATATCAAAGGAATCTTTGCCCTCGATCCCTGGCCATAGAAGAACCATTGCTTTCCAGTATCAAACTGAAATCTCACTATCTTCTGACTACAATCCACAACAGACTGATATTTACTCAATACATCAATTCCAAGGATGCAATCAAAATCTCTCATGTCTAATACAATCAAATCAGCCTGTAGTCTATCCTCAGTCTCAAACTGAATATCACAATCAGATACACTATGACAAGTCATCACAGTAAGTCCCATGGGTGTCGAAACATAAAGAGGCATCAACAGTGGAGACGAGCATATATGATACTGATCAATAAAGGCTTGTGCAATAAAAGAATGTGATGCACCAGTATCAATCAAAAGTAAAGCTGGATAAGTAAACAAAGTACACTTACCCGCTATCACAGCATCAGGAGCTGCCTCTGCTTCCTCCCTGTTCAATGCATACACTTGCGCCTGAGGTGGTCCTGTCCTCTGTCCTCCACCAGACTGTGGTATACCCTGTGGTCTCTGCTGCACTGTATTTTCTGACATTGGTCCTCTCCTCTGTTGTCCACCCACTTGAGGACAATCACGGATCACATGTCCTGGCTTCCCATAACGGAAACAAACCACCGTATCAAACTGTGGACAATTTCTTTGATAATGTGGCCCTCCACATTTAAAACATTGTAATCCTCGTCCACTACTACTACTACTTCCTTGGGACTGTCCCTTAGCTCTTCGGTCATCCCCTTTCCGTGGTCCAAAACGTTTCCCACTAAACCTAGATGAAGATGCACCACCTCATGGTGATTTAAATGGTTCTCCTCCAGGTCTCATACTGTTAGATGTAGGTGGTTGGGTTTGTCCAACATCTTTGTATACTCCTACAGCAATCTCAGCCATCTCGGCTCTAGTCAATGCTTCTTCATATGATGTAGGGTTATTGGACATGACCCTATCAAACAATTCAGGCCTCAAACCTTTCACAAATTGTCTGATCTTTGCCTTTGTGTTTACAGCAATATGTGGCACATATCGGAGTAAGGAAGAATAATGTACCGCATAATCCGATACTATCATTGCTCCTTGTCTCAAGTTTGTAAATTCATCCTCTTTCCTCTGCCTTGCAGCAACAGAGAAATAATGCTCAAGGAACTTTGTTCTAAACACATCCCAGTTAACTGTCTGTCCTTGAGCCCTCAACTCAAGCACTGTGGATTTCCACCACATCATAGCTTTCTTAGCTAACTGGAATTCAGCTAAGCGTAACCAAGCAGTCTTGGCACATGGTGCTGATACAAATATCTGTTCCACACGTTCCAGCCATTCCTCCGCCAGTTCCCCTGATTCAGTCCCCTCAAACCTGGGTGGCTGATAACTCAGAAACTGCGTCAATGTCAATTCTCCAGACAACAGTACCTGTTCCACTGGCCCTTGCTCAATCGGTGGTGGTGGCACAGGCGCCATCCTCACACTAGCATTGCCACTCATGGCATCCCCAACATCCTCATGATACCCTCTGTCTGTCATAGATGTAGATCAAGGGTTAACAACAACATTCACAATTATATAACATGGTAGAATAACATCATATTCCAAATCCTACCATTCTCAACATGTTTTCAAGTGTTTAGGTAACTCCCTAATACACTTCCTCTACCCATGTTCATCCCGTTCTTGAACCACTGCTCTGATACCACTAATGTGGGGTACTCGTTACTTAATCCATTATGTATCATGTTAACATACATATGTGAGTCTGAATTAAGTAATAACAGACACTGATTAAGAGTATCGTACTAGTTAAGTTGTTACAGGGTTTATAGAAACCTATCCACTACACATCATATGTACAAACAACAACCTACTACAAGATAACTCCTAGGCAGTGGTTCAGCTTGCAGCGGAAAATGACTCACATCCTGTCCTCCCACGTCTATGAGTCCCTACAGACACATTCACACAACGTGAGTTAGATAATAAATATGTCAGTGCGATATCAAAACACGATATCAATATCAATGATAAAGCACAATAAATCATCTAATGTGAATGTTTCTGTATTATGCATCAACAAATGCACCATGTCATGACATGTCTCAACAAACACCCTATTATCACGAGCCCCACATGATATGCCTATTCAGCTCAATATGTCAGTGGAACCACATCACATCTTCATATTAGCAGCACATATCATAGTACCGTACTCATATGTGATAATAGCCAGAGCATATACCCAAACCAGGCGTATATCTCTCAAGCCAAAGCATATGTCGTATATCTATCGTGGCAACGATCCCAGCCAAAGCATATACCAATCCCGGCATATCTATCAAGGCAATGATCTCACCAAAGCATATACACATATCTATCAAGGCATCCATCCCAATCATATGAAATCCATGTATGTACATGCATATGATACTACCAATCATATGACACAAAGCTAACATAAATCATATGATATCAAAACCATAACATCATCATCACACAATATCTATACTCCGTACGTCAACACGTACCTGTACAGCGACACAAGCGAGATAAATCAGTCGTCACTGGCTACTTGCCTCGTTGTCCTGTCCCCTGTGATGGTGCTACAACAATGCCAATCATATATCATGTTATGCTAGGCTTCATTATCACAAGTTACAAAAATATTACATATTAAGTCTACCGATCGATCGGTCACTCTAGCGATCGATCGGTCCAACAAGCAACCCTAGCGATCGGTCGGTCAAAAGCTAGCGATCGGTCGCTTAAATGTTTGAATTTCTCAAAAATGCTACGGCATTTCACCGATCGATCGGTCGCTTTCAGCGATCGATCGGTACATGAACCGCCTTACTTTCCCCTGTTTTACCGATCGATCGGTACGATCCTAGCGATCGATCGGTCGATGACAAAATTTTTAAACCATGGCGACTTTGAGCTTATCTTCCTAGCTCTTTTCCTACAACTCAAAATTCAACATGTAAACAAGTTTCATGCACTCTCTATGTGATATCCCTGAAATGATTAATTGCAATCTGATGCATTAATTAAGTTTATATGATTAATTATGTGGTAATTAATTATGTGTTGGAATTATTATGTTGAAATGTTTAGTCACATGGTAGATGTGAACGGGTTGCATTTCCGGGTGCATGTTGAGCATGTTGGGAATTATGGTTGGAAGCATGATTTATTTGCCATGGGTAGCAATTAATTGGAAATCATGTGTTTAATTGATATTTGGTGCATTTTGGATTAATGCTTTTAAAAATATCATGTTGGGGTGTTTTATACACCATGGTAATTTATGGAATGCAATTGGTTTAATTAAACCACTTATACCCCAATCCCACCCTTCCAACCATCACTCTTACTTTCCCCAAAAACCACCACCAAACCCTTTCTTTTCCCATTTTCGAGTTGGTGCTTAGGGTTGAAGAGAAAACCTTCAAAAAAACTTGCTTTGTGGGATTTGGTGTGAGTTTTGGAGTCCCCAAGAGGTATTGATACCTCCCCATTGCTTTTATTGTGTTTAGATTGAGTTTGAAATGATTTTTGAAAGGTTTTGAAATGGGTTTGTGTTGGGTTATTGTGGTTTTGTTTGGGGGTTGGATTTATGGTTGTTTTAAGGTGTATTTTGGAGGTTTATGTTGTTATTTGAGTTGTTGGTTTGATGGTTAAGTGTTGGAATGGGTTGGAATGGTTTTGAGGTGCAAAAATGGAGGTTTTTCGGGTAACAGGGGTTGGTGATCGATCGCCCATTCCAGGCGATCGATCGCGCCCAGGCAGTAGGCTTTTCAAGCATTTGGCGATCGATCGCCACTCTTGGGCGATCGATCGGCGGGGCTGGCGATCGATCGCGCCAAGTGTGGCGATTGATCGCCGAAGGGTGAAAATTTTTGGTTCTCGGACAGTGAGGTTTGGCGATCGATCGCCGTGATGGGCGATCGATCGCGAAGGCCAAAATATGGCATTTTTGGAATTTTTTTGTAGGATTTTTGGTATTGGACTATTATTGGGTTCTAATATTGATTTGTGTGAATGTGTAGAACCATCCCAGGTGGCAACACAGCCAAGGCATTGAAGTCCTACCATATCCTACATTTTGGAAAGGTACGTAGTGGACGTACGGGCACCCAACGGTACATGTATCTTATATACTCATTGTTTATGCATTGTGGATGCAAGTATATATGTGGTATTGCATTGTGGATTATTGGTGCACATCCCATGAGTCATGTTATGCATGATGTTTATAGATGCATATGATTATTGGTGCACATCCCATGAGTCGTGGTCATCCCTTGATGATTTTAATGCTTGCCGCTATTTGTTTGGTTCCGCTAAATGTGAAGCGAGGGGTGGGAGCGCCGCATGTCACATTTGAGCGTGGTTATCATATAGGGCAAGGAAAGGGTATTTGCCGCTCAATGAGAGGCGAGGGGTGGGAGTCCCGCATGTCCATTGAAGCGAGGTTATCCTATGCCGCCTATATGTAAATAAGCGAGGGGCATTAAAATACATTGTGATGGACAGACTAGGGATTGGTGATCAGTATTTGGTATTGATGAGCTGGTATATGTCATGACATGTTTAGACCATTAAAAATAATCTGTTGATTATACTCATGAGTTATGGTACAGGGACAACCAAACGGGGAGCGTTTGAAATGCATGGGGAAAAACAGGAAGTGTTTTATTATGATTATGCATTTACGCTTTATCTTCATATTGTGTTGAATATGAATGATTATTATTGCTCATGTTTGGGGGTTGTCCTTGTAGGTACCTTTTTGGCATGATAGAAGGGCTTGAGCGGGTTGAGGTGGTGAGCCTTTTGAAGAATTCTTTTGAGGCAGAAAGGACAGGATTATTTTGGATAGTATCTACTCTAGGAGTAGTATAAAACTATAGTTGAACACATTCATTGATTGGAATGTAATTAATCCATTTGGTAGTCCTTATTTTTGGCATGTAATGCTTAAGCTCATAGACTCAACACGTTCTTTTACACTCTGATCTTTTATATTAGCTTTATTATGCCTTGATTTCGCACTTAAGGATTAGGGTCCTTACATTAGTGGTATCAGAGCAGTGGTTAGAGAACCCGGGAACGAGTGAAGGGTAGCCTTAGCATGATTGGCTAGGTGCTTACAATTGAGGCATGTTTATGCATGTGGTGCATATTGATGTATATCCTGTTATACTAACGTGCTTATTCTCATTCCTGTTATCTAACGGCATAACATATATATTGCTTTGGAATTGTTGTTAACCTTTGTGTTACAGCATGGCTGCTAATGAGGAGGTTGGAGATGTTGGTAGTGTGAACGCAAGCGTTGGACAAGTGAACCCTCTACCTCCACCGGCCGTAGGCATGGAACCCGTAGCTCAGTTATTACTACCGGGCGAGATCAGTTTGACGCAATTTCTGTCTTACCATCCGCCCCGGTTTGAGGGGACAGAGTCCGGAGAAGAGGCTGAAGAGTGGCTGGAAAGACTTGAACAGATCTTCGTATCGGCTCCTTGTGCTGTTACAGCTTGGCTGAGGCTGTCGGAATTTCAGTTAGCTAAGAAACCTCTAATGTGGTGGAGGAGCACGGTGATGGAGCTAAGAGCACTGGGTGCTGTGATTGATTGGACACTCTTCAGGACCCGGTTTCTGAACCGGTATTTCTCCGCAGCGGCGAGACAGACAAAGGAGGACGAGTTTACAAGTCTGAAACATGGGAACATGACGGTGTCAGACTATGCCACGTGGTACTCTTCGTTGCTGAGGTATGTTCCCCACATTGCCACCAATGGGCACGCAAAGATGAGGAACTTTATGAAGGGGTTGCGACCGGAGCTCTATGACCGGGTTATTACCAATAACCCAACTTCTTTTGATGATGCTCTCACAAGGGCGGAGCTTGCCGAGCTTGGAGTGTGAGCTTATCCTAGTGCTATGCCACCACCAGTACCGCAGCAGAGACAGACTAGTGACAGCTTGAGGCCCCGGGGTGAGCCATTTAAACCCCGTGGTGCCTCTTCATCTTCACGGTTTGGTGGAAAGAAGTACTTTGGTCAGAAACAGGATGGCACGAAGGGAATTGGTCCGCCAACCGAGGATCCACGCAAGGAAATAGGCCGGGAGAGCCTAGACGCGACAATTGTGGAGGGCCACATTCTTCAAACAAGTGTCCTGCCTGTTATATCTGTGGCAAGATGGGCCACATCGCTCGGTATTGCCCCACCCGGGGAGGACAGTCAGAGTTTCAGGGCAACAGGCCGAGGTTTGATGATTGGACTGAGCAGCAGAGGCAGCAGTTTGGGCCTCGACCGTCGGGAGGTCAGTCAGTGGGACCGCCCCAGGGACAGGTGTATGCGCTGACTAGAGAGCAGGCCCAGGCAGCCCCAGAGGAGGTGATCGCCGATACGTGTCATTTATTTACGTACCCTGCTTTTATTTTGATCGATACAGGTGCCTCCCACTCTTTTGTATCGGTGGGTTTTGCGGAAAGACACCATATGCGCACGTCTTCTTTACCCACGCTTCTTTTGGTCTCGACACCCACTGGAAGAAATGTCGTTGCTGATCAGTTTATGGCAGACTACCTCATTTATTTTGAGGGCAACGAATTGAGGTCAGACTTGATTGTGTTGGGCATGTCAGACTTCGACTGCATCTTGGGTATTGATGTTCTGAACAGATATCAGGCAGTGGTAGATTGCCGGCAGAGGACAGTGAAGTTCAGACCTGAGTTGGGCAGTCAGTGGACCTTCTATGGCAACGGTTCTCGTGCGAAGATTCCGTTGATTTCAGCGATCAAGATGACTCAGTTGTTGGAACGTGGCCACACGGGCTATCTCATTTATGCCGTGGACACGTCTGGGAAGAGTAAAGAACTGAGAGTTGAGGATGCACCAGTGGTAGCAGAGTTTGCTGATGTATTCCCAGAAGAGATCCCAGGATTCCCACCGGCTAGGGAAGTTGAGTTTGGGATCGAGCTGTTGCCAGGGACATCCGCTATCTCTCGTGCACCTTATAGGATGGCACCGGCTGAGTTGAGAGAGTTGAAAGAACAGTTGCAGGATCTCCTGGACAAGGGATATATACGCCCGAGCGTGTCGCCATGGGGCGCACCAGTTCTCTTTGTAAAGAAGAAGGACGGCTCGATGCGGTTGTGCATCGATTACCGGCAACTGAATAAGGCTACAGTGAAGAACAAGTATCCTCTTCCAAGGATCGACGATCTGTTTGATCAGTTGCAAGGTACCAGGGTGTATAGCAAGATTGATTTGAGATCCGGGTATCATCAGATTCGAGTCAGAGACGAAGATGTGCAGAAGATAGCATTCCGGACCCGATATGGACATTATGAGTTCCTAGTGATGCCGTTCGGCGTGACGAATGCTACAGCAGTCTTTATGAGTATGATGAACAGAGTATTTCAGCCGTATCTTGATCAGTTCGTCATTGTGTTTATTGACGACATTCTCATATACTCCCGGAGTGAGGAAGAGCATGTGAAACACTTGAGAACAGTGCTTCAGATTCTCAGAGAGCATCAGTTGTATGCTAAGCTCAGTAAGTGTGAATTTTGGCTGAGCAGTGTAGTGTTTCTGGGGCATGTCATATCGAGCAGCGGGATATCTGTAGATCCCAAGAAGATTGAGGCTGTGATGGAGTGGGATGCCCCCACTTCTGTGCCTGAAATTCGGAGCTTCCTTGGTTTGGCCGGGTATTATCGACGCTTTGTCGAGGGCTTTTCGAAGATTGCCAAGCCACTAACGCAGTTGACTCAGAAGGGAGTGCCTTTCTTTTGGTCAGAAGCTTGTGAGGAGAGCTTCCAGGAATTAAAGCACCGTTTGACGACGGCGCCAGTGTTAGTGATCCCTACGGAGAACTCCAGATTTGTTCTGTATACCGATGCATCACTTCAGGGCCTTGGGTGTGTTCTGATGCAAGATAAGCATGTGGTAGCTTATGCATCGAGGCAGTTGAAGCCGCATGAGACCAGATATCCAGTTCATGACTTGGAATTGGCGGCTATCATCTTCGCCCTGAAGATTTGGAGGCATTACTTGTATGGTACTTCGTTTACCATTTACACGGATCACAAGAGCCTCAAGTTTTTATTCACTCAGGCAGAGCTGAACATGAGGCAGAGGAGGTGGATGGACCTACTCAAGGACTATGATTGCGAGATAGAGTACCATCCCGGGAAGGCCAATTTGACAGCAAACGCTTTGAGCCGGAAAGTGAGGAGTTCTGCTGAGGACGTCATCGATTTGTCAGCCATGATGACCTCCTATTGCCATCTGGGCTATGATTTTGACATTTATGCATCACTTGTGTATGTATCGACTTTGTTAGCTGAGCCAGATATCTATGAGAACATCAGGAGAGCTCAGAGGTCAGATGATGAGGTTTAGAGGTGGTTATCTTTAGTACATCTTGGTCAGCCAACGAAGTTCAGAGTGGCCGACGACGGATCCTTGAGATTGGGTAACCGTTGGGTGGTTCCGAGTACGCCGGAGTTGCGTAGAGGGATCTTAGAGCGAGCTCATAGTAGCAGACTGAGCATCCACCCAGGCGGGAAGAAGATGTATAAAGATCTGCGTGGTCAGTTTTGGTGGAAGAGGATGAAATCTGATGTCGTCGCTTTTGTGAAGAGGTGTTTGATCTGCCAGCAGGTAAGGCAGAGAGACAGAGACCTGGCGGCGAGTTGAGAAGCTTGGAGATACCGAAGTGGAAGTGGGAACACATTTCCATGGACTTCGTGACTCATTTGCCAAGAAGTGCTTCAGGCTTCGATGCTATTTGGGTGATCATGGATCGATTGACTAAGGTAGCTCATTTTATCCCCTATAGCATGACTTTCACCTTTTTGAGGATGGCGCAGTTGTATATTAGAGATGTGGTGAGATTGCATGGGATCCCCGTTTCCATAGTGTCAGATCGAGATCCGCGATTCACATCTCATTTCTGGGAAGGCCTTCAGTCAGCCTTGGGAACTGAAGTCAGATTGAGCACTGCTTATCATCCTCAGACGGATGGCCAGACCGAGCGTACTATCCAGACGCTCGAGGACATGTTGAGAGCTTGTGTTTTGGAGTTCGATGCCTCTTGGCAGGATTCAGTGCCTTTGGTAGAGTTTTCTTATAACAATAGCTACCAGGCGAGTATTCAGATGGCTCCGTTTGAAGCTCTTTATGGCAGACGGTGTAGATCACCCTTGTGTTGGGATGATTTGGACCGCAGATCGGTCGGAGGACCGGAGTTGATTCGGGAGATGGAAGAAAAGATAAAGACGATAAGGCAGAAAATGAAAGCGGCCCAGGACAGACAGGCAGCTTATGCAAATAAACGGCGGAGACCGTTGGAATTTCAGTTGGGAGATAAGGTCTTTTTGAAGATCTCGCCTTTCAGAGGCGTTGTGCGATTTGGGATGCGCGGGAAACTGTCTCCGAGGTATGTTGGACCGTACGAGATTTTGCAGCGCATTGGCACCTTAGCTTACCGACTGGCCTTGCCGCCTTCTTTATCTGGTATACATGATGTGTTTCATGTATCGATGCTGCGGAAGTATGAGCCGGATCCATCGCATGTATTACAGCCTTCCGAAGTTCAGTTGGAATCCGATGTGTCTTATGTGGAATGGCCTGTTAGAATTCTGGATCGAGCAGACCGCAGACTTCGAAACAAAGTGATACCTATGATCAAGGTTCAGTGGGATCGCAGGGGTGTCGAGGAGGCTACGTGGGAGACGGAGCGGCATATGGTGCAGCACTACCCGGAACTATTTTCTGGTATGTGTTTATGTTTAGTTTCCTTTTGGGGTAAGTGCATGTGATTTCGAGGACGAAATCTTATAAGTAGGGGAGTATTGTGATATCCCTGAAATGATTAATTGCAATCTGGTGCATTAATTAAGTTTATATGATTAATTATGTGGTAATTAATTATGTGTTGGAATTATTATGTTGAAATGTTTAGTCACATGGTAGATGTGAACGGGTTGCATTTCCGGGTGCATGTTGAGCATGTTGGGAATTATGGTTGGAAGCATAATTTATTTGCCATGGGTAGCAATTAATTGGAAATCATGTGTTTAATTGATATTTGGTGCATTTTGGATTAATGCTTTTAAAAATATCACGTTGGGGTGTTTTATACACCATGGTAATTTATGGAATGCAATTGGTTTAATTAAACCACTTATACCCCAATCCCACCCTTCCAACCATCACTCTTACTTTCCCCAAAAACCACCACCAAACCCTTTCTTTTCCCATTTTCGAGTTGGTGCTTAGGGTTGAAGAGAAAACCTTCAAAAAAACTTGCTTTGTGGGATTTGGTGTGAGTTTTGGAGTCCCCAAGAGGTATTGATACCTCCCCATTGCTTTTATTGTGTTTAGATTGAGTTTGAAATGATTTTTGAAAGGTTTTGAAATGGGTTTGTGTTGGGTTATTGTGGTTTTGTTTGGGGGTTGGATCTATGGTTGTTTTAAGGTGTATTTTGGAGGTTTATGTTGTTATTTGAGTTGTTGGTTTGATGGTTAAGTGTTGGAATGGGTTGGAATGGTTTTGAGGTGCAAAAATGGAGGTTTTTCGGGGTAACAGGGGTTGGCGATCGATCGCCCATTCCAGGCGATCGATCGCGCCCAGGCAGTAGGCTTTTCAAGCATTTGGCGATCGATCGCCACTCTTGGGCGATCGATCGGCGGGGCTGGCGATCGATCGCGCCAAGTGTGGCGATCGATCGCCGAAGGGTGAAAAATTTTGGTTCTCGGACAGTGAGGTTTGGCGATCGATCGCCGTGATGGGCGATCGATCGCGAAGGCCAAAATATGGTATTTTTGGATTTTTTTTGTAGGATTTTTGGTATTGGACTATTATTGGGTTCTAATATTGATTTGTGTGAATGTGTAGAACCATCCCAGGTGGCAACACAGCCAAGGCATTGAAGTCCTACCATATCCTACATTTTGGAAAGGTACGTAGTGGACGTACGGGCACCCAACGGTACATGTATCTTATATACTCATTGTTTATGCATTGTGGATGCAAGTATATATGTGGTATTGCATTGTGGATGCAAATACATGTTATGCATGATGTTTATAGATGCATATGATTATTGGTGCACATCCCATGAGTCGTGGTCATCCCTTGATGATTTTAATGCTTGCCGCTATTTGTTTGGTTCCGCTAAATGTGAAGCGAGGGGTGGGAGCGCCGCATGTCACATTTGAGCGTGGTTATCATATAGGGCGAGGAAAGGGTATTTGCCGCTCAATGAGAGGCGAGGGGTGGGAGTCCCGCATGTCCATTGAAGCGAGGTTATCCTATGCCGCCTATATGTAAATAAGCGAGGGGCATTAAAATACATTGTGATGGACAGACTAGGGATTGGTGATCAGTATTTGGTATTGATGAGCTGGTATATGTCATGACATGTTTAGACCATTAAAAATAATCTGTTGATTATACTCATGAGTTATGGTACAGGGACAACCAAACGGGGAGTGTTTGAAATGCATGGGGAAAAACAGGAAGTGTTTTATTATGATTATGCATTTACGCTTTATCTTCATATTGTGTTGAATATGAATGATTATTATTGCTCATGTTTGGGGGTTGTCCTTGTAGGTACCTTTTTGGCATGATAGAAGGGCTTGAGCGGGTTGAGGTGGTGAGCCTTTTGAAGAATTCTTTTGAGGCAGAAAGGACAGGATTATTTTGGATAGTATCTACTCTAGGAGTAGTATAAAACTATAGTTGAACACATTCATTGATTGGAATGTAATTAATCCATTTGGTAGTCCTTATTTTTGGCATGTAATGCTTAAGCTCATAGACTCAACACGTTCTTTTACACTCTGATCTTTTATATTAGCTCTATTATGCTTTCATACTTCCAACTTCAAACAAAATCAAAGAACTTCTAAATTGCATGATAAAGTAATGAAAGTTTAGCCTCCTTACCAAGTAAATTACTTCCTCTTAGTCTCAAATGAATCTTGCAAGTAGAATGCCAAGATAAAAGTGCAAGAGTAAGAAGAACAATCAAGAGGTTTTGTAGAGATTTGTAGGTGAAATTTGGTGTATTATGTGTTGAAAATCAGCTTATCCCTTCTTATTAACTCCTTCACCTCTAACTCAAATTCACATGACATGTAACCTAAATACACACCACATACAAACTCAACTCACATACACATTCTATACCAATGTTTTATCCCACTATACATGTAGTACTTCATTCTTGGTTCCACCCGAACCCCCAATATCATACCGCCAATTGATATAATTACACCATAATCATATCACACGTGTATAAAACAAATCGAGGCATTACAATATTAGCTGAATCGCTTGAGAAAACTAATGCTGAAGCCAAAGATCAAACATATGAGCATATCAAACCAAGCTGCTCTGAGCTAGGTGAATGCAATAATCTAAAGATCAAGCTGGATAAGCTGAAAATCTCTTACGAACAGCTCCATGAAGAAAATGAGAGAATTAGCACAAAAAATGCTAAACTTTCTCACATTTTCAAAACATGGACAAAATCAAGAGCATCATTGGAAGAGTTGCAAGAGGTACAAAGAAGTGTCGGTGACATCACTGGCATAGGCTTTGGCACCAATGAATGCACCAAAGATGAATCTGAGTTGTTGCTGGAAAAGAACAAAATTAAACAAATGACATTTGTTAGATCCAACACAATATATGAATCCGAAGTACCTACAATTCAAACGGGAACCTCCTTCAGGGATCAAGGTTTGAGAAAAGGGATTGGGTACGTTAACCAAGCCAAGGAAAAGGCACCAGCAAGCTTTGTGTCTATCAAACCAAACCCAAATGTGCAAAATCTAAGGCAAGGAAGACCACATAACTACCATAACTCACAACTAGTTCAACGAAGATATATGTTACCTAATAGGAATCAAAGGCTTCCAAATCGTACACATCATCACACACAACATCGAAACAGATCAGGACACATCACACCAGACACACACAAGCCATTAAAGCTGATTCAGGTGTGGGTTCCCAAATGGCTAATCCGTTCTGGACCCAAGTAGGATTGGGTACCAACAGTAATTGTGTTTGATGACAGGTACTGAAGAAACAAGTGTCGGACTGGTACTTAGACAGTGGGTGTTCTCGACACATGACGGGAAACATCGAGCTGCTGTCTGAAATCACAGAATGTGCTGGTCCAAAGATTACCTTCAGGGATAACTCAAAGGGTAAGACCGTGGGCAAGGGTGAGATTGTCCATGGTAATATTATTATCAATGATGTGCTATTAGTTGAAAATCTATGCTATAATCTGATTAGCATAAGTCAATTATGTGAAAATGGTTATGATGTAGAATTTCACAAACACACCTGCACTGTCAAATCATCAGACGGTATGACCATGCTTGTAGGAATCAGAAATGGAAATACTTATAAGATTAACTGGAATTTCGCCCAACCTGATAATCCTACTTCCTTCATCGCGAATAATGATAATAAGCACTGGCTATGGCATAAACGCTTGAATCATCTTAACTTTAAGACTATCTCTATCCTTTGTAAACATGATTTAGTTGTCGGTCTGCCCAAGATCGACTTTGCCAAGGATAAGATCTGTGAAGCTTGCCAAATGGGCAAACATATCAGATCATCCTTCAAGAACAAGAATGCCAATTCCTCCTTACGTTGCTTAGAACTATTACATATGGACTTGTTTGGTCCTATACCAATAACAAGTTTAGGGGGAATTCGGTATACTCTTGTTGTTATTGATGATTACTCACGCTTTACATGGACTATATTTTTGAGCAGTAAAGATCAGACCGGTCCGAAGTTGATCAAGCTGCCGAAACGCGCTCAGAATGAGAGATCATCTGGTATAGATAGAATTCGAAGTGACAAAGGCACTGAATTCTCAAATCAGAATCTTGAATCCTTTCTAGAAGACCAAGGAATTAAGCATGAATTCTCAGCCGCTCGAACTCCTCAACAAAATGGAGTTGCAGAACGAAGGAACAAAACGCTTAAGGAGGCAGCAAGGACAATGCTTGTAGATTCTGGAATTTCCCAAAAGTTCTGGGCAGAGGCTGTAAATACTGCATGCTATACTCAAAACCGATCCATGATTAACAAGAAGTTAAATCTAACTCCATATGAAGTATGGACAGGTAACATACCGACTATCTCTTACTTTCATGTATTCGGCTGCAAATGTTACGTCCTCAATATGGTAAGAATCATCTTACAACATTCGAAGCTAAGTCAAATAATGGAATATTCCTAGGATATTCATCTATTAGTAAAGCTTTTCATGTCTTCAATAATCGAACCTTAACTGTAAAAGAATCAGTTCACGTAGTGTTTGATGAATCCTTGTGTATTAAGGACAACAAGGAATTAATTCAAAATCAGATGGAGAATATCCATCTCGAAGCTAACAGTGATTATGAGATTGTAGCTAACAGATCAAGAGACAATCCACCGGAACCTGAAGTACCAGATATACCGGATCAAGGCACTGAAGTTATTCTAGAACGAGCCGATCCGGAGGTTATGAACTCTAATGTTAAGGCAGATGCTGACAATGTCACAACTGCTACTCCATCTGGACCAGATATTCCAGAATCAAGCTACCGTTGGACAAAGAGTCATCCATCTGATCTAGTGATTGGAAGTCCTTCTGCACCCATAAGAACCAGAGGACAAATGATGGATGAGTTCACTCACGCCGCTTTTATATCTAATCTGGAACCCAAACAGATTAATGAAGCTTTGACTGATCATAACTGGATAGAGGCCATGCAAGAAGAGCTCAACCAATTTGAACAAAATCAAGTCTGGAGCCTAACCCCCAGACCAAGTGATCTGCCTGTTATTGGAACCAGATGGGTCTTCAGAAACAAGATAGACGCAGATGGTGTGGTGGTTAGGAACAAGGCCAGATTGGTTGCACAAGGCTTCAGACAAGAAGAAGGAATCGACTTTGATGAATCTTTTGCACCAGTCGCCAGACTTGAAGCCATCTGAATATTTCTTGCATTCGCTGCTTTTAAAGACTTCAAAGTATATCAAATGGACGTAAAGAGTGCTTTTCTAAATGGTAAACTTCAGGAGGAAGTCTACATTGAGCAACCTCCTGGATGTCAAAACCACTCGTTTACAGATCATGTATACCTACTGAATAAAGCAGTATATAGACTGAAACAAGCTCCAAGAGCATGGTATGATACTCTGTCTCAATTTTTTCTGGATCATGATTTTCAGATCGGTTCAGTGGATAAAACTTTATTTAAATTTATCAAGGGGGAACATACTTTGTTAGTTCAAATCTATGTTGACTATATTATTTTTGGGTCAACTAACCCCAAACTCTGCGAGAAATTCTCTAAGTTAATGCAGGGACGGTTTGAGATGAGTATGATGGGAGAACTGTCATTCTTCCTGGGTCTCCAAGTCGAACAGCTCAGCAATGGTATTTTCATCAATCAAACCAAGTATACCAAAGAGCTACTCAAAAGATTCGGAATGGAGACTTGTTCAACTGCATCAACTCCAATGAGTCCTTCAATCAAGCTAGATAAAGACGAAGGGGGAACGACAGTTGAGGTAACAATGTATCGAGGTCTGATCGGATTGCTATTATATCTAACAGCGAGCCGGCCTGATATTATGTTTTCAGTTTGCATGTGCGCTAGATTTCAGTCTGATCCCAAGCAATCCCACTTTATTGCCGTTAGGCGCATTCTTAAATACCTAAAAGGATCTCAGAACGTTGGTCTCTGGTATCCCAAAGATTCAAATTTTAGTTTAATTGGATATTCAGACGCTGACTATGCAGGGTGTAAGATCGATCGCAAGAGCACCAGTGGAACTTGTCAATTTCTAGGTGAAAGATTGATCTTGTGGTTTAGCAAGAAGCAAACATCCATTGCCACATCTACAGCTGATGCGGAATATCTTGCCGCTGGAAGCTGTTGCGCTCAAATGATCTGGGTTCAACATCAGCTCAGAGACTATGGTATTCAAGCTGCTGAGTCTCCGATCTTTTGTGTCAACACAAGTGCAATTGCTATAAAGTATAATCCAGTTTTGCACTCTCGAACAAAGCATATTGATATCATACATCATTTTATTCGAGATCATGTTGGCAAAAAGGAGATTCGGATTGAGCATATTTCAACAGAACAGCAAGCATCAGACATCTTCACTAATCCACTCCCTAAGGCTAAGTTTAATTATTTTCGTCAAATTCTTGGCTTAATAGACTTATCTTAATATATTAAGCGTTTTATTAATTTTGTTTTAAAGACTTAGTGTTAGCACAGATCGATAATGCAATAGTCAGAAAGATACAGACCGGTCCGGACTTTCAGACCGATCTCTGTCAATCTGATATTATCCTACGATCTGTTTTCAAAAACACGACCAGACTTTAACATAGTAATACTTTTAACAGCCCGGACTGATCGAAATTTAACCGCCTTACTATTCTCTCATCTTGTCCGTTAAATTTGAATTATTTAAATATCAGTCATCGAGATACAGACACATGTCATATATCTCCTATTTAGCAGGCTGTACATCTCACTTACATTTCATTTTTTACAAATTACTGCTGTCTGTTTATATCTTCCAAATCCTTCGATCTTCTCTACTTTCTCAATACTTACTCAAATGGCAACTATCACTCACAACTCTCTATCCGTTGAGTTTGATGCGATTTACAGGGCTGAAGATCCAGAAATGGTATCTATGTTCAAATCCTTGGAATCCTCATGGTTAAGAAATTTTCTGGAATGTGGAACGGTGGTTTACGAGTCGGAGATTAGAGAGCTGTTCGCCAATGCTGTTTCTCACAAGACGTTCATTTCTACTTCTGTCAAGGGCAAATCTCTCGACATTTCTCAGACAACGCTGTCAAAGAACTTTGGCCTTCCTACCACTGGACTGTCTGATTTTGGCCACATCCCTCATGCCACCCTTGAAAGTTTTCAGGGCAGAGTATCCATCTTTGGCCAGAATCTGCAACCATCTTTCAAGAAGAAAGAAATGCTGTTCCATTTTCAAGTCTTATGTGATATCGTTGGCAAGCCACTGCTGGGCAAAGCTGGAAGCTATGATGCAGTAACCTCAGAGAAATTCAGGGCCATGGCTGCTATTCATTCCGGACAGAAGATGAACTGGTCCGCTATCTTGTTTGGAGTCCTGCTGGAAACAGTCATTGCAGCAAAACAGGCTGTCTTCTTTCTGTTCCTCTCAGCAAGCTGAGCTGGGGAAGCCTTCAGCACTCAATCCCTTCAAGATTCTTAACCCCAAGGGTCTGGCCTTACTCAAGTCCAAAGGTGATCCACCCACTCCCTCTGATCTGGTGGCTATGAAGATCGAAATGGGACAGGAACAGGTTGCTGAAAGAAAGACCAGAGTCAAGCGCAAACTGACAGTCCAGACTGATTCAGACGAAACTCAGTCTGCTTCTGTTACTTCATCCCCAGCCAAACCTCTTCCAAAGAAGCCAAGAACCCAGATCACCAAGCCACTGTCGACCTTAAATCCCAAACCCATATCCATCTTACCCTCAACAAAGCCACCCTTGCAACCCAAGCTCCACCGCAACCTTCTAAAAATCAACCTTCCAAAGCTCCAACAACTGCACCCAGGATCACCATCGTGTCCCCTCCACTACCCCTGTGGTCAAGGGAATTGTTATAAAAGAATTGGGGGACCGCACCCAATCAGGGATTAAGCCATCGTCTACCGTTGGAAAAGGGAAATCTGTCCTAGCTGAGCCTGTCTCTTCCAAACCAAAGTCCGCCGCTCAAATTGCAATTGACATTGCCATGGAAGATGTCGAAGACAAAGTGAAAGAGCTTACTGTAGTATTCGATGAATGGGTCGAATACAGAACGGTCAACCACTTTGGTCTGTTCTTCGGCAAGCTCAAGCGGCTCTACAAAATGGAACAAGAAGTCCTAAAAGGGACAGAAACCGAGGACATGTGGATTGTGGTACACCGCAAGGAGTTTGGTGTCGCTTATCGTGTACGCCCAAATTAACCCCACTCAATCCTCAAGATTGATAACAATAATGTAGTAGCGTGAGTAGGGATCGATCCCACGAGGACGTGTGAATTCTTGTGTTAATGGAAATCAAAACAAAATAATAATAAAGATGGGGTTGTGAATGAATTATACTAATTAAAATTAAACCTAAAGATTAAACTAATGAAATCGATTCTTGGTATCGGTCGACTCTTCCTTGGAATTATCATCTATTTCATCGATTCACAAAAGACTCAATTTTTCATATGAATATTCATCGTTGGACGTTTAATCCAATAATCAAAGTCCTATCTCACCTTACGTTTAGTTAAGTAGCCCAAGCGTTCTAGTTTAACCCTTATCAAACAATCAATCAAAATACAAGCGATTAAGATTTAAATTGATGATAGCATATGAACTAGTGAGAATGAAGCTAAACAACATAGTCCAAGCGTCTATGTTTAATCTAGTCAAGTGTTCTTCCTAAGAATTTAACAAACTCACAAGCGGAAATTCATCAATCTTAGTTGCTTCGTAAATTAGAGGAATCAAACGATTCCGTATTTGATATCTAATTTAGCGTTAGATTACATGCAAGTTATTAGGTTGTCAATCCAATAAACAAACACAACAATCATGGCAATAAAATCAGAAAAACTCTTGATACTCAATAAAATTGATAATTAAAGCGTAAGAATCTCCCCAAGATAAATAAAATCCAAGGATTTGTCTTCTTCGACCAAGAATTAAAAACTAGCTAGACATAATTTAAGAAAAACAATGAATTAAAACAAGGGAATGAAAACTAATCCAATATCCGCTCGTCGAGGTGTCAATCCCGCCTTCGCTTCGATCTTCATAGCCGTCTTCAAGAAAATTGAAAGAAAAATTGTAAAACTATCCTAAACTACTCTACCCTAACTATCTAGATGTTCTTTAGTCTGATTTTCGTCCATATATGTATAGGGAGGCTGATGGAGTAGGTTAGAATCCATGTGGGAAGGAAAGAAATCAAGTTTTTACACTTTCCAAAACTCTTCTGGAGTAAATACGCGTAGAATGGCGTAGCTACGCCTACACATACCGTAGCATTGGCGTAATTACGCCTAATAATGGCGTAATTACGCCTGTCATCAATTGTTCTGGCGTGTTTCGTATTTTGGCCGTAACTTTCTCGTACAAACTCCGAATTTGATGAATCAGCTGTCCACGCGAAGATAACTCAAAGTTCTACAACTTTTCTATGAACCACATTTCAGAAACATGGCTCGAACATATAGAAATTTGAGGAGAAAGGAGTAACATGTGTCTTGGATTCTGGTTTTTTCCTCTTTTCTTCAACTTTAGTCATTCTTTCATCATTTTAGCTTGATTTCTTCACCTTTTCCTACATTTACACAAAAATACGATTAGGTAGCATATGTATCAATTTATCCATCAAAATATACCAAATCGTAGACAATTAAGCGCAATAGATGTGTCTATTTCTAGTCACATCAAATACCCCCATACTTAAACTTTACTCGACCTCGAGTAAATCAGACAAAACTACAATCTTTTTGTTTGGCTCATAGCATCATAACAAAATAACTTGTTCTCACTTTAATGCCTCAATAATTTTAAACATGCATAGTATTGAAAGCCGGTGAAAAGTTAACAGTGGAACAATTTCAATCCCTAGACATCTCATACTTAACAAAGTAGTGAACGTGCGTGTGTGATCATAAACAAGTGTCATATGCAAAGTATAGATCCAACAAAAGTAAACCCACAATAGTTCAAGTTGTACACCAACACAAGTATAAGCTCACTTGCACACTCTTCTCCACTATCTTAGCCACTTGCAAACACAAATCAAGTAGGTCTTTATTAGCTTGTTGCTTGGCCTAGGTATTGGCTTATGAAAGAAAGGGAAAATATGCATCAAACAAGAGAGTATGGTGATATGCACAATAATTAGCTCCTCTTCTTGCATGATTTTTGCAACGTAAACTTTAATCATTTTTTTTTCTTTTGTGCATTGGCTCCCCTCGGAGTCATATTTGTATTAATTCTTTTCAAGGCATCCCTTTTCTTTCATGCATTTCATTCTTTTGATAATGAAGCTCACAAGCATTTGAATCATTGAATACATAAGTGCATGTGAATGAAACACATCATACTCCCTTCAAAGGTATTGATAGAATTCATATTTAGGCTTATTAGGGAATGATGATAAGTTAATCAAAGAATGTCGAATGAGGGTTGTTTGTATGCTTAGCATACAACCATTCTTTTTTGCTTTAAAGCTCAAAAAGGGTACTAGTTATTGATTTTCTTTACATGGTAGGCTTGAAAGGCTCAAACGCATCAAAGATTGCCTATATCACTTTCATGTTTGCAAGTAGTCTAGACATAAGCCTCAAAGAGCATGTATTTAAGTTCTAGCATGTATTAGAGACTTCTTAAGAATATCACAAAGTTCACACAATCTTCACTAAGCTATGCACACTTCGCAAGTCATGACAATAATGTGTTCAAAATATTCAACTAATATGTCAAAGCACACTTTGCATTAGAATTCAAAGTGTTCCAAGGTTAACAATCCACCTACGTTCAAAAGCATGCATGCCATCAATTAGGTTTCATCATGGGCTAGTGATTCTAAGCATGCATTCAGTATTGACTATGAGCTCAAAATTTTCAAATTTTTTCGATTTTTTTTGTATTTTTATAATAATAAAAACAATAACACGCCACTAATCCCTCCCCCATACTTAAATCTTACATTGTCCCCAATGTAAGGCAAAAATACAAGAAACGAGAAAAGTCTAACTAATAAAGCAATAAAAAGAAAAAGAAAGGGAAACTAACTCCCATTGGGTTGCCTCCCAAGCAGCACCTCTGTTTAACGTCGGTGGCTCGACTCCAATGCTCGTGCTCATGGTGGGTCATGTTTGGTGTCCAATGCCACCTTTTCCCACCTCAGTATCCTTCTGACAGCTCGAAGGCGATGCCTATTCGCCTTATACTTCTTGGAGGTCCTCAACCCTTTTCGCATCCCCTCGTTTTCTATTGATGTATCGTGAGGTTCAGGAGGAAGTTTCAGCTCAACATCAGGTACCTGCAATTCAAAATTGTGATTTTTAAAAGGAGAATTTGGTAAAGCAGTAGTAATACATGAAGTATCAGTCAAAATTTCTCCCATACCTCCTTCGTCAACAGGTCGATCAGTAGTTACCCCATGTTCATGCTCAATGACAGTATGTGATTTTTCTAGTGATACGTGATGTGTGATGCCAATAGTATAATCAGTAGTAGGATGAACGGGATCATGAGTATTGAACTTAGCTACCTCACCATTAAACTCCATATTAAAAGCACCACCACTTACATCTATTATGCACTTGGAAGTTTTCAAAAATGGCCTCCCTAACAGAATAGGGCTGCTTTTATTATCATTTTCCATGTTAAGTACGTAGAAGTCAGCAGGAAAGACCAATTTATCGACTTTCACTAGAACGTCCTCAAGTATTCCCCTAGGATGCACAGTAGACCTATCTGCTAATTGAATAGCAATTTCAGATTTTTTAAGAGGTCCTAGGTCTAAATAGGTGTAGATTGAATAAGACATAACATTTATTGCTGCTCCTAAGTCTAGCATGGCCTTATCAATTCTATTATTTCCAATCATGCATGGGACAGTGAACATACCAGGATCCGTGCATTTTGTAGGGGTTTCCTTCTCCTCATCGTTAGAGAAAAAATCATCAAACATGTCCATTTCTTCACAGTATTCGACCTTCGGTTCCTTTTTCTCTTCAAAGGTTTCATGATCATATTCAACATAGGGGGTTGTTGGAGACATACCTTGTGGAGATGCATGATGTGCAAGCTCATCTTCTTCTAGTGGCACATGTGTCTCCTCTTCTAGCTTGGGTGGCATCAGTACCACCTCCCCCGGGGTTCCTACCTCTTCGTCACTCCTTGAGGCGATTGCAACCATGTTCTCTCGTGGTGCCTCCATCGTCCGGGGGGGGGGGGTATAAAGTCGGTGGGTTGTGATGCTATCTGATCGGCTGATTTAATAAGTTGCTCGATTTGGTTACCCAAATTCTGAGTGCTAGCCCTGAATTCCTGTTGAAATTGCAAAGTATTGTCATTAAGTGTTAAAACAAGATTCTCTAAAGACTCACCAGGGGTATGGTATTGAGGTTGTTGCGGCCATGGCGAATATTGTGGTATGTATGGCGGTAGATATGACTGCATGTAAGGTGGAGGTGGGCTCATCCATTGATTGTCATAGTTGAGATTGGGATGATCACTCCAACTTGAGTTGTATGCACTTTGTCCACTCCCTACGCCAAGTTGGTGCACAAGATACTCCAATTCGTCTAGTGGCCTATAGTCCTCCATGATAAGATCCGATTTTTAAGAAATCAACCTGTAAGCACGAACAAACAAGAGTAGCGGTGGGGGGAAGAAAGAGAAAGAAACAAAATAGAAAATATTAACACAAAAATATACAACGCCTCCCCGGCAACGGCGCCAAAATTTGGTGTCGCTTATCGTGTACGCCCAAATTAACCCCACTCAATCCTCAAGATTGATAACAATAATGTAGTAGCGTGAGTAGGGATCGATCCCATGAGGAGGTGTGAATTCTTGTGTTAATGGAAATCAAAACAAAATAATAATAAAGATGGGGTTGTGAATGAATTATACTAATTAAAATTAAACCTACAGATTAAACTAATGAAAGCGATTCTTGGTATCGGTCGACTCGTCCTTGGAATTATCATATATTTCATCGATTCACAAAAGACTCAATTTTTCATATGAATATTCATCGTTGGACGTTTAATCCAATAATCAAAGTCCTATCTCACCTTACGTTTAGTTAAGTAGCCCAAGCGTTCTAGTTTAACCCTTATCAAACAATCAATCAAAATACAAGCGATTAAGATTTAAATTGATGATAGCATATGAACTAGTGAGATCGATGAAGCTAAACAACATAATCCAAGCGTCTATGTTTAATCTAGTCAAGTGTTCTTCCTAAGAATTTAACAAACTCACAAGCGGAAATTCATCAATCTTAGTTGCTTCGTAAATTAGAGGGATCAAACAATTCCGTATTTGATATCTAATTTAGCGTTAGATTATATGCAAGTTATTAGGTTGTCAATCCAATAAACATACACAACAATCATGGCAATAAAATCAGAAAAACTCTTGATACTCAATAAAATTGATAATTAAAGCGTAAGAATCTCCCCAAGATAAATAAAATCCAAGGATTTGTCTTCCTCAACCAAGAATTAAAAACTAGCTAGACATAATTTAAGAAAAACAATGAATTAAAACAAGGGAAAGAAAACTAATCCAATATCCGCTCGTCGAGGTGTCAATCCCGCCTTCGCTTCGATCTTCATAGCCGTCTTCAAGAAAATTGAAAGAAAAATTGTAAAACTATCCTAAACTACTCTACCCTAACTATCTAGATGTTCTTTAGTCTGATTTTCGTCCATATATGTATAGGGAGGCTGATGGAGTAGGTTAGAATCCATGTGGGAAGGAAAGAAATCAAGTTTTTACACTTTCCAAAACTCTTCTGGCGTAAATACGCGTAGAATGGCGTAGCTACGCCTACACATACCGTAGCATTGGCGTAATTATGCCTAATACTGGCGTAATTACGCCTGTCATCAATTGTTCTGGCATGTTTCGTATTTTGGCCGTAACTTTCTCGTACGAACTCCGAATTTAATGAATCAGCTGTCCACGCGAAGATAACTCAAAGTTCTACAACTTTTCTATGAACCACATTTCCAAAACATGGCTCGAACATATAGATATTTGAGGAGAAAGGAGTAACATGTGTCTTGGATTCTGGTTTTTTCCTCTTTTCTTCAACTTTAGTCATTCTTTCATCATTTTAGCTTGATTTCTTCACCTTTTCCTACATTTACACAAATATACAATTAGGTAGCATATGTATAAATTTATCCATCAAAATATACCAAATCGTAGACAATTAAGCGCAATAAATGTGTCTATTTCTAGTCACATCAGAGTTGTTCCGGGCTAATCACAGGCTAAGGCTGACAAATTTGCTTATTACAGCCAAAAAGGCGAATTTTGATGCCACCAGACTGACTGCCAAGGATGACGGTGCTGTCATTGCTCAGCTGGAGATGGACATTCACACTCTCCACATGGCTGTTCGCTTTCAACGACAGCAGCTCAACATATACACTCCAGTTCCCAGTCCAGATCACCCCACTGCAAGCAAGACTGTGGTAGAACCACTCTATGAGCCACTTATTTCTGAAACAGCGGAGCAGCCACTGACCAATGCTCCTTCTGCCGCAGAGACTGAAGCAATGGATGTCTTGCTGGATTCTCCAACGACTTCGATTCCTCTGGCATCCTCAGTCTCCCATATTCAGACCAGTCCACAAGAAGCACCTCTAACAGTTGTCTCGCCAGATTCCGTCGATCCGGAGCTAGTGGTGTCAACAATTGTTGCAGCTATACAAGATGAGGAGTCTACTAGACCTATAACTCCTCCAGATCAGTCTGCTGCAGATTTGGCGTTTATGCAAGAATTTTCTACGGATTTAGTTAAATTGATCCAATCTGATATACGCCAATCTGCTGTTTCTACACTCCTACCAGTTGAGGCAGAAGTTGATCTGACTGCGTCACCTTCTGATCACTCTCCAGACCATCTCACTGTTGAAGCCTCATCTCTAGAAAAGTCTCTTCAACATTTCTCTGACAACTGTCTCTTTCTCTCTCAACGAGTAAGAGAAGTTCATCAAAGTCAAAGGTCTACACATTTGGACTTTGAATCCTTCAGAGACAAGATGACGGCTAGCATAAGCGGTATTCAGCGTGGACTGAATCTCTCAGCAAGCTTCATACAAGAACAGCCTGAGAAAAGAACAGATCGAGCTGGCTACTGAAGTTAGAACTTCCGTCGCTAAATCTCTCCTTGCTCAAGACACTCGCCTGTATGTTATTTGTGCTCAGCTCACGCAGATCGTAGATTTCCTTCAAGAGATTGCTGCTGACAAAAAGGGAGGAAAGAAAAAGGATTTCAAGCCAGCTCAGCAGTCCTCAGCGAAGAAGTAGATGTATGTATGAGTCTGACATGTAAATGTATTCATCAGACTTATCAATAAAATCAGAGCCTTTCAATCGCTTATCTAAGTCTTATTCATTTATTTTGAATAGTTCATTTATTTTGAACAAAATGACTTAATCGATCTGAACTACAACTTACAGTGTTCATTTATTTTGAACGAGAAGATTTAATTGATCTGCAAGAATACTCTTCAAAGAATTTAAAAGACTGCATAAGAGAGGACATAGAAGCTAGGTTTTGTCATCATCAAAAAATGGGAATTTGTTAGTTCCGGATTTTAAAGATGACAAAACAGATCAGACTGATCGAGCCATGAAACCATGACAAAACAGATCAGACCGATCGAGCCATGAAACCATGTCAAAGCAGATCAGACCGATATGGTCTATCGCAAAATCAGAACGGATCGATGCCAACTAGTCTGACCAGATCGAAGCACAGATCTGCTCAATTAAGATCAGATCAGAGCAGACAAAGTTAGATAAGCTTCGTTCTTCAGTCCGAATCATTAACGACTTTTTATTGAAGCATTTAATGATGCAATTAATGCTGAAAAAGACCAAGGACTGAAGATTACCTTAAAAGGTAAGTAGACAAAGGAGAGTCTACCTGACAGACGCCGAAAGCACAGACCAGAAGGGAAAGTGCCTAAAAGAAGAAGACTGAAGCTTGTTCAGAGAATGAACAGAGTCAAGAGTTGCACAGAAAAGGAAATAGTGTCGTTGGTACAAACGACTATATAAGAATGCAACTAGAGTACTGAAAAAAATGATTACTGATCAATCAAGAAACAAAAACAGCACAAGCTTACAAGTCAAGACATTCTTGAGCAGAACAGTTATTAAAAGATATTCATCTTACCAGTCTGCTCAAAGTTTTCATAAGCACATCATATTGTAATATTTGATATTCATAGGATCATTGTGTGCATAGACAAAATCATTTTGTCTTTTGTATTTGTACTAAGGTAGAAGAGTGAGATTCAATTGTAACTGTCAGACAGTTTGTGTCTGAACAGATCAAGAGACTAGGAGTTTCAGTCTGGTAGTGGGATAAATCCAGCTGAATCGGGGTTGTACAAATGGTTGTATTACTCAAAGTCTTCTAGTGAATCATTCCTTGATTGGAAGAAGGGGAGTCGTAGAAGGATTCTCCTTCGAACTTCCAGAAACATATCCTGTCTATTTACATTCCGTATTGAGTTACACTTATTAAGCCATCAAGCCGTTCTTACTAGTCAAGAACAGATCGTTCCGCACTTTCATATTCAGTGGTCTGTTCTGCTCGAAAGTTGATTAAGAAATAGATTTCACTCATTAACCCGAGAGAAATCAATAAGGATTAATTTTAAAGGAGTGTTCATTCACCCCCCTCCCCCCTCTAAACACCCCAGCCCGATCCTAACAATATATAATTTCGGTATTAAGTATACATAAAATTGATATGAAACTTATAAAATTTTGGAACTTATTACACATAAAATTGGTATGAAACCTATACAATTTTGATACTAATTACCCATGAAATTGATATGAAATTTTTACAATTTAGGTACTAGTTACACGTGACATTGGTATGAAATTTTTACAATTTTGGTACTATTTGCAAATAAAGTGTGTATGAAACATATGCAATTTCGGTACTAAGTATACATAAAATATGTATGAATCCTATACATTTTAGTACTTGTTGCACATAAAATTGGTATGAGAACAATTCAATTTTGGTACTTGTTACACTTGAAGTTAGTATGAAATATATACAATTTCGGTACTAGTTACAAATAAAAGTGGTATGAATCCTATACAATTTTGGTACTAGTAACAGATGAAATTTGTATGAAACCTGTACTATATTTGTTGGGGTTCAACAATTGCCTCTGCTTTGTGATCGGTCGAACACGTGGTGCTTGTGCCAGTGTATGGTTGAAAAGATTGATGTTGCGCCATTACCCTTAACTATAGTTATTGATAAAGCGGTAAGCGCTCGATCCTACAATTGGTATCAGAGCCAGGTTGCGTGTTCGATTCCCATGTGTTGCAGAGAGTGCAATTATTGGGGGAGAGATTGTTGGGGTTCAACACTTGCCTCTGCTTTGTGATCGCTTGAACACGTGGCGCTTGTACCAGTGTATGGTTGAAAAGATTGATGTTGAGCCAATACCCTTAACTATAGTTATTGGTAAAGCGGTAAGCGCTCGATCCTACAATATTCGGTACTTACTACAATTGAAGTTGATATGAAACCTATACAATTTTGGTACTAAGTATACATAAAATAGGTATGATACCTATACAATTTTGGTACATATTACAAATGAAATTGGTAAGAAAACTATACAATTTTGGTACATATTACACGTGAAGTTAGTATGAAATATATATAATTTTGGTACTAGTTACACATGAAATTGATATAAATCCTATACAATTTTGGTATTAGTTACACATGAAATTTGTATGAAACCTATACTACTTTTGGTACGTATTACACGTGAAGTTGGCATGAAACCAATACAATTTCGGTACTAAGTATACATAAAATTGACATGAATCCTATACAATGTTGGTACATATTACAAATGATTGGTAAGAAAATTATACAATTTTGGTACTTATTATACGTGAAGTTAGTATGAAATATACAATTTTGGTACTAGTTACACATGAAATTAATATGAATCCTATACAATTTGGGTATTAGTTACCCATTAAATTGGCATGAAACTTATACTATATTCGGTACTTATTACACGTGAAATTGGTAGGAAACCTATACAATTTCTGTACTAAGTATACATAAAATTGGTATGAAATATGAAACCTATGAAATTTATGTACTATTATATACAATTTCGGTCCGAGTTACACTTGAATTAGTACTAATCCTATACAATTTTAATTATAATTACACATGAAATTAGTATCAAACATATATAATTTAGGTACTAGTTACACAACATTGGTATTAAACCTATGCAATTTGGGTAATAATTACACATGAAATTAGTATTAAACATATACAATTTTGGTGCTAGTTACACTTTAAATTGGTATTACAATTTCCATAGTAGTTACATATAAAATTGGTATTAAACTTATATAATTTTCGTACTAGTTATACATGAAATTGGTATTAAAACTATACAATTTTGGTACTAGTAACACATAAAATTGGTATTAAATATATATCATTTTGATACTTGTTACACATGAAGTTGGTATTAAATCTATACAATGTTGGTATTAGTTACACATAAAATTGGTATTAAACTTACACAATTTTGGTACTTGTTGTACATGAAATTGGTATTAAACGTATACAATTCAAGTATTAGTTACACATCAATATTGATGTTAAACTTATATATCAAAGAAACAAATAATATCAATTTCAAACAACAATAACAACATTGCTATAGAATCTTCTATATTAATGTTAATCTTCTATATCGAACAAACAAAAATATCAATTTCAACAGTCATCTTGATGTGTCCACCTATCCACTATGTTGTGTTCTTCAGTTGATTAGCCAAATAATCTTATGTTATCTATTTTCTCTTTCCGAGTGTTAAATAGAAATAATCATTCAACAGTCATCTTGATGTGTCCACCTAAGATAAACTATTAAACAATTTAAATAGCACAATGATTCATTGAAGTTATACGCCCGTCGATTATATAAATTTTCAACGATGTAAATTCCTACGGTCCTATTCAAAACCTCATCTACCGAGTGATAGATTCTAAATAAATATGACGATTCAACTATCATACAGTTAATGAAACACATTCAAATCAAGATCACAAATAATCCTTTATAATGCACTAATCAGATTCTCGATATATCATGCGTGTTTACTCTTAAACTCATTGCATGCAACGTCCAATTGAAAAGAATGATGTGAAAGACATGTATACAACTCATATACAAAATATCTATGCTCGTAGGAGAGCATATAATTTGTATTAATTCGTATCATGTGTAACTAGGACCAAATTATATAAGTTTAGTATAAATTTAAATTGTAACTAATACCTATATTATGGATATTAATTTCATGTGTAACTAGCACCAAAATTGTATAGGATTAATATTTTCATGTGTAACTAGTATATGTTTTAGATCAACTTCACGTGTAATAAGTACCGAAAATAATATAGGTTTCATACAAATTTCATGTGTAACTAGTAAGAGAACAAATAAATATTCTTTGTAAAGTTTAAAATTGATGTTATTTGAAATTGATATTTTTGTTTGTACGATATAAAAGATTAACATTAATATAGAAGATTCTATAGAAATGTTATTATTGTTGTTTGAAACTGATATTGTTTGTTTCTTCAATATATAAGTTTAACATAAATATTGATATGTAGCTAGTACTTGTCTACTTGAATTGTATATGTTTAATAAACATTTCATGCACAACTAGTATCAAAATTGTATAAGTTTAATATCAATTTCTTGTGTAACTAGTACCAAAATTGTATATATTTAATACCAATTTCATGTATAACAAGTACCAAATTTGATATATGTTTAATACCAATTTTATGTATAACTAGTATCAAAATTGTATAGTTTTAATATCCATTTCATGTATAACTAGTACCAAATTTATATAAGTTTAATACAGGTTTTATGTATAGCTACTACGGAAATTGTAATATCAATTTAAAGTGTAACTAGTACCAAAATTGTATCTGTTGAATACTAATTTCATGTGTAATTAGTACCCAAATTATATAGGTTTAATACCAATGTTGTGTAACTAGTACCTAAATTATATATGTTTGATACTAATTTCATATGTAATTATTACCAAAAATTGTATAGGATTAATATTAATTCCAAGTGCAACTAGTACCAAAATTGTATAGAATAATACGTAATTCATAGGTTTCATAGCTCATACCAGTTTTATTTATACTTAGTACATAAATTGTATAGGTTTCCTACCAACTTCACGTGTAATATATACCGAATATAGTAATTTTGTGTGTAATTTGTATCAAACTTGTATTTGTTTCATACCAACTTCATGTGTAACCAGTACCAAAATTGTATATATTTCATAAAAACTGCACGTGTAATAAGTACCGAAAATAGTATAGGTTTCATACCAATTTCATATATAACTAATACCAAAATTGTATATGATTCATACTAATTTCATGTGTAACTAGTACCAAAATTGTATATATTTCATACTAACTTCACATATAATAAGTATCAAAATTGTATAGTTTTCTTACCAATTTCATTTGTAATATGTATCAAAAATGTATATGTTTCATACCTATTTTATGTATAATTAGTACCAAAACTGTACAGGTTTCATACAAACTTCACGTGTAATAAGTACCGAATACAGTACATGTTTCATACCAATTTCATGTGTAACTAGTACCAAAATTATATAGGATTCATACCACTTTTATTTGTAACTAGTACCCAAATTGTATATATATCATACTAACTTCAAGTGTAATAAGTACCAAAATTGTATTGTTCTTATACCAATTTCATGTGCAATAAGTACTAAAAATTGTATAGCATTTATACCTATTTTATGTGTACTTAGTATTGAAATTGCATAGGTTTCACACCAATTTTATTTGCAACTAGTACCAAAATTGTAAAGGTTTCATACCAATGTCACGTGTAACTAGTATCTATATTGTAAAGATTTCATATCAATTTCATGGGTAATTAGTACCTAGGTTTCATACTCATTTCATGTGTAACAAGTACCAAAATTGTCTAGGTTTCATACCAATTTTATGTATCTTAGTACCGAAGTTATATATGTTTCTTACCAATTTTATGTATAATTAGTACCAAAATTATATAGGTTTCATACCAAGTTCATGTGTAATAAGTACCAAAATTTTATAGGTTTCATACCAATTTTATGTATACTTAGTACCGAAGTTGTATAAGTTTCATAATAATTTTATGTATACTTGTACCGAAGTTGTATATGTTTCATATCAACTTCGCTTGTAATAAGTACCAAAACAGTATATGTTTCACACTAATTTAAAGTGTAACTAGTACCAAAATTTGTATAGGTTTTATATCAACTTCATATGTAACTATTACCCATACTGTATAGGTTTCGTGCCAACTTCGCGTGTCAGAAAACAAGGGTATTTTAGTATTTTTAGGTGACTAGGGAGTTAGAACTAATACAATTTATGGATTGAGGACTGACACAAAAAATTATCTTACATAGATTGATTCCACATTTATCTTTGATCATAGTGATTTTTTTAGTTTCACCGTGAAAATATCACCATTTTTGTAATTTATCACATATACGATATGAGTTTCTCATGAAGAAATAACGAGTTAGTCTCTAGTCACCAGAAGATTTTTGTTCTTTTAAAGTTTGGGAAATTGAAGCTCAATTTCTTTTTGGTTGACTTATATATGTATATATATATTAAAAAATGAAAAGAAACGTAGAAGAAAGAGCTACAAACTGCTACTCTCCCATCTATTAAACAAAGGCTTCCACCCGCAATCATCTCTCCGCCGCTCCCCATTTCACTCTGCACCGCCGAAGCAATGGACATTAGCCGGAGGAAACCCAGATATTCACACAACGGGCTACTTCTTTCTACTCCTCCTCCTCCACCCCCTCATTCATCGGCCTCCGGCGATACCACCAATCACCGTTCCTCCCCTAAAGCCTCGGACGCTCTCCCTCTTCCGCTTTACCTGACCAACGGCTTTTTCTTCACGCTGTTTTTCGCTGTCTCTTACTTCCTTCTACACCGCTGGCGTGACAAGATCCGTAACTCCACTCCTCTTCACGTCCTTTCCCTCTCTGAACTTGCGGCCATTACTTGTCTCATAGCGTCTTTCATATACCTCCTAGGGTTCTTCGGAATCGACTTCGTGCAGTCGTTCATTTCGAAACCGGAAGGAGAATATCAGCCTCAACGCTTCATTCGTGACATTATCCAAGAAGATCGGAGAATTCACTGCTCTTTGCCACCGCCGGCTCCTTCAGAGAAGAAACCCATGGAACTTCCTCAAGATGACGAGGATCTCGTTAAATGTGTTGTTTCGGGAGAAATCCCCTCTTACTCTTTGGAGTCAAAGCTCGGGGATTGCTTTAGAGCGGCAAAGATTCGTCGGGAGGCGGTCCAGCGGCTGACTGGGAGATCTATGGAGGGATTGCCTCTGGAGGGATTTGATTATGACTCGATTTTGGGGCAATGCTGCGAGATGCCAGTGGGGTATGTGCAGCTTCCGGTTGGGATCGCGGGACCACTGTTGCTGAATGAGTGCGAATACACGGTGCCGATGGCGACCACGGAAGGGTGTTTGGTAGCGAGCACGAACAGGGGGTGCAAGGCAATCTACGCATCTGGGGGTGCTACGTGTGTGCTTCTGCGAGATGGGATGACCAGAGCTCCGGTGGTGAGGTTTGCCTCCGCGAAGAGGGCGGCCGAGTTGAAATTCTTCTTGGAGGATCCTCTCAATTTCGATACGCTGTCTGTATATTTCAATAAGTAAGCAATTTTGCTCTTTTTTTAGAAAAAAATTAGTTCATTGATTTTTACTTGAAAGTCGCATGCATGTCGATTTGTAGCTTTGTATTTTGTTCCAAAAATTTACGAGAAATTAATGTTTTTAGCCAAACTTCAATATTATTTTTAAAAATAGCTTTATTTACTTAACTTTTTTTAATAATAATCTTGAATTGCCCATTTTAACCCTTGTTTTCATCTCAATTCATTACTCCTATTAAAATTATACTTTTGAGTTGGGTTAGAATTATTAATTTCTCTTCAAAATAATGTTAAAAAATAATTTTAAAATGAACCAAGAACTAATGGAAGAGGCCTTGAAAATGCTTAATGAGATTCTCAACACAGACTTTGAAACATATCCGCCACCCACCTCCGCTGTCTCGAAGCATTGGAATACCAACAAAATGACCAAAAAAGACAGCGTAGCCATCTCAACTGGAGGCACGACGCTTTTTTCTTCACAAATCTCTCTCTCTCTCTCTATATATATATATATATATATATATATATATATATATATATTAACGCTTCTTTCTTCTGCTCTTCCCATATCATTTGTCCGCTTTATCGCCGGAATGTTCCCACACGCGACTCATCGTTGTCGGCTTCACTTTACATTTGTTTACTATCTGTTTTCTCTCTTCCTTTCTGAAAAACATAATTGTTTGCATACGGTTATATTCCGGTGATAAGTTCAACAAGATTCATTTACAAACAAGTTCATTCATTGGATTTGAATCAAGATTCACGACAATTTGGAAAACAATTAACATAAATTAATTTTGTTAGAAATGAAAAATATCAATATTTTTATATTTACGATCTGAAAGAGATGAGCACTGCCAACCTGAGACGTAAATGGAGTCTAAATGTTTGGCCATCATGGTGACTTGCACTGGGTCGAGAGAGCCGAAGGTCGTTGAGGCGGTGTCTTTTGCTCGATGGGTTTTGAGAGTTCGCCACAGTTTTTTTGGGTAGGGTGGTGGAGGGGTGAAAGAAAGTGAAAAGACTATTTTAAAAATAAAATCTTAAAAGGATATATTTGGAGCTTAAGACTATTTTTAAAAATTAAGTTAAAGGCCAAAATTTATCATAGTATTTTATAGGATGCCTTTTACGAAAATGCCTCAAATTTAATGGATTATATACTTGAGTTGTGATTGTTATCCTTTACTATTTAAGGATTTTTTAGGACTCCTTGTCGATCTGCATCTTGATTTTCTTATTATGCCGGGGGGATGTGATTTATTATGATATTGAAAAAGAAGATTTTAATGATGAAATCCCTTACAGTCTTTATTCTTGCACCTCCTCGGATTCATTTATTCCATTTCACTATTTTTTTTTTATTTCCAGGATTATGTTTATGATACTGTTCTATGTTCCATCGATCGAAATCAGATTGGATTTCTGAAAGATCCCTCTTTGGATCAAAAAATAGAAAAATAATATTTCCACTTTGTTAATTTGCTTGAGTTGACAACTATAATCAACAGTCTACAGCAGCATGATGCCTTTTTGTATGTTGTAAATATAGATTTAGTGCCGTAGATAAGAGTTCAAGGCTCTTATCAATTTTCTCCTGTTTTACCTTGAACAGGTCGAGTAGATTTGCAGGACTCCAAGGTATTCAATGTGCTATTGCAGGGAAAAATCTGTATATTCGATTTAGCTGTAGCACAGGTGACGCCATGGGGATGAACATGGTTTCTAAAGGTGTTCAGAATGTTTTAGACTTCCTCCCTAAATATTTTCCTGATATGGAAGTTATCGGCATTTCTGGTGGGTACAATCCATCTCTAATTTTTAAGGTTTTGGTACAATTTATCTTGAAATTATAGACATCAACAATTCAACCACTGCCCCTTTTGCATTGGCTTATTATCCATGTACTTGGCTCAACCGTTGCTAGTGCTTATCACGATTTGTCATAAGTTAGACCTTTTATGGACACCATAATGACTTTTCATAAAATCATTCTTATTGTCGTGTTTCTCCTCTTTTTCTGTATTCCGATCACTTTACCCTGTATTAACTTTTGATGCCAAATGTAAAAGTCCCCATTTCTTCAAAACACAACGTTTGAGTTTTTCATCAATCTTTTCATGTTTTGCCTAACAAAATTAGTCATTACGGACGCAGGGAATTTTTGTTCGGACAAGAAACCTGCTGCGGTCAATTGGATCCTTGGACGTGGAAAGTCAGTAGTTTGCGAGGCGATCATTACTGAAAGCGTGGTAGCAAAGGTATTGAAAACTACCGTACCTGCACTTGTCGAGCTTAACATACTAAAGAACCTCACTGGCTCTGCCATTGCTGGCGCTCTTGGTGGTTTCAATGCACATGCTGCAAATATTGTCTCGGCAATTTTTATAGCGACTGGACAGGATCCAGCACAGAATATAGAAAGTTCTCACTGTATTACTATGATGGAGGCTATTAACAACGGGAAAGATCTCCATATTTCCGTGACCATGCCATCCATTGAGGTAATCAGATTTGATTTTATATCAACTAGTTAACGAGGAACGCATGTTCATACATGTGTAAACTTTGAAAGGGATGCTTACCAAATACGCTTGACAATGCTAGAAACAATCATAACACTGATGGTATTGAAATTTCGGTGGATATGAAATAATCTTTCACATTAAAAGACATTATTGTGGAAGTAATTGGAATTAAAAAAGAATTAAATTAGGATATTCTTTAAATTTTAATCATGAAACGCTAGGAGATGAATGGAAATTAGTCTAAGATGACGCTGCTAATTATACATAATATATTGACATCTAATTGTTACTACAGTACACTTTATTATCCCATAATCCTGTCTTCCAGGTCGGCACAGTTGGTGGTGGAACAAAATTGGCATCACAATCAGCTTGCCTCAACCTTCTTGGCGTAAAGGGTGCAAGCAAAGACTCACGGGGCTCGAATTCCCAGCTCCTGGCCACCATAGTTGCTGGTTCAGTCTTAGCCGGAGAGCTCTCTTTAATGTCTGCCATTGCAGCTGACCAACTTATCGAAAGCCACATGAAATACAACCGCGCTGGCAGGGATATCACTAAAATTGGCTCGTAGGAGGTTACAACTCCTGACTTTTCACTCAAATAGAGATACGACCAGTCGCGCTGTTAGAAGGGTCTGGTGAAGGATTAGAGCCACTACGCGTGCAAACGTGTAGGCACATAGCTTCCCCCATCATGATCAAAGGGCAACCCTACTCGTCTATGAACGGTTCGGAGCTTCCCCTAATCTATTATGTTTCTTTTCTTCCCCATTTAGTGAATCCAAAAATATGTTGTTTGTTCCTGTAATAAGAGATTCTTGAAGGGGGGTTGCGTTGTCTTTTGCCATGTTTTCCGGTGTCTCTTGTACAGATTATAAGTTATTCCTTGAGATAACTGAGAGTTTGATGTTTGATGTCGTATTTGTGGAGGAAATTATGTTTTGTTTTTGTCTAAATTCACGCTCATGCGCCTGAAATGACTTGAATCCAAAATATCTACATCCTCTATGAACCAACAGCTCTTTGGTTGGCTTAAATAAAAAAAGAGAAAATTGCATGAAGGTATTATTTTCAAAACAATTTTTCAACTAAATCTAGAAAAAAAACAACAATGCATATAAATTCACTTTTGAAGAAACTTAATTCATCTAGGTCCAGTTTTTGAACTTAAGGCTATTGACATTTTTTGGGACCAGAATACCCTTAAAATCAAAATTGTTACTTCAAACTTATTTCAAACTTCTCTTGCCATCAAAACACTTGTTCCTCACCACATTCTGGTTCGTCACTGCCGCTCGGCGACTACGAGGTGGTGACATCAATGTAGAAGCACGCTGGAGCGGTGCTGGGTAGAGGCTTTCTCCTCCACGGGCGCTCAACCATTTCGCAAGCACGCTGTGTGAAGTGTCCCGCGTGAAGCGATCGTCTGGGGTGCGCAGCGGCATGCACGCTTCTCCTTCGTCTCAGTCTGGCTCGCGGTTGGACGGGACTGCCGTCGCATGTCACTGCTGATGATGTTTCTATGGGAAGGAGATGGCGACAGCGTTGTAGGGGAATCCCCAAGGGTGAACGCTTTGCTCGTCCGATTGCAAGCGTGAAAAATCAAGTGCACAACAATGTTAAAAATCAAGTGCACCACAAGCTAAAAAATCGTGCACACTCATTACAAAAAAATTAAGTGCACCAGAAGGTTCGAAAATCATGCACCACCATTATATAAATCGTGCACCACAAGGTTAAAAGTCGTGCACCAAAAGATTAAAAATCCAATCCACCACAATGTTAAAAAATAGAGGACAACAAGGTTAAAAAATAGGGCACAACAAGGTTAAAGAATAGTCCACCACAAGGTTAAAAAAATCATGCACCACAACGTCAAAAAATCGTGCACCACAAGCTCAAAAAACTGCACCAAAGGTTAAAAAATCAATTACAGAATATCGTGCACCACAGGGTTAAAAATCAATGTGCACAATTTTTGTACATTGATGAACAATTTTTTTGTACATTGGTGCATGTTTTTTTGGATATTGGATGTACTAAAATTGGACATTGGTGCACTAAAATTGGACATTTGTAATGGGGGTGCACGATTTTTAACATTGTGGTGCATGCTTTTTTAACATGTTGCACAATTTATTTTAATGGGGTGCACGATTTTTGTCAAAGTGGAGAAGTTAATTTTTTAACTTTTGGTGCAAGATTTTAAGCATGTGGTGTACGATTTTTTTAACTTGTGGTGCACGATTTAAACCATGTGCTGCACGATTTTTTAACCATGACATTGGTACACTAAAATTGGACATTTGATGCACTAAAATTGGACATGGGTGCACTAAAATTGTACATTGATGCACTAAAATTGGACACTGGTGCACTAAAATTAGATATTGGATGCACATAATTTTACATATGGTACACTAAAATTGGACATTCGTACACTAAAATAGGCATTGGATGCATTAAAATTGGACAGTGGTGCAAGATTTTTTAACACAATGGTGCACGATTTTTGTAATGTGGTGCACAATTTTAACATGTTGGTGCACTTGATTTTTGTAATGGGGCATGTTGCTGCACGATTTATTTTAGTGGGGTGCACGATTTTTGTTAAGGTGGTGTAGTTGATTTTTTAACCTTTGGTGCACGATTTTAAGCTTGTGGTGAACGTTTTTGTAAACTTGTGGTGCATTATTTTTTAACCACGTGTTGCAAGATTTTTTAACCATAAGCGTGCATCAACCTAAGATTGGACATTGATGCACTAAAATTGGACATGGGTTAACTAAAATTGGATATTGGATGCACTAAAATTGGTTTTGGTGCACGATTTCGGCCTGTGGTGCACGTTTATTTGGCCAAAAAATCGTGAATTTTGCGATGCACGTGCTACAATACTTTTTGTGCACGTGTATAGTAATTTTGTGCACGTGTTACAGTAACGGTGATGCCCGCGCTACATCGCGGTGGTGCACGTGCTATAGTAATCGCGTGAGAGTTATTAATGTCATTTCAACAGGAAATGAACTTAAATGAATTGTTGTATTTTTGGCAAGCTATGTTGAATTATTGACCACCAAATGATACCGACTTATAGATGCCTCTAAATAAAAACCCTGGTAGGATCCTTTGTTAATATTGGAGATTAAATTTTCTATTGTGAGTTTTCTCTTGAAACCTGTGTTAATTTAGTTAAATAAAAAGTTAAGGTCTCATCATTAGAAATATATTTTCATTTCATTTTCACATATTTTTATGTAAATTTTAATACTTTACAAAAATATTTCTGGTATTTAATCTTTATATAGTATGTGATATTATTGATCTGTTGTACAAAATTTTTATGTTAAAATATCTTATATATGGGTAAAATTTATTTGTCAATATTATAATTAATTTTGTTGGGTAGAAAATATTTATAGCCCTATGACCTATTAGATAGGAATTTTGTGAATGATTGTAATATTAAATACGATCTGCGTGTCGTGCCTTCTCTATATTTTCTGAATGTATTCCCTCCCCTATGCTCCCCCTCGAATGTAACTCGAGTACTTCTCTATATCATATAATTGTTATATAGTATAATTAAAGTTTGTTGATGGAGATCAATGCCATTGGACCATGGTGCCGGGACGAGGAGGCCATTCACAAAAGGATCAAAGAGGTGCTTGGAGAAGTTACCCTTAGGTTGGCCTTTTAGATCTCATTGGCTTGAGAAAATCAGTAGTTGTGGCTATAACCATGTCACATTTATTTTATGTTGATGTATGTGATGCATGTTTATCATTTTATATTTAATATTGATGATTGATATACATATATGTAGATATGTATATATGTATATGTACCAGACATATTTTCATTATCAATATTAATAAAAACATGAGATATTTAAATCCCTCTAATAATATTAAGTCAATCAAGATGTCTTCCAATTAAAAGTACGCGTCAAGACTTCGATTGAACATGTGGGTTTGCCAAAGCAAAGTACCGTGACAATCTTAGTAAGACGCGATAGGATAAAAGTGAATTTCGTGTTATTTTAAATTGGCTTCGACTTAACTAGCGTTATCTCAATATGATTGAGAACCTAGAGGCATGGGTTGGGTAATAATTCATTAGATGAATTAGAACAAAGTGTTGTTCGCCAACCATCCAAGAGTTACATGTGATGTAATTGACAAAGCACTGTCTACCTAAATAACCGAGTCTTGGGTGATTAGCCAAAGCTAACTCAAGGTTAGGTGAAATATGGATCTTGGCCCACTAATAGTTTTTGAGGGTTGATGTTTTTAACTAAATAGTGTGAGTATCATTTAATATAAGACCTTATTAAATGATTAAAATCATAAACTTATTTTGCATATTTATTTGTAGATATTCATGGCATCAAACAATGTTACTAGTACACTTTCATTACGATCGGTCCTTGAGAATGACAAATTGAATGGGACAAATTTCCTAGACTGGTATAGGAATCTGAGGATTGTCCTCAAACAAGAGAAAAAACAATGTCCTAGCAACCATGAACTCTGAGCTTCAGAAGCAACATGAGGAAATGGATGCGTTCAATATGATTGAACATCTGAAACAACTTTACCAACAATAAGCTATACAAGAGAGGTATGACGTCTCTAAAGCGTTATTCCAGTGCAGAATGGTAGAAGGAACCCTTGTTGGAACTCATGTACTCAAGATGATTGGATACATAGAGAATCTTGAGAAACTAGTTTTTTCGTTGGACCAAGAGTTGGCCACTGACGTGATCTTGCAATCGTTGCCTGATAGCTATAGTCAATTTGTTCTGATTTACAATATGATTGAAATTGAGAAGACTACCACAGTTGCTTGGTATGTTGCGAATTTACGAAGCAAACACAAAGAAGTCTAAGCCCACAAATGTTCTTATTGTGAATAAGAGCAAGGGAAATGTTAAAACAAAGGGCTTTAAAAGGAACAAGAAAGTCTCTGTTAAACCTAAGCCTCATGAGGTAGGAGTGGCTAAGGAAGGAAATTGTTTCCATTGCGGTGAGACCGGACATTGGAAGAGAAACTGCAAGTTATACCTGGAAGATCTTAAAAGACGAAGGGAAGTGTGACTTCTACTTCGGGTATTTTTGTTATAGAAGTCAATCTATCTACTTCTTCATCATGTGTATTAGATACTGGATGTGGTTCTCACATTTGTGTTAATGCACAGGATCTCAAAAGGAGTAGAGTGTTGGCTAAAGGCGAAGTAGACCCCCGAGTGGGAAATGGAGCAAGAGTTGATGCATTAGCTATATGAGACTATTCATTAACTTTGCCTTCTGGTTTAATATTAGATTTACAAGACTGTTATTTTGTGCCGTCGATTACTAGAAACATTATTTCAATTTCTTGTTTGGACAAGATTGGTTTTTCATTTATTATAAAGGACAAATGTTGCTCCATTTATTTGAATGAGATGTTTTATGCTATTGCACAATTGATTAATGGTCTTTATGTTTTAAATCTTGATATGCATGTCTATAACATAAATACTAAAAGGATTAAGAATAATGATTCTAATCCAACTTATCTCTGGCATTGTCGTTGGGCCATATAAACGAGAATCGCATATCAAAACTTCATAAGGATGGAGCTTTAGATTCATTTGATTTTGAATCATATGAAGCATGTGAATCTTGTTTAATGGGCAAGATGACTAAAGCCCCTTTCAAGGAACATGTTGAAAGGGCAAGTGATTTATTGAGGCTCATACATAGTGATGTATGTGGCCCAATAAGCACACAAGCTAGATGAGGTTTTCAATACTTCATTACATTTAACTTCAGTAGATATGGGTATGTGTACCTAATGAAACATAAACATGAAACCTTTGAAAAGTTCAAGGATTTCAAGAATGAAGTACAAAACCAGCTTGGCAAAAGTATCAAAATCCTTCGATCAGATCGAGGAGGTGAATACTTAAACCAAGAGTTTCATGACTATCTAAAGTAGTGTGGGATAGTCCCACAACTCACACCTCCGTATACTCCACAATGAAATGGCGTATCTGAAAGGAGGAATCAAACTTTGTTGGACATGGTTCGATCTATGATGAGTCATGCAGATCTTCCGATTTTCTTTTGGGGACATGCTTTAGAAACAACAATATTTATATTGAACCGTGTTTCATCTAAATTGAAAAGACACCATATGAGATATGGACTAGGAAACGTCCTAATATGTCTTTTATGAAGATTTGGGGTTGTGAGGCTTACGTGAGACGTCACGCCTCCAATAAACTTGGAACCAAATCTGATAAGTGTTTATTTGTGGGGTATCCTAAGGAAACGGAAGGATGTTATTTCTATTATCCCACCGAGAACAAAGTGGTTGTTGCTCGGACATGTGTCTTTCTTGAAAGAGAATTTATTTCTAGAAGTACCAGTAGGAGACAAATAGAACTTATTGAAGTACAACCACAAGAAAACACTGAACATGATATTCAGATGAAAATAGAGCAGACACCACAAGTTGTTGTGGATGAAATGCCTGCTCAAGAGACACAAGCCCAGCGTAGGTCTGTAATAGTGCACCGGGAGCCACAGAGATATGGATTTCTTGTGACTCAACAATGTGACTTACTACTCATTGATGAGGACGAGCCGTCATCCTATCAAGAAGCTATAATGGGCCATGATTCTGAGAAATGGCAAGAGGCCATGAAATCTGAGATGGAATCCATGTATGTAAACCAAGTATGGACTTGGGTTGACCCACCTGAAGGGGTAAGACCCATAGGGTGCAAATGAATTTTCAATAAAAAGACCGATATGGATGGTAATGTACAAACCTTTAAAGGACGATTGGTTGCTAAACGTTTCAAACAAATTCATGGTATTGACTATGATGAAACTTTTTTTGCCAGTTGCCATGGTTAAATCCATTAGGATCTTACTTGCTATAGCTGCATTTCATGATTATGAAATCTGGCAGATGGATGTCAAAATAGCTTTTCTTAATGGAAATTTACTTGAGGATGTGTATATGACACAACCCGAGGGTTTTATCGATCCAAAGGATGCAGGAAAGATATTCAAGCTCCAACGATCCATTTATGGATTGAAGCAAGTTTCTCGGAGTTGGAATCTTCGTTTTGATGATGCAATCAAAGAGTTTGGTTTCATCAAGAACGTAGATGAACCTTGTGTCTACAAGAAGGTCAGTGGGAGCATAATTATCTTCCTAGTGTTGTATGTAGATGACATACTTCTCATTGGGAATGATATTCCTGCCTTGCAATCTGTAAAGATTTGGCTAGGGAATTGCTTTTCTATGAAAGACTTGGGTGAAGCCACCTACGTGTTAGGTATCAAGAGCTATAAAGATAGATCAATAAGATTACTTGGCATAAGTCAAAGTACATACATAGATAAAGTGCTAAAACGGTTTAGCATGCAAGAATCAAAGAAAGGATTCGTGCCTATGACACATGTGATATATCTCTCGAAGGATCAATGTCCTTCAACACAAGATGAGAGACAACGCATGAGTAAGATTCCATATGCGTCAGCTATTGGATCTATCATGTATGCCATGATATGTACTCGTCCCGATGTCTCGTATGCTTTGAGCATGACGAGCAGATATCAAGTTGATCCAGGTGAATGTCACTGGATCGCTGTCAAGAACATCTGAAGTACTTGAGAAGAACTAAGGATACATTCTTGATTTATGGAGTGATGAAGAGCTCAATGTAATAGGTTACATTGATGCAAGCTTCCAAACCGACAATTATGATTTCCGATCGCAATCAGGATATGTGTTTTGCCTAAATGGAGGTTAGGGGTGGGAATCGGGACGGGTTTCAGGGAATCGGGATATTCGGGTTCGGGTAATCGGGTATCGAGAATACTAAAAGCATACCCGAACCCGAATATGGCGGGTGCCCGAAATAGGGTTCGGGTACCCGAATTCGGGTACCCGAACCTTGATTTTTTTTTTTTAGTTTTTTAAAAGAAATGCTACACATATTTAAACCTAAAACAAAATTTTTATTTTTATTTTTAAAAGGGAAATCGGGTTCGGGTACCCGAACCCGAATAATTTTTCTCCCAAACCCCTACCCGAATCCCGTCCCGAACCCGCCACTACCCGATCAGGAAATACCTGATTATCCCGAAAAACCCGATTATCCCGATCCGATCGGGAAATACCCGATCGGGTCGGGTCGGATCGGGACCCGAATTCCCGAACCCGTTTACCAGCCCTAATGGAGGTGCTGTGAGCTGGAAGAGTTCAAAGCAAGATACAGTAGCCGATTCTACAACTGAAGCGGAGTATATTGCTGCCTCAGATGCAGCAAAGGAAGCCGTTTGGATCAAGAAGTTCATTTCTGAGCTTGGGGTTATGGCTAGCATACTAGATCCGATTGAACTCTATTGTGACAACAATGGAGCCATCACATTGGCTAAGGAACCCAGATCTCACCAGCTATCCAAACACATACTTCGCCGCTTTCATTTCATTCGAGAAATCGTTGAAAGATGAGATGTGAAAATATGCAAAGTACCAACTGATGATAATGTATCTGACCCACTGACGAAACCTCTGTCACAGCAGAAGCATGATCATCATACTAGATCTCTAGGCATTAAGTACATGTTTAATCGGTCTTAGTGCAAGTGAGAGATTTGTTGGGATATGCCCTAAGACAATTCATTAGATGATTGATTATGATTTTATTAAAGGCAAATCGTTATTATATATATTATTCCAGTAGCTGTGTAATATGAATGTATATATATATTAATGTCCTTAGAATAATATTGTATTATTCTTAAAGATTGTCCATAGTCAAGTATTATCATGAATAAGGATACTGATAATTCATTGAGACTAGTATGTATTGATTGATGAGTTGTTCATGGACATGAGATATCGAATCAACACATGGGTACATGTTAGAGAACTATGTACAGGATAGACCCACCATGAGAATGCTACATGGATAGTTATATGAATGTCATAAGCAATTCTCATAGTGATAATAATGTATGTAATCCTTACAACTTGAGATCACCAGAGATCCCAACATAAGGAGTTGTGTATATTGATATTGTCAAATGTTACCTGTAACAGGGTAAACTATAAAGACAATCATTGGATATACCACGAATTATGTAGAGGGATGTTGAGTGATCAAGATAGGATTTGTCCCTCCTATATAACAGGAGAAGTGTTTGGGCCCTTGATCAAGTAAGACTAAAATGCATGGCCATGCTCGAATGAGTCGATATGTGATATCGAGCTTATTCGTTTATTCTAGTCAACTTGAGGATCAAGAAATAAAAGATTAAACTATACGAGTATGATTATTCCATGGCTCATGTTTAATCTAAACACATAGGACAAAGTGATTAAATTACATGGTGAATATTATCACAGGCTATATTATGTCGAGTTAATGACATTCTTGTAACTTGGGTAGCCTTGATGTGTTGTTAGATACCGGTCTTTGCTTGTGACATAAAATGAGATTTTATATCACTGCCAATGTTGCAAGATCCTAACGAGTCGCACAATAGATTAAATCGATAAAGGAAGATATAATTTATTGGATGAATTAAGTTGATTAGGAAGAGTCCAAATCATATAATAATAATATGTTATTTATTATGGGCCGATTATATATATATGGAGATATATATTTGAATATGCATTATAGAGATACATATTGATTGGGCTTAAATGGTTTTTGGAAAACCCTATACCACCCGCCTATTATTTATCTATATATACTGACATGCATATTAGGTTAAGCTTTCAATCGTTAATTCTGAATTAACAAAAGCTAGAACCAAAAGGCCCGTTCAAATAGTTGGAATTCACAGCCGTTGCCTTTGTTTTTGACGGCTCGTCCGTTTCCGGTTGAATATCAAGTCTAGCAACTTGTTCTTCAACATCCCTTCATCGATTTGATCGTGTGGATACCATAGATGCAAAGTTGCAAAAGCTTTGCTCGTGACTCGTGGCCGTTGCTTCGACGATTCTGCATCAAATACGCTTCAAATGTATAATTCTCGACACCCGATATGAATATTTCTTATAGGTCCATGGTTGGAATCCAATTTTTTTTTTCCGCTGCGTTGTATGCATGTTGGATTCCTAACTTAAACGTGCTAAGTTAAAATATTTTGGGACCGAAAACATTTTAGTAGTGAAGTATCGCGACTAAAAATTGTACATTTCCCTCCCTTTGAACATAACATATATCAAAACCTATCATTGTAAATTAATTTTGATGGTGTAGATATTTTCAAGGGTAGAAAGATTTTAATTTATTCTTCTATCAATTTAAGCATTTGCATTTATAATCAATTCAAATTCTGAATGCATAATCATTGATGTATGTTGTATATGAAGTAGTTACTACAACTATATGCAAAGTTGTTGGTCACTTTGTTTTGGTACAACAAAGGAGCACAATCGAAGAGGCAAAGCTACCTTACAAAGCCAACCGATATATCCAAAGTACCTCTATCGATGATGATGAATTGAGATAATATCATAAAGGGGGAAATTGTTGGATATCAGGTTTAGATATATATCTACTGAGCAGACTAGCGATGGAATGTAGTCTAGTGACCGCTAAGGAGTATACATATAGCAGACAGAGATGAACCGACATATCAACTCCACCGACACGTAAAGTCTGTTGTTACGCCAAGACAAGACTCTACCGATAAGCTGCAACGAAGAGTTATTCTACCTACTACTCAATAGACATGCGGTAAGCACAAGTTCACCGGAGTCTACCGATGAAGTGTAGTCTGCTGACTACTGATACTCTACCGACTACAAAGAAGAAATGTTTTGTGGAACAAAACATTACATATGAAGAAACATCGGTAGAATATTTCAAATGTTCTATGTACTGATCAACTAGCCGTTATAAACTATAAGAGAAAAGTTGCAGATTTGCAGGTGCATTAAATGCTCCAGTACTATTTTGGGCTAGAGACGAAAATGTATTTAATGCTCAACAATACGGACTCTGGGATCCACCGATATCACCGTTGCATCCATCAAATATAAAAAGACCAAGATCCAATAACATTTGAAGTGGATGCTGAAGATGCACATGAGAGGAACTACGAATGCTATACACTTAAATGAACATTCATTAAGCATTCCAGAATCTGTGGCAACCATTTGAAAGAGCTTAAGGAAGATGAAGCCCAGATTCGAACCACTTTCATGCCATATCAATTCCATAAAGAGGCAGTTCCAGGCACCGCGTCAATGACATATCACATATTCAAAGAGATCATCAGTGCCCTTGATTTTGCAACAGATTGCAAATCATTTCTCTCACTCTTTACATTATTTACCATGCTTTAATTGTCAAATAGAGTGAAGCTTGGTTAAGCTTAGTTGTAACAGTTGTAGCTGTGTGTCAAACTGATTTGTGTAGATCCAAGCTGTAAGACTGACATCAGCTGTGGAGTTGTTAGGAGTTTAGGATATCTGTATGGTATTAGCCTAAGTAGGATGTATGCTGAAAAGTATAAACCAAAGTCTTCTAGTGGATCTTCCTGCAAAGGGAGAAGAAGAGATGTAGAAGTGTTGTGCTTCGAACTTCCAGAAACAAACCTTGTGTCGTTTACTGCACTTATTAACTGTTGGTGTCTACTCAGTAGACTATTGACATATTGCTTGCCAGTAAACACCAAGTCAAGTAGACATTATCTGCTATATTCAGTTCAGCAGACCTCGTCTATTGCCATCATTTCAGTAGTCTACTATTTTTGCAACAGATTGCAAATCATTTCTCTCACTCTTTACATTATTTACCATGCTTTAATTGTCAAATAGAGTGAAGCTTGGTTAAGCTTAGTTGTAACAGTTGTAGCTGTGTGTCAAACTGATTTGTGTAGATCCAAGCTGTAAGAGTGACATCAGCTGTGGAGTTGCTAGGAGTTTATGATATCTGTATGGTATTAGCCTAAGTAGGTTGTATGCTGAAAAGTATAAACCAAAGTCTTCTAGTGGATCCTTCCTGCAAAGGGAGAAGAAGAGATGTAGAAGTGTTGTGCTTCGAACTTCCAGAAACAAACCTTGTGTCGTTTACTGCACATATTAACTGTTTGTGTCTACTCAGTAGACTATTGACATATTGCTTGCCAGTAAACACCAAGTCAAGTAGACCTTATCTACTATATTCAGTTCAGCAGACCTCGTCTATTGCGATCATTTCAGTAGTCTACTATTTTTTCATTAGTCCGGTAGACCTTGTCTACCGTTTGTTATTTGACCAGTAGCCTATCACCACCAGCTCAACTTATTGGTTGTTCCAGTCGAGTTTTTTCAGCACTTATCAGTTACTCTACTGATTAGTGTTTAAACAATAAAACAACTTTTGGTTGCTAAGACGACCAAAACATATTTTATAACTAGAGTCGATACAGATATTCAACCCCCCTTCTATCTGCACGCCCGATCATAACAAGTGGTATCAGAGTCAGGTTCATGTTTAATAGAATATTCGATCTGAGGGCTTTAGATTTGTACAATATTCCATTGGCTTTCATTTGAAAATAATTTTTATGGAAAATTGTTTTGCAGACACTATGATTTCATCATTGGTGTTTGAGCTTCAGTAGACTTGTCCAGTAGACTGACGAGTGTACCTCATTTCAGCAGTCTACTGCTTTCAAGAGATCAGCAGGCATTAGTCCATTAGACTATGTCTTCCGAAAAGCTCCACCGATGAATAGTTTTTGATCAGTAGATATTCTTCTTGAGCTCAACAGAAGATGGCTTGAGGAGGTTATCTACTCTACCAATGCTTACTGGCTTTATCTTTCTGTCAAGAACCATCAGTTGACTTTATTGCATCTGTTCTACCGACATCAATTTTTCATCAGTCACGATGTGGACAAAGACCAGAACAGGTGATACGCTCATTGACAAAGTCAACCAATGATCATTCTAGGTCAATCGATCAGACTCCAGAACAGGTTGGACCTTATTATTATCAGATAAGGGACCATCAGCTGATGGGGAATACCAGTTGAGGTGGAACAAGAACAAAATCAGAATAAGGAAGAGTTGTGCTAATCAGATGATATATTTTGCACATTTTTGAAGAAATGTACAAGCAGTTTATTTATTTTGAACATACTTTCTGGAACTTAGCTTTATTTATTTTGAACTAAGTATTTGTTGCTTTCGTTCATTTATTTTGAACGTCGACCTCTACCAACCCCATCAAGTGAGCAGTTCATTTATTTTGAACATTCTCTGTCGAGCGCAACAAGTCAACCGATGTACCCAACATAACAAATCAGGGAAATGATTGTTTGAGGGGGAACATCTGTTGCATGTGAAGAAGATCACTTAAGCATACTATATCTATTTTAGAGATCTTGAAATTCAGTTAATTTATTTGAACTCGTTTATTGGAATTGTGTTCATTTATTTTGAACACAATATTTATTTCGTTCATTTATTTTGATCTCGACTTCGGACAATAGACCTCTCTACTTGGAGCAGTAGATCTTGAGCAGTAGTCTCAACTAGTAGGCGTCGACCAGCGGAGTTCGAACCAGAAGTGAATTCCTACTGGAATCTACTGGAACTTTGACAAGTAGACTACCTTGTTGCAATCTTTGACAAGAAGACATACTCTATCAGTGTCCTTGCAGTAGATCTTAATACCGGTTGTCCACGTAGTAGAGCTTAATACCGGTTGTCCCCGTATTCTTCCAATCAAGCTATCAGTAGAGCTTATGCCCTGTTTGTACCAAAAGGGGGAAAATTGTTGGATCACTTTGTTTTGGTACAACAAAGGAGCACAATCGAAGAGTCAAAGCTACGCTTACAAAGTCAACCGATATAAATCAAAAAGGGGGAAATTGTTGGATATCAGATTTTGATTTATATCTACTGAGCAGACTACCGATGGAATGTAGTCTACCGACCACTAAGGAGTCTACCGATGAATATACAGCAATAGATGAACCGACATTCAACTCTACCGACAAGTAAAGTCTGCTGTTACGCCAAGACAAGACTCTACCGGATAAGCTGCAACAAAGAGTTAGTCTACCTACTACTCGATAGACATGCGATCAACAGAAGTTCACCGGAGTCTACCGATGAAGTGTAGTCTGCTGACTACTAGTACTCTACCGACTTCAAAGAAGAAATGTTTTGTGGAACAAAACATTATAGATGAAGACACATCAGTAGACTATTTCAAATGCTCTATGTACTCATCAACTAGCCGTTATAAGCTATAAGAGAAAGAGTGCATTAAATGCTCCAATACTGTTTTGGGCTAGAGACGAAAATGCATTCAATGCTCATCAGTACGGACTCTGGGATCCACCGATATCACTGTTGCTTCCGTCAAATATAAAAAGACCAAGATCCAATAACATTTGAAGTGGATGCATGGGGATGCACGAAGATGCACAAGAGAGGAACTACAAATGTTATACACTTCGATGAACATTCATTAAACATTCCAGAATCTGTGGCAATCATTTGAAAGAGCTTAAGGAAGATGAAGCCCATATTCAAACCGCTTTCATGCCATATCAATTCCATAAAGAGGCAGTTCAAGACACCGCGTCAATGACAGATTAGATCTTCAAAGAGATCATCAGTGCCATGATTTTGCAACATATTGCAAAATCAATTCTCTCACTCTTGACATTATTTACTGTGCTTTAATTGTTAAATAGGGTGAAGCTTGGTTAAGCTTAGTTGTAACAGATGTGACTGTGTGTCAAACTGATTTGTGTAGATTCAAGCTGTAAGAGTGACCTCAGCTGTGGAGTTGCTAGGAGTTTAAGCTATCTGTGTGGTATTAGTCTAAGTAGGTTGCATGATGAAAAGTGTAAACCAAAGTCTTCTAGTGGATCCTTCATGCAAAGGGAGAATGGGAGATATAGAAGCGTTGTGCTTTGAACTTCCAGAAACAAACCTTATGTCGTTTATTTTCTGCATTTACTTACTGGACATATTAATTGCTGGTGTCTACTCAGTAGACTATAGACATATTGTTTGCCAGTAGACACCAAGTCATTATTAGCCAGTAGACCTTGTCTACTGTGTTAAGTTCAGCAGACATCGTATACTGTGATCATTTCAGTAGTCTACAATTTTCTTCATTAGCCAGGTAGACCTTATCTACCGATTGTTATTTGACCAGTATACTATCGCCATCACCTCAACTTATTCGATGTTCCAGTCGAGTTCTTTCCGCAATTAATCAGTTACTCGACTGGCCAGTCTTTAAACAAGAAAACAACTTTTGGTTTCTAACACGACCAATGCTATTTTAGAAGTAGAGTCTGTGCAGATATTCAACCGCCATTCTATCTGCACACCAGATTCTAACAAAAGTGTGTGCCCAAGTGTAGAGCCAACCAATTTTTTTAAATATTGATTTTAAGACGAGATGAATAGTTCTGATTGGTGGGTTATTTTTTATGTGCCCGATCTATGGGTTTACGCCATAGCACTTCATAAAATCTTTGGACACACCATTTGCAAATATGATATTTATACTATATTATGAAGTATGAGGGGCTTAGAGTAAATATATTTAGGGTCATTGTTTTATTTTTAAAATATCAACAATAGTCTTAAATATATTTCATTTTTATTTAATAAAAATATCATAAAATCTATTTTGTAACTTTGTAACTCACTTATAACTACCATATCACCTCTATTTTCCAAAAATGTTAAAATTACTAAAATACTTGTTTGTCTTTTATCTATAAATTTTGAATTTTTAAATGGTTATATCAGCCCTGTAAAAAAAACTATTGTAAAAATGAAAAATTATAGTTGTCTCCCTATAGAAAGATTTATTACAACATTTAACATATAATTGAACAATATTGGATGGATCTCTTAGAATAGATGCATTACAATATCACTCATCTAATTTGTAATATATATGTATGTATATATGAAAAATTACAACTACCTTCCTATAATTTGATATAAAAATACATAATATGAGAGATTTACATTATTATTTAAAATAGAGAGGTGTGATTCATTATTATTCAAATTAGATTGAGCCTATTGGTAATTCACCATAAATCGTAAAATAACAAAAAATATCATATTTAAATATTTATTTTAAAAAAAACTATAAAAAAATTCTAAAGTTTTAAATTTCAGTATACTTTCTAGTTATACAAAAAGTATATATGCATAGGACTTGGAAGTACATGGTGTATTGTCAAAGCTGGCTTTTGCCAGACTCCAATAATAATATTCTTATTTTGTTCAAAAAGTAAAGTCAGAATAGTTAAAGGGAGCGGATATAAAGTTGATTCACTGCAACTTAATGTAATTATTTTGGATCATCCACTGCAGACTCCAGTGATTATACTGGCATTTGTATGACCAATAAGCCCACCCAAATGTGGCTCTTCCATACACATTTAACTGAGCACTTGCATATCTTTGGTAGTCTTGCATTCCTGCATTTTGAACTGCCCACTCACCACTCCATTCTCCTGCATCCAACAATATCATAAACAGAAAAGTTTAATCAATGTTTTCATACTATTCGTGAGAGAAAATCGAATATATTATATTAGATTCTATCACATGATGTATTTCTCTAGCAGTCTGAATTAACCATAGCGCAAAACTCCTACGATATGTGGACATGAAAGACTGCACCCATGTGTATTGATTAGTCAGACTTATTAAGTCATAGATAGTGAGAAGCACTTCGTCTACGAACATACACGAGATATGCCGTATAATTCCCAACATATAGACACGGGATGATATTACAGAAAGTCACCAAGAAGAACAACTAAAGGAAAATGCTGCATCTTGGTATCAACAGATGAAGATTGTGGATAAATATTTCTAACTCGGTTAATGGGAACAAACAATTTTTTTTTAATGTTGTGTTATATATTTTCGCATTAGTGAGTAATGATGCCAATAGTAGGTAATGAAATCCATTATATGCAAGTATGAGAGAACTAATTTACCTACAAAACTTAGAGGTCCATTGTTCTGAGTCACTTGTTGCAAACTATTGGCTCTCTGATTGTTGATGTAATCGATATTCTGTTGGGCGTTTAATGTCGAAAAATAATCTGAATAAAGATTGTAGTAGTGAACGTCGATGACTGAACGGGAGAGGCCACCGGCTAGGGGAAGGAGTTCTGTGTTGCTAGCATCTCCCAATCTATTGGATAAAATGACATAAGCACTTGAAGTATACTTCCTCACAACATTGTATCCAGCTCTGTAGTAGTTGCTCAAGTCATCTAAAGTCACCCCTGGTGCTAACGGCTCGTTCATTAGTTCAATCGCTGCTAGGCCTCGCCGATTAGCATACCTGGAAACACAGAAGCACAAGTTGAGAATATGTGCATAAAGGGATGAGCCCATGACTTCACTAGGGGATGGGACGAGTGGGATGATCTCCCCACTCAGTCAAAAAATTTGATGTACTCTTTTTCTAAATGCAAGTCCCCCCTCCCAAATTCTTGATGTGGCCTTATGATATAAATCTTCGTCTATCAGAACCTTTTAGCAAGAAAATCGATTACTGCAACGGTCTGTGGGATGTACGAGGCACCCCATTCTTGATATCCGTCTCGTGTTCCACTGTGATCGTTCCCATTCTGTGATCCCGGAGCTGCGTGAAGATCAACTATCACCTTCATATTGTACTGCCTGCACACAATGTACACACACCTTTAACCTTCTTCACAAATAAGTACTTTCCCTTCATTCATTTGTAATATATCACAACAGAGATCCAATCTGCACCCCTAACTAAAACTCTTATTATTTTCTACACATTGGCCATATCATGGTTGATCAATACACTTACTCAGCCCAAGCAAAAGCATTATCCAGAGCCTGTAATGAGCCACCAACAAATGGTTTTGGTGGGGTGTCATACATAATCCACCACCCGACCGGTATTCGAACGGCAGTGAGCCCATTCTGAGACATGAACCTGAAATCATCTGATACAATGTAGGTGTTCCAATGGTTCTGTTTTATATATAACAACAAAATATTCATTACTCCCAATTCATAATCTGTGACACTGTCACTAATTTCAACTAAATCATACATCTCTCCTTATTACAGATTACCTTCATTACCGCAGGAGCTTGAGCAGGACCATAACCATTTGTCAACTGATATTCACCTTGTAAGGTGTTCACTATTGTTAATTTGAATACAGATGGATTTTGATCCCCCCAATCATTTGGATCTCCTCCATAATCAGCTGTCACTGAATCCCCAGATAATGCCTTCACATAAATGACATTATACAACAAGAAATTATCAGAATGCATACATAAATTTGCTCAGTTAGATCTATGTAGGTTATATCAGTCCTAGAATTGAACTTCAATCTCAAATTGTTACATTCTAAACTGCTAAAAAGTCATCTTGTTCAGAATGCAACTTTGCATCATAATTCTAAGGGTGGCTCATACTCTTTGATGAGACATCTCTCAAACTCTCGTGCAGCATTTAACTTCCGGTGTCGCTGCTTTACATAATAACCCTATTATCAGCTGTTTCCGATATACTTTTGATTTATGATTAACAGCTTCCCATAAAAATGGTATGGAACATAAAGAGTACATAAATTAAGCACCAAAACTATTCCAGACTTAGTTGTGAAGATTCATCTACGTTGGAGCTCATGGAATGTGATTCATATGATAGTTTTATAGTTGAGCCTGAGTGAGTGACAATTTGCCCCTTTTGGTATCACTAATAGACAGTTTACTCATGTGGTTTGTAAATAGGTAGTTTATCTCATATAGTTGTCAAAATTTGCATTTTACCAGCACACCACCCCTTTACGGTGGTGTGTTTTGCATCTATTCACGAATCGTAGGGATAAACTGCCTATTTTGAAATGTGGGGTAAACAGCCTAATTCGAAAACCACAGGGTAAACTGTCTATTTTGAAAGTAAACTGCCTAATTCGAAAACCACATAGAGTTCGTAGCCAAAAACCCTTTTAGCATGACATGAGCATATAGTTAGCATAAAATGTTCTACAAGTCAAAAGTTGGCCCGATGGGTTTTATGAACCCTAGCCCAATTAGCTGACTCATTGACAACAATAAATATGCCACTCCTATCTAGGGTTAAAACACACAAATCAACTCTCTTATAGAAAGGCCGACATTAAACTAGCACTGTGTTGTGCTCGTAGATCTGGTCAGATTGATTGGACTTGAGAAATCACTGCATACAGATTGATTTCGCCGTTTATCGGTAATCTCTTTTCGTGCGCTTATATATGAAAATTGCATGTTTATATATGAAACTAGCGCAATCGATCGTCTCCAAGTTTAGGCCTGCTTATGTTTTTTTTATTCCGCTGCATTTGAATCTTACACGGGGCGAAACCTACACAAACAAGTTTGAGGTCCGGAAACATATGACTGGGTTTAATATCAAAGACATATATTTTAAAGCTGATCAAGCATGAGGCAATAAAGACTATCCAAGACCAAGTTAATGAAATATCAAGACCGTTAGTATCTTGAACAATAACTATAATACTATATAGACATTACTCTGTTTAGAGATAGCTTAATAAATACTTCATTTCAATGCAAATACTACTACAATACCTGAAGATAAAGGCCATTAGATGCCTGAATACGGATTCGGAGAGGATCATTGTCACTCCTTGCAATAACAAAGGCCTCGGTTGTCCCAGGTTGAGTTGCTCGAGCAAACGCTGTTCGACCCGCTATCCCAAAAAAATCTTTGTTGAACACTCTGAAGTTGAATGTTTTCTCATCAATTCTCCACAACTACACCAATATACCTTTGTGAATTAATGATTTAGAAGACCAAAAATAGTAGTTAAGATAAATCTCTTACATACCCTGAAAGTTTCCCAGCCGGAGGCCGTGGTGCGGTTAGCCACCAAGGCGGAGCCGCCGCCACTCTCCGCCGAAAGATACATGTTCAGACTTGTAGACATGATCTGTACTTGAGTTCCATCCTGCATTAATACAATTAAAATAACATAAGTAGTTTAACACTTTAATGATTATTCTTTCATCAAGTAGATATAAGAATCAAGAACTTTTTCATTACGAGGAGATCTTTGTTGGGAATCCCATTAAAGAGATCAGGTGTCATCCAGCCTTCAGCTACTAGCCATGCACCAAGGTTTACTGCCTTGTAGGGTGGATTCTGTGCACAAGTGCTCTTCAATATTGCTGCGCATAAAATAAGAAATGGCCACAAAAAAATTGAATCGACTCTTCTCATTTTCAAATTTATGTTCGTATGAAGTGGAAAGAGAAATCAGAGACATTTATAGAGATCCTTCCATGGCTGACCAAGAATATTTTGTAGGGTCCCATAATCACTTTTTTTTATGAAAAAAGGGTAGTTTGAAAATTGAATTTTATCGAGGCATCTGTTTTTTCAACTATTACAACAATGGTCAACAGGGGACGGTGACTCGAACACGAGATCTTCGGATCATAATTATGATCGGTGTCAACCATCGACCACATATTTTCAATTGTATTTTGAATAGAAATGGATCCCTCCACCATTTTCTTCGAACCATAACTGAAATTGAAATTGTTTCTCAATAATTGAAATAAAACCTGAAATTGAAACTGTTTCGCAATAATTGAAATCAAATCTTTTTTTTTTTGAAGTTCCAATTCCAAAACTGAAATTAGTACCAAAAACTTACGATTGGGTTTAAATTTCTAAATTTAAAATACGGATCGTGTAAAAACTTATTTCATAAAACTAAATTACTTAATTTACATAAATTAAATTTATCCCCTTTTTTATTTGTAATATAAATGCTAAGTAATTAGTTTTAATTAGCTTGTTCATCTCATGAGATTTTTTTTTTTTTAATTGAAATTCAAAGGAATAAATTTCAGTTTAAATTGGTTCAAACCTTGACCAAACTAAAATCAACACCGATTCTATCCGGTTCCAAATTCTTAGAACCAAAATCATCGAGTTCTAAAACCATAATAACACCAAAAGTCTACCATAATTTAAATCTTGTTTAATTTGATTTTGGAGTGCTCAAAAATGAAAAAAAAAAAAACTTGGTCCATGATTTCTTCTCTCTTTGCTAATTTTTTGAATTTGTAACCTTTGATAAGACATTTCAAATTTATTGGTGGGTCATTTTCTTTTTTTGGTGGGTCATTTTCTATATGCACGATAAAGGAGTTTACACAGTTTTTGAGTTATTGATCCACTACACGGGATAATATCTCATAAAATAGCCAAGAAATAACCAACACACGAATTTCAAGTTTCAACCATTCAAAAAATGACATAAAACTAAATTGGGCTGTGGCATTTACTATATTCATTGGTCCAATTTCAAACAAAAAAGTTAAGAAGACTTTTGGCTGGTCATCCATCGTGGTGTTTTGAAAATTCTAGATCTATGAAGTATAAACCATAGATAAAAAAGTATCTACAAAAAATTATATATATATATATTGAGAACATATAAAAATTATATTTTATATAATATAAATTGCTAAATTATAAATAAACTCAAATATCACATATATTGTCTGAATTTTGCTTGGGTTTTTAGACTTTTCAACAATTTAACAATTACTTTTTTGCAGGTGCAATTCATAAATTGACATAAATTATTACGATCAAATATCAACCATTAGGCCAAAAATTATCGCAGAACATTGTTATTTTTACATTGTGGCAGCGTAAAGCCCCGTATTAAACAACCGGTGGACATGAGCATGCACACATGAGTGACAATTTACCAGGTTTGTTATGCCATAGATGATGAAAAACACTTTGTTCAAGAGCGCATAGATGCCCCAAGAATAATCCATACAGTGGCAGTGCAAAGCCCTATAGTATTGACCGATGGACATGAGGGATGCATCGCATGGGTGCCAATAGGTCAGGTAAGAAACACTTCGTCTACGAGCGCAAAGAGGATATACCATATGATCATAAATTGATTATAGGTAAGCTTTAGTCTATTATCTCGCTCTGATACTAATTATTAGTATCAAACACTTGACCCTTGACAAAAAACTGTACCAAAATAATTAAATAAAGTCAAATATCACATATGTTGCCATGAATTTTGCTTGTGTTTTTAGAACTTTTCAACAATTTAACAATTACTTTTTTTGCCGGTGCGTCTGTACTTTTTTCTAGAAGGTTGACAAAGTCTACATCTCTAATAATAATATACTCGAAATAGAATTTAAATGGATTTTGACAGGAAAAAATCTAGATTCAAGTTTATGGGATCCATTTGGTAATGAAACTAAGAATTGTTTCTTAGAAAAATGTGAACTAATAAATAAATTTGTCCTTCGATTTGTATTATAACAATATTAATATTAACTGAATTATATTTTAAATAATTAAAACATGTTTATATATAATTTTGGTACCTTAACCCGATCGGGTAGCGCTTTTCCAATCCAACCAAAAAAATTCCTCTAATCCGAAAGTTTTTTGTAAGACCCGACCTGATCGGGACGGGTAACCAATATCCAAATTTATGCACACCCCTAATCCGATATGCCTCGACTATCTCGTTGGAATTGCCCTTAAAATAACAATATTGTTCTTTATTATTTTTCATGTTCTCTCCATACAAATCAATCCATGCCAACTTCTTCGGTTAGTTTAGAAAATTACGTTTTGGCCCCTGATTTACTTAAATGTTGTACTTTGATCCATCATTTTGTGGTACATAGCCGAACCGGTCGACGGAATCAAAGTTTATTGCATCAATCGGTTCGGTGCTTTATAATAAAATTGCAAACCGCCTTAAAGAGGTTTTTCTTCTATGCACCGAGTGTGCACCAGCACCTATATACATGTGTATGGTGTTGGTGCATAGAAGAAAAACCCGCCTTAAAAGTGCAATATATTTTCATTAATCTAGAGTCAAAAAAAATTCTCTGGGAAAAACAAAAAAAAGATTATCTGTATCACCCAAATTCGAATGTTATAATAGATTATAGAACAAAAATGTAGAATTAATGAATTAAAAGTAAAGAATTCGTCCAATCTTGATATTAAGCGGATAGAACTTGAGAGTAATTTGAGTGTAGAAGATAATGAATTGAATTAATGAATAAGCACTCTCTTTACACTAATGTATAACCTAACTAATTGATGAAGAAAACTGGCCCTAACGGCTAAAGACTTCAAACAGTTGAAGACCCAAAGGTTTTGTTAAAATGTCCGCAACTTGATCTGCCGCGAGAATGTTTATGACTTTGATGATGCACTTTTGAACCTTTTCTCGCACCAGATGACAATCAATCTATATATGTGTGAGGACCCAAATATCTAATCTCGTCATTAGTGTATTTTCACCCGTATTAGTGTGCATACTTTCATGCCATTAGGGAATTCCCACATACATGACAACTATAAAATTTTTGACATTTATTCATTTATGTCCAATTCCCAAAACAACCCAACTCACAAGTATGCATCACATAACGCACTAATATATTATCAATTCATCATGCAATTCACCATAATTAATCGCATGCAACCAATAAATGAAAAGAGAAAAGCCCATGATCTTTATACAACCCATATACACATCAGAATGCTCACAGACGAGCATTGAATACGTGAATGTACATCTAATATATAAAGCACACTACTCCATACCAGTATTGATACCTCAGCCCTGGGAGCCTTCCCAATCTACAACCCGAACTCAACTCCAGAGTCAATGTTGTACCTGTTCTACCTGTTCCAACAGAAACATCCCCACACGCGGTGAGCATACCAATCCACCATTTCCATAACCGCAATATCACAGTTCATAATTTACAGAATATAAATCTGTAAATGTAAAAGATACTCCCTGAATAGTAACGTTATCATAAGGGATCCCCTGTGTTGTTCCTGTTCTCACAATAGCCAAACCATCAAATCCCCGAAATAAGTTAATCATTACATTGATTAACTAAACTCATCATTGCCATATTAATTTCATAATCAAATGCAGTTAAATCATTGCGCTAATGATTTACAGAAATCACAAACATCTCAATTAATAGTTTCTTAGTCTCATCACATCCCGTCCCATTGCTCGCTCAGCAGCAGCGATATCACAACTCAATGCTTGCTCAACAGCGACAACATTACACATTGCTCGCTCAATAGCGGCATTCCATGATCCTCAATCATAATATAATGTTTCCAACATCCATATATTATTCATGCACATGACAATAATATATCTACCATACCCGTACGTTATACGTACCTTATAGTCCAGTAGCAAGAGCTAAACATTGCCTTTGCCCCTAGATCCAGTGAATTATTCGCTATACACAGTTAATAGCTCAATCAAACATAAGCACACAACTACATGCACAAGCAGGTACCCGACCCCCAATTATATCATCATATCCCAATGATTAATCACAATTATCGAACCATGTATACTACTCAAATTATTCCATTTTCTAAGTTCAAAGGTAGTCAAGTCCTCAATTGAGTAGTCCATTATATTTAAAATTCGACTCCAACCAATCCATTTTCTAGTATAGCATTCCCCTTGGAATGTAGACATTGCCCCGAAAATCGGGTAATTAAACCCCGATTCCAAAATCCCAACAATTAGCCAAAATTCAAAAATACCAAAGAACAGGGCCGCGATCGATCGCTGATTGCAGAATTTTGAAGCTAAGGGCAGTGGGATCTCGCGATCGATCGGGGCTTGATGGCGATCGATCGCGAGATGCCAAATTTTGAGATTTTGGTTATTTTGATGGGATTTTTGGTATTGGTCTATCATTTGGTTTCTAATATTGGATTGTGTGATTGTGTAGAGCCTTCCCAGGTGGCAACACAATGCAGGGGATAAAGCCCTACGACATCCCACATCTTGGAACAAAGGTACGTAGGAAGACGTACGGGCACCAAACAGTAACATGTGTTTTGTATACATACTGGATTATGCATTGAGGTTGCACATATATGTTGGATTATGCATTGTGGTTGCATATACATGTTGGATTATGCCTTATGGTTATATACATATATGTTCAATGCTTGGTTTACATCCCATGTGTCATTGTTATGTTCAAGTGATGATTTTAAATGCTTTGTCGCTGTCATTTGAAGCGATGGTAGAATACTTGTCGCTATCATATCGTAGCGAGGAAAGAATATTTGCCGCTAAAATGTTGAAGTGACGGTAAATGCCGCATGTCACATTTAAAGCGAGGTTATTCGATGCCGCTGATATGTCGAAGCAATGGTTATTAGTGCCGCGGTCATGATAAGCGAGGTGCATTAAAATACACTGTTATAACAAAACTAAGGATTGGTTATTGGTATTAATGGAATGGTTATATGTCATGACATTTGTGAAACCGTATATATAATCCACTGATTATAATTATGAGTTATGGTACATGACAACCAAAGGGAGCGTTTTAAATGTATTGGAATACATGAAGTGCTTTGTATTTACGGTTTATGCATTTACTCATTATAATCATATTGTGATGAACATGAATTATTATTTGCTCATGGTTTGGGGTTGTTTCTGTAGGTACATTTTGGCACGGAGGGCTAATGACTGGGTTGATGCGGTGAGTTTTGTGAGGAGTGCTATCAGTATAGCGGGACATGATTATTTTGTATAGTCTCTACTCTAGGAGAGTGTAAAGCTATAGCCTTAAAATTCATTTGTGCGGGAATGTAATTAATCCTTTTTGAAATTTTATTTTTGGCACTGTAATCCATAAGCTCAAAGCATCAACATGAACCTTATACTCTGATTTATGCATGTTTAGCTCTCCTCATGCTTTTAATCCGCACTTAAGATAGCGAGGCCTTACAATATGTTTTTGTCATATGATGAAAAATAGTAGTATTCGCAATGCAAGAGGCAGATTTTGATATCGGTGTAGATGGGGAAGGGAAATTGAGTTGGAACATTGAACATGTAGCAGGAATAACAACCATTGAACTTCACATGTAGTTGAAGACAAGGCCTTGTATTTAGCTTCAGCCGAAGAGTGACTAACAGTGGCCTGTGTGAGGGCCCGACCCTAATGTTTAATTATCACACAATGATTAATTTGCGTAAATATCGGAAGATTTATTTCAAATGGCCCTAAATTTTTTTCGCTTTTAGGTAATATATAGATAATGATACCAATATATATATATATAGTTATGTATTCTATTCACAGGTAATACATCATTCATTTATCAACATAACACTTAAAGTATTTGAAAATGTTATACGTCAAATACAACATACACGGGGCATATCCAGGTAAATGTATTTTCTTAAAAGTAGAGTAATACTACTGGGAAAAAAAACAATGCATAAACTTGAGCTCGCTCATCACGGGGTTTGGTTATCTCTAGATGCATCACTGAAAGTATCAGAACTGTAAGGACCCTCGTGTCCTTAACCCATTATTAGTGTATTAACCCCTACCATTAGTGCATACAATCATGTTATCAGGGGAAAGACTACATACAACAGTGGCATGAAATACCATCTATAAAATTTCCTTTGCATCATTACATTAAGTATCCGGTAATATACTAACACGTTCTCAATTCATTTTGCAATTCATAATTAATTGCATGCAACATATATATGAAAAGAGAAAGGCTCATGCTTTTTTATACAACCAACATACACATAATAGTGATCACATGCGAGCATCGAATAAGTATATGTGTATCTACTGTACAAAGTGATGTACTCAATACCAGCTCTAGTACCTCGATCCTGGAAGTACCCCCAATCAACAACTCGAGCTCAACTCCAAAGCCATCAATGTACATGTTCACCTGTTCCCATAGAGACAGCCCCCACACGGGGTGAGCATACTAATACCACCAAAAATCCAATTCCAAGGTTTTTTACCACGATGAGAATACAATCTCAACCTTTGGATCCAACGATCCCAAATACCCGATTTAACATCCTCGGGTGTCCCAACACCGTAATTAATTCATAATTGCCACAATTAAAATCCATTGAGGATCATTAACGCTCCGGGATTAGCACCCTTAATTCCCGGGTATCACAAGAACCTTGTCCTCATGCAAACCCTGTCATGCCCGAACAACAAAAGACATGACACCCCCCCACCCACACACACACACACACACACACAAAGGGGTCAGTACCCCAGTACTAGAAATAAATAAATAATGTCAAGAATGACAAAGTATCATGCAATGCATACCATGTATGAATGCGATGGATGAATGTGTACAAAGAATCAAATCTCAAGATACCAAATGTCGGAGTCCAAAGGAAGGTATCATCAATCAATATCAAGCTCGAGCAGAGAGTGGCGACACACACACACATTATGGTGGGATAATCATCCTGTGCTGTGTCCGTCATCGCTCGTGTCTAGGTCCGGCAGCAATACTCGTGATTACAGTTGCTACCTAAACTGTCTGTCATCGTCGTGTCCAGCGTCCCCGACACTCAGAGTAAATCAACTCAGTCATCATCAAGGATATCAAAGAAGTGGATATATCAATATGATATGCTCATGATCATCTAGGTAATATGACATATGCAACTCAATATGTCATGCAATCTCATGTGAAAGTCAATACATTATCATGTAATTCACATAAGAAAATCAATTATCGCATATAAATTAAGTAATGTCATATAAGGTCATACATTAGTACCATTACAAATTTTCGCCAGACGTCATGATAAAATGCATTTCAACGTACCTCAAACCAAAGCTAATTTACCGAGGACTCCTCGAATCAACCCCAGAATCTATTAACCTGGTCATGTAAATTCCAAAATGACACTAAGTGTTCAAGTAGTGTATTGAATCAAATTAAACTTCTCAAATTGACCCTTAGCGATTTTCTTACATTTTCAATCTGAATCGTTTTCGTAGAAAAATCACTATAATTTCATACAACATCAAAACAACTCGATTTTAGTGCTCAAAGTTCAAAAACTCAAAATATTACATTTCATCTATTGTCAAGTTGGTTCCTCCATTTGAAAGGGGTTTAAATACTAAACATGTAGCATTTTAAGATCTATTTTTCAGCTTGAGCAGTGTTAGTAAAAATACTGTAACTTTTTCGTTTCAAATCCAAATTGAGTGATTCTAGTGAAAATTTACAGCCAACTTGAAGTACTCAAATTCTTATTTCTAGACACTTTCCATAATTTCCAGCCAAAAATGCTCAGAAATCCAAAGAACACACTGCATGGGTATTTTCGACATAACATTTTCATATGAGCTCAAAATTGTATGCTTCTTTTTCTTAAACTGCATAAAATTTGAATATCTACAACTTTTAACTTTTGCTCAAAGTCAAATTCGAAGACTAAAACTCTCAAAAACACGAAACAACAGACTGACATAAACATTTGTTCTACAGATTCTGTTTTATCAAAATGAGATCAACATTATCATGCTTCTTCCTAGATTTTTGATTTTACACAACCAAGACCAACTAAAATTAGTTTAAAAGAGAGGTCATACCCTTGTAGTTTCAATAATTCCACAATCAAGCCAACTCCAAGCTCCAAATCCTCAAATTCTTGAAGATAACGTGCTTTCTTCCTTCTCTCTTCTTAGAACTACAAATGCATGCAGGTTTTCTCACCAATTTTTCTCTAATTTGGGAGGAGGAATTTTTGAATTTTAGAAGGGAAATCAGATGGTTTTGGGAGAGAAGAAGACCTTATTTATACTTAAAAACAAAGTGGTAGTGGGGCGTTGGTAACTATGCCGAGAATTGGGATTTTTTTGATTATTTTAAGTGCTAAAACTCCTAAGTGTCCCATGGTGGTGATTCATAAATATTTTATAAGGTGTTGGTCGAAATTTACATGCCAACTAGTATAATTTTGATGTATTTTTATCTTGATTAAAAATAAGGTGTTGTGACCCCGAAAAGTTCGAAATCTCAACTATTAATCACCCTGGTTTGCTAACTCGTGATTAGTCATAATTAATTAACATCGGGACCTTACAAGTTGCTTCTTAGATTCCAAAAAACCAAATAATCACCTAGAAAGATGGCATATCCAGTGACACTTCGCCGATTCTCAATACATCCATCCCAATCATTGTTGCTGAATGCTTTAAGCTGCAAAGGAGAAGACTATGGGAAGAATGCCTTGACTTGGAGTTAATTTAAGATATCTTATGTGATGCCTGAAATTTAATTATCTTGATTTAATTGAGTTAATGTGTTGGTTAAGGGATAATTATAATGAATTATCTTTTTATATTTGAACTCAGTTTTGAGATAAATCGAAGGAGGTATAATATTATGATTGAGTCATAATTAATGAATTAATAAAATATTGAGATGAATTATGTAACTTGTAAAGGTAATTATGAAATTATTATGGAATTATATTCGGACTCGGTTTTGAGATGAATCGAGTATGATATGATTATGTGTTAATCATGAAAGTACTTACGTGAAATTGAGTAACTTATTGGAGAATTAATTAAGTGATTGGAATGGTGTGAATTAAATCATTAAACATGTTCATATGGAATGGGAATTAATCACATGTTGAGGTTAAGCGATGTTGTTAGGGACCTTGGTTAAGCCATGTCTTTAGCTCTTTAAACATAAAGGGGATCAGATGAAATATTGGCCACAAACTCAAGTCTTGCACACACTTACACCTTATTACACCTAAAAATCTCTACAAAGAACTCCCAACTTCACCCTCATTTCTCTTCTATTTTTCACTCGTTTGGAAGCTTGGACTTGCATATTGTACTTGATGTGGAAGAGAACAAAGGGTAAAAAGTTAGAAATTAAGAGTTGTGCATAATGGTAGTTGAGGATCTTGTTTCTTGAATTTGCTAGTTGATTTATTTTCATAGCATGAGTTTGATGTTGAGAAATGACGTATATTATTGTGTTTTTAGTGAATTGTTATTTAGACATTGAAGTTATACAATGTATGTGTGTATGGAATGGAGTATGTGCATAGAAATGGAGGATCCTCGCACAAAAAGAGTACGACGATCGATAGGCAAGATTTTCGCTATGGGTCTCTTGAAAGCCAAACCCATTTTTGGGCGAAAAATAGTGTCGTGATCGATCGCTGGCTTGTCCGCGATCGAACCTGTGAGGCAGAAAATTTTTATGTGGAATTTTGGACTTCGCGATATATCGCGAGCTTCGGACGATCGATCGCGAGGCACAATTTTTGAAACATTGTTATTTTCTTGAGAATTTCGAGATGGGGTCTATTTCATGGTAATTATAATATTCCAAGGAAGCCTTGGACAATGAAATGGGGTTGCATAAATTGAACCTTAGAAAAATATGTGAACATGATTGGGATAATTGATAATTCGCTTTAGTAAAAAATAAAATGGGACTGTCTGAGTGGTATATGGCGTATGATAAATCTTGACTAAGTATTATAGGATGCATGACTAGTCTATATGATGAATGATATTATTGTTGAGGATTATGGTTAAGATGTTAATATTGAATTGATATCCAATATAGATATTGTACGAGCCTTCGGTTGTCGAGGATGCCTAAATCATGTCGTCAACTTAATATACGTGTAATGTACGAGCATATGTAAATATATTATTATTGTGTTTAACAAATAATATTACCTTGTTGTGTTTGAAATAGTACGTAAAATACGTACAAGCATTGAATGTCACAATTGTTGACATATTTATTGAGTAAGTGATGATAGATGTATGAAATCACCAATGAATGGTGATATGGATTTTTGTGATGCTATCGAGCGTGCAATGGATTATGATGCTGCCGCTATAGTGCGTGCGATGGAATTTAGTGCTACCGTTATTGAGCGAGCGAGGTGATATGATGAGATTGTGATATGATGAGATTTAAGTATGCAATTGCAAACTGAAATGCATGTGATTATAGTAAAATCCTTGTCATTGATGATTTAATTGATTTTGGGAATCGATGATTACGAATATTGTGAGAACATGAACAGTTTGGAAAAGTTCCTATGGTTATGGCATACTCAGGGAGTATTTCTTTAAATTATAGCATTATATTCTGTAAATTATTAAATAAGAATTTTTTTTTATATTGTGATATTGTTGGTGGTATGTTCACCCCGTGGGGAGCCTGTTTCTGTTGAAACAGGTAGAACAAATACAACATTGGCTCTGAAAATGACTTCGAACCATTGAATGAGGATGCTATTGGAAGCGATGTACCGATATTAGTATTGGTTAAGTGATTTGTACAAGCAGATACACATTTAGTTATTTATACTCGTCTCTGAGCATAATGACATGTGTATATGGATTGTATATTCTGTTTTGAGATTCCTCTTTTCATTTGAGTGTGCATGCAATTCATTTGAGAGTATAATTGCAACATGAATTGAGAATATGTATAATGCATTATGAAGTGCATGCATTGGTGATTTGTATCCGTGCCTGGAGAAGGGTTTGTGGGGAGATAATGTCGAAAATGTTGTAGAAGTCATTTTATAATTATAAGACATGAATAATGAGAATTCCCTACATGTTGTAATGTATACACAAATGACTATATAAATGCACTAATGACGAGATTATGACTTGAGGTTCTACATCTTAACACACGGTGAGAAGCATCAAGGTGAATATCTGTTGGTTTGGCCATGAAATTGACTCAAGGATTGAACACTATGTGACATATACGGCCTCGTGATGGTTAGATACAACAGATGGCCAACTAGACGCATGTAAGAAGCATGATCTTCAATTGGTCTACCATCACTGGAACTCAATTTAATTATGGTTTCCATAGGTGTTGAAGAGTGTTTGCATCCTAGATAACATGCATCACTTAAAATGTCCAAAGCATATTTCCTTTGGCATATACCAATGCCTTCGGTTGAATGGCAATTTCAAGACCTACGATATATTTCAAGTTACCAAGATTTTTAATTGTGAATTTATCATCTAGATGTGTTTTAATCCATTCAATCTCATTAGCAGGAAACAATTTTCACGAGATTGAACGGATTAAAGCATATTTAGATGATAAATTCACAATTAAAAATCTTGGTAACTTGAAATATATCGTGGGTCTTGAAATTGGACATTCAACCGAAGGCACTGGTATATGAACATAAGCAACATACATTATGAACAATGAACTATTAGCTTTAGATTGATTGAAACCCAGGCAATAAGACAATCCATGATTTTATGAAACCATTGTCTTGAGGCTTGTTTAAAACCATATAAACTATTAACTAGTTTACAAACTCGTTTATCATTACGTTGAAAATAATCGGGTGGCGGAGACATATACACTTCTTCATCTAAATCACCATGTAAAAAAACATTATTAACATCACACTGATGTAGAAACCAATTTTGGCTTTCACCAATGGCAAGGAGAAGTCGCACGGTTGTTAATTTTGCTATGGGGGAAAATGTGTCAAAATAATCGATACACTCTTCTTGGGTATATACTTTTGCTACTAAACGAGCCTTGTATCTCTCTATACTACCATCAACCTTGAATTTAAATTTGTAAACCATATACAACTTATACAATGCTTATCAGATGGCAAGTCAGTTAGAATCCAAGTGTTGGTATGTTCTAGAGCTTTTATTTCTGAAACCATAGCATCTATCCGTTTTCTTTTAATCTTTTAAGGCATGTTTATAGGTGCTAGGTTCAATGATATTAGATATGGAAGCTGTAAAAACTTTATGAGAAGCACCCAATGCCGATGACAGAAAAGTGATGGGATAAAGTTTTCCAGAACAAACAAGATTAGTTGATGGCTTGACTAAAGAACTTGGAATGTTATAATCATATACCTTAAGGTATGCTGGACCATGCCTTTTTCTAGAAGATTTTCTATTTGTTTGAGTGTTCGGGAGAAGATGTATTAGGATTTATGGAATTCATTACAGGATTATCTACCAAATCATTGGTAGTATTAATATCTTGCATTTGTAAGCTATCTTAAGTATAATCATCAGAAGAATAAGAATGAACAATTTCATTTTGATTAAACATATGATCTATTACTGAAACAGATTTTATAGGAATATCAGAGCATAAGTATGGAATAGAAACAAAATCTGAAATAGGGAAACATATTGTCATTAAAATCGAAATAAAATTAGAGTGACTATCATCTTTAAAAGCAGAACATTTTCATAGAATTTAACATTTCTAGAAATAACACTTTGTTTGGTGGTGAGATTATGGAGTTTATATCATTTATAACCTAAAGGATGACCAATTAAAACACATTTGATGGCCCTAAGATCAAATTTGGACCTATTTGCAAATAAAGTGGAAGCATAACACAAACAACCTGAAACTCTTAAATGTGAATACATTAGGAGGCTTATGATATAGCATTTCATAAGGAGATTTGTTGTTTAACAATATAGATGGAACTCTATTGATGATATGTACGACAGTTAAAACACAATCCGCCCAAAACGATAAAGGAAGCCTTGTATGAAATAAAAGAGCTCGACTACCTCTAAAATATGTTGGTTCTTCCGTTCAACCCTTCCATTCTGTTGCGGGGTTTCAACGCAGCTACACTGATGTATAATACTCAGCCAATACTAATGTATTGGCTGAGTATGACAAGAATATAAATGTTGTAAATGTATTTTTGTTTCAGACTTTTTTGCATAACATAAACCCAAGTAAATCATCTACAATAGTAAGAAAAAAATTGTGTCCATTATAAAAAGGGACAGAAAAAAGGCCCTCATATATCACAATGTATCATTTCAAAAGCAAAAAACGTTACAGAGTCACTAAGAGAGTAGGGAAGCTTCTTTTGCCCTGAGATGACAAACATCACATGGAACTACATTCTTACTCAGAACAGAAGATAGCTTTGTTAAAAGACAAATACCTAACCTATAATGCCAAAGTTTAACATTATCGGGCAAGGATACAACAGAAGACATAGCAACAGAGAATGTTTCATGCAATATAAGGTGATACAAACCATCATGAAGTTCAGCAGAACCAGTCAGTTTATTGGACATCCGTTCCTTTATAACACATTTATCAGAGATAAATTCAAGACTACGACAACTGGATTTTGTAAGCTTAGAAACTGAGATAAGATTAAATGTAAAATTCGGAACACAAACAACATGTTCTAATTCAATATAAGGTGTTAGTGGAACTACACCAATGTGTGATGCTCGAGAAGTGTCATCGTTGGGCATGTGAATATGTACAGAAGTAGTGGACATAATTTTTTTTATTAAGGAAAATATCACATATCATGTGATCAGTGGCACCCGTGTCCAAAACCCAAAGATGAGAACATTTAGACACCGAAGCATTGCAAAAAGTAATAGCATTATTACCTGTTGTTGTTGTACCTTTTACAGCATTAGCGACAAGATATTTAGACTAAGAAAAAACTTGATGATGATATTGTTGAGATTTGGTAAAAAAACAAGAATTGATAGAAAAATCCTTCAGAAATTTCCACTGAAGATGAAGGTGCAAATATCACTGCCTCTTGCAATGTTCGTGGTCTATGATCTGTAGGGTTACCTTTCACTACAGTAGCCGTTGTATGTGTAGTGACATCTAAGGAGATTTGATTACGACTTAGAAATGTGTATTCAATAACGACTGGATGTGTAACGACTGTTGGTGGCTTTTAATAACTTTTTTTAAATGATGACTTTTGTGAGATTGATAGATTTCTATTAACTTTTATGGAATTTCACAGAGTTATAAAAAGATTTTTATAGATTTCATTTTAGATTTTTATTGACTTTTAATGTTTTTTTTTAAATGATAGATTTTTGTGAATATATATTTTTATGGACTTTTATAGTATTTCATAGAGTTATAAAAAGATTTTCATAAACTCTTGTAGACTTTTTCATATAATTATATACAAGATTTTAAACTTTCATAGAATTTTATACATTTTGTAAATTTTTTGAACTATCAATTGAATATGAATAATTTTTTCAAATAAATACTTTTTTTATCTATTAACATAAATAAATTTAGTTATTTAAAAGTTGAGTCAGTTTGATATACTTCTATTAATTTTTTATCCGTGAATGTAAAATTTTTTTACTTATAATTCATCTTCTTCATTTGTTCATCTACTTCATGTGCATTGATATTTGACATTTATATAAACCACTGACATCAAACAAGGAATTAAAATAAAAGAAATTCTACAAATTTATAAAAAAAATCTCATGTATAACCAAAACAAGATGTTTACTAAACAATCCAAAATTATAGAATATAATTCACAACTTAACTGAAAATAATTCAAAACAATAAAAAATAAACATTTTAACATAGCATAATTTCGTACTAATCATGTCCCCAAAAAATTATTAAATCATTCAATTTTTAATATATCCATCATGAACGTTTGGATAGATAATTGATGAAGCTGAGAAATGATGATTTCCATATTTAGATTTTGAAGTATACACTTCAACAAAGCAAAGACGAGGATAAATTCCTTTTTTCATATGCACCGGGTGTGGATCCTTATGCATGAACCAACACACACATATATATTAGTACATATAAATAAGCCAATAACTTTTACTGTTCTCATGGACAATAAAAAAAGCCAACCGCCTTTAATTTTATATTTTTCTTATTTATATTTATTTTTCCTTTTCATTACTGTTCCAATTTGTATATATCGTTTTGTGTGCCAAAACAATAAATTGTTGATCTTGACTTTTCAGCCGCCCGTTTTTTTGTTTCTTTCTTTGGCTCTTGCTTCTACACTTTCTCTTTACTTTTCCTCTTTTATTCATTCTTTCTTGTTTCTTTTGCAGGGTATGCGGATATGGTTCAGCATGCAATTTAAGTCATCAATCAGCCGCCCATTTTTTTTTTCCTTCTTTGGGTCTTGCTTCTGCACTTTCTCTTTACTTCTCCTATAGGGGGTGCGGATGGGGTTCAGCATGCAATTTAGGTCATCAATCACAATTTTCTATCGTCTCTTCCTTTGCATTGCTTTTATTTTGTGGGTTTTGCTCTGTGGATTTAGGAACTCATCGTTGCTTTTACGCTGTAAGTGTCTCGTTTTTTTGCATTGGGATATTGGTTTTTCTGATATATATTGGTTTCGAAGGCCTTGCTTTTCTCTGTCTTTTCTTTGGCTCGATGAGAACAAAAAAATTGCAGGGCGGTATACTTTTGTGGGCACGGCAGATTGGTCATCGACGGTGCTCTATGTGAGTTGTTGCTCGGTTTGGTCAAATTATATGCGAAAGTAATCTCCCCCTTTTTAATCCACAAACGGACCAAACCATTTCTTTTTCTTCATTATTCCATCAAGATTAGAAGTACCTTCTTGTCGTCTTTTTTTGCCGGGTCTCGTCGTCCGTCGCTTGCTATTTTTTTTATGTTGGCTTTCAGCTTAGTTCTATGATCTTTGTTTGTTTTTGGCTAATGTTGGTGCGATCTGTTATGCGTTTTGGGGGTTTTAGCTTCTTTTTTTGTATTTTTAGGATATTTTAATGATGGCAAAAAGATTTTGCCAATATGATGATGAATGACAGGAAAAATTTAGGGTATTTTTGCCCTACAGTTTTAAGAAAGCTAATGCAGTTGCATGATTATATAAGGGACAAAGATTATCTAATCGGATAAATTAGAGTGTTGATCTTTTGCATTTGGTACTCTGCATATTAAAACACATTGTCTTGTTCTTTGTTTTGTGGTCGTGTATTTTCAAGGAAAAATGCTATGCTTCTTTATTTTTCATCTTTGTTTATTTATTTATGCATGTCATCTCTATTGGATGTGGCTGTATTGTGTTGCTTTTCTTGGTGGCTTTTTTTAAACCTTAGTTTAAGTGTTTTGCTACAATTTCTCCATGGTGATGTGCTTGCTTTGTTCGGTCGGGTTTTGTTCTTTGCTGCGCCTTGTGTCAAGGATTATTTGTGCTCTTGTGGTTGTTCATGGATTGTTTTTGTCCGTCTATGTGTCGTTCTTTTGGTCTGGGTAGCGTTCTCGTGGTCTTTGTGTACTTGGGGGTGGTGTGTCCAAGTGGTTGTGCATGCCTGCTCCTGTTGGCCTGTGTTTGCCTGTGCTTTTAATGACTGGTTCTTTCTAAATGAACGTAGAAGTGTATTCCTTATATGTGGCTTTCACCTGTCTGTACATATGTTTTGAATATGTTTGTGTAGTGCATATTATAGACAAGTTCACGTGCCTATTGTCGCGAAGGTAGAAGAAAAGGATTCCAATCACATTAGCCAGACATCTCAATTTACATAGATTGTTTTCCCTTTTCATAAGTGCTTTTATGTATTCTTTCAACCAAAATCATACTTTCTATGCAATATCAATGTTTATGTGACCAGAAAAAACCTTTCGTGCAGGGGTCCCGAGCAAAAATAGACCATCGAGAAGGAAATCTTCTACGCGTGTGGTGCTTGATGATGATAGCTCCGAGGAGGAGCTCAATGTTTGCCGAAAACTCGCCCGACAAGATCTGCCTACGGAAGGTGATTTGTCCCCACCTCATCACACACCTGTAATTAATGTTATTCCCTTTTATAACTTCTTCTCTAAAGAATGCACATTTTCTCTCTATGTTTAGATGCTACTGAGGATGTTAGCAAGTTGAAGAGGTCAGCAAGAGGAATAATTATCAAACCGAAGAAATACCACTAGATTTCATGCATTGTCTGTTGTCACAAATTCAACAGTAGATCCTTGCATGTTTGAATCACCAATTATCTTTCATTCACTTCTTGTATGGGCATAACACTTACGATATTTGCCTAAACCATATGATTGCATTTTGTCTAAACTAGATGGCAATCCTTTTGTTTGACCTATGCTCTGCAACATGAAGCCACGTTTGCGTTTAACAGACTTCTTCTCATCACCAAGACCTTGAGGAGTTGAGTTTGCCACTCTTTTGAGAATCAAAAACATTTAATATTGCTCTCTAGAACTGAATATCCAAGCCTTGAGCAAATCTATGTATGGAGGAGGCCATTACTTTTTTGAATGTTTAGTTTTTTTTATATATCGGATTTCTATTATGATTTTGTGGTATGATTAATTAAATTATTATTATCCTTGGGTAATTTATATTACTTGCTCTTGAACTTGTGTGCATAAGGCCCTTCACCTTGTACGCATATTTTCGATAAATATCGTATCTTTGTTGCAAATTTTGTTATAGTGGCTTGTATTTGCCTCCTCTTGTTGTTATTGTTGTTGGAAATTTTCTTTTATCTTTCTTATAGAATGTCTCGCATTAAAAAATTCGCATTTGTGGTCGTGTTTCTTTGAACTATCTGTTGGGAATGACTTTTGTTTGGTCCAACATATTTGATGTTATATATACATGATCATGTATGTTCAATACGTATGAAACATCTTTTATTCTCTTGAACTGTCTGTTGAATTTGTGCTGGGCGTTTTGTTGGACATATATACCTGATTAGATGCTCACTGGCACCGCGCCTTGCGCGGTGCCCAAGTAACTAGTATATATATATATATATATATATATATATATATATATGTGTGTGTGTGTGTGTGTGTGTGTGTGTGTGTGTGTGTGTGTGTGTGTGTGTGTGTGTGTGTGTGTGTGTGGGTGCACTGGGACCCATACCCGATCCGATGCATGCAAGAATTTTCCAAAGGATATTGTAATTGGATTACGTTTCATTTTTTTGCTGGAATGTTACACTGGCTGCATTAATTACCGGATAAAAGTCAAATTTTGCCTAGTATGATAATATATCAAAAGTTTTAGTAATTCATTGCTCTCTTCCAACGTTTTTTGCTTGTGAATCTCCCATAGATAATACTTATCGAGTATGCATAAGACATAAAAACCCACATTCAATATGATTATCAAAATAAGAGCAAGTACATGCATGACCCCAAAATTCCAAGGTGCGCCCACTTTTGTTGAACAAGGCCCCAAAAAACTCACACTTCACTTTAATATCTAAAGTGAAAGATTTTTTTGAACTTTTTATAATTGTACCAAGTGTTTCAATTGTACCAGATTAATTCTATTAAAGTCATTGAAAATTCACAGAAATTTTGGATATGATTAAACTTTTGTAGAGTTTCAAAAAACCAAGTTTGAATACCAGATGATTTTTAAAAACTTTAGAAAAGTCTATTTTGAATACAAGTAGACTTGTGTAGAGTTCATAAAAATCTATATTAAATACCACTAAACTTTTATAATTAAAAAAACCATTAAAAGTCATCAATAGATCCCTCTTAGAGACTGAGATCTAATAAAAACTAGAAACTGATTGTACAAGTCTTGTGAGAATCCAAGAGAAGGATCAATTTGTTAAGACGTCCAATGAAAGAGTCGACTGAGGCTGGAAAGATCTTTGGCCTTTTACTTGGAGTACCAGAGGGTAGACCAAGAACATCAATACCCTATCTGATTGTTCAAGAAGTTGACATGAACAATTTTTCATCACTAATTGCAACCAAGAAGCATAGTTTTGTCACCCTCTCCGACGAAGAGGGCGTCGGAATCATCGCTGGGATCAAGAAAATATAATGAAGAAAAAGAACCGCCATAAAAAAAATGCTTTATGAGAAAAAGAATGAGCATCTGTTGGATTGGGCAGATTGACCATTGAATCAAGAACTTCGTCAATGACGGAATGCGGAGTTTACATTGTCATTTTATCAAGCAACGAAAGAATTTGGGAGTATACTGCTGGATTAAGCAGATAATCAATCAAATGAAATCCCCGTTAGAGTCATAAAAAAAATCAAGAAGCAGAATTTTTTTTTTTTTTTTTTAAAAAGGAGTCAGAAACAGAGTAATCAATTGTGCGGAAGAGTGGATCGATGATCAATCATTCCTGAGTTTCTGATGCCATGTGGAATTAATGAATTAAAAGTAAAGAATTCATCCAATTGACTAAGAAAACTGGCCCTAATTGCTAGTTTACTATTTAAGCTTAATTACATGATAAGTAACTATAATTAGTAATATCTTGACAAAAAAATAAAGAAAGAAGCTCCTCCCAGCTATGAAAACGATTTAGGCCAGTGTTTTCAAAACCGGATCGGACATGAAATCGGTGCCCTTACTGGTTACAGGTTCGATCGGTTCAACCGGTTGAACCATTGATTCAACCGGTGATGACGTCAGCATTATGTAATATCTATTTTAAGTTTTGTAAAATATATATATCATATATTTTACTATAGTTTCAAGTTGTTCACAATAAAAAAAATATCGTTATACCAACATAACATGTCAAGCTTAAAAAATCAGATAAAATGAAATATCTAACATAAAATAATAATAATAATAAAACATCTAAAAAACAACAAATAATGCCAAAAAAGATCAATATCCCAAAATTATAATAAAATATTTACAATATTATGAAATTATTCACATATATTATAATTTACGAGAAACTAAGCATGTTTATATATAATATACAAGACACATTTATTGAATTATATGACATTTTTGATAAAAACACGCATAAAATATTATTTTGTAATCATTTCAATAACAATAAATTATATATAATATATTTTGTTCTATGATTTATAATTGTAAAAAGATAAAAAAAATAATTAAACTTTTAAAAAGGAAAGAAAAATGAAGGAACATACTGGTTCAACCAGTCAATCGGTTCACTGGTTGAACCGGTTTTTGACCGGTTTAATCCGGTTCCCACTGATTTTTTATCAGTGTCGTTTTGAAGGGTCAACCAGATCGAATCAAGCACTGGTTACAGATTAAACCGGTTGAACCGGTCGGTTCAGACCGGTTTTCAAAACATTGATTTAGGCTATTTAGAAGAAAAAAAACACTGAATGATAATTCCTTCAGTTTAGAGAGAGACTAAGACACCAAACACTCGGATCTAAGCGAGAAAGGGATTAGTGTCTGCTCAACAAGTGGAACACGTAATAATGTAATGCCCGAGAAATCATCATTATATAAATTTTCTCAATTTTATTTGTTGGAGTAGTTTACCCATCAATTTTTCTTATACTAATAATAACCTTTATGTTTAAGAATTTGCAACCAACTCCACGACCTCATTTTCAACTAATGAACCTTACATAATTCAAATCGATTCGGACCCCATCATGCTTTCGTATTACAATAAATTTTAACAAACTGATATATACATTTTTGACCAAACTACAGTAGGCTATCTCACCAGGTTTTATGTTGGCTCCTCACGATCAACCGCATGATCGCAATCGATGGTTCTGCAATGGGGCCTTCAACAATAGGCAACGCATACCTATTTCTTTCTTACCTTAGGGCGTAGAGTATAACCAGATATATGAAAGATTTAAAGAAATGTGGGAGATAGATGTGCGACAACCCTTCTTTTATTTTGAAATTATTTATAATATTTATTTACATTAATACATCTCTTTCTGGGAGGAGACGAACTTGTTTAGCCTATCATATAATAAGGCTTGACTCGAAACAAAACTGAAATATTACAAAGAGAAATCTTATATATTGTTATTACAAAGAAAGAAAATACCAAGCTATGAAAGTTGAGAATCTTACAGCTTGGCGATACAAAATTTATTTTGTAAGAAAACATAGGGGAATGATCGATGTTTTCTTCTTTCTGAATGAGTGGCCTTATATAGGCAAATCTTGAATTCTGTTTAGTGCACCTGTGAGTGCATCTTTAACTTTTTCGTGATCTGGCACTTTGTTTGAGTGCATCATAGCTTTCTCGTGAGTCCTGGTACCTTTTGTACCTAACTTTTCTCGTGAGTACCATTATTGTGTCTAAGTTTGTTGAATAGTAACCATACTAACTCTAATGGTACACTCGTCTTCTTTTGTTGGGGAATCTTTACATTATTGGTTTGTGTGGTCCCCGAGCTCTAGGAAAATGTGCTAACTTCTCAGCAGGTCCTTTGTCCTTACTAGCCTATGCTTTGTCGGATTTGGATCGGAATCCTTTCCTGAATTCTTGTTATCTCTGTTGTATGCTTGCCAGATCCGATCTTTCCATCGGCCAATATGCGCCATGTTGCAGAATTTTTGACAAGTTCTTTGCTTTTCCGGAATATTGTTTGCCAAAGAATCCTCCTTTTTGTTTTGAAGAGTTCTTCAGCAAATCCTGTGGTTGTTCCTGTCATGGAATTCAGCAGGAATGTCTCATTGACTGAATTCTGAAAGATCGAATGAGTATTTGAACTCGAACTGAAGTTTGAGGTTCATCTTGTAAAGATTCGTCGTTATCTTCTCCAGTTGTTGATACTGGTTTATGCTAGCTTGGCTAGCACCGGCTTCTCGTAGCATTTTCCATTTCTGGTTGAAGCGTTGAGCTTCGGTCAGATGTTCCTGATTTAGTTCTTCCAATTTTTGGAAGTATCACCTGTATGAGTAACACCTCGAACATTCGTTTGGATCCATATTTTTATTGAATTGTCTCCTCCATTTATGATACTATTAATATTCAAAATATTATTTTAATATTTTCAAAATAAACCTAGGCTCTGATAGCATTTTTGGCAGGTCGGGGTTCATTAGGAAAATCAAAAGGCTAGGGACTAAATTGCACTAAAACTAAATCACCAGGGATATTATAGTCTTTGAGAAATACCATGTTGATTTAAATTTAGAAAAAAAGGACCTTAGTGAAAATAGTTTTTCTCTCTACATACTTTAGTGTACTATTATTTTATTCCTAGACTTAGTTGAAAAATGTTTTTTCAGTTGATACATTATTACAATTTCCTCATTTTATTTCTTTATGTCATTTTGACATGTTATTGCATCAGGGTTTTACAATTTTGTCATGATGAAATGTTAAAAATACTCATACAAGTAATTTGACTTTTTGTTCACAAAATATACAGTTATTGCACTAAAACTGAAACGATAACTAAATAGAGGATGAAAATCACAACGTAACCAACTTAGCGGACCAATTTTGCTATATTCTCATTCGGGAATCTACCATGGATATCTTTCATATCTTGTTTGAGAAACTAAAAAATTGGCTGGAGTACCAAATAATTGTCTAATCGAGCTCCTGCCAACCTAGCCAAAGCTTCGTTGGCAATTTGGTAGACCTCGCCGGACCAGTAGGCAACTACGGCAGGTGCTGGTTAATGGCTACTGGTGGTGGAGCGCCGGGAACCTAGCTGAATCTTGGTTTGAGTTTGCTAGACCTCGTTTGAGCGATGGGCGGCCAAGGATGTGCAGTTTGAAGTAAAAGGGTTATAGTGAAGATAAGTCCGATAAATTTGCCGACACAAGCATCACCAATGCAAAAACTTTATTCTACTCTTCTGTTTTCTTCTGTTCAAAACAAAATCCACTAGCCGATCTTTGAACAGCATTGCCCATAATAACACAAGATTTACACATTCCGACTCAATTATCACCACCCCGATTACATGGCCTCATTTTTTTTTTAATAACTAACACCTTTCGTAGAAATGTTAATATATAGATAACAACGACAACTAAAATTTTAATCTTAATATATTGGGTTTGGTATGCGTCAGTTTTCTCGTTGAGTTTTTTGGACAAATGTTCATGGGTGGATCACCAATTAAAAAAGGACAATTACTCAATTAATTTTACGATTAAACTTGCTCAACTAGATTGATCTGATTATGTTTATATATATGTATAGAGAGAGAGAAAGACTTTTTTTTTTTTTAATCTTCTCTAACATACGACCCGATACGGACACTAGCGGTACGAATTTTCAAAATTTTCAAGATACGGCATGTCACTGAAACCAACATAATATCACTCATACTATCACCAAATGTATATTACTTCAATTAACATAAAGTTTAACTAACACGTCCAAATTTCTTTTTAAGCAAAAACTTTTAAATTATACAATTAACCCCCAAAAGTTTCATTTCTGTATCGGATATGCCCATCTATCGTGTCCGATACGGTGTCCGATTTTGAGAGGAGTATCCAACAAGAGTGTCTGATTTTATTTAAAAAAAAAAAAAAAAACTAAGGACATGCCACATGGTATGTGCGACACGTGTTCGGGGAATGTCCGAGAAGTGTCGGTGTCCTAGAAGTGTCTGACACTGCACCGAGTGATTTTCAGGAGTGTCTGTACATCATAGTCTCTAATTAATTCATTTCTCAAGTATATAAATAATTGAGTATTAATATGTAATGCCCCCGAATTGATTAATTGCTTTTAAGACATTAATTATGTTCATGTGATTAATTATTGTAATAATTGATCTTGTATGAGGATGTAATTAGCATTGTGGTGAAGTGCTTTTAAAGTGCCATGTTGTGATATTTTATTCATCATGCTATATGTTGGGGTACAAGTTAATTAAAGGACTTTAAACCTTTACCCCACCACATTTCATTTCACTTTATCTTTTCACACTCAAAATCCCCAAATCATCTCCCCAAAAACCCTCTCTTCCCCTCAAACTCGTTTTTGCCTTCAAGGTGGACAAGAAGTCCTTGTAAAAGCTTCAATCTTGTGATTCTTGGTAAGATTTAAGACCTAGGATGTATATATATCACTCCTTGTTTATCTTGTAGTGTTTGATTTGAGTTTGGAATGGTTTTGAAGGGTTTTGAAATGGGTTTGTTGGGGTTGGTATGATTTTTGAAAGGATGTTTGATTTTTGGTGGTTTAATGATGTTTGAGGAAGGTTTTGAGTGTTTTTATGTTGTTGAGTTGTTGGAATAAATGTTGTTGAGGTTGGTGAAGTTTTAATGTGTAAAAATGGTGGATTTTCGAAGTGCAGAGGCTGGCGATCGATCGCCCGTTTTTGGCGATCGATCGCCTTTGGCGATCGATCGCCACTTTTAGGCGATCGATCGGTGACGATGGCGATCGATCGCCGAAGACGAAATTTTTCACCTTCTTCCAGTATTATCTCGCGATCGATCGGGCGTGGGCGGCGATCGATCGCGAGTTGTAAAAATATGTTTTTTTTGATTGTTTTGTGGGATTTTTTTGAATATTGGACCATAATTGGCTCCTAATATTGATTTGTATGGTTGTGTAGAACCATCCCAGGTACCCACGACTTCGAGGAGATAAAGTGCTACAACTTCTCCATTTTGAGACAAAGGTACGTAAGAAACGTACGGGCGTCAAATGGTAACACATCCCTAAACTATGACTATGAATTGATTGCACAAGTAATTATGATGTTAATGATGATGATTATGATAAGTAAGTTTATGAAGATGATATGATGTTACTACGACGATTATGATAAGACGATGATTCTTATAAGATGATGATGTATGTATAACTATGCTATTTAGAATGGTTGAATGTCCGGTGGTTATTATGGGCAAGCGAGGAAGGTACTTGCCGCTCACATAACTAAGCGAGGGGGTACATCCGCTATCAAGGTGTAGCGAGGGGTATCATCCGCTAAGCGAGGGGGTACATCCGCTATCAAGGCGTAGCGAGGGGTATCATCCGCTGAACAAAGAGATACATCCGCTATCAAGGCGTAGCGATGGGTATCATATGATATGTTATGTCGAGCGAGGGGGGGCCAATTGTGCTGCTGTCATAATAGAACCCGGACAGTCCCATTTCTAATTAACATAGTTTGTTGTGAGCATATATGTGGAGTATGATTTTAATCATTTATGTCGAGAACTAATGATTACATGCATAACTATGAAACAAGGACAACCAAAGAGGGATAATACGATTAAACAGGAAGAACATGTTATCAATTATTTCTATGCATTTATTTATATGCCATTAACTTATGATGTTAAGTAACGATGTATATGCTCATGATGGGTTGTTCCTGTAGGTACACTTTTGGACCAAGACTAAGGGTCGGGTTGAGACAATGAGCTAAAGGAGCATAAAAGAAGATAGAATACAGGATTCTTTTTGGGTAGTTTCTACTCTAGGAGTAGTATAATTCTATCGATATACTTCATTTTGAGAATGTAACTAATTTAACTTTTGAAAATTTATTCTTGGCATGTAATCTGATTAGCTCAAAACTACAACCGGAACCCGAAGATGTCATTAATGCATGTTTAGTCCATAATACGTTATTAGTATGATGTTAAGGTAGGAAGACCCTACATAATAGAATGAACAACATTATCACAAGCTTTCTTCAAGAAGAGTACAATCACCCTTTGTATCCAGGCGAATTTATATATCGGGGAGGGCCAGCTACACCCCTAAAAAGTATATATTATTTTTGATTTTTTTTTAAATTGTACCCCTAAAATTATATTTTGATCATTTAATTTTTTTTTATTCTTCCTTTTTATGTTATTATGTATTATCCCCCTTAACAAAAGTTCTCGAATCGCCCCGCTTATATCTTAGTTAAAGATATATGTTACAGCCTTATCGAGCTAGCCGACTTTTCTGAAGTAGGTTAACCTCAAGTCTAAGCAATAACTTAAAAAGCTCCACTTTGGTGTTCAAAATATTCGAATATGACTAATCTATTTACAATTATTTTCAAAAAATTTAAATAATTTTAATAATATTTAAAAGTTAAAATACCTAATATATGTTTATATATCAATATATTATTATATATGAAAAATATTTTCATTTTATAGATAATTCATGGACCAAAATTTGTGAACTAAGGTTGCAGGCTAATTAAGTTCATAAACCAAACTTTTGAATTAAATCCATGAGACAAATTTGTGAACTTGATAATTATAAATTTAGCTTTTCCTTCATCCAAGCTTTAATTCAAATTTATGATTCTTGTAAGCTCGATTTAGTATCACACACCTAATTAATTAGGTTGTTGGGTTCAAAATTTTCTTATATGTATCAAATAGAACCTCAATAATTTAATACTCGATTAATTAATAACATCATTTAAATAATATTTTGGCTTATCCCAACTTGGGACACGTGTTAAATTAATAATTAGTAAAATTTATAAGATAACACATATTCTAGAATTCATATAGACTCTATGCAATATATAAGTTAATAGATCATTAATACATAATGCATTTAAAATTACTCAACAATCATTTATTTCTTGCTAAAATTGATGTCACATTAAAACTCATCTCTGAGTTCTCTTAACATGTAAGAACTTATGTTGGGGTTTTCAAACTATAATTTTACGAATGACATTGATAAACTATATTTTACTAGAAAATATATAATTTTCATTTATATAATAATTAATAGAATAATTTTAGATTTTCAAACTCATCAACTGTATTTTAAAATAACATATTCAATTAATTAATACAAAATATTTTTAGATAAGTTTGTCAAATTATTTTGAACGTGTGTAATTATTAACAAACATGTATAGAAATTTAAATTTTTTTAAAAATAAAATATCTTGGTTTAATTGAATTTGAGAATATATTTAATGGGTTTTCTAATAATTGTCATTGATTTGATTGGTTTGAATGAAAACCAACTTTGTCTAGCACAATGTTGGATACAAGCACCATATATTATACAATATCTTTGGCAATTCAATTGGTATAATCGTAAGGCAAGTTGGCAATAGCTATTGCCATTACATACTCATACTGAATTCGACCCACGGAATTCAATTGCAATCTTCGTGGCTCCAAGATATTGGTCTAACGATGATTTTAAATTAAATGATTTCGATTTTGAATTGACAGTTCGATCAGTGGTTCAAAATCGGACCGAAAATTAAAACCAATACCGTTATTGGTTACGAATGAGTCAACATTGAATAATATCTTTTTATAAAATATATATATATATTTGCTAAAATATAAAGTTGTTCACAATAAAAAAAATATTAATAACATGTCAAACTTCAAAAATGAGATCAAACCAAATGTCCAACATAAAAAATGAAAATAACATCTCAAAAATGACAAGCAATACCTAAAAAGAACATGTCTCAAGGTTCATAAGAAAAATTATAAAAATTATGAAATAATTCACATATTTTATAATTTATGAGAAAATAAACATATTCATATATAATATATATAAGACATCTTTATGGAATTATATGGATTTTTTATAAGAAAATATATAATATATTATTTTGTAATTATTTCAATAACAATAAATTATGTTATATTTTTTTTCTCTAAAATTTTGGTTTATAATTTTAACAAAAATTAAAAAATTAAAATTACAGAAAATGAAAGAACCGGATAGTTTACTTGTCAATCGGTTAACCGATTGAACCGATTTTCAACCGGCTCAATCATGTTTCCACCGGTTTTTTAGCATGGCGAATTTAGAGGGTGAACAGGATCTAACTAAGCACCTGTCATCGGTTGAACCGATCGGTCCAATCTGATTTTCAAAACACTGGTTTCGATTCTAATAAAAAAAACTTAAAATCAAACCGCTTGGATATGATTTCAGTTCTGGTTTCTGAATGATTTGGTTCCAATTTTGTTATTGTTTGAACTAAAATTTATTCCTTCAAACTTTTAACATCAAGAAAAAATAATGGTATAACTCTTTATAAATAAGACTAATTAAAATTATTCAATAATTATGTTATAAATATCATGAATAGTTAATTTTTTGCTAAAAATAAAAATAAGATTCAAATTTAATTTATATAAATTAAGTTGTCTCCAAGACTTTAAAATTTAATATTAACTTACGATTTCACAATATTTCAGTATGATCCGGTTCTGGTTCCTATTTCTAGTTACAGAAATCGAACCGTAAATCCACTGTTTAGATTTTGATTTTGGAAACGAAACCAAAAAAGGGTCCCGGTTCAATTTTTTCATCACCAACTGAAAAAATGAGCTTTATTGTCTTTAAGACGCAACAAAAATTGGCGATGAACCGATATGTCAATGGCCAATTTCTTTACATCCGTAGCAAGATTGATTTCTTACTGGACCTGAGTATTCAAGTTTAGGATCCTGAAGCCAAGATAAAATGTTCAGAATTCAACGCAGGTGGTCAAATCATCCGACGACATCGATAGTTAAGGCTCCATTTGCAATTGATGCTGACCCAAGAGTCAATCCAACCATTCATTCGATATAAACGCGGGATATTCCAAATGACATCAATGTAGAATATCTCATATTGATGTCAAATTAGTGGCTGGATGTTTTCAGAGAAGGGCGGAGTCACCCTTGAGCAATGGAGGGTAGTGCCTTCGGCTAGGAAAAAAAATTATTTATTTTTTGAAAAAATTATATTTTACTCCCCAGAAGTAGCATTTTACCGATCCAAAATTGTATTTTGTCCCTCTAAAATTATATTTTGATCCCTTAAAATTGTTTTTGCTCTTCATTTTCTATTGTAATATTGTTTGTCCCCATTTACCAAATTTTTTGCTTCTGCCCCTTACCCAATCCCAAAGGCACAACTCTGGGCAGCATCAATAAACAGTCTCTCACTTAAAGAATGTTAGCAATATATTATAAAGACAAGATAGAATAACCGCATTATCTATTCACTCGCACGCATCTTATGTGGTGCCAAGAAAAACTAGTATATCAATAATCCCCGTCCTCACAGCTGGTTGTGGACTTGTAGTGGGAAGAAAATTATCTCTCCATGATATTAATATTAATCAGATATAGTAATATCCCTATTAATACAATAAAGCCTAACAAGTAAGTCTATAATTGATTTAATACTAGAATGAAAAATCTGAATTCGAGACGACAACCGATTTTGAATTTTATATTTTCTCAAACCTGAAAAGAAATTGTTTTGAGATAATGGCACCATTCAGCAATTTAAAGGAAACATCAAAATAGGATACCAATTCAAACTTTTTAAGTAACAATACCAATTGGCAAAGAAAATTTGAATACCCTTCACGTCATATTTAGGAACAGTGCATGCGTTTACGTGTATCTTTAATTCCTGTGTAATAAATATAAACAATTGCATAAATCTATATAAATAGGTAACCCACCATGCAGATTGCTCTCCATCACTTTCTAACTGTAAAAAATATTTATGTACAATAGCACCCGTTAAATGTAACAGAAACTTGCTAGCACATTGAGCTGTTCATCTTTGATAATTCCTTGGCTGGTAATTGATTATATACATGTATATGTATGTATAATAATTATTTTATTCCGCTTGTGAATGTCTTGATTGTTGAAGGGTCGATCCATTTTCTTGCTTCTGGGAATCATTTTTCTGCAAATTTCTCCTTTTTTTTTTTGCTTTTTGGTTGTTACAACAAGTTTCTTGTATATATATATAAGCAATTCAAGAATCAACCGTTCATATCAGGGCGAATCCACTCTTGGGCCAGAGTTCCAGCCCCATACGATATTACACACTAAGTTGTGCCCCTAAGTGTACTGAGTTGTTGGCATTGAAACAGAGGGGTTCACATTTGATTTTGATGTTTAATTAATCAAACAGCAATTCTTGTAGGATCTGAGATTGTGTTTTCAAAATGGGCCTCTTGGATCTCTTCATTGCCTCATCAATTCCCGTGTTGAAAGTGCTTTTGCTGACTGGACTGGGATCATATCTTGCTACAGACAGTATCAACATTCTTGGAGATGATGCAAGGAATCATTTGAACAATGTAAGCATATGATCCTCATCTTGAATCTTTGAAGACAGATTTCAGTTCACCGGGCTCCCATTATGCTATATATCAATGAAAAATTATACATGGGATTCTTAGAAATAATTTCAGTGTCTTTTATGGACAGATTATGTTCTTTGTATTCAATCCTGCACTAGTCTACAGCAACTTAGCTAAATCGATAACATATGAAAGCATGGTTAAGCTGTAAGTGTAAGCAACAATTTGGTCTATCCTTTTACTTTCATGCTGTATCGATGTCGAGTATAAGTCTAGCTGATTTTGCAAGTGGTTTATGCCTTTTAATATCCTTTTCACATTCATCATCGGTTCGGTACTCGGATGGGTGGTCATTCAAGTTACAAGAGCTCCTATGCATCTCCGAGGACTTGTTATAGGTTGTTGTGCTGCAGGTACTTCTCATAAGCTTTAATTCAAGAGTCGCCCCCATTGGATCATAGTTTTCATGTGAGCATCAGCTCTAAACGTAATCAGAATTGATCTTGGTTCCTACAAATTTATTTGGGATTCCCTCGCGCGGAAACAAGAACATTAAGGCGAAAAGAAGAAGAAACCAAGGCACAGATTACTGTAATATCGAAATAATTTATCGGGGACCTGATATGTTACTATATTTGTGTAAACAGGGAACTTGGGAAACCTGCTTCTCATCATAATTCCAGCAGTTTGTAAAGAGCGGGGAAGCCCATTTGGAAGTCCTGATGTTTGCCATACAAATGGAATGGGTTATGCTTCACTTTCGATGGCAGTAAGTTTCAGCTTAACAATGCTAACTTGTTAGGAAACACGTCTAATCAATCAATCATACCCAGTAAAATGTACAATATGATTCTTTAAAGATCATAAATTACATGAAGTTAGTTTCGAGATTGTATAATCTTTCTTCTTGTTCTTCTTCTGGTTTAGATTGGAACAATGTATATCTGGTCTTATGTGTACAACATTGTTCGGGTATCATCAAGTAAGAGCTCGATGGAAGTCGAAATAAGTGACTCTCCAAAAGCAAGCTCGTCTCCATCTGGAAATACTTGGACCGAACCTTTACTTTCGTCAGTTGAAACTGGATTGACTCTGCCACAAGATCGATTTGATAACAGTAAGCCTCAGGTAATCGTCTACTTTTTCTTCGAATCTGAACTTTGTAAGAATCAGATATTTAATACAACATTAACACAAACGGCCGATGGACCAATGTAATACCGAATCGAATAAACGGCCTTTTGCCTACCATTAGGACTTAAGGCTTTGATCGATTCAAACATGCAGCTTAAAGAGCTGCTTCCTACCACTTTGTATTTGCATGAGAAGAAAATATCCCAAGACAACTGTGGCATGCCCTGTTTCAAAAATAACATAAAAAAGCATAAATTATTTAGTTAATTTTATTTATCTCTGATGTTCAATTGCAGGTAGGTGTTTCAGATAAAATAAAGCATCACTTAGAAAAGCTCTTTAAAAAGATGAACCTCAAGAAGTTGCTCGCTCCATCAACAATTGGTGCGGTATGTTTCTTTCATTCCTTTATATGCATTATGGAACTAATTTATATGTATTTTATGTGATAGCATTTGTCTGATAATTTTGTACAGATTGTTGGATTTTATAGTTGGACTTGTACCTCAAGTTAGAAACTTTCTGATTGGTGATACGGCTCCTCTCCGAGTAGTCCAAGATACTGCTCGTTTGCTTGGGTATGGAAGCTGTGTGCTATGCACTTGATGACACATATTCATATTTGCTGTCCCTTTATCATAAGCTTATTAAACCGAGTGTGTATACTCTTTGGTCCTAAAATGCAGGGATGGAGCCATTCCAGCTCTTACACTGATCATGGGAGGAAACCTTTTAAAAGGTATGTCATATGTATGTGGATAACATCGAATCTAGTCGATAATTTCTCGAACCTGTCAGGAAATTTTCTTTGCTGAAGACTGACTTATGGTTCTTATGTCAGGATTAAAAGGTTCAGGAATTGAGAAATCTGTTATTTTCGGCATTATTGTCGTTCGATATGTTGCAATGCCTCTGATGGGCATTGCTTTTGTTAAAGGGGCAGTTCATTTCGGTTTAGTGCATGATGATCTATTGTATCAGTTCATTCTTTTGCTGCAGTTTGCCGTCCCACCTGCAATGAACATAGGTACATGAAATATCGAAGCATTTCCTTTCTCGTTTTCGTTCTGGTGTACAACTAAAGTTACCACTTCCCACGACCACGGCACACACAAAACAATACTTTACACAATTGACTCTGCTAAAAACTTCAAATCTATCTTATATTTACAAAAACTATCGACTCAAATTGTTAAAAGAGTTGCTTGATCATCTATTTACATGGCCTCAGGTACCATAACCCAGTTATTTGGGGCTGGAGAGACAGAATGCTCAGTCATTATGTTATGGTGCTATTTGTTGGCATCGGTTTCATTAACGTCGTGGTCGACATTCTTCTTGTGGCTGCTGGTTCAATAAACCGCACCCTCGTCTTTTTTGGTTTTACATGTATCGTTCTGCCACCGGACCATCATTTACAGCATGCAAGATGGATGGTTCGAGCAGATGAAAGGAATAGTTGTTGGCAAGAATGGCACAAGCGCCATCCATCACTACCTGGAATAATGAAATGATAAGCATTTCTTCTCATGGCTCAAATTCGTTGTTGAAAGGCCAGTACTTGGAGTGAAGGAATTGCAGCAATATTAATCACGGTTGTAGGAGCTTGTGTATTAATTACTATGTTTGCATTTTTTTTTTATGTAGAATTTTATTGGCAATTCTGATATTACAAAGGCATCAATGTCCTTCATCAGTTGCAGAAATTGGTAAAGTTTCTTGTTTTGTGTGTGGGACAAAAACCATGGTGCATGTCCAAATTCAATCTAAATACACCAAACCTATTTCTCGAGTTAGTTTCTATTAGAATTATGGTAATAATTCCTTGAAACGTTTCTTCTTACATCGGTAAATTAATTTGTGAACGTGTGTAAATAACCATGGCGGCGATTTCCTAACATGTTAAAGAGGACAAAGCCATAACCCTCCCATTTGCCGCAAAAGAAAATCCTCACTTTATTTTCCAATCTTACACAAAACAATAGAAGAAACTGTGACATTACATCAAAATTGGGTTTGGCACAAAACAATAGAAGAAACTGTGACATTACATCAAAATTGGGTTTGGTACTGTCATCTTATACGTCTAAAACCTGCATAAAAATTTAATACAGAACAAAATATAATAAAATGGGGGGATGAAGAAGAGGTGATGTTGCTGCGGCAGCAGGAGAAATGTCGTAAAATAGATGTTTCTAGAAGGGAGTATTCCCACTTGAAGGAGAGGACATCACAGAAAGAATGTCAGTCACAGAAGCCATGGCGCTCAAAGCAGCTTTAAGAACATCTTGAGAACATCCTGGTTTCACTATTGAACGCACCTGGAAAAATAGTGAGGGAAAAAAATCAAACCAAGTTCAAGAATCGATTGAATTTGATCTCGATAACTATTCTTGGGAAGGACAGAACCTTGTCCAGGTATTCCTGCAATTTCTTGATGCGACCCATGTAATCCTGATCTTCCACACAAAGAGTTACAGCTTTTGCATCAGCCCCAGGGCCGTCAAACTGGAGAGGTCCCGGGTTTCTATACACATCATCCATTAAAAACTTGGTCGCATTTTGTCTCAACAACCTGGCAAGAACAACAAACAATGATAAACAGCAAACCACCACTAAGTTACCTACCGTACAGAAAAACGAACAAAAGGTGATTGAATAATGAAACCAAAATTGATAGAAATCATCTAAGTTATGGATTAACTAGGCATGAAGGAAATTGCCACCAAGATATGACATACTCATAGGACTTCCCTTTCAAATCAACAGTTGCAGGATGCAGAGCTGGTTTTCCAAGGGATGAAGCCCCATGACCACGACCATAACGCTTAACAGTCATCATAGCCTGGAGTTGGAAGTAAAAGAACCAGGTGGGAGTAAATTTATTGTTGGATAATCGTTCATGCAGGCTATCTGTGTATGACTCAATGAAGAGAAACCTACAGTAATAGGAGCAGCACCGCAACGCCACTTGTTTACAGGATTTTTCAAATTTGTTACCGTGGCGATATAACCATTCAATCGAGAAGCAAGTATGTGGTAACAAATATGACCAAGCACCTGTAATAACATCATTGTGACATTCAGTACTCAACTTTTTGGCTGCAAAATTCAAATTTGATAGGAAGAGAATGAGAGGTGAAACCAACAGAAAAGGAATCCTACAATTCCTACCCCCTCAAAATTTTCCCCAGAATTAAACCAAAAACCTGCTTTATGTAACAAATTTCAAGACTCAAAAGTAGGTAAACACACAGTCGCCAGATCAGATAGGAAGGTGATATAATCCGAGAATTGTCTGCTTTTGGCATTAAAACTATTACCATGTGCATGAATAGTTTTACGTTTACTATTACAAACCATAAGGATATAATCAAATTTATTTAATGTAAAACTTACATACGCATAGTCACAATCAAACTTTGATGGTAATGAACCTCGAGCTTGATAACCGAAGAAATGACATATACCATTGAATTTCTTTCCCTTGTAAGTTCCTTCTTTCTGTACAGACACATAATGATAAGCATAAAAATATCAATCTATTAGGCAGGACATTCTGGAACAAAACAAGCCCATTATCTCTACAAATCAGTGACATTGTAAATATTCTCTTGCTAAGGCAGAAAAGGTGTCGGAAAGCTCTCATTTAACAATGGTATTAAACATGAAAAATAAGTGAAGTGAGAAGGAAATCCCAATTCAATTTCCACGCATAAGAGACTACAAGAACCAGTTTTAGCATGACGGTCATGCGGTCAAATCCTCTTCACATAAGAATAACATAAGACCCTAACACGTATAAACATTTTAAACATGCACATTAAGCCGTATATAAATGTACTAAATGTGAAAGCGAAATACAACAGCCAACAACACAGGTTTGTTCCCGACCATACACAAATTCTATATCATCAGTTTGAGGTACATTTAATTTGGTGATGAAATTACAATTAGCAAGCAAGAAGTAATAAAAATATGTATAAACGGCTTTCCAAGACTCTGAGAATTGATGTAGAAAAATATAGGAACTAAATCATAACAAAAAATTGAAAGCAGAGATAGTTTACCAATCGCTTGTTCATTTCTTCTTCAACCAAATGAGCCAGCAGCTTTTCTGTCTCAATCTATCAACATAAGATAACACTATTAACTAAAACCAAATAAATTTAAGGATTCACCTTGTGGGGGCATAAAATGAGCAGATTCAATTCAAGTACCTGAGATAGCTGAGCAGAGTCATCTGATTCAGGATGGAGAAGAAGCTATTACATGATATAAACTTCAATATAAGTTAGAAAATGAAAAAAAATTAATAAGTTGTAAAATCAATTAAACAAAGTACATGAAGAGATACCTGTTTCCTTATAAAAGGTGGCAAGAATTCAAACAAGGCAGAAGCCCAAGGTGACAGTTGAGCAGATATATTATCAGCAGAGACACCTTGCTTAAGCAAACCATGAATTTCCTGGGAGGTATAATATGCAGATTCAGGATCAAATATTCACACTTGTCAAGTAAAAGCATACATAACCTAAGCTCTCAACATTTCAAGGCACTTTCTATTCGATTGTGCCATCATGAGGAAAATTGAACAACTATTTCATCTTTATTATCTTCCTCAAGCAGATAATTGGAATTCGGGGAGGAGCAAAAAATTAAGATCATAATAATAAATCAAATAACTTTCCTTACCTGCAGTAGGGCATAAACCTCTGGAATGCTTTCTATTAGCCCCTCAGGCAACAGGATAGCACCATGGTATTTATCTGAAACGAAGAATCAGTTAGCAGGCAATGGTAAACTGATAACATTATGCCTAATGTACACTACCTTGTTCGGCCCTGGCCTGAACTGCATCACATATTTGTTTTGTGATATCAAAGAGTGTAAGATTTGACGCAGCCACCTCTTCACCGAGAATGACCTGAAAGAATGATCAGAGCTCCATAACATAAGCACAACATAATTCGAAACTCATTGCTCTAACAAAACTTCGATCAACATGACATAAACAATACAAACCATATTGGGATGGGATTGGAGAGTGCATTCCAAGGCAACATGCGATGCTTTCCGCCCCATTAGCCGAATAAAATAATAATACTACAAATAAACAGAGTGGGCAAAAAAGACGGAAAGAAGAGGCTAAAATTAAAAAAAAAATTAATAAGAAATCTTTGTAAGCAAACTGAATGAAATATTCGAAGTGTTTCTTTGTTCATAGGTAAAGAATGAATATTACATAGTCCTTCCAGATAGAAATCCCAAAAAAAAAGATGCAGGACATGAAATGAATCATTTACCTTCTCTGCAGAGAGGGCGTCAGTGCAGACATTGCTTATCAGCTGTGAATTAACCTGTAACCGGAAAACACATCAAGAGGTCATTCAAAATTTCTTTGAAGAACAAAAGTAATTCAAAGATAGAGGTAACCCATATTATAGAGGTATAAAACTATCCATCACTATCACAGCCAATTGAAATAATGTAAAGGGAACACATGCCATGTGCAAAGGAGATTCAGGAAACACTTTTCAGCATAATATAACAACCACATACTAGAAAATCCATAATCTCACATTACAATCACATTGCTGAACTCCACGACCTTCGCATAGAAACAATAGGTACAATACATTTGGGGAAGATGAATATAATACCTTACATACTGTGTCAAAGCCCACATTTGTCTCAACAAATTGGTTTTTAAGATCTCCATTCAGTGTGACAGGAACACCAACCACCTGAAGAATTTTATCAAACTTAGATCAGAATGGTTAAGAAAAATAAGAAAGCTAGTGAAAGGAACACAGTATGAGATTATAGAAACATGCATTGCAAACGAAACATCACATTAGAAGAGCTCTACGACTGTAGAAAGGTGGATAAAATATCTAATTAGATAGTAAACTGGACCAAGCAATCATTCTGATCAAACAACTATAAAGTGATATGCCTTTGTGGGGCACTTTCTTTCTGCAAAAGTCTCTGCAAGTTGGGCAGCATCTGTATTTGATGTCACTCCTTCAAAAGAAAAAAGGGGTTGTGTTAACGCACCTGTACCTCATACATTCCAGATTACCATGGAACCTTAAGAGATAACAAATTAATACCTCCAATGATGACAAGACCATCCAACTTCAAAGTTGTGCATGCATTGAGTGCTGCATTGACTTGCTCAGTAGTTCTAATTTGATCTTTTGTCCGGCCCAGCAAATCATAACCACCTTTGAAACAATTAAAAAGCAATAAAAATAATTTTATTCCAAGGAGAAAATAACTCAACAAGATATTTTTTTGTTTATAACCCTCGCATACCCTGATTTTTGTAAGTTGCAAGAATATCATTAGTGACTTCTAAGGTTTTCTGCTCAAACAAACCTTCAGAGCCACCTGGGTAAAACACAAAATTGGGTCCAACATGAATAAGCTAAAAAAACATATCGCAACATGAAACAAGAAGGAAATCTGAATAACCACTTGGATGTTTCAGCAGATCAAACTACAGAAAAAATCACTTTATCCTCAAAACTAAGAGTTGGAGTCACAAAAGGTATAGAATTTAGATGGTGAGCAACATCAGTCTAAGAGAAGAAATGAAGCTCCTCACCTAAAAAACCAAGCAAAGTACTTTTGGGGTTGTGAACTTTTAGAGCATCAAGAAGACCCCAAATAACATTATGTCCTCCAGGAGATTGTCTACCACAGAAAACTACTCCAACCCTGAGAGAAGGTACAAAAAGAAAAGAGCTCATGACAATATTTTCTTAGCAGAGGTAGATAGAGAACTTGCTATTGATAACTTCGAATGGTTCAAAACATGACAAGCACATGTACAAATGACGTGACAGAACAGAACTGCCAATCCCAATGATGTTTACCTGGTTGCGGGATGGTCAGTGATAATTTGAGCATCGGGGACCTTGGCAGTTGCCCTCAAGAAGTGTGCTATTGGTTGACCGTAAGTGCGAGAAAATGACCTACTAATGGTGTGAGAGCCTGAGGGGTCCGCAGCTGTGGTTGCATCACCAAACTCTACACGGACAGTAGTTCCCTGTCGAAGTCACAATAAGATGACAGATGCTGAAAATTAGGCAAAGAAATAGGAAATGGTCTACAGATTAAAAAGGAGACAAAACGATATTAGCCAAGGAGATTCAGCTAATTACAAAGGCATATATACAAGGATCAATATTACGACTGAACTTTCTGCATGCAAAATAAAACTGATACAGAAGGATTACATCAAACTAAGCCAGCAAATAGATGCCCCAAGTGATTTTACAAAGAAAAAGTTCTTTCCAAGGGGATTTACACTTGACACATAATATGTAGATACATGAAACATAATTTACTGTTAGCATATGATATGTCCAGATTAAACTGAAGAAATAAGAAATTTCAGATTGACATAACTTTATACATGGGATGTTTGTTCGTAATGTCGTGTACTTTCTCAAGTTTATGAAACACGTTCACATAAATTCTTGGCATAAAAGCATACTAGAGGGCAGACAGAATCAGCACTAAGAAGGCAATAATTTTAACTCTGCACCCAAAATTTCCAAATTGTCGAGCAAAATAGACCAGCGAGTACAAGATCAGAGAGAAACTACGAACACAAAAACGTTCTCCTCCTGGGTTCTACAGTGAAAAATTAAAATTTGACTGAAGCATATCTAAACGCTGAGGGTTCAAAGATTCTGCATTTTACTGAATACTGTCCTTTTTCAACCTAACACAAAAATTAATTCCCGGGATTATACAGCACAAAATCAATTTTTTTCTTGGACGTTACGATTCGTTAAAACACAGTAAAAACTCAGACTAGATCATTCCCAGCGCATGCATAAATACCTCCGCGAACTCTGAAATCAATCCTCCAAAATCAACAAAAACTTTTTTTTGCAGAAACTCCAATCATAAACAAAAGAATGTAGACTTTGCAGTGTAAGAATCAAAACAAAAAAAAAACACACGCACACAAACACACAATTAAGACCTGAAGGCATGGTGGTAGCTCGGGTTGATACTGAGATCGAAGCTTTTGGAGATCAGAGAGTTCTCTCTCGATTCCGAAATCTGAATCCATTTGCTTCTCTTTCTTGTTTCTCACCGTTCACCAAACCAACTGATAAAAATACAGTAATACATCGTATAATTATCATTTATTTAAAGGGATGGGGATTTTATGGGCTCGCCCTTTTGATTTAGTCGTGTGTTTGATGCCTCAGTTTAATTATTATTGTCATTATTAATAATAACTGTGTGCAAATATAATTTTTTTTATAAAATGATGTGATAATTATAAATTTGTTTTTTTATTTTGATTTTAGTTTTTTAGTTTAAATTATAAAATTATTATACAATATTTTTATATTTTTTTTATTTTAATAATTTGTTAGGGTAATATGCCAATTGTATAACAGATGCGATGATAATCTGTATGATTGGAAATGATATACCATAAATTGGTGAGCACATAGATGACAGATGTAATGATAATATTTTAAATTGATAGAGACATGATTGTAATTAGACAATGATCTGAAATGATCCTTATACATTATATATAATGTAGTTAGAATAATAATAATAAAGTGAAGGCTACTAATAATAATAATGTTTATAAAGTAAACATGAAAACTATGTATCGATTAGCTTCCGTGATGTATATATATTAGTGTTGTTAATTTAATTTGTGTGCACATGGCACCAAGCACCAAGAACAAAAAGTAAGAAAGATCACAACTGAAAAATAATATTTGATCAATATCAATTTTTGTTAATTTTCGCCTCGTATTCGAGCATAACTTCTCATAAGAACTCGAAATTGATCGATTCTTTATGCCATGGAAAGCTAAGAAAAAATGGCTACAATTTTCATGTTGGTCGCTTTACCCAAAAATCAACGAATCAAATTATAACCAAGAGAACAGAACAACAGACTTTGGACAACAAGGTTGGCATCAGACCTTGAGCCAGCGAACTTCGAACCAGTAGAGGCTAGCGGACTTCGAACAAGTAGAGGCCAGCGGATTTTGAACCAGTAGATGCCAGCAGACTCAACCAGCGGACAGACTTCCAAAAATAGCTCAGAAAGCAGAATATGATCGTTGCAATGTTTGAAAGCTTACCAAAACTGTCCAAACGGCTATATTATTGTATCCAACATATATATCATTACTTGGGGCCATATATACATGATTTGGAAGCTCAATAACAGCTGATTGAAGATCAATCCAAGTCTTCCAAATCAAACCCACTTGTAATTCAATTGGGGAACTTCAAAGAACAAATCTGTTAAATGAAGAACAACTCCCCACACCTTTGGCACCTCTTTCAAGCTCATATCAGATCTGTTAGGAGATCATTTGTGCATTTGTATTCACTCTATTCATTGTATTTATGAGCTAGAATAGAATAGTGAATACCATTGTAACATTTGGTGATTTATCACAACTGGGTGAGGTATTTCCATGTGAGACGTTAAAGAACATGAGCTTTGTCATTCTGTGTGGGCTAGGAGTTTACATTATTTGTGTGGTATTAGCCTAAGTAGGTTGTATACTGAAAAGTTTAAACCAAAGTCTTCTAGTGTATCCTTCCATGAGATATAAGAAGGGGAGACGTAGAAGAGTTTGTTATTCGAGCTTCCAGAAACAAATACTTGTGATTACTTTACTGCATTTATTTACCTAATTGTTTTTACATATTTTCTTGCATACCTTTAAAATACCTTTCAAATGGTTAATCGATCTTAGAGCGGGTTATGTCGAGTGTCTTCCGCTCAGTTTTGTAACCGAACTCGATATCATCTCTTGGTGCAATTATTTCAAGAATACGAGTTATTGAAGCTCAAGTTGGTTGAACTCGGGTGTGGATTAGCAACCCACCCCCGGAATCGATCCTAACAAGTGGTATCAGGATGGGTCGTTCTTGGAAAGCATTTTAACCGATTTTAGACGAAAATCTTTTAAAGAAAACTTTCTCATGAGCATGAAATTATTTTCATAGCATAATTTTCAAAAACTTGATGTATGAAAATTTTTAGCGTAAAAAATCAATTTCATTGCATTCATTTTCCACGAAAATAATTTTAAAATCTATTTTAAATATTTAAATTTTCTTTCAATCTGTTCTAAACTCATTTTTAGTTTAAAATTGTTATATTGAGATTTTTTCTAACAATTTTCGAAGCATTCACTTTTTCTGGCAACTTGCAACGAGTTTGGGATTGGCATAGCTTCTTGCTCGGATGTCCAAATGACAAACAGTTTTTTGTGTTGCAAACTAGACTCATAGAGGATCACAACGGTATAGGTCATGCAACCTAATTCTGTTGGGATTATATTTAAAAACCCAATAATTGTGATTAATTTTGTTAATGAGAACAAAGCACAATAATTGTGATTAATTTTGTTAATGAGAACAAAATTTGGTAAGTTAATTTGAATTGTAAATTGGCTAAAGAAATCCCACATTGGAATTTTGAGACACTTATGGTTTGTTTATATTTAGAAACAAATAAATAGAGTGTAGTTAAGTAGAAAAGATGGGTGTCCCTCGCGCGCCGTCTGTTCGCTCCGCTCGTCTAATCTCGTCTCGTCTCGTCTTGACTCGACTCGCCTCGTCGCGCGTGTCACTACCGCGAAGACAGCCCTACCTGACTTTTCACATTCTGCTGAATGATAGGCTTAGAATTTAAGTGTTTTTAGCTGTAATTTCTTCCCATTTTTCATACTTTTTCCTGGATGATATTATGCTTGTTGGTGTTTATTTGTCTATTTCAGGAAAATTAGTTGGAAATTGAAGAAATGAGCTAACTGAAGAAAAAGGGCGAAATCGAGGCGAGAAAGAGTTGAAATTGAGGAAGTGGGATTTTAGGAATCTCGATCGATCGAGAATATTTCTCGATCGATCGAGCTAGACAGTGTGCTGAGAAGAAAAGAATTTCAAGTCTCGATCGATCGGAACAATTTTTCGATCGATCGAGCGAGGCAGTAACTTCAGAGCTAATTTTATCAAAGTCTCGATCGATCGTAAGGAAATCTCGATCGATCGAGCGAGGCAGTAAGTTTCAAAGGCTGACATGAACAGTGCACCGATCGATCGGACGCAATTCTCGATCGATCGAGACGCAAATCCGGTAAAATCTTATCTTCCATTTTTGAATGGACTTTCGAGGGTTTAAAGGGGGAAATCATTCCATTCCAAGAGACATGATATCAGACGCCTATTCTCTGAAAAATAAGGAACCCTAGCCGCCGCCTAGCGCCGCCGAAGGAGATTCAGTCTCCGTTCTTCGTCCAAAGTCAAGCCAATCCATTCCGGAGTGCAAGGAAGGAGCAAGAGAAGAAATCACGGTGTAACGCACGGATTCATCCACCGTTTATCGTATTTCTAAACTTTGATTTCGTTGATTTTCAATTCCATTTGATGTTTTTGAGGTCGAGAGACAATTAAACTCTTATGTATTTGATTTGAATTAAATCTAGTTTATTTTATCGAGTTTTAGTTTCGTTGTGTTTGATTATTGATTCAATTGTGTTTGAGCGCATTGATTGCTATTGTTCATAAATTAATTGTTTGTGTAGATCAAAGTCTAGCTAACTTTGATTGAATCTGAGGGTTATAACCGAGATCGAGAGATAACGTTGTAACACGCTCCATTAATTTATGATGTATGTTACGATTGAGATCGAGAGATGATATCGCATACGTGAGAACTTGGAATCGAGAGATTTAGAGTTATAAGGTTTTGACGATTTATGCAATATTGAATTAGTAAATAGGTGCACGAGAGTGACTTATTCTAATTTAGTGTTAGTTTCTTTACAGCTCGAGAGAGTGTATCGAATAATAGCGAAAACCTTTCACCTTTAGAATCAATTGGTTGATAATCTGATAATTCAGTTGAGTCATTAAAGATAACATAGTTAAACGACGAGCTTGGTAAATTTCTCGAGTGACTTACCTTTGCATATCCGGAACCATTCATTTTATTGTTTCTTGTTCATTTTTCGGTCTTTAGTTAAATTTGGCTTTAGTTAATAAACTTCTTAAATCGTAGGCTAAATATAAATTTATTAATCTTATTTGGTACTTATACGTTAGTCCCTGTGGATTCGACAACATTTACTTAATTTTCACTATACTAAAACTTGATGTGGGGTCCTCTTTACTTAATCCATTTTGTATCCATTAAACATACAATGTGAGTCTGAATTAAGTACTGTACCATGCACGGATTAAGAGTTCATACTAGTTAAGTTGTTTACAAGGTTATCAAAAACCTAACAAACTATACATAACATGTACATAAACAACCTAATCCAAAAGAACTCCTAGGCAGTGGTTCCCCTCGCAGCGGAAATCATGACTCACGTTCCCCACGTATATGAGTCCCTACAGAAACATTCACACAATGAGTATAGATAACAAATATCTCAGTGCAATATCAAACCACAATATCAATATCAATGATAAAGCACAAATAAATCATCAATACGTGAATGTTCTGTATCATGCATTCACAAATGCACTATGTCATGACATGTCTCAACAATTTCCCTATTATCACGAGCCCCATATGATATGCCTAATCAGCTCAATATGTCAGTGGAATCACATCACATCTGCATATTAGCAGCACATATCATAGTACCATGCTCATCGGTGATAATAACCAGAGTATATACCCACACCAGGCGTATATCTCTCAAGCCAAAGCATATGTAGTATATCTATCGTGGCAACGATCTCAGCCAAAGCATATACCACACCAGGCATATCTATCGAGGCATTGATCTCACCAAAGCATATACACATATCTATCAAGGCATCCATCCCAATCATATGAAATCCATGTATGAACATGCATATGAACTACCAATCATATGACACAAGATAACATAAATCATATGATATTACAACCATAACATCATCATCGCATCATATCTATACTCCGTACGTCAACACGTACCTGTATTGCGACACAAACGATTTAAATTAGGCGTTCCTGTCTAATTGCCTCGTTGTCCCGTCCCTTGAGAGGATGCTACAACAATGCCAACAATATAACATGTTATCATAGGCATAAAAATCAAATTCTACAAAAATATAAAATTTTCAACATTCTGCCATCACCGATCGATCGCCTAAAATCTCGATCGATCGCCGAACTGTTCATGCTTCACCGATCGATCGCACAAAATCACCGATCGATCGCCACCTTGCACCGATCGATCGCCTCAAATCACCGATCGATCGCCTCATGCTCAAACCGCCTTAAACCTTCACTGGTCGCGGCGATCGATCGAGACCACAGCCGATCGATCGGCCCGATCAGAAAAATGAGCAAATGGCGATTTTCAAGCTTATCTCCATGGTTCTTCTCCTATACCTCAAAGTTTAACATGTAAACATAATTCATGCAATCCCTAGTATCATATAAACATGTTTCTAACACCCTAGAAACAAATTCTTGGCAAAGAAACAAGTTATGATTCTAAGCATACATATTTGATATTCCAAGACACATACTTCATTCTCAACTACACAATTCAAGTGTAAATTCATGAAATCCTTACCAAGATGGTACAATTTCACTTCACACACCTTCCTAGCTCAATTCACAAGTGAATCCTAAGCTTAAATCACAAGAAAGGTGAAAGAGAGGGAGAGAAGCTTGGTAGAGATTTTTAGGTGAAAAGTGGTGTATTGTGAGTTTAAGCTCACTAAGCTCTTTCTTATAGCCACTTGTTATAAGCACATGAGAACTCACCTCAACATGTAAATCCAACCACAAATTCACATGCTAATGCAACCTTACATGAAATACAAAGGCATATGAAATTCAAATTCAAATGTAACTCCAATTGCAAGTAAATTCACATGCATATTCCAAAGGCCTACTAGATCATGACTTAATATGTTATTAAATCATTGTTCACCATATTTCATTATGAGTTCCACCTGAACCCCCAATATCATACCGCCACGTGATATAATTACACCATAATCATATCATATGTATATAACATAAATCGAGGCATTACAATTCTCCCCCACTCATTGAATTTCGTCCTCGAAATTGTATATACAAACATGCATATCATGATACACAACTCAATCATCCTATGCTAAAAAAATAGGAAACATAATCATGTATGCAACAGTACAATATGTATATACCAACAGTATCATAAAACTGTAAAATCATACCAGAAAATAAATCCGGATACCGTTGCATCATATGCTGCTCCGTCTCCCACGTTGCCTCTTCGACACCCCGTCTGTCCCACTGTACCTTAACCATAGGAATCACCTTATTACGCAACCTGTGTTCAGCTCGATCCAAGATCATAACCGGTCGTTCCTCATACGACACATCTGTATCCAACTGTACATCAGGTAGCTGTAAGACATGACTCGGATCTGGTTCATACTTTCTCAACAGTGACACATGAAAAACATCATGAATACTACTCAAGGCCGGTGGTAGTGCTAAGCGATATGCCAACGTACCAATACGTTGCAACACCTCATATGGACCAACATACCGTGGAGACAATTTTCCACGCTTACCAAACCGTACTACACCTTTAAAAGGTGAAATTTTCAAGAACACACGGTCACCAATTTGAAATTCAAGTGGTCTACGTCGCTTATTGGCATAAGCAGCCTGTCTATCCTGAGCAGCTTTAAGTTTCAATCTAATTAACTTCACTTTCTCTTCCATATCATGAACCATATCCGGTCCATGTAAGGAAGACTGATCCACATCATCCCAATACAATGGCGATCTACATCGTCGCCCATATAGAGCTTCAAATGGTTTCATCTGTATACTAGACTGATAACTGTTGTTATATGAAAATTCCACTAATGGCAACGAAACTTGCCAAGAAGTATCAAACTCTAATACACAGGCACGTAACATATCCTCAAGCGTCTGTATCGTACGCTCTGTTTGTCCATCTGTCTGAGGATGATATGATGTACTCAACCGCACTTCAGTTCCCAACGCTGTCTGTAGCCCTTCCCAGAAATGAGAAGTAAATCTCGGATCCCTATCCGATACAATGGAAACTGGAATACCATGTAGCCTCACTACATGTTGAATATATAACTGTGTCATTCTCAGATATGTATATGTCATACAATATGGCACAAAATGAGATACTTTGGTGAGTCTGTCAACAATCACCCAAATGGCATCGCAACCAGAAGACGTCCGTGGTAAATGAGTCACAAAATCCATCGTGATATGTTCCCATTTCCACTGAGGAATTTCCAAACTATGTAATTCACCTCCTGGTCTTTGTCTTTCCGCTTTCACTTGTTGACAGATCAAACACCGTTTCACAAAGTTCAATACATCCTGTTTCATACGTTTCCACCAAAATTGTGTACGTAGATCATGATACATTTTCTTCCCTCCAGGATGTATACTGTATCTACTACAATGAGCACGTTGTAGTAGTTCTTGGCGTAGTCCTAATGAAGCAGGTACTACCCAACAATTTCTGTATTGCAACGTTCCATCACTTGTAAGTACAAATTGAGATGTTTGTCCTTGATTTATCTTTTCCTTCCATTGTTGTACTTCATCATCAGCCAGTTGTGCCGTTCTGATTTTCTCAAAAATGTCGGGTTCAACCAACAATGTTGATACCCGTACTGGCTCTAATTCCATATCAAAATCATAACCCAAAGTACAACAAGAAGTCATCAAAGCAGATAAATGAATCACCTCGTCAACCGTATGATGTACTTTCCGACTCAAGGCATCTGCTGTAAGATTAGCCTTTCCTGGATGATATTCAATCTCACAATCATAATCTTTCAACAGATCCATCCATCTCCTTTGTCTCATATTCAACTCCGCTTGAGTGAATAGAAATTTTAAACTCTTATGATCTGTGTATATGGTAAACGACGTACCATATAAATAATGTCGCCATATCTTCAATGCAAAGACAATGGCAGCCAATTCCAGATCATGTACTGGATATCTCATTTCATGTGGCTTCAACTGTCGTGATGCATAAGCCACTACATGTTTGTCCTGCATCAATACACAACCCAAACCAAGTACATATGCATCAGTATAAACTGCAAACCTGTCATGCTCAGATGGAATGATCAAGACTGGAGCTGTAGTCAATCGATGTTTTAATTCTTGAAAACTACGCTCACACGCCTCTGACCATTGAAATGATACTCCCTTCTGTGTCAAATGTGTCAATGGTTTGGCGATCGCTGAAAATCCTTCAACGAACCGTCTATAATATCCAGCCAAACCTAAGAAACTATGAATCTCTGGCACAGAATTAGGTGCTGACCAATTCAACACTGCTTCCACTTTCTTTGGATCAACTGATATACCTTCTTCTGAAATCACATGTCCCAAAAAGCCGACACTAGTCAACCAAAACTCACACTTACTGAGTTTGGCATACAACTGATGTGTCCTTAACAATTGCAATACCATATGCAAATGTTGAACATGTTCTGCATCACTCCGTGAATAGATCAGTATATCATCGATAAAGACAATGACAAATCGATCAAGGTATTCCTGAAAAACCCGAATCATTAAACTCATAAAGACAGCAGGAGCATTTGTTACTCCAAATGGCATTACCAGAAACTCATAATGTCCATAACGAGTTCTGAATGCTGTCTTCTGTATATCTCCTTCCCTCACACGTATTTGATGATATCCTGACCTCAAGTCAATCTTAGAATAAATCCTTGATCCCTGCAACTGATCAAACAAATCATCAATACGAGGAAGAGGATATTTATTCTTTATTGTTACCTTGTTCAATTGTCGATAGTCAATACACAGTCTCATTGTCCCATCCTTCTTCTTCACAAATAATACCGGAGCACCCCAAGGCGATACACTAGGACGTATGTACCCCTTGTCCAATAAGTCTTGCAATTGAGTTTTCAACTCTTTCAATTCAGTTGGTGCCATCCGATAAGGAGCCCGTGAAATTGCAGAAGTACCAGGTATCAAGTCAATACCAAATTCCACTTCTCGACTCGGTGGAAATCCAGGTATCTCATCTGGAAACACATCCGCATATTCTGCAACTACTGGTATCTCCTCTACTTTCCTGTCTAGTTTCTGTTCATTTACATCAAGGGCATAAATCAAATAACCCGCATGTCCACGCTCTAACAAACGCGACATTCGGATTGCTGATATTAAAGGAATCCTTGCCCTCGATCCTTGGCCATAAAAATACCATTGAGTTCCAGTAACAGACTGAAATCTCACTACCTTCTGACTACAATCCACAACAGCTTGATATTTACTCAATACATCAATTCCAAGGATGCAATCAAAATCTGACATGTCTAACACAATCAAATCAGCTTGTAGTCCATACTCAGTCTCAAACTGAATATCACAATCAGACACACTCTGACAAGTCATCACAGTAGTTCCCATGGGTGTCGAGACATAAAGAGGCATCAACAGTGGAGACGAGCATATATGATACTGATCAACAAAAGCTTGTGCAATAAAAGAATGTGATGCACCAGTATCAATCAACAGAAAAGCAGGATAAGTAAATAAAGTACACTTACCCGCTATCACAGTATCGGGAGCTGCCTCTGCTTCCTCCCTATTCAGTGCATACACCTGAGCCTGAGGTGTTCCTACCCTCTGTCCTCCACCATACTGTGGTACACCCTGTGGTCTCTGCTGCACTGTATTCTCTGACATGGGTCCTCTCCTCTGTTGTCCACCCACTTGAGGACAATCACGGATCACATGTCCCGGTTTCCCACAACGGAAACAAACCACTGTATCAAACTGTGGACAATTCCTTTGATAATGTGGCCCTCCACATTTAAAACATTGTAATCCACGTCCACTACTACTACTACTGCCTTGGGACTGTCCTTTCGATTTGCGATCACCCCCTTTTTGTGATCCAAAACGTTTTCCACTAAACCTAGAAGAAGATGCACCACCTCGTGGTGATTTAAATGATTCCCCTCTAGGTCTCATACTGTCAGATGTATGTGGTTGGGCTTGTCCAACATCTGTATATACCCCTACAGCAATCTCAGCAATCTCAGCCCTAGTCAATGCTTCTTCATATGATGTAGGGTTATTGGACATTACCCTATCAAACAATTCAGGCCTCAACCCTTTCACAAACTGTCTGATCTTAGCTTTGGTGTTCACAGCAATATGTGGCACATACCGGAGCAAAGAAGAATAATGCACAGCATAATCAGATACTGTCATCAATCCCTGTCTCAAATGCGTAAATTCATCCTCTTCCTCTGCCTTGCAGCAACAGAGAAATAATGCTCCAGAAACTTTGTTCTAAACACATCCCAGTTCACTATATGTCCTTGAGCCCTCAACTCAAGTACTGTGGACTTCCACCACATCATAGATTTCTTAGCTAACTGGAATTCAGCTAAGCGTAACCATGCAGTCTTGGCACACGGTGCAGATACAAATATCTGTTCCACACGTTCCAGCCACTCCTCTGCCAGTTCCCCTGACTCAGTCCCCTCAAACCTAGGTGGATGATAGCTCAGAAATTGCGTCAATGTCAATTCTCCAGGCAACAGTACCTGTTCCACTGGTCCTTGTTCAATCGGTGGTGGTGGCACAGGCACCATCCTCACACTGGCATTGCCACTCAAGGCATCCCCAACATCCTCATGATACCCTCTGTCTGTCATAGCTGTATAACAAGGGTGACAAGAACATTTAAAAGTATATAACATGTTAGAATAACATCATATTCCAAAACTAACATGCTATTACCATTCTCAAAGTGTTTAGGTAACTCCCTAATACACTTCCTCTACCCATGTTCACCCCGTTCTCGAACCACTGCTCTGATACCACTAATGTGGGGTCCTCTTTACTTAATCCATTTTGTATCCATTAAACATACAATGTGAGTCTGAATTAAGTAATGTACCATGCACGGATTAAGAGTTCATACTAGTTAAGTTGTTTACAAGGTTATCAAAAACCTAACAAACTATACATAACATGTACATAAACAACCTAATCCAAAAGAACTCCTAGGCAGTGGTTCCCCTCGCAGCGGAAATCATGACTCACGTTCCCCACGTATATGAGTCCCTACAGAAACATTCACACAATGAGTATAGATAACAAATATCTCAGTGCAATATCAAACCACAATATCAATATCAATGATAAAGCACAAATAAATCATCAATACGTGAATGTTCTGTATCATGCATTCACAAATGCACTATGTCATGACATGTCTCAACAATTTCCCTATTATCACGAGCCCCATATGATATGCCTAATCAGCTCAATATGTCAGTGGAATCACATCACATCTGCATATTAGCAGCACATATCATAGTACCATGCTCATCGGTGATAATAACCAGAGTATATACCCACACCAGGCGTATATCTCTCAAGCCAAAGCATATGTAGTATATCTATCGTGGCAACGATCTCAGCCAAAGCATATACCACACCAGGCATATCTATCGAGGCATTGATCTCACCAAAGCATATACACATATCTATCAAGGCATCCATCCCAATCATATGAAATCCATGTATGAACATGCATATGAACTACCAATCATATGACACAAGATAACATAAATCATATGATATTACAACCATAACATCATCATCGCATCATATCTATACTCCGTACGTCAACACGTACCTGTATTGCGACACAAACGATTTAAATTAGGCGTTCCTGTCTAATTGCCTCGTTGTCCCGTCCCTTGAGAGGATGCTACAACAATGCCAACAATATAACATGTTATCATAGGCATAAAAATCAAATTCTACAAAAATATAAAATTTTCAACATTCTGCCATCACCGATCGATCGCCTAAAATCTCGATCGATCGCCGAACTGTTCATGCTTCACCGATCGATCGCACAAAATCACCGATCGATCGCCACCTTGCACCGATCGATCGCCTCAAATCACCGATCGATCGCCTCATGCTCAAACCGCCTTAAACCTTCACTGGTCGCGGCGATCGATCGAGACCACAGCCGATCGATCGGCCCGATCAGAAAAATGAGCAAATGGCGATTTTCAAGCTTATCTCCATGGTTCTTCTCCTATACCTCAAAGTTTAACATGTAAACATAATTCATGCAATCCCTAGTATCATATAAACATGTTTCTAACACCCTAGAAACAAATTCTTGGCAAAGAAACAAGTTATGATTCTAAGCATACATATTTGATATTCCAAGACACATACTTCATTCTCAACTACACAATTCAAGTGTAAATTCATGAAATCCTTACCAAGATGGTACAATTTCACTTCACACACCTTCCTAGCTCAATGCACAAGTGAATCCTAAGCTTAAATCACAAGAAAGGTGAAAGAGAGGGAGAGAAGCTTGGTAGAGATTTTTAGGTGAAAAGTGGTGTATTGTGAGTTTAAGCTCACTAAGCTCTTTCTTATAGCCACTTGTTATAAGCACATGAGAACTCACCTCAACATGTAAATCCAACCACAAATTCACATGCTAATGCAACCTTACATGAAATACAAAGGCATATGAAATTCAAATTCAAATGTAACTCCAATTGCAAGTAAATTCACATGCATATTCCAAAGGCCTACTAGATCATGACTTAATATGTTATTAAATCATTGTTCACCATATTTCATTATGAGTTCCACCTGAACCCCCAATATCATACCGCCACGTGATATAATTACACCATAATCATATCATATGTATATAACATAAATCGAGGCATTACACTTGACAACCGTGCACTTGCGGTAGAATCGCTTCACACTATTCTTTGAAATATCTTTTGTTTAAAAATAAAGCGGTCAAGTTTTTGGCGCCGTTGCCGGGGACTAATCTGTATAATATCATACGAGATTAGTTGATTGTAATTTAGCCAATTCTTTATTATTGAGTTTTTGTTTTTCTCTTTTCTTTTTCTTTTGTTGATCTTTGTTAATAATTTTGTATAATTTTTGTTGTCTCCTTTTGTCTGTTTTGTACAGGAATCGTTTCTCTAGTGCATGCTCAGAAGAGAGGAGCCCATTCTCGAGCCTTTCGATCCGGAAATAGAAAGAACTTTACTTAGGCGATTACGAGAAGCTCGAGCGATGGCAGATAATAATGAAGCACAGAACCCAAGGACTTTGCGCAACCGGCATTTCATGAATCTTTGTCCAGTATTACGAGGCCGACGATTCAAGCGAACAATTTTGAGATCAAGCCAGCGATTATACAAATGATACAACACTCGGTTATGTTTGGGGGAGCAGCCACGGACGACCCGAATAATCACATCTCCAACTTTTTGGAGATTTGTGACACGTTCAAACATAATGGCGTCTCCGACGACGCCATCAGGTTAAGACTTTTCCCCTTTTCATTACGAGACAAAGCTAAGTCATGGTTGAATTCACTACCGGCAGGTTCTATAACAACATGGGAGGGGATGACGAAAGCGTTTTTATCAAAGTACTTTCCCCCTTCCAAGACGGCGAAGATGCGGAACGATATCACAACTTTTGGGCAGTTTGACCCTGAGACATTATATGAAGCGTGGGATCGTTTTAAGGAATTGTTGAGGAGATGCCCCCACCATGGTCTACCCATTTGGTTGCAGGTACAAACTTTTTATAATGGTTTATTTTCTTCTAACCGTTCGATGATAGATGCAGCATCTGGGGGATCAATAATGAGGAAGACACGGGAAGAGGCATATAGCTTATTGGAAGAAATGGCATGTAACAGCTACCAGTGGCAGTCAGAGAGGAACACGCCACAGAAGCCAATAGGAGTTCATCAAGTGGATGACATCACTGCTATTTCGGCACAGCTTGAGGCTATGAACAGAAAGATAGATAGCATTGGAGCATCAGCAATGCAAGTTCAAACTGTTTTCTGTGACTTGTGTGGAGGCGGTCATCCAAGCATCGAGTGTCAGGCAGGTAACCAGTTTAACCAATCTATTGAGGCTGTGAATTTTGTAGGTAACAGGCCACCCAACAATTCATATTCGAATTATAACCAACCATGGAGGAACCACCCAAATTTGAGATGGTCGAACCAGGAGAATGTGTTGAACCCACAACCGCAGGCAGGGTTCACACAAAAGCCGAGTATGGAGGAACTTATGGCAAAGTTGATTTCGTCGACGGAGGTGAGGATGCAGAATCAGGATGCATCTATTAAAAATTTGGAAGTGCAGATAGGGCAGTTGGCCACGTTGATTTCGGGGAGAACGCAAGGTACACTCCCAAGTGATTCTGTAAAGAATCCAAAGGAGCCATCGAATTGACAAGACGATGAGGTGACAGTCCAGCTTGGGACTATAAATTAAGAACTTTCTCTTCCTTCCTTGAGTTTTGTTTTAATTCCTTGTTTTAGTTTGTTTTGTTGTTAGTTGTGTTTTCTATTTTATCCTTGAATAAGTCCGTGTGTTTTTATTGCAGGTGTGAAAGTAAGAGCAATAAGGATGTATGCGAGGCAACCCGAGAGAAAGTTGTTGAGAGAAAATTAAATTTCTGGTTTCTGGTGTTGGCGATCGATCGAGACAAAATCTCGATCTATCGCCCGAAGTTTTTAAAAAAACGTTTTGTCTACTGCCTCGCTCGATCGATCGAAAATTGTTTCCGATCGATCGAGCGAGAGAAAATTTTGAAAAAAATATAGGGCACCAAAGACAAATCTACACTTTACAAAACATTTTCTCTTCTCTCCACAACAGAACCCTAGTCGCCTCTTCCAATTTTTGCATCTAATCTCATCATTATTCCATCAAATTTCCAATTTACTTCAAATCTTGGAAGTAATATTTGTTCTAATGAGATTTTCATTGCAGATTTGAAGAATTGCAAGTCAAATTGGGTAGAAGTGCACCAAAAGGGAATTTCAAGCCAAGTGCCAAACTCTTCCAAGATCGGATTTTTAAGTGGTAATTGGCTTCAAAATCTCAAAGCTTTTATCTTTTGGTGCAATTTCTTGAATTGTAGTAGAATTGGGTTAGGAAGGATTTAAATTTGGAGGAAGTTTTGTGGTGTTGAAGGGTGTTGGATTTACAGTGTTGTGTGGTGTTAGTTGAAGTCAATTGAGATATTTGGGAATAACCTAGCACATAGATGGCTCCTACAAAGAGGTCCAAGCAAGCGGCAACCTCACAGAAGAGAAAACAAGCAGAGGCAACTACTTCGGAGCAAGAGCATGACAAACAGAGGTTTGTCAATGCCACAATTGCTGAATTATATCCCACCTATCATAAAAAACCCCTTAGTCGTGAAAGGGGCATGAGCATGGAAAAAATTGAGTGCCCGGTCATTAGGACAGCACGACGAAAAGGGTGGTATCAATTTGTTCAGACACCTATTGATGCTGTGGTGCCACTGGTAAGGGAATTTTACACAAACCTTCGAGCTATTAAACCAGGGCACCAAGTAAGTGTTTATGTTTGAGGGAAGGATGTGTTGGTAGACCGAGCTTCAATAAATAATATTTACCGGATGCCGTTCCTGCATAACTGTGCATACCAATCTTTCAAGAATAGCAGGATAGACTACGATGAGGTATTGGCAGTTATTGGCATGCCGGGAGTGGATTGGCACATGAACGATAAAGGAGAGCCACAGTTGGTTCTAAAAAAGCATTTGACGCCAGAGGCCCAAGCATGGTTCTCATTTGTCGCCTCGTGGGTCATGCCTTCGACCCACACTTCTGAGGTGACAAAAGACAGAGCGGTCCTGGTATATGCCATCCTCTCAGGGAAGGAAGTGGACTTCGGCGAGATCATCAGTGATCACATTCAAGAGATTGGGAGCAGCCCACCGACCTCCGCACTACCGTTTCCATCCACGATCACTGCTTTATGTCAGCGATACGGAGTGACATGGGGGGAAGACGAGGAGCTACTTCCGCCGAAGACCCCGATCATTGTGGATGGTCCACCACCTCCTACGGGCCGACGAAGGGCCGAGCCAAGACCCTCGGACACTACACAGGCTGGAGCATCATCCTCTGCTGCAGAGCGTACACGTGTTACATTGGATTCTCTTCATAGGGATCTCCAAGATATTCGCCTGGGGCAGCAAAGTATTCACAGCATGCAGCGGGACATTCACGGCATGCAGAGAGCATTGCAGATGGACCATGAGCAGGTAGCTCAGCGTCAGATGGAATTCATGCACTATCAGAGTGCATGGAACACTGCCATGGCCCAGGGCTTTCCAGGTTTCCAGTTCCCGCCGGAGCCACACTTTGCACCTCATCATCCGCATGCACCTCCACCTTCTGAGTTCCCACCATTTCCGTCATATCAGGGCGAGGAGCACCACTACCTAGTTCCCCCTCCGGAGCATGATGAGGACGACGATCACTGACGATCGTCGTCATGGTATGTGTTTTTGCCTTTGCATTTATTTATTTTTTCTTGTTCATTGAGGGCAATTCACATACTAAGTTTGGGGGGGTTTTGAGTATTTGTATATATCTTGTTTTGCACATTCTGCTACTTGTCTTGCTTCTCTACTTGCATGACTGCATGATTTCTTGACTGATTCATCCTTGAGCATTACCAACAAAAAATTTTTTTTTGTGAGTTAGTCTTGAGAAATGAAGAATTAGATTTGCAACGGTATTACATGATGAAATTAATCCTCAACTAGATAGGAGTCATGAAAATGTTTAACTTGTTTGTATATCTCCTTTGTTAACCATATGTCAAAACTGAGGAATAAATTGAGCACTTATTGAGTCATGATTGAGTGAAGTATGTATTGATTAAAGTGAAAATTTGTGTTAAATATGATGGTCTTGAGTATCTTAGATAACTCTACAATTTATTTGAAAGCACTTTAAGGCGAAATTTATAATTAGGAACTTGACTTGGAGATGATTTAGGCGATCTTTGGACTGTTTGTGCTTTTCAAGCCTACCTGTTATACATTATCCTTAGTGTCCTCTCTTGTGCCTTATTGAAAAAAGAATGGTATATGCATTGCATATGATTAGACCCCCATTCGACATTCTTGGCAATCTCATTATACCTACCTTGGATTGAGCCTAGAAGAAAATTTTTACCCACCCCTAAGGGAGTATAATGAATCTCATTCATTGCATTAAATTGTTATATATTGATAAGTTCATTGTGAAAAAAATGAAATGAACAAAAGAATGAGCAAAGAGAAAGAAAAGATGTAGAGAAAAGCCTTGAAAAGAAAATTTAAATAAGACCCAAAGTGGCCAAGGCTAGAAAAAGTTGAAGAGAAGCTCAATAGTGTGCGGAAAAAGTATTGAACTGATTCTATTGTACTCTCTTCTTTGAATTCATCCTACCTTTTCTTTGTAGCCGACACCAAAAGGCCTAACGTTATAAGCTTTTAAAGTCCTGTTGATCCAAGTCTAGGAAATAATTACATTAGTGGAGAAGTGCTGGATAGTAAATTTGTAGAGTAGTTCAAAGTAATCTTGACTCGGAGTTGTTATGGCACTTTTTGATCTTAAAGATATGTACATTATTCATGTTTGACAAGAGCACACACGCACGTTCCAATGTTGCGATGTATTGTTTAACTTAGGAGAAATTGCTTCTTGTTGAATGTTGAATGACTTTTATTGAAGTGTAAGTAGGATTTCTGAGTTGTTACGTGAGTTGTAAAGATGATTCATGCATAGTATTAAGATTAACTTTTCTTTTTGAGCTTATTGCTTGCTCGAGGACGATCAAGTCTAAGTTTGGGGGAGTTGATAGGCTTAGAATTTAAGTGTTTTTAGCTGTAATTTCTTCCCATTTTTCATACTTTTTCCTGGATGATATTATGCTTGTTGGTGTTTATTTGTCTATTTCAGGAAAATTAGTTGGAAATTGAAGAAATGAGCTAAACTGAAGAAAAAGGGCAAAATCGAGGCGAGAAAGAGTTGAAATTGAGGAAGTGGGATTTTAGGAATCTCGATCGATCGAGAATATTTCTCGATCGATCGAGCTAGACAGTGTGCTGAGAAGAAAAGAATTTCAAGTCTCGATCGATCGGAACAATTTTTCGATCGATCGAGCGAGGCAGTAACTTCAGAGCTAATTTTATTAAAGTCTCGATCGATCGGAAGGAAATCTCGATCGATCGAGCGAGGCAGTAAGTTTCAAAGGCTGACATGAACAGTGCACCGATCGATCGGACGCAATTCTCGATCGATCGAGACGCAAATCCGGTAAAATCTTATCTTCCATTTTTGAATGGATTTTCGAGGGTTTAAAGGGGGAAATCATTCCATTCCAAGAGACATGATATCAGACGCCTATTCTCTGAAAAATAAGGAACCCTAGCCGCCGCCTAGCGCCGCCGAAGGAGATTCAGTCTCCGTTCTTCGTCCAAAGTCGAGCCAATCCATTCCGGAGTGCAAGGAAGGAGCAAGAGAAGAAATCACGGTGCAACGCACGGATTCATCCACCGTTTATCGTATTTCTAAACTTTGATTTCGTTGATTTTCAATTCCATCTGATGTTTTTGAGATCGAGAGACAATTAAACTCTTATGTATTTGATTTGAATTAAATCTAGTTTATTTTATCGAGTTTTAGTTTCGTTGTGTTTGATTATTGATTCATTGTGTTTGAGCGCATTGATTGCTATTGTTCATAAATTAATTGTTTGTGTAGATCAAAGTCTAGCTAACTTTGATTGAATCTGAGGGTTATAACCGAGATCGAGAGATAACGTTGTAACACGCTCCATTAATTTATGATGTACATACGTGAGAACTTGGAATCGAGAGATTTAGAGTTATAAGGTTTTGACGATTTATGCAATATTGAATTAGTAAATAGGTGCACGAGAGTGACTTATTCTAATTTAGTGTTAGTTTCTTTACAGCTCGAGAGAGTGTATCGAATAATAGCGAAAACCTTTAACCTTTAGAATCAATTGGTTGATAATCTGATAATTCAGTTGAGTCATTAAAGATAACATAGTTAAACGACGAGCTTGGTAAATTTCTCGAGTGACTTACCTTTGCATATCCGGAACCATTCATTTTATTGTTTCTTGTTCATTTTTTGGTCTGTAGTTAAATTTGGCTTTAGTTAATAAACTTCTTAAATCGTAGGCTAAATATAAATTTATTAATCTTATTTGGTACTTATACGTTAGTCCCTGTGGATTCGACAACCTTTACTTAATTTTCACTATACTAAAACTTGACAACCGTGCACTTGCGGTAGAATCGCTTCACACTATTCTTTGAAATATCTTTTGTTTAAAAATAAAGCGGTCACTGAATATAGCATTATTTTTAATTTTTGAGACCTTTGGGAAGTCTGCTGCTCAGCTATATAAGCTGCTCCAGCTCTACTGTTGTCATCAATCCGAAATCATTATTCATATCATACTGTTTGAGAGTACTACACACTATAGTGTTTGAAATAGTCTGTTCATAGTTCTACTTCAATATAAACAGTGGTGATTGGGAATTGTACCTTGGAACTCACTTGTCCATGAGGCCAGAAGCTTAGGCGGGCAAATTTGAGTTTACGGGCACACGACTTGCTGTGGCCTCGTCCAGAATCGTTTCCAGATTCTTGATGTTTTAGTCTTTCTTCAATTTATCGCTACGGCTGTAAGTCTACTGGTTTTTGTATTTCGATTTATTGGTATTTTTGGATCTGAATCAGTTTGGAAAATCCTACTTTGCTAATTAGAAAATTGTTGAATTTTCAACACGTCGTTGTATGTGCACTATCAAAAGTTTTATACTTTTGTTTTTGAACTGATACTATTTATGTTGCATCGTTTGTGTTATGTTAACCAGATTCCAAATCGAAATGCTGAGAATACTGAGATTCCACTCGTGATTCTAGTGGTGAAAGCTAGCGGCGCTGAGGTCGTTATGCCAGTTCTGAGAACCCAATGTCGTTCTCTCAATTTGAGAAACCGGAAAAGTTCAAAGGTTCCAACTTTAAACGTTGGCAGCAGAAGATGATGTTCTTCTTGACAACCTTGAACTTGACCAGGTTTCTCAAAGAGGAAAAACCAGTGGAGGACAAAGATGATCCTCAATTTGCTGTAATAGTTGAATTGTGGCTGAGTGCTGACTACCTCTGTCGTAACTATGTAATGAATTCTCTTGACGATGCACTTTTCAGTGTGTAGTCCCCCAAAGAAACAGCGAAGGATCTTTGGGAATCGTTAAAAATGAAGTACAAAGTTGACGAAGCAGGCGCAAAGAAATTTGTAGCCGAATGATTCCATAACTATCGAATGTTAGATGGAAAGAGCGTTGTTGAGCAATGCGAAGAGCTACAGCTGATATATCACGAACTTGCTACCGAAGGTATGTGGCTAAATGATGCCCTCCAAGTGGCAATGATGATTGAAAAATTACCGCCATCTTGGAAGGACTTCAGAGCTACCTGAAGCACAAGCGAAAGATGAGGAGCCTTGAGGATATTATCAGGAGGCTGCGCATCAAGCAATACAACCTCAAAGTTGACAAGAAATCGATCGGCATGATTTCCAAGGCCAACGTGGTTGAAGTTGGGGACAACTCCCTCGGGAATAAGAGCAAGCACACTTATGATTCCAAGGGAGATACTCAGAACAGAAGGTAATTGGTGACTGTTATGTGTGCGGTAAACCTAACCATAAGGCCAAGGACTGCACTTCAACACCAAATCAATGAGGGTAAAAAGAAGGCAGTCCCAAATAGAGGCAAAGACAATAGGGCTGCTATGCCCACATTGTTGAGGACAACTTGAGCTCAGACATGGATGACATGCATATGACTATTGTGGTGTCGTAGGTGAACCTTGTTGGTGGAAATTCCAAAGAATGGTGGGTGGACACTGGGGATACTTGCCACATATGTGCCAACAAATTGATGTTCAAGACCTATAACTTGTAAACGATGGGCACTGCTATATGGGAAATTTAGCAGTCTCAAAAGTTGAAGGCAAAGGGACGGTTGTGCTAAAGATGACTTCCGACAAAGAGTTGACTCTTACCGAGGTGCTCCACGTGCCAGAGATCCGGAAGAATCTGATCTCGGGAGCAGTACTGAACAAGAAAGGCTTTCGGATTGTGTTTGAATCCGACAAAGTCATTATGTCCAATGGTGGTATGTTTGTGGACAAAGGCTACTTGGCCAATAACCTCTTCAAGATGACTGTAATGACTTTAGCTCTTAAGGCTAAGTCTCGTATAGAGGTTGAGATTGATGTAAATGCAGCCAATGAGGCTAGCACAAGCAATAATAATGTAATGAACGTTGCCAATGTGGCTAATAAAACTTTGAAGTTTGATTATTCTTGTGAGTCGTTACATTTATGGCATGATAGATTAGGACATGTGAATTATAAGTCCTTACAAGGCTAATGTCTCTTAATCTATTACCAAAATTTAACATCAATCATAAACACAAGTGTGAGACTTGTGTAGAGACCAAATTAACCAGATCTTCATTCCACTCAATTGAGCGAAGCACCGAACCTTTAAACTTGATCCATACGGATGTATGCGATCTAAGATATGTACAATCTAGAGGCGGTAAAAATTATTTCATAACTTTTATCGATGATTGTATAAGATATTGTTATGTCTACTTAATGAGAAGTAAAGACTAAGCAACAGACACGTTCATTCACTACAAGAATGAAGTTGAGAATCAACTCGATAAAAGGATTAAAATTCTTTGAAGTGACCGATGCGGTGAATATGAGTCGCCATTTGCACAAATATGTGCTGAGAGTGGCATTATTCATCAAACCACTGCGCCTTATGCTCCCGAGCAAAATGGTATCGCTTAAGGAAGAATAGAACGCTTAAGGAAATAATGAATGCAATGCTTATAAGTTCTGACTTACCACGGAACTTATGGGGAGAAGCTCTGCTTTCCGCCAACTACGTGCTAAACAACATACCACATAAAAGTTGGATAAAACGCCTTATGAATTGTGGAAAGGTCGCGAACCTAGCTACAAGTTTTTAAGGGTTTGGGGCTGTCTAACAAAGGTTCCAATTCCTCCTCCTAAACAGACTAGGATAGGACCTACAACAATGGATTGTGTATTTATCGAATATGCGCAAGATAGTAGTGCCTATCGTTTTCTAGTAGACAAGTCAGATCATGCATAAATGCATGTAAATACTATCATTGAGGCTATGGATGCTTCATTCTTTGAGAAAATCTTTCCCCACAAAACTCAGGCAGTGACTGAAACCAATGTTGAGAGAAATGTGAGGGATAAAGAATCTCAAGATAATGTAGAATCACCTAGACGAAGCAAAAGTGTAAGGACCCCGATGCCTTAACCCGCTGTTAGTGCATTATCACAATAACGGTGCATGCTTTTATAACATTAGAGAATCCTTATATATGCCATCTATAAACTTTTTCGACTTTAATCCACATAATGTTCATTTTCCAATACCATCCAACTAGCATGAGCATACACCTCATAATACACTAACATGTTCTCAATTTATCATGCAATACTCCATAATTAATTGCATGCAACCATAAATGAAAATAGAAATCTAACCACCTTTATAAAAACCATATACACATATAGGAATGCTCACACATGAGCATTGATTAATTGATGTGTATCTAATGTATAAGGCGTAATTCTAAATACCAACATTGGTACCTCAGCCGTGGAAGCATTCCCAATCTACAAGCTGAACTCAACTCTGAAACTGGTGTTGTACCTGTTCACATGTCCCAACAGAAACAGTCCTCACACGGGGTGAGCATACCAATCCACCATCTCAATAACAATAATATCACAATTCATAATTTACATAATATAAAGCTGTAATTTAAAAGATACTCCATGTATAATATCGTCATCATATGGGATCCCCCACGCTGTTCCTGTTCTCACAATAACCAAAACCGTCAAATCCCAAAAATCGGTTAATCATTACCTTGATTAACCAAACTCATCTCAAATACCGGTTTCATAATCAATATGTTTAAATCATTACACTAATGATCACAGATATCACATATATCAAAACAATGATTCCACAGTTCTATTTCATCTCTCGCTCAACAACACGCTCAACGGCGGCGGCTTCATAACCGATGTTTACTCAACAGAGACAATGTCCCAATCATTGCTCGCTTAATAGTGGCACCACATAATTCACAACGCATCCCAATTCGTTGGCATAATAGTATATTATTCATTCAACAATGACAATAATATATAAAGCTATGCTCGTACGTTATACGTGCCTTATGATCCAATAGCAAGAGCCAATCCTTGCCTTTGCCCCGAGATCCCCTGAATTATTTGCTAAACACAGTTAATAACTCACAATTAATTTCGTGCCCACAAACACCTACCCAAGTACGTTTACAACCTCCAAATACATCATCAACCATGATGATTAACCATTTAAAAGACTCGGGCAAAGCATACGTCAAAATCACAGCACAAAATAATTATTCAAAAATCAGGCATCGGAGATCGATCGCTGTCTTCGAGGCGATCGATCAACGTATTTGATTTCTGCCTCCGGGCGATCAATCACTAAGCTTCAAGCGATCGATCGGCGCTAGCTCGCCGATCGATCGCTTGGCTTCAGCGATCGATTGCTTGCACTATTCATCATCTTCTAAAATTTTGCAAACGACGCTGCGATCGATCGCCTTAGCCTTAGGGATCGATCGCATCGACCAGTTCCAACAAAAAATGGCATTTTTCGAGCAAAAACTTCCAAATCAACAAACCCAAAACTCAATAATCCCCAAATCCTCAACAAAAACACTATAATTACTCCACAATCACATTAACCCAAAAATCTTTAAAAATAAAAAACGCAAACCCAACTCAGTCCTTAACCAAATTCAACAAAATTACTATCAATACGAAGATAGAAAATAGACGAAGATAGAAGAGAGGGGGAGAGTATTACCAAACTATCTGCTCGAAAATCCATCACGAATCGAGCCACCATCGATTTTTCCGCCAAGGGAGAAAATGGGAAGGGAAAGGGAAATGGTTGGCGTGGGAGATGGGGAGAGATAAGAGAGAAAATGACTGAACACCAATCACACTTGGTATATATAGTACCAATGCTCCAAAAATTCGAGTCTCAAATACTCGCACCCTGACTCATTAAAAATCATATGTGTTCAATAATTATCTCCCACTCACTATTTTCATTACCAACCTCAATCCAAAGCTCCACAGATTCCAGATCCCACTACCAACACAATTCCAAGATTTAACACCTTAATGATAATAAATCTCAACCTCTGGGCCCAACAACCCCGATACCGGGTTAAAATCCCCGGGAGTCTAAACACCGTAATTATATCATAATTACTTTAAAATCCATTAAGTATCATATTCACTCCGGGATTAATACAATTAAGATGTCACAAAAAGAGCAAGAAAAGAGAAGTTTTTTGGCTCGAATTTCCTAACATTTCTGTTGGAAAAGGATCCGGCTACTTTCAAGGAAGCAATGTGATGTGACTAGAAATAGACACATCTATTGAGTTTAATTGTTTACGGTTAGGTATGTTTTGATGGATAATATGATACATATGCTACCTACTTGTATATTTGTGTAAATGTAGGAAAATGTGAAGAAATCAAGCTAAAATGATGAAAGAATGAGTAAAGTTGAAGAAAAGAGGAAAAAACTAGAATCAAAGACACATGTTGCTCCTTTCTCCTCAAATTTATATATGTTCGAGCCAAAATTTGCAAATGTGGTCCATAGAAAAGTTGTAGAACTTTGGGTTATATTCGAGTGGACAGCTGATTCGTTGAATTCGGAGTTTGTATGAGAAAGTTATGGCCAAAATACGAAACTCGCCAGAAAACGTTAAAAATCCGTGATCGATCGCCGATACATTCTGCCCAGCGCCGATCGATCGCCAGCAGAGTTTTGGAAAGCTTGAATTCTTGATTTCTTTCCTTCCTACATGGATTCTAACCTATCTCCTAGCCTCCCTACATATAGAACTCGAATTTCAGACTTGAAATCATCTAGATAGTTAGGGTAGAATAATTTTAGACTAGTTTTATATTTTCTTTTCAATTTTGTTGAAGAACGGCTACGAAGATCGAAGCGAAGGCGGGATTGACACCTCGACGAGCGGAGATTGGATTAGTTTTCTTTCCCTTGTTTTTATTTATCGTTTTTCTTAGATTATGTCTAGCTAATTTTTAGTTCTTGGTTGAGGAAGACAAATCCTTGGATTTTATTTATCTTGGGGAGATTCTTACGCTTTAATTATCAATTTTATTGAGTATCAAGAGTTTTTCTATTTTTATTGATATGATTGTTGTGTTTGTTTATTGGATTGACAACCTAATAACTTGCATGAAATCTAACGCTAAATTAGATATCAAATACGGAATCATTTGATCCCTCTAATTTACGAAGCAACTAAGATTGATGAATTTCCGCTTGTGAGTTTGTTAAATTCTTAGGAAGAACACTTGACTAGATTAAACATAGACGCTTGGATTATGTTGTTTAGCTTCATCGATCTCACTAGTTCATATGCTATCATCGATTTAAATCTTAATCGCTTGTATTTTGATTGATTGTTTGATAAGGGTTAAACTAGAACGCTTGGGCTACTTAACTAAACGTAAGTTGAGATAGGACTTTGATTATTGGATTAAACGTCCAACGATGAATATTCATATGAAAAATTGAGTCTTTTGTGAATCGATGAAATAGATGATAATTCCAAGGAAGAGTCGACCGATACCAAGAATCGCTTTCATTAGTTAATCTTTGTTTTTAATTTTAGTTAGTATAATTCATTCACAACCCCATCTTTTATTGTTTTGATTTTGATTTTCATTAACACAAGAATTCACACCTCCTCGTGGGATCGATCCATACTCACGCTACTACATTATTGTTATCAATCTTGAGGATTGAGTGGGGTTAATTTGGGCGTACACGATAAGCAACACCAAATTTTGGCGCCGTTGCCGGGGAGGCGTTGTATATTTTTGTGTTAATATTTTCTTTTTTGTTTCTTTCTCTTTCTTTTTCCCCCACCGCTACTCTTGTTTGTTCGTGCTTACAGGTTGAGTTCTGAAAAATTTGATCTTTTCATGGAGGACTATAGGCGACTAGATGAATTGGAGTATCTTGTGCACCAACTTGGCGTAGGGAGTGGACAAAGTGCATCAAACTCAAGTTGGAGTGATCATCCCAATCTCAACTATGATAATCAATGGATGAACCCACCACCACCTTACATGCAGTCCAACATACCGCAATACACGCCATGGCCACAACAACCTCAATACCATACCCCTGGTGAGTCTTTAGAGGATCTTGTTTCAACACTTAATGATAGTACTTTGCAATTTCAACAGGAATTCAGGGCTAGCACTCAAAATTTGGGTAACCAAATGGAGCAACTAATAAGATCGGCCGATAGGATAGCAGCACAAAAGGAGACCATGATTGCATTCGAATCATGGAGTGATGAAGAAGAGGAGACTATGGAAAAGGTGGTACTGATGTCACCCGAGCTAGAAGAGGAGACACATGTGTCAATAGAAGAAAAGGAGTTTGTACATCCTACAACTCCGAATGGTATGTTTCCAACTGAGAGCTATGTTGATTACTTAGATGAATCATGTGCTGTGGAAGAGGAGTCGGCGAAAGAATACTGTGATGAAATAGATCCTTGGGACTATTTTTTCGAAGACAACATCACCTTGGACAGTGGCAAAGAGGTAGAAACTCCAGCAACGATGGTACTGAGGCCATCAATACTTGAACAACAAACAGAGATCGATGTGGATAACAAGAAATCTCACCAGAATGAGATTCCCAAAGGCGAGCATAGGGGACAACAAGTTAAAGGATGCCATGAGGTAGATCTTGATCGACCTCAACTGACTTCTTTGGAGGAAAGCGACATAGTGAAAAGACAAAAACCCTCCAAGAGGTGCAAGGCGAATAGGCATCGCCTTAAGCGAGAGAACTGGCGGCCACTGACGTTAAACAGAGGCGCTGCTTGGGAGGCAACCCAAGGGGAGTTAGTTTCATTTCTCCCTTTTATTTATTTATTTTTTTGCTTTAGTAGTTAGACTATTCTCTTTTCTTGTATTTTTGCCTTACATTGGGGACAATGTAAGATTTAAGTATGGGGGAGGGATTAGTAGTGTGTTATTGCTTTCCTATTACAAAAATACAAAAAAAAATCAAAAATATTTGAAAATTTTGAGCTCATAGTTAGTAATGAACACATGCTTAGAATCACTAGCCCATGATGAAACCTAATTGAGGATATGCATGCTTTTGAACATAGATGAATTGTTAACCTTGGAACACTTTGAACTCTAATGCAGAGTGTGCTTTAACATAGTAGTTGAATATTTTGAGCACATTATTGTCATGACTTGTGAAGTGTGCATAGCTTAGTGAAGATTGTGTGAACTTTGTGATAGTCTTAAGAAGTCTCTAATACATGCTAGAACTTAACTACATGCTCTTTGAGGCATATGTCTAGACTACTTGCAGATATGAAAGTGATATATGCAATCTTTGATGCGTTTGAGCCTTTCAAGCTTACCTATAAACAAAATCATCCCTAGTACCTATTTTGAGCTTTAATGCAAAAGAATGGTTGTATGCTAAGCATACAAAAGACCCTCATTCGACACTCTTTGACTAGCTTATCATCCTTCCCTAATGAGCCTAAATATGAATTCTATCCATACCTTTGAAGGGAGTATGATGTGTTTCATTCACATGCACTTAAGTATTCAATGATTAAAATGTTTGTGAGCTTCATTATGAAAAGAATGAAATGCATGAAAGAAAAGGGATGCCTTGAGAAAATAGATAAAAAAATATGACTCCAAGGGGAGCCAAGGCACAAAAGAAGAAAAATGTTGAAATAAAAGTTGAAAAATTCAAGCAAGAAGAGAAGCTTTTAGTGTGCATATCATCATACTCTCTTGTTTGACATGTCTTTTTCCTTTCTTTCATAAGCCAATACCTAGGCCAAGCTACAAGCTAATAAAGACCTACTTGATTTATGTTTGCAAAGTGGCTAAGATAGTGGAGAAGAGTGTGCAAGTAAGCTTATACTTGTGTTAGTGTATGACTTGAACTATTGTGGATTCATCATTTGGATCTATAATTTGTACACAACACTTCTTTATGACCACACACACACGTTCACTACTTTGTTAAGAATGAGATGTTTAGAGATTGAACTTGTTCCATTGTTAACTTTTCACCGCCTTTCATTACTATGCATGTTTAAAATTATTGAGGCATTGAAGTGAGAACAAGTTATTTTGTTATGATGCTATGAGCCAAACAAAAATATTATAGTTTTATCTGATTTACTCGAGGTCGAGTAAAGATTAAGTATGTGGGAGTTTGATGTGACTAGAAATAGACACATCTATTGAGTTTAATTGTTTACGGTTTGGTATGTTTTGATGGATAATATGATACATATGCTACCTAATCGTATATTTGTGTAAATGTAGGAAAAGGTTAAGAAATCAAGCTAAAATGATGAAAGAATGAGTAAAGTTGAAGAAAAGAGGAAAAAACTGGAATCAAAGACACATGTTGCTCCTTTCTCCTCAACTTTATATATGTTCGAGCCACATTTTGCAAATGTGGTCCATAGAAAAGTTGTATAACTTTGAGTTATCTTCGAGTGGACAGCTGATCCGTCAAATTCGGAGTTTGTATGAGAAAGTTATGGCCAAAATACGAAACTCGCCAGAAAACGTTAAAAATCAGCGATCGATCGGCAAAATCAGCGATCGATCGGCAATACATTCTGCCTGAAAAATAAAGGCTGGCGATCAATCGCCAGCCAGCGCCGATCGATCGCCAGCAGAGTTTTGGAAAGCTTGAATTCTTGATTTATTTCCTTCCTACATGGATTCTAACCTATCTCCTAGCCTCCCTACATATAGAACTCGAATTTCAGACTTGAAATCATCTAGATAGTTAGGGTAGAATAATTTTAGACTAGTTTTATATTTTCTTTTCAATTTTGTTGAAGAACGGCTACGAAGATCGAAGCGAAGGCGGGATTGACACCTCGACGAGCGGAGATTGGATTAGTTTTCTTTCCCTTGTTTTTATTTATCGTTTTTCTTAGATTATGTCTAGCTAATTTTTAATTCTTGGTTGAGGAAGACAAATCCTTGGATTTTATTTATCTTGGGGAGATTCTTACGCTTTAATTATCAATTTTATTGAGTATCAAGAGTTTTTCTGTTTTTATTGATATGATTGTTGTGTTTGTTTATTGGATTGACAACCTAATAACTTGCATGAAATCTAACGCTAAATTAGATATCAAATACGGAATCATTTGATCCCTCTAATTTACGAAGCAACTAAGATTGATGAATTTCCGCTTGTGAGTTTGTTAAATTCTTAGGAAGAACACTTGACTAGATTAAACATAGACGCTTGGATTATGTTGTTTAGCTTCATCGATCTCACTAGTTCATATGCTATCATCGATTTAAATCTTAATCGCTTGTATTTTGATTGATTGTTTGATAAGGTTTAAACTAGAACGCTTGGGCTACTTAACTAAATGTAAGGTGAGATAGGACTTTGATTATTGGATTAAACGTCCAACGATGAATATTCATATGAAAAATTGAGTCTTTGTGAATCGATGAAATAGATGATAATTCCAAGGAAGAGTCGACCGATACCAAGAATCGCTTTCATTAGTTAATCTTTGTTTTTAATTTTAGTTAGTATAATTCATTCACAACCCCATCTTTTATTGTTTTGATTTTGATTTTCATTAACACAAGAATTCACACCTCCTCGTGGGATCGATCCCTACTCGCGCTACTACATTATTGTTATCAATCTTGAGGATTGAGTGGGGTTAATTTGGGCGTACACGATAAGCGACACCACAATGTCCTCTCAAGACTTTGATATTTGGAAAGAAGCGGTGAACAATGAGATATAATCTTTCTTACATAATCATACTTGGGAATTAGTGGATCTTCCTGCAGGTTGTAAACCACTAGGCCACAAGTGGATCTTCAAGAGGAAGATGAAAGCTGATGGTACTGTAGATAAGTACAAGGCTAGACTTGTAGTCAAAGGCTACAAACAAACTGAGGGTGTTGATTATTTCGACACATACGCTCCTGTATCCAGGAAAACGTTGATAAGGTTAATAATTACATTTGTTGTATTATATAATCTAGAGATCCATCAAATGGATGTAAAAATGGCTTTTGTAAATGGAGAGTTAGAAGCTGATGTTTACATGGACCAACCTGAAGGGTTTATAGTTCCAGGTAAAGAAACGAAGGTGTGTAGACTTCTGAAATCTTTGAAGGTGTGTAGACTTGTGAAATCCTTGTATGGATTAAAACAAGCACATAAACAATAGCACGAAAAGTTTGATTGCGTCATGCTTTCAAATGGGTTTAAAACAAACCAATGCGATAAATGTATCTACGTGAAATGAGACAATACAAACTAGGTGACAGTATGTCTGTTGGAACCGAAGAGGGGGGTGAATGAGGTTCATTGGCTACTTTAGCTTTTTAAAATGAATTTGCAAAATAAACGAGTTTGCGCTGTGGAAGACTTAAGTCAATCGATAAATAAATAAAATGAAGTAATAAATAAATGCGTAAATTAAATAAAGATAAAGAACAAGAGAATTTGTTATAGAAGTTCGGCGATGAATCGCCTACGTCTCCTCTTCCCGGCTAGATAACTTCCAACCGAGGTTCCACTAGAACGAAAATGATCTTGGCCTTAAGGGCTCCAAGTTAGCCACAAAAAACTCTTCCCGAGTTACCAACACTCTTCACGAGTCTTCTTGGCCTTAAGGGCTCCAAGGATAGCCACAACACTTGCACCAACTTTACTTGTTGATGACTTTTACAATTTCCAACTTACGTCGGTGTTGGAGGACCTTACAATAAATCAACAAACACCTTCACCGTGTACCAACACGAAGAATCAAAACTCACACAACAAGAATTGAATTACAAACTCCAATACAACACAAATGTATGAAGTTTGCAATGCTAAAGTAATTTGAATTGATCAAGGCTTTCTTGTAGTTTATAGTCTTGTTTCTTGTCTTCAAAATGCCCCAAAACATCAATATTTATAGTGTAGAAGGCCCCCAAGGCTCCTACTAGCCGTTGCTACACATAAGGCTTGAATCACTCGTGCATCGCCTCGGACATCGCCTCGGGCGATCTCCATCGCCACGTTCTAACTTTCAAATATGGCCCAGATCGCCTCAGGCGATGTCCCCATCGCCTCGGGCGATCGCCCGTTGAAAATTTGTCGTAGGATCAATTATGGATCGCCTGGGGCGACCATGCCATCGCCTGGGGCAATCTGGATCGCCTGGCGCGCAGCGTGCCATCGTCTGGGTCGATGGTGCACGGCGTTGGCAGTGCATGGCTCGGATCGTCTGAGGTGATGGCCCGGATCGCCTGAGGTGATGGCCCGGATTTCAACACTCTCACTCTTTGCACTATTCGACCATCCTAAGCTCATTTTTGGGAAAGGTGGAAAACATGAAAGTTGTAGCCCTTCCTCGTATCTAGGTGTGCGCAAAATTTCATTGCATGTCATTAAGGTATGAAGAAGTTACTCCCAAAATGCTACAGCCGCTCAAACCTTGCTACAATCTGCACTTGTTATGACTTCCATGCCATTTTGCTCCATGATGCAATCCGAATTGGACTGAGATATTTGCATATGAAATCTAGAATATTGAGTTGGCTTTCCAACCTCTTTGGATTCACATTATTCGTAGCATCGATCCAAGAGATATAATCAAAATATTGCACTGCGCTCCAATTGGCTTCTATACGAATTTGCTCACCAACGGACCATTGGTTTGTGGGTCTTCATCCCATCATAAGAAATTGTTCCAACATTATTCCACACATGTTGAACACTTAATTTGGTTGTTCATAGATCTCATTCCTTCTCGTCCAAGCTCAATAGATTCCTTGATAAAAATCACCGCTTGTCCTATGAACTCGCATATGTTATTGTATAACTTGGGTTCTCTTCCATTGGTCTTCCCAACCAATTTATCAATCTAACCCTGTACACTAAGTATACATATTAGTACAACAAATGCAAGTTTTGTTGATCATCAAAACTCATAAATAATTCGGAGATAAATTAAGCATTAAAATCAACCATGCGTTTAAGGCTCAACAATGTCTATACATTGATGACATGATAATAGTTGGTAATAACAATAACATCAAAATTACCAAGAAAATGTTATCGCAAAATTTTGAGATGAAAGACTTAGGTCTTGCAGATGTGATTCTTGGGATGAAGATCACCAAACATGCAAACGGCTATTCTCTCTACCAAAGTCATTATGTCGAGAAGATACTTGACAAGTTTGACAAGGGAAATAATACCATCGCGAGAACACATATGTAGGTGGTGTCAAATGTTTGCAAGAATCGCGGAGAAGGTGTGCAACAACTTGAGTACTCTAGGGTCATAGGTAGTCTCATGTACCTCGTGGATTGCACTAGATCTGATATAGCTAACTCAGTCAACAGATTGAGCAGAGATACAAGAATCTCAGTTATGAGCACTGGAAGGCAGTAGTTTCGAGTTCTTAGATACTAAGATACACTTCTAAATACGGACTACATTATACGAGATATCCAACAGTAATTGAAGGGTACTCGGATGCGAATTGGATATCGGACTCCATGAATATAAAGTCCACGAGTGGATATATCTTTATAATTGGAGGTGCATTTTGTTTCATGGAAATCATGCAAACAGACGTGCATTGCTTAGATCAACTATGAATCTGAATTCATAGCTTTAGATCTTGTAGCAGAAAAAGCTGATTGGATTCGGCGTTTCTTGGAGGACATTCCAATATGGTCAAAACATGTACCACCCATTAGCGTGCACTTTGATAGTCAGTCAGCTCTGGAAGAGCACAAAACAATGTGTATAATATGAAATCTCGACACATACATCGGAGACATAAATCTGTGAGAAATCTACTGAAAACCGGTGTTATTTCTTTATATTATGTGAAGTCTAAAGAAAATATTACGGACCCATTTATGAAAGGTCTAACGAGAGACTGAGTAGAGATTTCATTGAGGGGAATATGGTTGAAGCCCATGAAATTGATTTCCAACTATGATGGGAACCCAACCTGAATTACCTATCCTTGTGATGAAAGTGATAGACATGTACTTTGAGAAGGTTGAGCTTATTCTCTTAATGATTCTTCTATCTCAAGATATAAAGTGTGGTATGACAGGATACTCCTTAGGAGAAATCACCTATATCGAATGTGAAGGGGCGGCTTCTATTAGATGACCCGAGGGCTAAATCTCTAGAGCATTCGATGAAACAACCAAGGCAGTCCAGAGCCAAATGGACAACAACGAAATAACCAATACTAGTGTGGAGATGAAGCTGTGTGAGTATTGTTGTTTTGGTATACATAAAACGTCGAACATTTCAAGGCATCGCGGCCACTGGTTGACAAATATATCAGATGATACTTCACTAAGGAATGTTCAAAGTTAGTCACCACCTTTTCTGATGCAGGGAATTCTCATAGTACTCTCAAATCTTCATCTTGGTGCATTGTGTAATTTTTTCGCCATATTGCATTCATGTGGGGGATTGTTGGGATTAATATTTAAAAGCCCAATAATTGTGATTAATTTTGTTAATGAGATCAAAGCCCAATAATTGTGAGTAATTTTGTTAATGAGAACAAAATTGTTGGGATATGCCCTAAGACAAATCATTGAATGATTGTTTGGACATACAATGTTTATGATTTTATGAAATGGCAATTCATTATTATATATTATTCGATTAACTGTGAAATGTGAATTAATATATATGTTAATGTCCTTAGAATAATATTGTATTATTCTTAAAGATGTCCCTAGTCAAGTATTATCATGAATAGGGATAATGATAATACGTAGAGACTAGTATGTGTTGATTGATGAATTGTTCATTGATATGAGATATCAAATCAACACATGGGTACATGTTAGAGAACGATGTACTGGACAGACCCACCATGAGAATGCTACATGGATAGTTATATGAGTGTCATAAGCAATTCTCATAGTGATAATAATGTATGTAATCCTTACGACTTGTGATCATCAGAGATCCCAACATAAGGAGTTATGTATCTTGATATTGTCAAACGTTACCCGTAACAGGGTAAACTATAAAGGCGACTATTGGATACACTACGAATTATGTAGAGGGATGTTGACTGATCGAGATAGGATTTGTCCCTCCTATATAACAGGAGATGTGTTTGGCCCTTGATCAAGCGAGAACTAAAATGCATGGCCATGCTCGAATGAGTCGATATGAGATATCGAGCTTATTCGTGTATTCTAGTTCTACTTGGGGATCAAGAAATAAAGATTGAATATACGAGTATGACTATTCCATGACTTGTGTTCAATCTAAACACAAAGGACAAAGGGATTAAGTTACATGATAAATATTATCACAAGTTCCTAGGTTATGTCGAGTCATTGACATTCTTGTAATTTGGATAGCATTGATGTGTTGCTAGATACCGAGAAAAAGAAAACACACTACTAACGCAAGTCATGAAATGTTATAATTGCAAATTGGCCTCGAAGATCAATTGTCTAAAAATTTTAAGTCAAGTATGCATATCAGTCTACTCAAGAGTTCTCAAGTGTGTGTGTCACCACTTCCATTTAACCATTAAAGCAATCTTTACTCACACAAATCAATAGGACTTTGCAAGGTGTATTGGTTCATTTGCATTGTTCATACAAAGGTGTATAACTTTGACCAACAGTGAACAATGCATCAAATCAAAGTAATGAGATGTGCGTGTGTGAATGTCAAAACCATATGCATTACAAGTGTTTCTCGAGAGTCCATAGGCTTACAATTCGTAACATTCTCCACTAGTATATTAGATGAATGTGGCTTGGTCAGTAGGTCTTAATAGGCTTGTAATGTAAGGCCTTGGCTCATGGCTACAATAAAAAGATAGGAATTTCAAAACAAGTGAGTAAGTCATATTAACCATGATGCGCACTCTCATCTCAATTTCGATTCCTTCTATTGATGATTCATCATTTTTTTTTTCAAATTTTGGATTCACTCTCCTTTCTCATCCGCCTCATCATTCACCTCATTATTTTCTCATTCTTTCCGTCACTTATTTCTTCACCTCTTCAACAATCTTTTTATGCATTCATTCCCTTTTTTTCTTCTCTCCTTCAAATTTTTTTCCAATAAGAACATGAGAGATATTTGAAATTTTAAAGTGCAATAGGGGCTTACTCACTTGAGGGTAGGAAATAGTGTATAAGCTTTAGTAAGGTGGTCGATGTGGGATTTTGAAATGATGCCGAATGGAGGTTATTATGTGCCTAAGCACATGCCATTCGATTTTCAATAAGCTCAAAAGGGTAACTACAGATGAAAATGATGTATTTTGGTGGCTTCAAAGGCTCAAACTAAGCAAAAATTGCCTAAATCCTTCCTAAGCCACATAACATCCGTATTTCGCCTCAAAGGATACTAAAGCAAGTTCTCGACTACTCTCAATTCACAAATAATTTATATGGTATGACCAATGTGCTCAAATAGTATCTCAAAACCAAGGTGATATAAGAAAGAAATTTGAATGAGATTCTAAAACATAATGCAACAATTCAATCCTCATTCTTTTACGTTTAAGCTCAAAGGGGCTACTATGGCAAATTTATATCAATGAATAAAGGCCCAAAATATTATCAAAAATTGCCTATATCATATTTGTGTTCATTCAAATCAACTTTAATTGGTCAAATGATCATGGTCTCTAGTGCATGAATGTGAGAAACTCAAGAGCAAAGTGAACAAAAGTTTTAAAAATTTTCACAAATAAGCTCAATTCTTCATCATCGGCCTTCACAATTACTTCAATTCACGACTTATGACACAAAAAGAAAAAAGAAAAAGACTAAAAAAAAACACAAAACACAACACATATAGGAATCCAGGAAACAAAACATCTTCAATGTTTAAACACCCCCCAAACTTAAAATCGTGCATTGTCCTCAATGTACCATACAATGTATAAAATAAGGGACAACACACCTACCTGCGACGACGATCGTCAGTAATCGTCGCCCATCTCATGCTCATGGGTATGGTGAGAAGATGATGATAGGGACCTCCGCATAAGTATAGACCCTGCAATTGGAAAAATAATGATCAATCGGCTATGAATAAGACATGCTACTAAAATGCAATACTAAAATTAAAAACTGAAATAAAATAAAAAAGGATACAAGGCTTGGGTTGCCTCCCAAGAAGCGCTTTGTTTAAAGTCGTCAGCCAGACTATGCGAAGCAACCATCAAATAGCGGCTTCCGCCCATAGTAAGTATCATATGACACTACATGTGGGTCTTGGTTGTGTATGCCCTCAAGCTTGGCAAGATAGTGGCAGTTAACGCTCGTCGCTCCAACAACGTCCTTCGAAAATTGATAAGCATGGGAGAAAGATTCTAAACTTGGCTTCATCTCGTGGAGATCATAATATGGTGAAGTTGGCATCGATGGGAAGAACGGATCCACATATGGCATATAGAACATCACCATCGATGAGTGCTCCTCAATATTTTCAAAAATATGCTCATCTTCCAACGTCACGCTAGGCTCATCTTGACACGGGAATTCATCAGATAACTCTTCCACAATAGGCTCAACCACTTGAAAATGCTCATATTCCCTTGCATCTTCCGCATGAGTAGGATCACTCTCCCAAACTTGGTTGGTTGAATGATCATCATCATGTGACCACACCTGGTTTGTCACCCCTTGATTATATCTCATCTCAACCTCTTTGCATCTCGCTACAAATGTCTCTATCAGCTGCTCAAGGCTACTTCTGGTGGCATTTTCGATCTTTGGTTCAAATGATGGCCAGAATTTGCGCAAAATATCCTCCAACTTAGAGACTTTATCAGAACTATACTCATCCTCTGCTTGATGCTTGAATGATTGGTGTGTAAAATGAGGGTAATGATGCCCTGGTGGATATTGGTGACTCCAACCCAGCAGTGAAGGATCATAATGCCACTGATAGTCGAAATTCGCCATATGGTTAAACAGGTGCACCCTGTCATCATCTCTACCATATATGGGACTACCAGCTGCCAAAGCTCCATTAAATACCCATTCTTGTGTGTCTGCATCCAATCCAATATAGAAAGATTGAAGAGGAGCGTAGTTTGAAAAGTCGTGGTTGAATCTGTCCCAAGCTGCATAGAATGGTTCATACGGTTGTTGGGCAAAGTTTGTGGAAACTTGCTGATGAAACATCTCCAAGTACCTCACAAGAAAAACATCAAAAAAAAAAAAATTAAAACAAAAAAATAAAATTCTAAATTAAAATCAAGACTACTTGGTAACAGTATCAGTAAACAAAATTATATCAATCCCCGGCAACGGCGCCAAAAACTTGATGGGTGTTAAATGTACCGCAAGTGTACGGTGTCAAGTTTTAGTATAGGAATTTGAAAGTACGGATGTCGAACCCACAGGGATTGAAAATTAAGTTACACCAAGTACTGTAATTAGAATAGTCTCGACTTTATTTAGACAATCAAGAGCATAATTATTATATAAATCTACCAAATAAAATAAAAGATTAACAAGATGGAAATTTAAGTGGAGAAAATCAATGAGAACGGATTCTAGAGATTCGACTTCACTCAACTATCCACTATGTCGTGTTCTTCTAATTTATTAACCACGAATCCTATGTTATCTATTACCTCTCCCGAGTGTTAAATAGAAATAATCATTCAACAATCATCTTGATGTGCCCACCTAAGATAAATTATTAAACAATTTCAATAGCGCTAGATTCGTTCTATGGCTTCGTTGGAGTTATATGTCTCCCGACTATATAAACTTCCAACGATGTAAATTCCTACGGTCCTATTCAAAACCCCTCTCCCGAGTGATAGATTCTAAATAAATATGACGAATCAACTAGTGATCAAGTAATTGAAACGCATTTAAATCAGGAATCACAAATAAACCAAACGAAAAACCAAAATATATTCAATCAATAATCAACGACATAGTTTCAAATCAAGATCCGTCTAACTCTAGAATAATAAATTAGTTCATGAATACATTAAATAAACACATAGACATGTTCTTAATCATCATAAACATAAAGGAAGAGATAATCAAACGAATTGGATGATGGCCCTCCGTCCCCGGTAGTCGCCGTCTTCTTCTCCGTTGTCAAAATCTCTACCCTTCGTTGTACGCGCACCGCCTCGATTGATCTCCTCCCCTTCTTGGTTCACTCTCGGCTTCTTCTCTTAGTCGTGCGTGAGTTGCTACTTGTCTGTATGTGAATTGCCCCCCTTTATCGTCTGTTCACCTTTTGTGTCTTGCGTCTCTCCCTCGTCCGTATATCAGCTCTCGCTTCCGTCTCTAATATGCGAGAAGATCCTCCCCTCTTTTCTTTAAAAGATTTCCCGAGAGTTCCTCTACTCTCCTTCTTTCCTTGTACGTGTATCCCATCTTCCTTTTATAATTTATTCCCAAATCTCATGTATATATATTATATTATATTATAATAAAATATAATATAATATAATCTTGCCATTTGACATGTCCCGGTACATGACTATTTCACCGTCGAGTCCCGTGCATCGAATAAGGAAAGTCTCCAAAATTACCAAATTTCCATTGGCGTAATTACGCCTCCGAAGTGGCGTAGTTACGCCTGTCGATGTGTCACAAAATCTGGCTTCCCGCGTGATAGGCGTAATTACGCCTCCAAAGTGGCGTAGTTACGCCACTTAAATTCTCAAAAGCCGTGGGCTAGGCGTAGTTACGCCTCAAAGTAGGCGTAATTACGCCTGTATGAAATTCTTTAAAAACTCAAATGCCGTGAGTTAGGCGTAGTTACGCCTCAAAGTAGGCGTCTTTACGCCTATTGCCATGATTGATAGTGTAGATTTTTGGCTTCAATTCATCCGTTCCTTCCGTCATTTGCACCCTTTTAGTCCACAAAACATGTAATTACCTGGATTCCTGCAAAACAACACAGAACAAGACCAAAAGTGTAATTCTGATCGAAAACTAACACTAAACCATGCAAAATAAGAGGAAATATAAGTGTATAAAATACACTTATCACATCGCGTCCACTGGTTGACAAGTATATCAGATGATACTTCACTAAGGAATGTTCAAAGTTAGTCACCACCTTTTCTGATGCAGGGAATTCTCATAGTACTCTCAAATCTTCATCTTGGTGCATTGTGTAATTTTTTCACCATATTGCATTCATGTGGGGGATTGTTGGGATTAATATTTAAAAGCCCAATAATTGTGATTAATTTTGTTAATGAGATCAAAGCCCAATAATTGTGAGTAATTTTGTTAATGAGAACAAAATTGTTGGGATATGCCCTAAGACAAATCATTGAATGATTGTTTGGACATACAATGTTTATGATTTTATGAAATGGCAATTCATTATTATATATTATTCGATTAACTGTGAAATGTGAATTAATATATATGTTAATGTCCTTAGAATAATATTGTATTATTCTTAAAGATGTCCCTAGTCAAGTATTATCATGAATAGGGATAATGATAATACGTAGAGACTAGTATGTGTTGATTGATGAATTGTTCATTGATATGAGATATCAAATCAACACATGGGTACATGTTAGAGAACGATGTACTGGACAGACCCACCATGAGAATGCTATATGGATAGTTATATGAGTGTCATAAGCAATTCTCATAGTGATAATAATGTATGTAATCCTTACGACTTGTGATCATCAGAGATCCCAACATAAGGAGTTATGTATCTTGATATTGTCAAACGTTACCCGTAACAGGGTAAACTATAAAGGCGACTATTGGATACACTACGAATTATGTAGAGGGATGTTGACTGATCGAGATAGGATTTGTCCCTCCTATATAACAGGAGATGTGTTTGGCCCTTGATCAAGCGAGAACTAAAATGCATGGCCATGCTCGAATGAGTCGATATGAGATATCGAGCTTATTCGTGTATTCTAGTTCTACTTGGGGATCAAGAAATAAAGATTGAATATACGAGTATGACTATTCCATGACTCGTGTTCAATCTAAACACAAAGGACAAAGGGATTAAGTTACATGATAAATATTATCACAAGTTCCTAGGTTATGTCGAGTCATTGACATTCTTGTAATTTGGATAGCATTGATGTGTTGCTAGATACCGCTCATTGCTTGCGACATAAAATGAGATTTTATGTCACTGCCAACATTACAAGATCCTATCGGTCGCACAAAAGATTAGATCGAGAAGGGAAATTAAATTCATTGGATGGATTAATTAATTAAGAAGAGTCTTAATTAAGTGATTAAAAGGTTTTAATTAAATCATGGGTTTGGGCCCATAAGACTTTAAGAAAGTCTTGAACTTAATTGAGCCCATTTAATAACTTTGATATAATTAATTGTTAGACAATGATTCACATCATTCCAACCTACACTAAAGCACTCGGCCGCCTCCATCAATCTCCAAGGGGCTCTCGGTTTTGCATAATAGCCGAAGAGATTCTTGAGAGGATTCCGGCGATTATTCGATTGTGAATCAAGTGTGCTTCTTGTTCCGGTCTAAGAACTAGTCTAGCAACTTGTTCTTAGACTATCCCTTTACCCGATTTGATCGTGTGGATACCGTAGAGGCAAAACTTGATAAGTTTTGCTAGTGGCTCGAAGGACTCGTTGGACGTGGTGCTGCTTCGTGGAATCGGCTCAAACACGCTACAAGGGTGAGACTTTTGTTCCTTTATCCGATATGATAACCTATGTATAGATCCGGTGTCTTGTAATCCATAAAAAATATAATCCGCTGCGTTGCTCTGCATGATGGGTTACTTACAGTGGTATCAGAGTCAGGTTCAAGGCTCATATCGGAGTTATGTGGTTAAATTGTTTTAATCATATTAGGATTATATTGCATGCTATTAAAACTGTATAATTCATATATGATATGAAATAAATCAAGTTTGTGAAATTATTGTAAAATTATATTTGATATAATTGACAGTTTATTGTATACGATACATGAAGGCGCATAATCGAACCCATAACAAGAAGTTTCGGCCACCACCATTACACTTGACCCACGGCGGCCACATGAGGGCTAGGGTTTTCGAACCCTTGGCTCGAGATGGTCTTGCCATTGTGGCTCATGTTCGTGAATGGAGGTGTCGAGACATGGTTAGAGTTTTGAACTCTTTTGGCTCGATAAAGTCGATGGTTCGGACCATGGTTCTCGGAATCATACGTGTTGGCGGCTACACCACATGAGGGCTAGGGTTTTCGAACCCTTGGCTCGAGATGGTTGAGCCGCCACCGTCATGAGCCGTGCATGGTTGGACCGTGGCTCGTGGCTCATGAATTCCGGAGTTTCGAACAAGTTGGCTCGATAGAAACCAAGATGGTGCAAGGCGGCTAGGGTTTGGAACCCTAGCGGCGCCGCACCCAAGCCAATGGCTCGGACCAAGTCGTGGGCTAGGGTTTCGAACCCTAGGCCCATGATTGGTCCAGCCGTGGTCCATGATGGTTCGAACCATGATGGTTCTTGGTTTAGTCGTTTTAGTTCGTGGCATGTGATGTCCCGAGCGTACGATAATTTTTCAAAATTTATTTTACAGTTTTAATTAGAATTAAATTTTAAAATGTTTAGAATTTAATTAATTAAATGTTAAAGCATGTTTTATGTGTTGTTTGAGCATGGTGCATGGTTATAGCCCTTTGACCTATTAGATAGGATTTGTGAATGTTTGTAATTTATAATACGACCTGCGTGTCGTGCCTTCTCTATTTTATTCTAAATGTTATCCCTCCCCTATGTTCCCCTCGAATGTGAATCGAGGAATTCTATATCTTGTAAATAGTATAGTTTATTGGTGATCAATGAAGATGGAGCATCGTGTCGGGATGAGGAGGCCATTCACAAATTGGAGCCAAAGGAAGGTGCTTGTGAAGTTACCTTAGGTTGACTCTTAGGATTTTCTCATTGGCTTGAGAAAGTCGCTAGTAGGGGCTATAACCATGTCACATTTTAATTATGTATATTGATGCATGATTTATCTTATGTTTTAGATTGATAATTGTATTACACATATATGTAGATATGTATACACCTATATGTAGTGGACATATTTTAAATTATCAAACTAATCATGAGATCAATAAATCCCTCTAAAATATTAAGTTTTAGATGCCTTCCAAAATTAAAAGTACTCGTCAAAACTTCGATTGTACATGTGTGGGTTTGCCAAAGCAAAGCACCGTGGCAATCTTAGTAAGGCGCGAAAGGATAAAAGTGATATCCGTTATACTTTAAATTGGGTACGACTTAACTAGGTTATCTCAATAGGATTGGGAACCTAGAGGCATGGGTTGGATAATAATTCATCTGATGAATTGAACAAAGTGTTGTTCGTCCAACTATCCAAGAATTACATGTGATGTAATTGACAAAGTGTTGTCTACCTAAATAACCGAGTCTTGGGCGATTAGCCAAAGCTAACTCAAGATTAGGCGAAATATGGATCTTGGCCCACTAGAGGTTTCGAGGGTTGATATTTTTTAAACAAAATAGTGGGAGTATCATTTAATATAAGACCATGTTAAATGATTAAATAATAAACTTATTTTGCATATTTATATTGTAGATATCCATGGCAACTAACAATACAACAAGCACATTATCACTGCGATCGGTCCTTGAGAAGGACAAATTAAATGGGACAAACTTCCTAGACTGGTATAGGAATCTGAGGATAGTCCTCAAGCAAGAAAAGAAACAATATGTCGTAGAGGAACCCTTACCTGTTGAGGAACCTCCCCTGACGGCTACTAGAGCCGATAAAGATGCTTACAAGAAGCATCAGAATGACGCACTTGATGTTGGCTGCCTTATGCTTGCCACCATGAACTCTGAGCTTCAGAAGCAACATGAGGAAATGGAGGCGTTCGATATGATCGAACACTTAAAGCAATTCTACCAACAGCAAGCTAGACAAGAGAGGTATGACGTCTCTAAAGCGTTGTTCCAGTGCAGGATGGTAGAGGGAAGCCTAGTTGGAACTCATGTACTCAAGATGATTGGGTATATTGAGAATCTGGAGAAGCTGGGTTTTCCATTGGACCAAGAGTTGGCCACCGATGTAATCTTGCAATCGTTGCCTGAGAGCTTCAGTCAATTTGTAGTAAATTACAATATGACTGACATGGAAAAGACTCTACCACAATTACTTGGTATGTTGAGAACATATGAAGCGAATACAAATAAGACTAAGGCCACAAATGTTCTTATTGTGAATAAGGGCAAAGGAAAGGCCAAAGCTAAGGGCAATAAGAAAGCAAAGAAGGTCTTTGTTAAGTCTAAGCCAAAGTCTTCTGCACTGAAGCCAAAGGGAGGGATAGCAAAGGAAGGGAACTGTTTCCATTGCGGTGAGACCGGCCATTGGAAAAGAAACTGCAAAGTATATCTGGAGGATCTAAAGAAAGGAAGTGTGACTTCCGCTTCAGGTATTTTTGTTATAGAAGTCAATCTATCTACTTCTTCATCATGTGTATTAGATACTGGATGTGGATCTCACATTTGTGTAAATGTGCAGGACCTCAAAAAGAGTAGATTATTGGCGAAAGGCGAAGTTGATCTCCGAGTTGGAAATGGAGCAAGAGTTGCTGCATTAGCTGTAGGGGATTATCATTTATCTTTGCCTTCTGGTTTATCATTGATTTTAAAAGATTGTTATTTTGTGCCTTCAATTACCAAAAACATTATTTCTATTTCTTGTTTAGACAAGTATGGATTTTCATTTATGATAAAGAACAACTGTTGTTCTATTTATTTAAATGATATGTTTTATGCTAGTGCACAAATGGTGAATGGTCTTTATTTATTAAATCTTGATATGCATGTCTATAACATAAATACTAAAAGGATTAAAAATAATGATTGTAATCCGACTTATCTCTGGCATTGTCGCTTGGGCCACATAAACGATAACCGCATATCGAAACTTCATAAAGATGGAGTATTAGATTCATTTGATTTTGAATCATATGAAACATGTGAGTCTTGTTTAATGGGCAATATGACTAAAGCCCCTTTCAAGGGACATGTTGAAAGGGCAAATGTTTTATTGGGACTAATACATAGTGATGTATGTGGACCAATAAGTACACAAGCTAGAGGTGGTTTTCAGTACTTCGTTACATTTACTGATGACCTCAGTAGATATGCGTATGTGTACCTAATGAAGCATAAGCATGAAACCTTTGAAAAGTTCAAAGATTTCAAGAATGAAGTACAAAACCAACTTGGCAAGAGTATTAAAATCCTTCGATCAGATCGAGGAGGTGAATACTTAAGTCAAGAATTTCATGACTATCTTAAGGAGTGTGGGATAGTCCCACAACTCACTCCTCCGTATACTCCACAATGGAATGGTGTATCCGAGAGGAGAAATCGAACCTTGTTGGACATGGTTAGATCAATTATGAGTCATGCGGATCTTCCGATATCATTTTGGGGACATGCTCTAGAAACAGCGATGTTCATACTGAACCGTGTTCCATCTAAATCAGTGGAAAAGACACCATATGAGATATGGGCTGGGAAGCGTCCTAGTATGTCTTTTATGAAGATTTGGGGTTTTGAGGCTTTCGTTAGACGTCATGCCACTAACAAACTTGGACCCAAATCTGATAAGTGTTTATTTGTGGGGTATCCTAAAGAAACGAAAAGATAATATTTCTATTATCCCACCGAGAACAAAGTAGTTGTTGCTCGGACTGGTGTATTTCTTGAAAGAGAATTTATTTCTAGAAAAACCAGTGGGAGACAAATAGAACTTAGTGAAGTTCAACCACAAGAAAACATTGAACCTGAGATTGAGATGGAAACAGAGCAGGTGCCGCAAGCTGTTGTGGAAGAAATACCTGCTCAAGAGACACAAGCCCAGCGTAGGTCTGTAAGAGAACACCGGGAGCCACAGAGATATGGATTTCTTGTGACTCAACAAGGTGACTTACTACTTATTGATGAGGATGAGCCGTCATCTTATCAACAAGCTATAATGGGCACTGATTCTGAGAAATGGCAAGAGGCCATGAAATCTGAGATGGAATCCATGTATGCAAACCAAGTATGGACTTTGGTTGATCCACCTGAAGGGGTACGACCCATAGGGTGCAAATGGATTTTCAAGAAAAAGACCGACATGAATGGTAATGTACAAACCTATAAAGGTCGACTGGTTGCTAAAGGTTTCAAGCAAATTCATGGTATTGACTATGATGAAACTTTCTCACCAGTTGCCATGGTTAAATCCATTAGGATCTTACTTGCGATAGCTGCATTTCATGATTATGAAATCTGGCAGATGGATGTCAAAACAGCTTTCCTTAATGGAAATCTGCTCGAGGATGTGTATATGACACAACCCGATGGTTTTGTCGATCCAAAGGATGCTGGAAAGGTATGCAAGCTACAACGATCCATTTATGGATTGAAGCAAGCTTCTCAGAGTTGGAATCTTCATTTTGATGATGCAATCAAAGAGTTTGGTTTTATCAAAAACGTAGATGAACCTTGTGTCTACAAGAAGGTCGGTGGGAGCATAATCATTTTCTTAGTGTTGTATGTAGATGACATACTTCTCATTGGGAATGATATCCCTGCCTTACAATCTGTAAAGATTTGGCTAGGGAATTGCTTTTCGATGAAAGACTTGGGAGAAGCCACCTATGTATTAGGAATCAAGATCTATAGAGATAGATCGAGAAGGCTTCTTGGCCTAAGTCAAAGTACATACATAGACAAAGTGCTAAAACGGTTTAGCATGCAAGAATCAAAGAAAGGATTCGTGCCTATGACACATGGTATATATCTCTGGAAGGAACAGTGTCCTTCAACACCAGATGAGAGACAACGCATGAGTAAGATCCCATACGCGTCAGCTATTGGATCTATCATGTATGCCATGATATGTACTCGTCCCGATGCATCGTATGCTTTGAGCATGACGAGCAGATATCAAGTTGATCCAGGTGAAGGTCACTGGATTGCTGTCAAGAATATCCTGAAATACTTGAGAAGAACTAAGGATACATTCTTGATTTATGGAGGTGAGGAAGAGCTCAATGTAATGGGTTACACTGATGCAAGCTTCCAAACCGACAAAGATGATTATCGATCGCAATCTGGATATGCCTAAATGGAGGTGCTGTGAGCTGGAAGAGTTCAAAGCAAGAGACAGTAGCCGATTCTACAACAGAAGCTGAGTATATTGCAGCCTCAGATGCAGCAAAGGAAACTGTTTGGATTAGGAAGTTCATTTCTGAACTTGGAGTGGTGCCTAGCATTAAAGATCCGATAGAACTCTATTGTGACAACAATGGAGCTATCGCATTGGCTAAGGAACCTAGATCTCACCAAAGATCCAAGCACATACTTAGGCGTTTCCATTTCATTCGAGAAATCGTTGAAAGGGGAGATGTTAAAATATGCAAAGTACCAACAGATGATAACGTATCTGACCCATTGACGAAGCCACTGTCACAGCAGAAGCATGATCGTCATACTAGATCTCTAGGCATTAGGTTTATGTCTGAGTGGTCTTAGTGCAAGTGGGAGATTTGTTAGGATATGCCCTAAGACAAATCATTGAATGATTGTATGGACATACAATGTTTATGATTTTATGAAATGGCAATTCATTATTATATATTATTCGATTAACTGTGCAATGTGAATTAATATATATGTTAATGTCCTTAGAATAATATTGTATTATTCTTAAAGATGTCCCTAGTCAAGTATTATCATGAATAGGGATGATGATAATACGTAGAGACTAGTATGTGTTGATTGATGAATTGTTCATTGATATGAGATATCAAATCAACACATGGGTACATGTTAGAGAACGATGTACTGGACAGACCCACCATGAGAATGCTACATGGATAGTTATATGAGTGTCATAAGCAATTCTCATAGTGATAATAATGTATGTAATCCTTACGACTTGTGATCATCAGAGATCCCAACATAAGGAGTTATGTATCTTGATATTGTCAAACGTTACCCGTAACAGGGTAAACTATAAAGGCGACTATTGGATACACTACGAATTATGTAGAGGGATGTTGACTGATCGAGATAGGATTTGTCCCTCCTATATAACAGGAGATGTGTTTGGCCCTTGATCAAGCGAGAACTAAAATGCATGGCCATGCTCGAATGAGTCGATATGAGATATCAAGCTTATTCGTTTATTCTAGTTCTACTTGGGGATCAAGAAATAAAGATTGAATATACGAGTATGACTATTCCATGACTCGTGTTCAATCTAAACACAAAGGACAAAGGGATTAAGTTACATGATAAATATTATCACAAGTTTCTAGGTTATGTCGAGTCATTGACATTCTTGTAATTTGGATAGCATTGATGTGTTGCTAGATACCGCTCATTGCTTGCGACATAAAATGAGATTTTATGTCACTGCCAACATTACAAGATCCTATCGGGTCGCACAAAAGATTAAATCGAGAAGGGAAATTAAATTCATTGGATGAATTAATTAATTAAGAAGAGTCTTAATTAAGTGATTAAAAGGTTTTAATTAAATCATGGGTTTGGGCCCATAAGACTTTAAGAAAGTCTTGAACTTAATTAAGCCTCTTTAATAACTTTGATATAATTAATTGTTAGACAATGATTCACATCATTCCAACCTACACTAAAGCACTCGGCCGCCTCCATCAATCTCCAAGGGGCTCTCGGTTTTGCATAATAGCCGAAGAGATTCTTGTGAGGATTCCGGCGATTATTCGATTGCGAATCGAGTGTGCTTCTTGTTCCGGTCTAAGAACTAGTCTAGCAACTTGTTCTTAGACTGTCCCTTCACCCGATTTGATCGTGTGGATACCGTAGAGACAAAACTTGATAAGTTTTGCTAGTGGCTCGAAGGACTCGTTGGACGTGGTGCTGCTTCGTGGAATCGGCTCAAACACGCTACAAGGGTGAGACTTTTGTTCCTTTATCCGATATGACAACCTATGTATAGATCTGGTGTCTTGTAATCCATAAAAATTATATTCCGCTGCGTTGCTATGCATGATGGGTTACTTACAAAAATTTGGTAAGTTAATTTGAATGGTAAATTGGCTAAAGAAATCACACATTGGAATTTTGAGACACTTATGGTTTCTTTATATTGAGGAACAAATCAATAGAGTGTAGTTAAGTAGAAAATATGGTTGTCCCTCGCGCGCCGTCAGTTTGCTTTGCTCGGCTCGTCTTGTCTCGTCTCGTCTTGTCTCGTCTCGACTCGATTTGCCACGCCGCGCAGCGCATGTCGCTGTCGCGAAGGTAACCCTATCTTTTTACTACTCCGATTTCTGAACTGACATTTCACCTACCCGACTTTTCACATTCTGCTTAGTATTAAGTTTGAGACTTCTGACTTTTCATCTACCCCACTTAGCATTACATATAACTTTTTGAGACATTCAGGAGGTCTGCTGCCCAGCTATATAAGCTGTTACAGCTCTATTGTTTTCATTAATCCGAAATCATTCTTCATATCATACATATCATATTGTTTGAGAGTACTATGCACTACTAGTGTTCGAAAGAGTCTGTTCAGAGTTATGCTTCAATCTGAACAGTGGTGATTGGGAGTTGTACCTTGGAACTCGCTTGTCAAGGAGGCCAGAAGCTTAGGCAGGCAAATTTGAGTTTACGGGCACACGGCTTGCTGTGGCCTCGTCCAGAATCATCTCCATATTCTTGTTGTTTTAGTCTTTCTTCAATTTATCGCTTTGTATTTCAATTTATTGGTTGCTGTCAGTATACTATTTGTATATTCAGTATAATATATTTTCAATTAGCAATTGTTTAAACTGATTAAAGCCGTAAATTTAGATAACAAATCCAACAAATTCTTCACTAGAAAAGCAGTTTATTCTGTAAATTTGGACCAAGTGTGATGCAGCACACAGAAAAAGATGAAATGAACATTTTTGAGTTTTGTAAAGAAATTCAAATTTGTTGCCAAGTATGCTTCATCCATCACCAAAATAGGTTATTTATGTTCAAAAATTAAATGTGCATTGCATTGCTTTTTTTGTTTAGCCAACCACATTTGCCCATCACTTGCTCAAATTTTCAAACCTTTTAAAATTAAGGGGGAGAGTTTAATCACAATCCTAGACGGGGAGTAAATTTTACTTGTCTTCTATTTTTATTCACACAATAAGGTTGAGAAATATGTTGTGTTTAAAAATATGATTTCTTGTTATGCAACATTATACTTTAATGTTCATATTTTTATTCAAGTTTTGTGATCATCAAAAAGTGGGAGATTGTTGGGTTTTTGAAACCCGAATAATCTTTGTTTTGATATTAACAAACTTTTTATTGTGTAGCTACAATATTTCATCAAGTGTGCAGTGAATAAATCATAGTTAGAAGCTTGATGATTAACAAAGAAATGTGTTGAAGTAAACTGGACTTGTAGATACAAGCAAAGGTCGCTGCTGACTAAATTGATTATATTTCATAGCTCAGAAATCAAAACAACCTGATTCTAAAAGGTTTGAATAGCCAACTTAATTTACTACAAGTCGTATTTCAGGCAAGCAGACCTAATTCGAAGGTTTACATGATGAAACATGTCTGCAAGAGCTTGCTGGTGCAAAGCTGAAACAACAGCGGGCAGATTGTAGCAGCTGTGGTGTATTGGTCATAACTCTCAGCTCGCTTATCGATACGGGACGATTCAGTATGGGTTAGAAAACTAGGATGAAGATCTACAAATCATCTTTAGAAGTCAAAGACTGAATCGGGCGTTAAGATGGTCAAAAAGCTTCTGCAAATCACGCCATGTGCTGCTACATCCAGCAAACTTACAGCATGAGCATCACCTCGTATTCGAGCATAACTCTCTCATACAAACTTGAAATCAGGCGATTCTTGATTCCATGAAAAGTTAAGAGAAAGGGCTACAATTTTCATGTTGATCACTTTGCCTATAAATCAACGAATCAAGAGCTATAACCAAGAGAACAGAACATCAGACTTTGGATAGAAAGGCTGGCATCATACCTCGAACCAATGGAGGCCAGCGGACTTTGAACCAGTAGAGGCCAGCGAACTCGAGCAGCGGACTCGGGCAGCAAACTCGAGCATTAGACTCGACCAGCAAACTTCCAAAAATAGCCCATAAAACAGAATATGACCGTTGCAAGTTTGAAAGCTTACCAAAACTGTCCCAACGGCTATATTCTTGTATCTAACGTATATATTATACATGATTTTGAAGCTCAATACTAATTGAAGATCAATCCAAGCCCTCCGAAGCAAACCCACTTAGGATTCAATTGGGGAACTTCAAAGAACAAATATGCTAAATGGAGAGCAACTCCCCAAATCTTTGGCATCTCTTTCAAGTTAATATCAGATCTGTTAGGAGATCACCTGTGCCTTTGTATTCATCATATTCATTGTATTTGTGAACTTGAATAGAAGAGTGAATGCAATTGTAACAGTTGGTGATTTATCACAACTGTGTGAGGTCTTCCCATGTGAGACGTTAAAGAACATGAACTTTGTGATTCTGTCTATGCTAGGAGTTTAAGTTATCTGTGTGGACAATGCCCTAAGTAGGTTGTATAATGAAAAGTGTAAACCAAAGTCTTCTAATGTATCCTTCCATGAGATGGAAGAAGGGGAGACGTAGAAGTGTTTGTGCTTCGAACTTCCAAAAATAAATATTTGTGTTATTTACTTTACTGCATTTATTTACCTAACTGTTTTTACATATTTTCTTGCATATCTTTAAAATGTCTTTCAAATGGTTAATCGATTTTAGAGCGGGTTATGTCGATGTCTTCTGCTCGATTTTGTAACCAAACTCGATATAATCTCTCGATGCAATTATTTCAAGAATTTGAGTTATTGAAGCTCAAGTTGGTTGAACTTGGGTGTGGACCAAGCCCCGGAAATCGATCCTAACACCTTTTAATATATATATTTTTATGTAAAAATCTAAAAGTTTTGTTAAAATTAATAACATTATAAATAATCTTTATAGTATTTTTATATTGATTAGAATGATTATTTAAGTAGGATAATACATTTATGTTTTAAAAATTTAGGTGGCTAATAAATATTTAGTTGTTAAATTAAGGTGGTATGATCATTTTATGATTACATCTTGATACCGAAATGATAATTGTATTATAAATTCTCGCTTTAATTTGAAAAATAACGGGTGGATCATTTGTAGAATATTTTATCACAAATTCATTCCATTTAATTTGTAACGGATGAAGAAAAAATTATAGTTGTCTCTCTTATAATCTAAAATTAAATTTAATACAAAATTTCAATTATTAGAACATGTTGAATTATATAAAATCCAAATTGTTTCCTACAGGAAATGTTTTTATGGCATTTGATGGATTATCATGATTTCGAATATTTTATGTCTATGCAAACTTTTTTTAAAGTACACACCAAATACAATGTTATTTAACAAATATAACATTTCGGGTTTTGTTTTAATTTCAATGAACTACGAAAATCGAAATATTTCAAATTAATACTTCAATTGCAAAAAGGGAAAAAAAAACCATGTTAATTTATAACTATGCAGGCTACGTAGTTAAATCATGTTCCCTGCAATCCATTAATATGTTCATTTCACATTTTCGAATTTCGTAAATTTGATGCTTTCAAGTTAGATTCAGCAATTTACGTAATTGATTCAATACTTTCGTTTTGTTGGATATCTTGGAGCCAGTAGTGAAGAGTACCACTGAACATCTATTTGTCTAAATTCGTAAAGATCCCTCTTTCATTGGCATTGAACCTAACTAGCAGGTCTCATCCGATTATTCCTATCCCCGGGATCGACGGATACTCTTGTGCAAAATAATCTAGCTCAGATTCACATCTTTTGTTATCATATTGCCCGGGATAGACATCTAGTTAAGTACAAAGGTTTGTGCTTACCTGTTTGTTTCGTGGATCATATTTGCAATATAAAAATGGAACACTGCTTCACAAAACCTTTGTGAGGGGCATGTTCGACACAAAAATGATACTTTTGGGGGTTATTGTATAATTTAAATTATTTTGACTAATATGAAATTTGGATGGTGTTTGTTAAACTTCATATCAATATACATGCATCATAGATCTGCATAAATCCACAACCCACTAGGACTTTTCAAAGAAAAGAAGTTGGTGTCACACATTCTATACGTATTCACAAATTCTATAATAATAATAATCAAAACATATTTTCATAAACGAAATATAATACTTGTAAAACTCGAATCATACAATAATATGAATAATTTGAAATTGTTAAATCGAATTAAATTTGATTATGAGAGAGATTTGCCTCAAAGAATGAATAATCACCCTGCATATTATGGGATGAATCGTGAGCGTCAAATCGACCTTTGGGAATTATGATAAATGACAAATCAAAGGTCATAGTCGTATCTGTGGTTCACGCATTCTTCTCTAACTAAATGCAACTGGGCAGGGTAGAGTTTGGTAAATGGTGTGTATATATGAAATGAGCATGGGGATTTATTTTATGCTACCCTATGGGGTAGTGTTATATGGGGTATATCCAACCATTCATTGGGAATATTCTCACTTAACATTATTGGGGAAATGGTTGGATATACCCTATGGGGCACTACCCTATGAGGTAGCATAGAAATACTTGTCAAAGGAAGAAGGAGGTGCATTATGTCTCATTCAAAAAATTAATTACTCAAATAATTATAGGAACGAGATTTTGACATTTTTATTTCATAAGCCGATAGGGTTTGGAATCTTTGGCTCGCCTTTCTAATTTTTTTTTATTTAAAAATAATTAGGAGTGGGGACCTTAATTCACCATCCAAATGCTGACATTACAATATTCATGCTTATCTTATGAATGCCATTTTTGTCATATTAAATGTCTTGTGTAATGCCATAAAATTTATATTAAAATTAATTTGTTTTTATATATAGGTTTTGCAACCAAATAATAAAGATAATATGAAATGAAAATGGGATGGTGTGTATGAAATGAAAATGGGATACAACATTTGATAAATCTATATTTAGTAAAGATTATAGATGAAGTTAGTTAAATATCATATTTCAAAATATAATTTCATGATATTGAATCAAATGATATTTAAAAAAATTGATAAATTATTGAGTGCATCCTTTGTACGAAATAATAATAAAAATGTCTGTCGCCAAACGGGGTGTCTGAATTATTGGAGCAGGGTGTGTTTGGGATTATAAGTTCATGAGTTTAATTCTACTGTCAACACTTTCTACTTCTGAACCTTACACATCTGGCTTGCCTAGTGAGATTTACTTGGTTGACGTGTTTTACAGACTATTGCATCATACTCAATGTACATCCTAAGGACGTGGCCGTAAGTTTCCTTGTTATAAAATAAAATAAATAAATAAATGTGTAGAGGTAGTTTATTTTTCAAATTCCGATTTCGACAGCAAGTGAGTCAGCACAGTAACTCATTGGCCACTTCCATTTAGTCCAATCACAATCTACATGATTCTGTTGGCGTCTACATAAATGGAAAACCCATCAGGACTTTCCAAAGAAAACAAAACGTTGGTGTACGTATTCAAAAGTACTATTATAACGAAATATAATACTTGTAATCAATACTCGAAGAATACAATAATATGAATAATTCGAAATTGTTAAATCGATTTCAATCTGATGTTCTAATATGAGAGAGATTTGTGTCAAGAAATAATAATCACCATGCGTATGAAAAATGCTTATACGGAACAGGTGTGAGCTCCATCTATGAATCAACTCAATATTTTTTTTTATGACAAAATAAAATAATTGAATACTAAGGTGTACTCAAACCAAATATCACGAAATTATAAATTACTACAATACCAAAATAAGCATAAGAAAACTACAAAAGGATACATATAATTAACTTAAAATGATTGGTCTATTCTAATCCAAAAAAAAAAAGATTTATCTAAAATAGTTTATATAATAGTTTACTATCATTTTATTTAAAATATAATATATTTAATATTGAGTTTGTTAGCCCAAATTTAATTTTGAAAGTCGATCAAATATGGGCCAAATCAAATATAACATGGGATAGCCTATGGGTTTTTTAATAAAATAACCTTAAATAAATAATTAATTCTCAAAATAACCCAAAATATAATTTATTACATAAGTAACCTAACTCGCCAACTGGGTTGGCGGGACCAATTTTTCAAGTTGGTCCCACCAACTCAGTTGGCGTGTCCAAAAGGACGCGACACGCCAACTGAGTTGGCGTGGCCAACTTTCAAAAAGTTGGCCACGCCAACTTTTGTCTTTAATTTTTTTTTTTCCTTTCTTATTTTTGGAAATAAAAAATAAATTTAAAATAAAATAAAAATATATACAAGTCTAATATCTGTATGAATTTTACGTATAATTCATAAATCAACTCAATATGATTAGTCTAAATTGAATGACATATTATTTTATATGTTTTTTTCTCTGTAAAATAAGCTATGTTGCACAGACCCAATTAAAATGGTGCTGCTGGTTGTAGATTTCCTAATTCTTGGTTTTATTGAATAAAAATATAAACATTTTGAATAAAAATATAAAAATATAAAAGTTGGATGGTCGGCCGTGCCGGAAAATGCTTTTATGGTGATTTATATTTTTATTCAATTCAAGAATTAGGAAATCTCCAACCTGCAGCACCATTTTAACTGGGTCAGGGTCTTCAAACAGGCGTCATCCCCTGCAGCTGAAAATGCTTACTTTTATGGTGATTTATATTTTTATTCAATTCAAAAATTAAGAAATCTCCAACCATCAGCACCATTTTAACTGGGTTGGTGTCTTCAAACATGTGTCATCCCATGTAGCCGAAAATGCTTTTGATATATCTGATTTGCGTTCAACTTATACATTAATTCAAAATAAACTTATATTCTATGTTGCACCGACACTGATACATATCGGATACGCCACGTGGCGTATTTGGGGATAAAAAATAAGTTTTTATTTCGGATACGTTTTGGATACGGTCAAGATACGCCGCTGAACGTATTCGACACGGGTTAGATACGGGAACTTTCGAATTTTTTTTTAAAAAAATAGGGTTGAAGATTTCCTAATTCTTGAATTGAATAAAAATATAAATCACCATAAAAGCATTTTCCGGCACGGCCGATCAGCCAACTTTTATTTTATATTTTTATTCAAAATGTTTATATTTTTATTCAATAAAACCAAGAATTGGGAAATCTACAACCAGCAGCACTATTTTAACTGGGTCCGTGCAACATAGCTTATTTTTCAGAGAAAAAACATATAAAATAATATGTCATTCAATTTAGACTAATCATATTGAGTTGATTTATGTATTATGCGTAAAATTCATACAGATATTAGACTTGTATATATTTTTATTTTATTTTATTTTAAATTTATTTTTTATTTTCAAAAAAAAAAGGAATAAAAAACAAAAAACTAAAAAAAATAAAAATAAAGACAAAAGTTGGCGTGGCCAACTTTTTGAAAGTTGGCGTGGCCAACTTTTTGAAAGTTGGCCACGCCAACTCTTTGGACACGCCAATTGAGTTGGCGGGACCAATTTTAAAAATTGGTCCCGTCAATTGAGTTGGCGGGTTAGGTTACTTATGTAATAAATTATATTTTGGGTTATTTTGAGAATTAATTATTTATTTAGGGTTATTTTAATAAAAAAACCCGGTCGCCTATAGTGTCCCCGTCTTTTGTCCCATCTGTCGGTCCTCACATAACATGTTCCTCTAAGTAATGCAACTGGGTCCGGGTTGATATACATATGGGATACAGCAATTCATAATATAACATTATTAACAGTTAATTATTTTAATGCTATATAACATATTTAATTTTAAGATTTTAAAATTAATATATTAAACTAAAATATAATATATTAATTGAGTATTTGACTCTTATCATCTCATGTATAGTGCCTTTGTACGAAATAATAAAAAAAAAGAAGAAGATAGATTTATTTTACTAATCCCAACTTCAGTCTGCAAAGTAACTCATGGCCAGTTCACAATTTCAAACAGACCAATCAGAATCGTGTAGATCACATGATTATGTCTGTCACGCCCCGGGCCCAGGCCCGCGCAAGCGCGACTGCACAATGGGCTCCTATAGCAACTACTCCGTATCTGTCCTCGCTCTACGAAAATGGTTAACCCAAGTTGCTATAATAGTGCATTGTAAGCCTTTATAAACACTTTAAATTTTCATCCACAACCAATGTGGGACAAGGGCATTACAATCACCCATCCTTTAGAACGCGACGTCCTCGTCGTGACCTAACTCATCGATCCACCGGGAATCTAGAGGTGGCTCCTACAGGTTCAAGAGGTGGCTCCCGTCATGTAGCACTTTGCCCCGCAGGTTCAAGAGGTGGCTCCCACGCACGTGGCACTTTGCCCCGCAGGTTCAAGAGATGGCCCCCGTCGTGTAGCACTTTGCCCCTTTAGGCTCAAGAGGTGGCTCCCACGCACGTAGCCCTTTGCCCCGCATAGCACTTATCTCCCGGTGTTTTATGCCGGTGACCGGCTCTGATACCATTCTGTCACGCCCCGGGCCCAAGCCCGCGCAAGCGCGATTGCACAATTGGCTCTTATAGCAACTACTTCGTATTCGTCCTCGCTCTACGAAAATGGTTAACCCAAGTTTCTATAATAGTCCATTGTAAGCCTTTATAAACCACCTTTAACACACCTTAATCCTTGCCATGGAAAGGCTAGAATCTTGGGACCTTCCACCCCTAAATTTTCCACCCTAGCTACATATAACCACCATGCCTTAACCCTAGATCACTACTCACCATTTTTGAATTTTGGCTCTCACACCATACACAAATTTCGAAAATCCTTCAAGGTAGATAGGAGGAGTTTCTCACCACTTTCCCAACCCGGATCTCGCTTCGGTTATCCATCATTGTAAGTGGGTTTTTGCTACAACTTCATTTCATTTTCAAACCTTATGTTTTTATAAACTTCGATTGAACAACATTATGAAAAGCATGTTTTTAAATCAAATAAGTATGTGACATGATCATGAACGAAGGACTTTGCGGAGCAAAGTGCTACGTGAGTAGGAGCCACCTATTAATTCGACGGGGCAAAGTGCTACATGATGTGGACGTGCCACATTCATGGGAGCCACCTCTTGATCCTTAAGAGCAAAGTGCTATGCCACGGGAGCCACCTCTTGAATCCAATAAGTATATGTGAATATGTGGAGAAATGTGTTTGTGTTTTTATGCCAAGATCTATGATTTTAGAATTGTTTAAAATGATTTCTGTTATAAAGCTATATGTGTTTTTACTGTTCAATCGGCCCCTACTTGCTGGGTGTTTTTCCCAAACACTCACCCCCATTACCTCCCCTCCCAGACAAAATCGAGGAAGAAGATATCGAAGAAGAGGAACAAGAGCAATTCTGGGGATGGTGATCCACTAGAAGTCTTGAGAAGATTTATTACTTATTTACGTTTCCGCACTTTGATTTTTAGAACGAGACTTTTGGATCTCGTATTTGAAGTTGTAATGACATTTTAATTGATTATGGAATAAAAGACTGGTTTTAATATAGATCTGAATACGGAGGCTTGTTGTGTCCAAATATAATGTTTGGATTCGACGCCGGTGTCACGCGCTCCGGTCTCGGGGCGTGACATTTTAGTGGTATCAGAGCCGGTCACCGGCAGAAAACACCGGGAGATAAGTGCTATGCGGGGCAAAGTGCTACGTGCGTGGGAGCCACCTCTTGAGCCTAAAGGGGCAAAGTGCTACACGACGGGGGCCACCTCTTGAACCTGCGGGGCAAAGTGTCACGTGCGTGAGAGCCACCTCTTGAACCTGCGGGGCAAAGTGCTACATGACGGGAGCCACCTCTTGAACCTGTAGGAGCCACCTCTAGATTCCCGGTGCCGGTGGATCGATGAGTTAGGTCGCGACGAGGACGTCGCATTCTAAATGATGGGTGATTGTAATGCCCTTGTCCCACATTGGTTGTGGATGAAAATTTAAAGTGTTTATAAAGGCTTACAATGGACTATTATAGCAACTTGGTTAACCATTTTCATAGAGCGAGGACGGATACGAAGTAGTTGCTATAGGAGCCCATTGTGCAGTCGCGCTTGCGCGGGCCTTGGCCCGGGGCATGACAGAATGGTATCAGAGCCGGTCACCGGCAGAAAACATCGGGAGATAAGTGCTATGCAGTGCAAAGTGCTACGTGCATGGGAGCCACCTCTTGAGCCTAAAGGGGCAAAGTGCTACACTACGGGGGCCACCTCTTGAACCTGCGGGGCAAAGTGCCACGTGCGTGGGAGCCACCTCTTGAACCTGCGGGGCAAAGTGCTACATGACGGGAGCCACCTCTTGAACCTGTAGGAGCCACCTCTAGATTCCCGGTGCCGGTGGATCGATGAGTTAGGTGGCGACGAGGACATCGCGTTCTAAAGAATGGGTGATTGTAATACCCTTGTCCCACATTGGTTGTTGATGAAAATTTAAAGTGGTTTATAAAGGCTTACAATGGACTATTATAGCAACTTGGGTTAACCATTTTCGTAGAGCGAGGACGAATACGAAGAAGTTGCTATAAGAGCCCATTGTGCAGTCGCGCTTGCGCGAGCCTGGGCCCGGGGCGTGACAATGTCGGTGTCTACATATTTCGGGTATTGGTTAAAGGCTGTGGCTGAGTCCATCGATAGACTCAGACGATGAATATAATTTGCATACATCGATAGACTATATTTTTTGTTAAAGGCAGTGGCTGAGTCCATCGATGCATGTAAATTACATGCACCGCATGACTCACATGCACCGTATGAATTACATTGACCTATAGACTCATACGGTGCATGCATAAAATTTTTATTTTTCTATACAGTAAAGTGAGTATTTTGCCTTTGGATGTAGTGAGTTTCTTTCGTGTAAATTGAAAGTATATTACATTTACATGCATCGCATAAGAAAAAGTTGTTTCGGCTCAATCCATCAAAATAAATGTTTTCAATTAGTGGTGCATGTATATTACATTTAGTACCTCATGAATTGTGCATTGTTAGTATCATGCGGTGCATGTAAATTACATGCACCGCATGACTATAGATGTGCATGTAAATTACTTTATGCTAATTAAAGTAATATGTCATGTATCCGTGTCATCGTGTCGTGTCGTACCCGTCTCGCCGTGCCATTATCTATATATCCTAGATTAGAAGTATTATATGTCGTTTATGAAAATATGTTTGAATATTATTATAATAGTATTTTATTGGTGTCTGCATAAATCCAGAACCCATCAGGGCTAGTGTTTTGAAATCGGACCGGACTGACCGGTTCAACCGGTGATCGGCGCTTGGTCTGATCCGATTGACCCTCTGAAACCACCATACTAATAATCGGTGGGAACCGATTGAACCAGTCAAAAACAGGTTCACCTAATTCCATAAAGGTGTCTTGTGTATTATATATAAATATGTTTAGTTTTTTGATAAATTAAAGATGTGAACCACTTCATAGTTTTTTTAATATTTTCTTATGATTTGTGACTTTGTTATTTTTTGTCATTACTTGTTGTTTTTTGAGATATTTTATTGTTTTTATTTTATATTGGACATTTGGTTTGATTTGATTTTTGAAGTTTGACATTTCATGTCGGTGTAATGATATTTTTTGTATTGTGAACAAATTGAAACTATAACAAAGACATGTTATATATAGTTTACAAAAAAATAAATAGATATTATATAATGTTGTCGTCATCATTGCTTAACCCAGTGGTTCATCGAACTGATCGAACTTATAACCAATAAAGTATTGATTTCATGTCCGATTCACTTTTGAAAACACCTATAAAGACTTCCAATGCAAAAAACGTTGGTGTCACAGACCCTAAACGTATCATGATTACTATTATAATAATTGATGTCATATGACATATTGACTTCCTCGGGTAAAATCCCCTCAAGAGCTGAACAAGTCATATACCGAACAGAGTGCACCGAACAGATAGCACCGAGCAGGGTTTTACCGAACAGCTGCTAACCCTCCTCGGTTTTCTGGTCAAAGATTAGCGGAAGACCCGGGAGTAACTAACAAATTAACCGGCGTGAATGAACGTGCAGTAATGGGGCGCGGATTTCTCGGACGCGTTGGGCTCCAGTTAAGCCACGATCAGAGGACATCGTGTTTCGGATCCACCGCGAGCCAATCACTAGGAACAGTCCTATAAATACCCGCGGATGTCACCATAGTAGAGGTCGGATTTTTCTGGGCAAAAAGACTCCGAAGAGAGCAAATTTACGTCTGTTCGGTCCTTTTTGTTATTTCTCTAAATATTCGTGTAAATCATTGAGTGATTTTATCTTTGTGTCCAGAAAGTCTTGTAAATCATCAACATTTATAGTGAAGTTTTATACTGGACTAGGTCCCGCGGTTTTTCTCTCAATTTGAGGGTTTTCCACGTAAAAAATCTTGGTGTGTTTATCGTTATTTTGCATTAACACTTTATTCTACCTTATAGTCAAAATCTCAAATCACATCATTGGCGCCGTCTGTGGGAACTTTAGGGCAAAGACGTTGAAGCAGGACGAGTTTTCTAACAGAAAATAAATAAAAAAGCAAGATGGCCAGAGGTAGAGGTAGGGGGCAAGCTTCCAGGGGAAATGGGTCTAATTCTCATCCAGATTCATTCACTGAACCCAGAGAAGGGCCAGAAGATGAAGGATCATCTCAAAATATTCCTCCGACATTCCCTGCTGGAGGAATGCCCATGGAACATTTGACAGAAATAATAACTAAAACTGTCGGAGAGATCATGAGGCAATTTATGACCCCTCCCCAGAAACCAGAAACTATGCAAGAAGAAGAGGAAGATTTGGCCTCCATGCAGGAGCCTGAAAAAGGGCCTGAGGAAGTTAGAAATATTCCTAGTCATTGGAATGATGAAACTGATAAAGCTTTAAATCGCCAAATGGAAGAGCTGAAAAGTGAGATGCAGCAGATGCGTAATAAGATGGAAGGACGTCTGTATCCTCCGCTAAGGAGCACTCCATTTGCTCCACATGTGGTTGATGATCCTTTGCCCCCGAACTTCAGGGCTCTAAATGTGGGAAATTACGATGGTGGTACAGATCCCGAAGAATATCTGTCTCGATTTGAAAATGCTTCGCTTCTTCATCAACTTACGGATGGAGTGAAATGTCGGGTTTTCCTGACTACATTATCTGGGGTGGCGCAAGCATGGTTTAATCAGTTGCCGGCGAGAATCATAGACTCCTTCCCGAAGTTTAGTTCTCTATTTCTGCATCAATTTGCAAGCAGTCGGAGTTGCAAGAGAACAACTCTTAGTCTGTTCGGGATTAAACAAACGGAGAAAGAATCTCTTCGAGACTTTCTGAAAAGATTCAGCCATGCATGTCTTGACATTCCGCATGTCACTTCTGAAATACTCATCAGTGCGTTCACCCAAGGATTAAAAGAGGGAGACTTATTCCGATCTTTGGCAAAAAAGCCACCTTCTGATTATGACGAGCTGTTGGGAAGAGCTTCCAAATACATTAATCTGGAAGAAGCCCAAAAGATGAAGCAAAGAAGAGATGGTAAAATTGGGGAAGAAGTGAACAGAAAGAATAAGCCAGTGGAGCCAATCAAAAGAAGTATTGACCAGTATCTCCCGATGAGATCTCATCGGGAAGTAGCCATGAACCAAAGTATACCGAAAAGAGGACGGGGTGGACCTCATAGAGGGGGACCTTTCCGAGGAGGAATATTCCGAGGAGGGTCCTTCCGAGGAAGAGGATATCGAGGAGGAGGTTTCCGGGGTGGAAGATCCAATGAGTCTGATGGAATGCGGGGATTTAACGAGGAGTTCAAAGACAATAATTTCATTCCTAAAATTAACATAAATCCCGGAAGAGGAGCGCCTCAGCCAGTTCCTTGGTCAGTTCGGGGAGAAAGAGTAGAGGGAGAAGAAGAAACCTTGAACAATGTCCCTAATCGAGGAACCATACACATGATATCCGGAGGAATGTCGGGTGGAGATTCGAACAGAGCAAGAAGGAATCATGTCCGGAAGCTTCAAGTACTATCTATTAACCCCAATCATGTACATGAAGGTCCGTCCATATCTTTTGGGCCCGCAGATCTGCAAGGAATCCACTTTCCTCATGATGATGCGTTGGTTATCTCTGCTACAGTAGCTAACTATAATGTGCAGAGGATTTTCGTGGACACAGGAAGCTCAGCGGATGTACTTTTTCTTAATACGTTAAACCAAATGGACTTGGGGAGCTTACCTATACTGAAGGTGAATACGTCCTTGCACGGATTTGCAGGGGAAGTCATAAATCCGATAGGACAGGTGTCTCTACCAGTTACACTTGGTGAAGAACCAAAGATTAAAACAAAGATGATAAATTTCCTCATTGTGGATGCACCATCTTCTTACAATGTAATATTGGGAATACCAGCCATAGCCGCCTGCGAAGCCGTTGCCTCCACCTATCATCTAACCATGAAATTTCCAGTAGGAGAAGAAGTGGGACAGGTAAGAGGTGATCAAAGCTCGTCATGGAAATGTTATGTGCAAGAATTAAGGCAAGAAAGAGAACAGAATAAAGAAGGAAGAGAGCGAGGGGGAAGTGAAAAGAGGAAGCGGGACGAAGAGGAACGAGTAACACCCGAAGAGGAGTTCCTCAATATCGAGATGGGTCACCCTACTAGAATTACTAGAGTGAGATCCCAACTTGATCCAGAATTACGGGAAAAATTGGTTGATTGTTTAAATCAACATGTGGATGTATTTGCATGGAGTACATCCGATTTAGTTGGAGTAAAACCTGAGATTGCCGAACACCGCCTCAATGTGGACCCCAATGTTCGAGCAATAAAGCAAAAGAGGAGGCATTTTGGACCAGAAAAGGACGCTGTCATTGCCAAACAAGTAGAAGAGTTGTTAAAGGCAGGCCATATTCGCGAGATCGGTTTCCCTACATGGCTCTCGAATGTAGTTTTGGTGCCTAAAGCTGGAGACAAATGGAGAATGTGTGTGGATTTTAGGGATGTGAATAAAGCATGTCCCAAAGATTGTTATCCCCTGCCCAGGATCGATCAGCTCGTAGATTCTACTGTCGGACATGAATTGTTATGTCTTATGGATGCTTATCAAGGATACCATCAGATCCCTTTGGCACAGGAAGATCAATCAAAAGTGAGTTTTGTTACAGGGGGAACCTTTTGTTATGTGGTAATGCCTTTCGGATTGAAAAATGCTGGAGCCACTTATCAAAGGTTGATGGACAAAATGTTCAAAGAACAAGTTGGCCGGAATGTGGAAGTGTATGTGGATGGTGTCTTGATTAAGAGTCGAAAAGCCGAGGATTTGGTCAAGGATATGGAAGAAGTCTTCAACACTTTAAGAAAATTTGGTATGAAGTTGAATCCTGCAAAATGCACTTTCGGGATTCGTAGTGGCAAGTTTCTGGGGTACATGGTCACTGAAAGAGGTGTTGAAGCTAATCCGGAGAAAATCCGGGCCATACGAGAAATGAACCCTCCAAGGACACTAAATGAAGTGCAAAGGTTGGCAGGAAGAATAGCGGCACTGAGCCGATTTATATCCCGATCAGCTGATCGGAGCTTGCCTTTCTTCAAAGCGTTAAGGCAAGGATCTGAAAGATTATTTAGCTCAGTTACCTTTGATAAACAAGGCTGATCCTAAAGAAACGCTTCTCGTCTATTTATCGGTGGCCGAAGAAGTAATCAGTTTCGTGTTAATCAGAGAAAGTTCAGGACAACAGCAACCCGTATATTATGTCAGCCGAGCCCTGCAAGGAGCCGAGCAACGATATCCTGAAATTGAGAAGTTGGCATTAACTCTAGTCACTACAGCGAGAAGACTTCGACCATACTTCCTGTCTCATCCTATCACGGTAATAACAAACACTCCTTTGGGTAGACTTTTATCCAAAGCCGAGATATCAGGGAGGATGGTAAAATGGGCTACAGAGCTGAGTGAGTTTGATATTACTTATCAACCCCGAACTACAATCAAAGCTCAAGCACTGTCAGATTTTCTAGTAGAAGTCACTCATACTCCGGAGGAAAAAAAATGGAGTTTGTTTGTAGATGGGTCGTCAACCCGATTGGGAAGTGGAGCAGGTGTCATACTCATTAGTCCCGAAGGGGAAGAAATCAGAGTTGCCGTCCAGTTTGAGTTTCCTTCCTCAAACAATGAAGCTGAATTTGAAGCTATCATTTTAGGCTTCCGAATAGCATTGGATGCTGGAGCCAAGAGGATAAAAGCTTTTATGGATTCGATGCTGGTTGTTCATCAAGTGAAGGGGGTATATAAGGTGAAAGAAGAGAAGCTTAGAAAGTATGTGGAAAAGGTGCGAGCAATGATAGCTCAATTTCAAGAGGTGGAATTAACACAAATACCAAGGGAAGAGAATACTCGTGCCGATGAATTAGCGAAATTAGCTAGTTCGGTACACGAATGGAAGAACAGGAATGTGCTCGTGCAAGAGCTTTTGATCTCTCATACATCCGTCAATAGCATCATGAGTGTGGAGCCATGTATTATATCCGATTGGCAAGAGCATTTTATTAAATTTTTGAAGATAAAGATTATGCCTCCTGACCCAAAGGAAGCTGCTAAAGTTAAAAGAATGGGGAACCGATTTGTATTGATAGAAGGCAAGTTGTTCAAGAAAGGATTCTCAAGTCCTTTTTTACAATGTGCCTCGAGGCAAGAAGGGGAGCATTTATTAAAGGAGATTCATGAAGGATGTTGCGGAAATCATGTAGGGACTAACATGTTGTATCAGAAATCTATCCGAGCTGGGTACTATTGGCCGACGATGAGGGAAGACGCTGAGGAAGTTGTGAAGAAATGCATTAATTGCCAAAGGCATGCAAATTTATCCCATGTACCTGCGGAAGTCCTTAATAGTAGCATCATTTCTTGTCCCTTTGACCAATGGGGAACGGATATTGTTGGACCATTTCCTCCCGCTACAGGGCAGAGAAAATTTCTCATAGTAGTCGTTGAATACTTCACTAAATGGGTGGAAGCCGAACCATTGGCTAAAATAACTGAGGAAGAAGTCATCAGATTTTTATGGAGAAACATAGTACGCCGGTTCGGAATACCTCGAAGAATAATTTCCGACAATGGAAGACAGTTTCAGGGAGGAAGAATACAAGAGTGGTGCAAAGATATGAAAATTAAACAAGTCTTCACTTCAGTCGCCTATCCTCAAGCAAATGGGCAAGCGGAAGTGATTAATCGGATTTTATTGCACTGGATCAAGACAAGACTAAAAGGGGCTCGTGGGGAGTGGGTAAATGAATTACCCGGTGTCTTATGGGCTTACAGAACGACTCCTCGGGTATCTACAGGAGAGACTCCTTATAGCTTAGTATATGGATCTGAGGCTCTCATCCCAGTAGAAATTGGAGTGGAATCTCTTCGGGTACAAAGCTATAATCCCGATCAGAATGAAGAAAAAAAGGAAGTTGGAGTTAGATGGGATTATGGAGTTGAGAGAAAAAGCCTTGGCTAAAGTGGAATTATATAAAATAAGGGTGACCAATGCTTACAATCGGAGGGTTCGCCAGAGGGCTTTTCAGGTGGGAGATCTAGTGCTGCGAAGAATCAATCCTGCGGGGGAAGTAAAGAAGTTAGCACCCAAGTGGGAAGGCCCCTATAAAATAAAAGGGGTGATCGGAAGAGGAGCCTACAGGCTGGAAGATCATGAAGGTCGGGAACTGGTGAGACCTTGGAATATTCATAATTTAAGAAAGTATTTTGTGCAATCTTTCAGTTATCATTGCTGTTCTCATATGTATTTCCTAATTAAATAAATTTCATTTTATTAAGCAATGTTCGGTTTACTCGTTGGATCGGGATGTTTGGTCAACGTTTAAACTTAAAAATACCAAGTGATTATGCGCGGGGTAGCGAGCAATGTTCGGTTTACTCGTTGGATCGGGATGTTTGGTCAACGTTTAAACTTAAAAACACCATCGTTTACTCGTTGGATCGGGATGTTTGGTCAACGTTTAAACTTAAAAACACCATCGTTTACTCGTTGGATCGGGATGTTTGGTCAACGTTTAAACTTAAAAATACAATGTTATTGTGCTCGGGGTAGCGAGCTTATTTTTATTATTGTCCATTGTTGGCGGGTTAAATACAGGATCAGGATGTTTGGTCTGTATTTGAACCTAAAATGGGACTAAGTGATTATGCTCGGGGTAGCGAGCTTATTTTTATTATTGTCCATTGTTGGCGGGTTAAATATAGGATCGGGATGTTTGGTCTGTATTTGAACCTAAAATGGGACTAAGTGATTATGCTCGTGGTAGCGAGCTTATTTTTATTATTGTCCATTGTTGGCGGGTTAAATACAGGATCGGGATGTTTGGTCTGTATTTGAACCTAAAATGGGACTAAGTGATTATGCTCGGGGTAGCGAGCAATGTTCGGTTTACTCGTTGGATCGGGATGTTTGGTCAACGTTTAAACTTAAAAATACCATGTTTTTGTGCTCGGGGTAGCAAGCTTATTTTTATTATTGTCCATTGTTGGCGGGTTAAATACAGGATCGGGATGTTTGGTCTGTATTTGAACCTAAAATGGGACTAAGTGATTATGCTCGCTGTAGCGAGCTTATTTTTATTATTGTCCATTGTTGGCGGGTTAAATATAGGATCGGGATGTTTGGTCTGTATTTGAACCTAAAATGGGACTAAGTGATTATGCTCGGGGTAGCGAGCTTATTTTTATTATTGTCCATTGTTGGCGGGTTAAATACAGGATCGGGATGTTTGGTCTGTATTTGAACCTGAAATGGGACTAAGTGATTATGCTCGGGGTAGCGAGCAATGTTCGGTTTACTCGTTGGATCGGGATGTTTGGTCAACGTTTATTCTTAAAAACACCATCGTTTACTCGTTGGATCGGGATGTTTGGTCAACGTTTAAACTTAAAAATACCATGTTATTGTGCTCCGGGTAGCGAGCTTATTTTTATTATTGTCCATTGTTGGCGGGTTAAAAACAGGATCGGGATGTTTGGTCTGTATTTGAACCTAAAATGGGACTAAGTGATTATGCTCGGGGTAGCGAGCTTATTTTTATTATTGTCCATTGTTGGCGGGTTAAATACAGGAACGGGATGTTTGGTCTGTATTTGAACCTAAAATGGGACTAAGTGATTATGCTCGGGGTAGCGAGCAATGTTCGGTTTACTCGTTGGATCGGGATGTTTGGTCAACGTTTAAACTTAAAAACACCATCGTTTACTCGTTGGATCGGGATGTTTGGTCGACATTTAAACTTAAACGCATCATGTTATTATGCTTGGGATGTTCTATCTAAAGCTCGACCATATTTTATCTGCTCGGGATGTCTTTTCCCCGAGCTCGGTTATATTCATTATTTCGGGATATTTTCCAACCGAGCTTTATTTGCTTAAAATTTTGCTTGGTGGAGAGACTAGCTTGCACAAGATTGTAAGAAGACAAGGAGAGTCAGAATATCATTCCCAAAAGATTACAATTTTAAAAGTTAAAACAAGAGGGTACGTCCCTAAATCTACAGCTGGAGGAACTCGTCGGGAATGGTATTCAGGGCCTCATCAACATTTATAAAGTCTGTTGAAGTTCCTTCAGGAGGATAGCCAGCGGCTTTAAATTGACGAACAGACGCTTCAAAGCCATAGTTAAGGAACTTGGCAGCGCGTTCGCCCAAAATATCACCATACTCTTCAGACTTCATAAACTCTTCTTTCTTGATGAGCCAGGATTCTTCGATCTGAGCAGCCCGAGATAGTTTCTCCTGGTCAAGCTGTTCAGCAAGGGATTTGTTCTCTTCAGCCCGCGATGACTTCTCCTGTGAAAGTTGCTCTAAGAGGGATTTATTCTCTTCAGTCACGGACCTGTACTGCCCTGATAAAGTGGTGTTAGCTTCCTCAAGGTCGGCTAATTTCTTGTGCGCTTCTTCGAGAGCTTCCACTTTCTTATCCCGAGTAGCAACAGCAGCAGAGCATCGTTCCTCCAGTAACTTTATGGATTTCTTCATCTCCTCGCCGATACCTTCTAGCTGCTTGAGGTGTTTCTGATTCTCCCCATCTGAGGATCTCATAGATTGGAAGCGAGTCATAATCTCGCCGGCCATCAGATTGGTCTGCAAGAGAATAAATGAAATTAATATACCGAAGACAAAGAGTTTATCAGATGGAAATGGATGTAAGTTACCTGAGTGAGGGAAGTGGAAAAATCATTTATCAAGTTGTTGAAGGCCAATCCTCCGAGGTATTTACGGTCGGGAGAATTGGCCCAATTGCAAATGATAGAGTGAGAAATTTTGGGGTCCGGTTTTCTCAGAATGGGGACGTTGGGGGGATAAATCCAATCGGGTATATGATATCAGGAGGTTGGCCGAGAAGAGCTCGAACCACCGGGAGCAGGTTGAGAAACAGCTCGAGTCTGAAGAGGTGGACTAGCTCGGCGGGTAAGGGAGATTCTAGGAGAAGAAGTTTTCTTGGTAGGAGGAAGTTTAGAGGAAGAACCTTGGCCCTCGGGGGCCGCCCTCTTCAATGATCGAGGAATCAAGGCTTCCGCCTCAGGTACTTCAATCACCTCTTCGGGAGGAGCAGGTGTAACAGATGGGGGAGGAATTGTTCCAGTGGTCGGTTTAGCAGCCTTCTCTGGTACGGCAATTTTCTTCAAGCTAGCAGCAATCTTGGCTTTCAGCATCTTGGTTTCTGCAAGAAAGAAACATCATAGCAATTATTCAAGTATGTTAAAACGAAGTAAGCAAACAAAGCAAGATGCTCGGTAAATACTCACCGAGGGGCATTTTTAGGGAAACACCCTTAGGACTAAGCTGGAACAAATACAGCAGTCCGTCGTCAATCAGCTCCCCAAGGTTAAAACACTGATCGCCAAGCTTACGACGAACCGATAGATATGTTTCTCCCTCAAGTAGCCATTTGATCGACTTGCCATTCGGTAAGTTTTCTTTCCACTCCATGGGACAATCCCAGGGTTGGAGTGGGCGAGCAAAGAAGAAAAATCTTTTCCAATTTTTTATGGAAGAAGGGTAATTTTTCAGAAAACCCATCCCTGTCCGAGAAGAAAAGTAAAAAAGCCCGATCTCCTTTCGATTTAATGAAAGAAACAATGAAAGAGTTCGGGAGTCGGAGAAAAACCAAAAAAGACTATGTAGAAACCCGCCAACAATCGATAACTGTTGGGGAATAACTGACTTAGAGAGATGGCAAAATAGGAGGCAACATCTACAAAAAAAGGAGGAATAGGAAAACAAAGTCCCCCTCGGAGTTGGTCTATGTAGAAGGGAAAATAACCCTCGGGAGGCAGGTGGGGGCGAGATCCGGGAGGGGGAACAATAATAGATGTCCCCTCGGAAATCCCCCATTTAGTTTGGATACTGGATAGGTGCCGTTGTGATTTAATCCCTGATTCAAATATCTCAAACCAGGGAACGCGGGCTTTTATCAGGTCCTGCTCTGTCGCAGCCTGAAGCTATTCTCTACGAGCATCGTGGGCTGCCGACGAGCTGGAAGTCTCCTCACTATCAGAGGAAGAAGAATGTCGAGGAGAGGGACTCAGGGTACCCTCCTCATTGAACATGTCTATAGTTTTCAAGCAATCATTGAAAGAAGACATACTCAAGGAATGGAAATAGAATAAGTATGGAAGAAAAGCTGGTCGGACGTCTGATGCTAGCTCGGAAGCAAATTGCAGTAAAGTAAGTTAAATTGACGAAATGAACGAGTATTTATAGGGGGGCCACTTGAACAGTCGTTGAATCGACACCGTTCAAAATAAATCCCATGAACGGTTATAGATGTGCCTCGGGAAACGAAACGTCGCAAGATTTTTTGAAATTTCAGGCAGGAAAATTAGGCGGTAAAAATATCACGAGCATATCAGGATTTTACCCGAAGACAATAAACCAAGATTTCACTACTTTCATCTTGCTTTACTTTAGGGGGGTGAGGTGATGTCATATGACATATTGACTTCCTCGGGTAAAATCCCCTCAAGAGCCGAACAAGTCATATTGTGATATCCCCGAAATAATTATATGCAATTTGGGCATGTTTATGTGATTAATGGTGATAATTAATTCTGTGTTGGCGTAAATTATCTTGGTAAAATGCTTAGTCACATGATAGGAGTGACCGGGTAGAGCATTTCGGAGTGCATGTTATTCATGTTGGGTGTTTGGGTGTTTTAATGGTTTAAATGTAATGAGTTGTGTTCATTTGGTAAAGCATGATTTTAATAGGGACTTTGATCCATTGTGGTAAAATGGTTTTAAAATATCATGTAAGGGTATTTTATATATCATGCTTGGGTCTTGATGCACATTTTAAACCATAACATGGCATGAGCCACTTGCTCACATCTTTACATCCCATCACCTTTTTCTCTACCAGCCTTTGTCCCCAAGACCCCATCCCTCCACCTTATCTCTTGCAAGAAAACCCCATTTTCGTTTCTTGGCAAGAGGAGAAGGGGAAAAGTTTGAGAAAGAGTCCTTTTGGTGATTCCTTGCAAAAATCTTGAAGCCTAAGGGAACCATCCCAGGTAGCCACACAGCCTAGGAGATAAAGTCCACGATATCTCCACTTTTGGAACCAAGGTACGTAGTGAGACGTACGAGCATCGGACGGTAAAACGTGCCATACATTTAATTATGTACATTGTGGATAGTGAATCCTTACACGTGATGATATATGTGAAATGATTGTGAATTACTGTGATAATGGAATCAACTATTGTGATTGATTAATGTGATGGGAATTGATGAATGTTCCGGTAGCCTTTATCTCCGAGCGAGGGAGGTACTTGCCGCTGTCATATGAAGCGATGGTAGTATGATATTTGCCGCTGTCATGTCTAAGCGAGGTAACATGCCGCTGTCATTGTCGAAGCGAGGGATATCATATGATGCCGCTATATGTCGAAGCGAGGGGTCCTAAAATTTCGCTGTTGTATTGGGACCGGAACAGTCATAATTCAAGTGGTTAAAGTGAATTATTGTGATTATAATTGGAAACGCGTTATCGATCATTATATCTTGAACTAATGATTTGTGCATAAGCTTGTGAAACATGAACGACAATGAAATGTGCTAATGTGGTAATCGAGGAGCATATCAATTAATCGTTTCATACGCTTAATTTCTTTATTAAGTTGAATTGTGTTAAGTGATGATGTATATAAATATGCTCATGGTGAGTTGTTCCTGTAGGTACATTTTGAATCAAGGGGGCTGAGGGTCGGTTGAACTGTGAGCTGTTGAAAGTGTAAATGAAGATAGAGTACAGGAATCTTGGATAGTCTCTACTCGAGAAGTAGTCTAATGCTATCACTTAAACATTCATGATCGAGAATGTAACTGATTAATTGTTGAAGTTTTATTTTGGCCTGTAACCTAATTGTGCTCACATCAAACCAGAACCCTAAGATGTCTTTAATACATATTTAGCCCTATTTATATCTTGAATTCACTGTTAAGGTTTAGGGTCCTTACATTTAGTGGTATCAGAGCAGTGGTTAGAGAACCCGGGAACGAGTGAAGGGTAGCCTTAGCAATAAGTTGGCTAGGCGTCTACTTTTAAATATGTTGTACGCATATGAGGCATGTGACTGTTATACTAACGTGTTATGGTTTTCTAACGATGTATTATGTGAACTGTTTTGTATATTGTTGTTAACCCTTGTGTTGCAGTATGACAGCGAATGTTGATGTTGGTGATGCGATAAGTGTAAATGCTAGTGCTAGACATACAAATCCCCTACCGCCGCCAGCCTTGGGCGAAGAGCCGTCCGAACAACAGTTATTGCCGGGAGAACTGAGTTTGACGCAGTTTCTAGCTTATCGGCCCCCAACTTTTGAAGGGACTGAAACAGGGGAGAAGGCCGAGGAATGGCTAGAGAGATTGGAGCAGATATTTGTGGCTGCCCCGTGCGCAAAGACAGCGTGGATACGGCTAGCAGAATTTCAGTTGGCCAAAAAGGCGTTGATGTGGTGGAAGACCACAGTGATTGAACAGGAGGCTCAGGGTCAGGAAATAAACTGGAAGCTGTTTAGGACTCGATTTTTGACCCGGTACTTCTCAGCGGCGGCACGGCAGGCTAAAGAGGATGAATTCAATGGCTTGAGGCAAGGTACTATGCCGATGTCTGACTATGCCCTCCAGTACTGTTCCTTACTTCGATATGTACCTCATATCGCCTCTAGCACCCAAGCAAAGATGAGGAACTTCATGAAAGGCTTGAGGCCGGAGTTGTATGATAGGGTGATCACTTATGGCCCTACTTGTTTTGATGATGCCCTAGCACGAGCTGAACTGGCAGAGTTGGGAGTGGGTGCATATCCGAATGTGGCACCGCCTCCAGCACCATCTCAGAGACCGACCCCTGAAAATTTGAAACCAAGGGGCGACCATTTTAAGCCAAAGGGAAACTCCTCATCTTCCAGATTCAGTGGTAGATGGCAAGATGCTCGTGGAAGGGGTGGTCGTGGAAGTAATGCTCCGTCTCATCGGGGACAGTCTCAGGCTAGCAGTTTTGAGAAAGTTAAGTGTTTTCTATGCGGGGGACCCCATTCAGTGAAAGTATGCTCTGCTTGTTATGAGTGTGGGAAACATGGGCACTTGGCCCGAAATTGTCCTAATCGGGGAGGACCACAGAATACTATGGGGAGACCTTCAGACAGGCCAGTGCAGCAGAGACCACCATTTGCACCGAGACCATTGGGAGGACAGCCGTTGGGGCCACCTCAAGGACAAGTGTATGCCCTTACAAGGGAGCAGGCTACAGCAGCTCCAGAGGAAGTGATAGCGGGTACGTGTTATTTATTTACGCACCCTGCTTATATTTTGATAGATACAGGTGCGTCGCACTCCTTTGTGTCGACGAGTTTTGTGGAGAGGCACCGTATATGCACGACTCCGTCACCCACGCCTCTTGTGGTTTCGACACCCGCTGGAAAAAGTGTGAGTACAGATCGGTTCATTGATGACGGCCTCATTTATTTTGAGGGCAACGAGTTGAAGTCAGATTTGATCGTTTTGGAGATGTCAGATTTTGATTGCATCGTGGGGATTGATGTGCTAAACAGGTATCAGGCAGTGGTGGACTGCAGACAGAGAACAGTGCGGTTCAGATCTGATTTAGGGGATCGGTGGACTTTTTATGGGGATGGTTCCCGCTCAAGAATCCCATTGATATCGGCCTTAAAGATGACTCAGTTATTGGAATGTGGGCATGAAGGCTACCTTATTTATGCCATTGACATTGCTGGAAAGAAAGAAGAGTTAAGGGTCGAAGATATTCCAGTAGTTGCCGAGTTTGCCGATGTATTTCCGGAAGAGATTCCCGGATTTCCGCCGATTAGGGAAGTAGAGTTCGGGATCGAATTATTACCAGGGACATCCGCTATTTCTCGTGCCCCTTACCGGATGGCACCAACAGAGTTGAGGGAGTTGAAAGAGCAACTACAGGAACTCCTTGATAAGGGTTACATACGCCCCAGCGTAACACCTTGGGGTGCGCCTATGGTACATCCTTTACCATTTACATGGATCATAAGAGCTTGAAGTTCCTATTTACTCAAGCGGAACTGAATATGAGGCAAAGGAGGTGGATGGATTTACTCAAGGACTATGATTGCGAGATAGAGTACCATCCAGGGAAGGCGAACCTGACCGCTGATGCCTTGAGCAGGAAAGTGAAGTATACAGCAGATGATGTGATTCAGCTATCGGCTTTGATGGCCTCTTGTTGTCAATTGGGATATGATTTTGATTTTGATGTATCGTCGGTGCGGGTGTCGACCTTATTGGCAGAACCGGACATCTTTGAACTTATCAGGAAAGCCCAGGTGACAGACGTTGAAGTACAGAGATGGTTATCATGTATACGTCTGGGTCAGCCATCAAAATTCAGAGTAGCAGAAGATGGTTCCTTGAGACTTGGTAACCGTTGGGTAGTGCCGAGGGCACCAGAGATGCGTCAAGGGATCTTGCATCGTGCTCATTGTAGCAGATTTAGCATACATCCAGGTGGGAGAAAGATGTACAAGGACTTGTGTGATCAATTTTGGTGGAGACGGATGAAGAGAGACGTTATGTCATTCGTTAAGAAGTGCCTAATTTGCCAACAAGTGAAAGCAGAAAGGCAGAGGCCCGGAGGCGAGTTGAAGAGTTTAGAGATACCAGAGTGGAAGTGGGAGCACATCTCTATGGATTTCGTGACCCATTTGCCAAGGACTGCCTCGGGATTTGATGCGATCTGGGTGATTGTAGATCGACTGACGAAAGTGGCTCACTTCATTCCATATAGTATGACTTTCACATACTTAAAGATGGCTCAATTATATGTTCGGGGACGTAGTAAGATTGCATGGCATTCCAGTCTCGATTGTATCCGATAGAGACCCGCGGTTCACATCGCACTTTTGGGAGGGTCTTCAATCAGCTTTGGGTACAGAGGTGAGACTGAGCACAGCTTACCACCCTCAGACAGATGGTCAGACAGAGCGTACCATACAGACGCTTGAGGACATATTGAGGGCATGTGTATTGGAGTTCGATACTCCGTGGCAAGATTCAGTACCACTTGTAGAATTCTCTTACAACAACAGTTATCAGGCGAGCATACAGATGGCTCCATTTGAGGCCATTTACGGTCGACGTTGTAGGTCACCGTTATACTGGGAAGATTTGACTAGTAAGACGGTCGGAGGACCGGAATTGATTCGTGAAATGGAAGAGAAAATCAAAGTGATCCGTCAGAAAATGAAAGCGGCTCAAGATAGGCAAGCGACCTATGCTAATAAACGACGGCGACCATTGGAATTCCAAGTAGGAGACAAGGTCTTTCTGAAAATCTCACCTTTCAGAGGTGTAGTTCATTTCGGTATGCGGGGGAAGTTGTCTCCGAGGTATGTTGGGCCATACGAGATATTGCAGCGCATAGGTACTTTGGCTTACCGACTAGCCCTACCGCCGTCATTATCCGGTATACATGATGTCTTCCATATTTCTATGTTGAGGAAGTATGAGCCGGACCCGTCTCATGTGTTGCAGCCTTCTGAGGTTCAGTTGAGTTCAGACGTATCCTATGTTGAACGGCCAGTTAGAATTCTGGATCGAGAGGATCGCAGACTTCGAAGCAAGGTCATACCAATGGTCAAGGTTCAGTGGGATCGTCGGGGTGTCGAAGAGGCCACGTGGGAGACGGAACGGCATATGGTGCAGCACTACCCAGAACTATTCTCTGGTATGTGATTTATGTTTAGTTTTGGTTGGGTAAGTGCATGTGATTTCGAGGGCGAAATCTTATAAGTAGGGGAGTATTGTGATATCCCCGAAATAATTATATGCAATTTGGGCATGTTTATGTGATTAATGGTGATAATTAATTCTGTGTTGGCGTAAATTATCTTGGTAAAATGCTTAGTCACATGATAGGAGTGACCCGGTAGAGCATTTCGGAGTGCATGTTATTCATGTTGGGTGTTTGGGTGTTTTAATGGTTTAAATGTAATGAGTTGTGTTCATTTGGTAAAGCATGATTTTAATAGGGACTTTGATCCATTGTGGTAAAATGGTTTTAAAATATCATGTAAGGGTATTTTATATATCATGCTTGGGTCTTGATGCACATTTTAAACCATAACATGGCATGAGCCACTTGCTCACATCTTTACATCCCATCACCTTTTTCTCTACCAGCCTTTGTCCCCAAGACCCCATCCCTCCACCTTATCTCTTGCAAGAAAACCCCATTTTCGTTTCTTGGCAAGAGGAGAAGGGGAAAAGTTTGAGAAAGAGTCCTTTTGGTGATTCCTTGCAAAAATCTTGAAGCCTAAGGGAACCATCCCAGGTAGCCACACAGCCTAGGAGATAAAGTCCACGATATCTCCACTTTTGGAACCAAGGTACGTAGTGAGACGTACGAGCATCGGACGGTAAAACGTGCCATACATTTAATTATGTACATTGTGGATAGTGAATCCTTACACGTGATGATATATGTGAAATGATTGTGAATTACTGTGATAATGGAATCAACTATTGTGATTGATTAATGTGATGGGAATTGATGAATGTTCCGGTAGCCTTTATCTCCGAGCGAGGGAGGTACTTGCCGCTGTCATATGAAGCGATGGTAGTATGATATTTGCCGCTGTCATGTCTAAGCGAGGTAACATGCCGCTGTCATTGTCGAAGCGAGGGATATCATATGATGCCGCTATATGTCGAAGCGAGGGGTCCTAAAATTCCGCTGTTGTATTGGGACCGGAACAGTCATAATTCAAGTGGTTAAAGTGAATTATTGTGATTATAATTGGAAACGCGTTATCGGTCATTATATCTTGAACTAATGATTTGTGCATAAGCTTGTGAAACAGGAACGACAATGAAATGTGCTAATGTGGTAATCGAGGAGCATATCAATTAATCGTTTCATACGCTTAATTTCTTTATTAAGTTGAATTGTGTTAAGTGATGATGTATATAAATATGCTCATGGTGAGTTGTTCCTGTAGGTACATTTTGAATCAAGGGGGCTGAGGGTCGGTTGAACTGTGAGCTGTTGAAAGTGTAAATGAAGATAGAGTACATGAATCTTGGATAGTCTCTACTCGAGAAGTAGTCTAATGCTATCACTTAAACATTCATGATCGAGAATGTAACTGATTAATTGTTGAAGTTTTATTTTGGCCTGTAACCTAATTGTGCTCACATCAAACCAGAACCCTAAGATGTCTTTAATACATATTTAGCCCTATTTATATCTTGAATTCACTGTTAAGGTTTAGGGTCCTTACACATATACCGAACAGAGTGCACCGAACAGATAGCATCGAGCAGGGTTTTACCGAATAACTGCTAACCCTCCTCGGTTTTCTGGTCAAAGATTAGCGGAAGACCCGGGAGTAACTAACAAATTAACCGCGTGAATGAACGTGCAGTAATGGGGCGCAGATTTCTCGGACGCGTTGGGCTCCAGTTAAGCCACGATCAGAGGACATCGTGTTCCGGATCCACCGTGAGCCAATCACTAGGAACAGTCCTATAAATACCCGCGGATGTCACCATAGTAGAGGTTGGATTTTTCTGGGCAAAAAGACTCCGAAGAGAGCAAATTTACGTCTGTTCGGTCCTTTTTGTTATTTCTCTAAATATTCGTGTAAGTCATTGAGTGATTTTATCTTTGTGTCCAGAAAGTCTTGTAAATCATCAACATTTATAGTGAAGTTTTATACTGGACTAGGTCCCGTTGTTTTTCTCTCAATTTGAGGGTTTTCCACGTAAAAAATCTTGGTGTGTTTATCGTTATTTTGCATTAACACTTTATTCTACCTTATAGTCAAAATCTCGAATCACATCAATAATAATCAGACATATTTTCATAAACGACATATAATACTTATAATCAATATTTATACAATAATATGAATAATTTGAAATTGTTAAATCGAATTAATTTGATTATGAAAGAGATTTGCCTCAGAATGAATAATCACCGTATATATTCTGGGATGAATAGTAAGCGCCAAATCGACCTTTTGGGGATTATGCAAACTATCTAATCAAAAGTCCTCTAACTAAATGCCAACTGGGCCGGGCAGAGGTTGGTGATTTATATACACACACATACGTAATTTTTTTTTATTATCGAATATCATAAACTAAGAAACAAACAAAAATTATATTCGAATGTTATGAGTAAAATATATGCACCACTTGTCAAAAATACACTTAATTTCATTTCATAATTCACGCGCCACCCAATACATTTCTTTTTTTCTTCATATTATAAACTACTTTCTTGTTCAACTTTCTCTATAAGTTTATATCTAAAACTAAAATATTTTAAAGCTCTCCAAATTTAACTACATAAAAAAATATCATTGATGCTAAGAATATATATATAATAAATAAAGGCTAAGTTTTGAATAATAAATTTATTTCATAATTGTGGAGCTTTAAATAATTTAAATCAATTTAATTAAAAATTTTATGCCACATTTATTTACATTTAAATTTTAAATAAATAAAAAGAGTTTTACACGTCACGTGATGCATAGGGTTGATCTTATTTCACCAACCTCCCCCTATAAATAAGGCCTTTTCGAATAGCAAATGAGGAACATATATCAAAGCTATATCGATAATGGCTTCAAATCCGCCTCCGTCCTCTCAGAAATTTAGCGGCAAGCCACACACAGATTCACTTTTGAGCACCGCCGTTAATTCGGCTACTAATGCTACTAAAAAAAATGACGGGGGCGCTGCCGCTCGTTTGTTTGGAAATAATCAAGCCACGGCAAGCTCAAAATCTCCACCATCGACTCGCGATCGGCACTCTGCCTGAGGTGCAGCAAACAAACTTCGCTGAACTCATTGCTTGTAACTAATTACATGGCATACTGTCTACTTTGCCATGAGTTATGATAAGTAAACTGTAATTTGGGTGACGTTTCTATCCGTGTTTTGATTCCGTTTTATTATAATATAAATTTGATGCATTAAATTTGTTCTGTTTTGAAAACATTCGGATCTAGTTTGAGAAAATCAAGCAAGCGAGATCACACGTTTTCGGTATTTCACTTCTGTTCTTCATGACGTCCAATCTATTTCACTTCGCCAACTTTTTGCCCAATAAAGAAAAGAAAACGGAAAGGCATTCGAAGTGAAACCAACAACATAATAATAAAATAGTAAAATAGTTAGGAGAATTCTGATAATTTATTGAAGTCCTCTGCAACCCTAACATTTTCTAGCAGCCGCCACCCCATCCCAGCTGGCCGTCCCTCTCCTCTCTTCCCGGCGGCGTAATGTCCCAGGTGATCCCCTCCAAGGAGACGCCGCCGTGCCATACGGCGTTGCCTCCTCACCCCCCAAACCGCTCGATCCCGGCAAGTTCTCCCATCTCTTCGGATGGTTCTTCTTCATCCCTCAACAGACTATCAATACCTACGCAGCGTGGTCCAAATCGCTGCAAGACAATATTGTCTCGGTTCCTTCATCGGAAAATCTCATCCCCATCCGTCGGCCCACCTTGCTTGCGGTTCATTTCACGGAGTAATTAACTTAAAGATATTTTAAAGGGAAATATATATACAGAAAAGTTTCAAAATTAAGTTCTTCTAGCGGAATAAATAGTGTTAGTTTTTCAAATTTAGAAATTTATCTTAATCGAGTGATAAGGAGGAAGATTAAATACAGAGGAAACCAATATACATATGATGTAATGCTTAGAGATAATGGTAAAAATAATCCTTAAATTTTGCTGTTTTTATTTGGATAATGATGAAATTTTTTAATCAAACATTGGAAAAGGTTTTAGTGGGGCCAACAAAATCTTATACATGATGAAGCGAAAGTTATTGATAGAGATGTCACCTTTTCAAACTTGGTAAAACAATACCTTTCCTTAGTTCTTTTCCAACCAAAAAATGTTTTCAGACCATTTTTATTAAAAATATATTTATCCAATTCTAAAAGTTTAAAAATACACGATTTAGTTGGATAACTTTTGTACTTTATTATAATATCAAATTAATCCAATACACTAAAATGCCAAATATTATGTGACTAGACTTCTAATGCTTATTCCCACCGAATAGAGAAAAAATTAAAGCAAAACTAGTAAGACATGACTTCGAAATTCACCCTTTTTGCTTATTGCAAAAGTAACAAAGAAAGATTTAAGACTTCAGGAAAAATAATTACCCATTAACCTTCTTCATAATATCTATTTATAGCAGCCAAATCTTAGCTAAATAATATAAAATGCAACAACAAACAGCTTAAATATTCAAGAAACAGACAAGTAAGGCTTTTGGAATTCTCTCATCCCAAATCCAGCTTCACGTTTTTTTACTTCAGATGTCGCTATCGGTGTAAACCATTACGGCATTCATCACACTTCAACTTAACCGAACCATGAATTTATTTGCATAATTCAACAAAATGGGAATGAAATGTTACTTGGTCTCCATTGCCATATCTGAGTAAAGACATCATTTTTCTAACTTCAATAAACAAGTATTAAAACGATTATATGAGCACGTTACATCCGATATCTGACAGCATTCTCAATGGCAGCAAAAACCACTAGTTCGGACTGTGTCAAGTAAAGATCAATACCAACATTTAACCGAGAAGACAAAGAGAACATGCGTTCAAATCACTGGAGCATAATTAAGAACCAAAAAATAGCATACTACCTGTTACCTCTTTTTTTGGTTCGATTGGATAACAAATGAATTTGTACATCAAGAAAAAAAAATATGGAAGAAGCTGCGCTGCTGATCTTAGGCCATCAAAAGGAAAGAGGCGATGAATCCCTTCTAACCTACTGTTCCATTCAATTTATCCTTGCTAATGGGCTCCCATAATGGGCTTTAAAATTGAGGTTAAATGGGTAAAGGGTAATAGAAATGGGCCCAAATAACTAATTGAAAATGGGCAATGGGCCCAAAGGCGGGCCAAGGTAATGGGCCAAGGTACGATGGCCTGGTATTATCAGATCGGGTCGAGCCCATAGAATTCGGGTCCAAACCGCACCGGGACAATTATCGGGGTATCAATAGTATCCCCCTCTAGTCGAGCTAGAGTAGCGCTGTATCGACTCCAACTGGTTAGGTGAGGACCCGGATCGGTAATCCTTCAAATGCCAAACCATGATGCGACATTGCGCTGTGCCGAGTTCCAAAGTCATGCTGTTGGTAGAGCCCATGATAATTCGAATGTCGATCCTTGATGAAATAGGCGGCTCGTAAAGCCCATAAGAGGAACCGACGTGATCATAATACTGAGCTGCTGTCACTAATAGCAGGTTGGACTGGGCAGTAAAAATCCGAACTGAAGCTACTATAATCGATAATTCCGAGCTGACAAAGGTGATCAAGAGACCCGAGGTGATAAAACTGAGCTGAGAAGCAAATAAACATATCCGAACTCCATGAATAAGAAATATTCCGAGCAGATAAGACATACGGACTATGTTTATCTTGGTTGAGCCGACCTGAGCAAGTAAAGCTCGCCCGACCTAAGCTCCAGAGATGACAGAATAAGTGAAAGAATTATTGCCCGACCTGAGCTCCTGAGATAATGTATGAGAAAATAATACCCATCTGACCCGATATGAACAAATATTGCTCTCCCGACCTGATCTGAGCTCCGAAATAAACAAGAGATCTGAGCTCCGAAATAAGCAAGAGCAAATAATGCTCGCCTGAACTCCTTAATCAATAAAGGCTGGCTCAATCCCATGGCACATAAAACTCGCCAAACTCCAGAGCTAATAAACATCTGGACATCCAGAGCTTGATAAATATGTTGTGCTGAGTCAACAAAATACAGCTGAGCTCCAAAAATAATCCATAGACAGGGCTGATATGAGCTCCAGAGTGTCGAAACTGAGCTGGTATGTTGTAAGGATGACATGTTTCTCTATCGGGATGACCTGTTTATAACTCAATATAATTCTAAGTATATGATTAAATCTTAAGCAGGGCTGACCTGTTACATTTGCAGGGCTGACCTGCAATGACAACTCGAAGTAATTCTAAACACAGAATTAAATCTAAACAGGGCTGACCTGCAATATCAACTAGAAATAATTCTAAATACATAATTAACTCTTAACAGGGCTGACCTATTATCTGTGCAGGGCTGACCTGCAATAACAACTAGAAATAATCTTAACAGGGCTGACCTGTTATTCTGTGCAGGGCTGACCTGCGATAATAACTCGAAATAATTCTAAGTACAGAATTAAATCTTAAACAGGGCTGACCTGTTAATCTGTGCAGGGCTGACCTGCATTAGGAACTCGAAATAATTCTAAGTACAGAATTAAATCTTAAACAGGGCTGACCTGGTAATCTGTGCAGGGCTGACCTGCATTAAGAACTCGAAATAATTCTAAGTACAGAATTAAATCTTAAACAGGGCTGACCTGGTAATCTGTGCAGGGCTGACCTACAATAATAACTCGAAATAATTCTAAGTACAGAATTAAATCTTAAACAGGGCTGACCTGTTAATCTGTGCAGGGCTGACCTGCATTAAGAACTCGAAATAATTCTAAGTACAGAATTAAATCTTAAACAGGGCTGACCTGTTATCAGTGCAGGGCTGACCTGCAATATCAACTAGAAATAATTCTAAAGTACAGAATTAAATCTAAAGCAGGGCTGGCCTGCTATCTGTGCAGGGCTGACCTGCAATAACAACTAGAAATAATTCTAAGTACATAATTAAATCTAAAACCTGGATGACCTGTTTTCTTGGCAGGGCTGACCTACAGTAATATCTCGAAATAATTCTAAGTACAGAATTAAATCTTAACAGAGCTGACCTGTTAATCTGGCAGGGCTGACCCCGAGCTCACGAAATAATCAATACAAGCAGATAATGTCCTCGCGACCTGAGCTCCAGAAATAATAAACCAAACACATGCAGCTCGCACGTCCTGCACTCCAGAGCTAATAGGTACGTGAAGCAGATAGAGTTCATCTGAATTTGCAAAGTGACAGATGACTTGAGCTCTTGAGATGATAAAATGCTGAGCAAATAAAGCTCGTCTCGTATGACCCCAGAGTAAAATATGAGCATATAAGACATGTCCGGTCTGGACTCCAGATAATAAATATGAGCGGATAAGACCTGTGCTAATATTTGCCAGGGCCTCATACACCTGGGCTTAAGCAATCAGGGCGGACCTGTGCTGATATTTGCCAGGGCCTCATACACCCGGGCTTAAGCAATCAGGGCGGACCTGTGCTGATATTTGCCAGGGCCTCATACACCTGGGCTTAAGCAAACAGGGCGGACCTGTGCTAATATTTGACAGGGCCTCATACACCTGGGCTTAAGCAAACAGGGCGGACCTGTGCTAATATTTGCCAGGGCCTCATACACCTGGGCTTAAGCAAACAGGGCGGACCTGTGCTAATATTTGTCAGGGCCTCATACACCTGGGCTTAAGCAATCAGGGCGGACCTGTGCTAATATTTGCCAGGGCCTCATACACCTGGGCTTAAGCAATCAGGGCGGACCTGTGCTAATATTTGCCAGGGCCTCATACACCTGGGCTTAAGCAATCAGGGCGGGCCTGTGCTAATGTTTGCCAGGGCCTCATACACCTGGGCTTAAGCAAACAGGGCGGACCTGTGCTAATGTTTGCCAGGGCCTCATACACCTGGGCTTAAGCAATCAGGGCGGACCTGTGCTAATGTTTGCCAGGGCCTCATACACCTGGGCTTAAGCAATCAGGGCGGACCTGTGCTAATGTTTGCCAGGGCCTCATACACCTGGGCTTAAGCAAACAGGGCGGACCTGTGCTAATGTTTGCCAGGGCCTCATACACCTGGGCTTAAGCAAACAGGGCGGACCTGTGCTAATGTTTGCCAGGGCCTCATACACCTGGGCTTAAGCAAACAGGGCGGACCTGTGCTAATATTTGCCAGGGCCTCATACACATGGGCTTAAGAAAACAGGGCGGACCTGTGCTAATGTTCGCCAGGGCCTCATACACCTGGGCTTACTCCGAATATCCATCCGAACTCCCCCTCATCACATCATCCGAATAAGTTCATCCAAAATCCAGTTCAAATAAAGATCACGAGCTGACGAATAAGGTCTTACTGCGAGATTGCATGCCTGAGCTGATATAATAGGGCTTACTGCGAGATTGCATGCCCAAGCTGTACTCCTGAATATGGGGCTTACTGCGAGATTGCATGCCCAAGCTGTCATAATAGGGGCTTACTGCAAGATTGCATGCCCGAGCTGGTGATCCTGTCCTGAAATAATAATAATATAAAAAAAAAAAAAAGTCCAAACAAATTGTGGACGTAGTACCATTCCTGCTCTTTGCATAGAGATAGTTTTACTTAAGTTATGCTCTTTGACTGGAAGGGCAAGATTCTCATAATTTGACTTCAATGAATTAATCACATTTTTAGGGGTTTATCATGGTGTTCTGCATATTGAGCTTCACGAGCTGCAGGTCGGACTTTGTCCATCCTTGAAACATGAGGACATCCACAGTAAATTTACTTCATACTGTATCAGGTGATCATAGAACAGAGTAATTAAAAAAAAAAAGCCAGTTGACAATCCCACTGTCCAGATTAAATTAAGCATTGACCACTGGATACAAAGCATCACCATTTCGCCTTTGTCCATCCTTGAAAAAGCTTCTGCAGACATGGTTAGTGCTTGGCACTTTACTTGGTCAGGTAATGAAATTCATAAATTTTATTGCATGCAAATTTCTACAATATTTCACATAAAAAACATAATTTATTGCATAGAAATCATTTCACACAATCACTGTGTCTATAGCTGTACATGTTTAAAAAAAAGGAACCTTGTGGCCTAACTTCTGGCATCAACTAACCTAAACAGCTGCAAGATTCATAGAAGGGTAGGAAGAAATTATGTGCACGAGTTGAAACAATAAGGAGGATTATCCTTTATCAGCAAATACATTCTATCAACTCAAAAAGGATAGAGGAAGCACAAAAACTAAAATCAAAGACTTTGTTCCTAAAAAGCTGAAGAGACTGGGAGTAGTTAAAGAACTAGTAACGATAGCCGAGGAGCCCTTATTCCTTGTTACCAAATTTCATAGCAATGATGGGCCGAACATCATCCGCATCAACCAAAGTCTCTAAAAATGGAAGGAGTGAAATGAGGGCACAATCTGTTGGGTCATCGAACCAACTCCTGATAGGAATGCCGTTATTTACCTGCAGCTTGAAAACCTGTGGGCAGTTATCAATTATGGCAACCTTTGCAAGATCAACACCTAAAACAGTTAGGTCTTTCACATAATTTCCCTCTAAAATGATGCATGATTCCCGATATGCCCGTTTTGATATAAGCTTTCCTTCTGGATCCAGAATATCTAGCAGTTGATTGGCATAGATGCTTTGGCTAGCTGTGAATACCATGATATCAAACAGTTCTGCTACTCTTTTCAGAAAAACACGAAGGTGAGGCCTTTCTTTCACATACACAGTATGCTCTTTCATGTTGAAGAAAACAGGAAATGTGAAGTCCGCATCCTCACAATAATCCAATGTGGAATGCACAAGTGTTTCATCCAAGTCAAGTACTAAAGTGATCCGCTGGGCATCCTTTGTATCAGGTGAATAACATAAAGACACATCTGGCTGGCCTGGTATATTTCTGATATACATCTGTGGATCAAAGCACTCATAATCTGGGTCATGACATGTATTTATGTCAGCCTCCAGATTGCAAGGTCGTAATTGATGGATAGCATCGCATAAATTTGAATTCTCTGCATCTAAGATGGCCTCTCCTGATGTTTTGCTATCATGGTCCACTCCAACATCAAAGGTGTCCTCTAGAAAAGGTAATATGCTATACTCCTCAGCCACATCAGAAAGTAGACTAGATTCTTTGCATTTGTAATCAATCCAGGGCATAATGTTTGTTTTATCGTCATATATTGAATTGCTTTCAACATATGGACCAGGAAAAATAATCTCAGAGATGTATAAATCTGAAGCATTGCATGCTTGAGATTCACATTGATTTCTGCTGCTAGCACCACCACTCTCTTTGCTATCTAACTGTGGCACATAAAGACCACTTCCTGCAGAGTAATGAGATAAGCAAGATATGATATCGATAAACTTTACGGTGTGCATGCTCCCGCAACTGTAAGTATCAATATAAAACTGTAGTATATACCTTCATCATTGCGGAAATCTAGAGACTCTAGGATGGAAGAAAAAATTAAGGTATTGTAGTTGTTATGCTAACTAAATTTGTGGCTAATACAGAAGAAGAACATAATCCTTTTCTCCAATAGGTAAAGCACCATACACGGTAAACAATGTTGATATTCATGAGCCGAAACAAAAGAAAGCTGTGAAAAGATGACAAACAAGAGCCAGTACCTGAGTTGATGATGGCTGTGACAGGTGATTGAAGGTATTGTACAAATTCATAGCTTCAACAGTAATAAGCCAACAAAATGTTATATCATTTCAAAATTCTTAAAATTACTTTACCACATCAACACCCGTTTGCACAAGCTGCCCCCTGCTTGCTGCCAGAGCTGCTGCATATTCCTCTGCCTGAAACCCCTCTCCCAGAGCTGTCCCAGATGTCTGAGCTCTTCGCCCAGAGCTGTCCGAGATGTCTGAAGCTCATCTTCTCAAAGTACTTAATCGAGAGCAAAGAAAAGGAAAGATTCACTTCATCCTTTCTCCATCTAGCCTTAGACTTCGCTGTACTCTGCGACTGTGTTACGGGAGCCAGCGGAAGGCAAGGCGACGGCGAAGTAACCAGTGGTGTCGAAGAAGCTGGCTTCAGAAGTGGCTAGAGATGGCTAGAGTATAGTCGCCGGAAACCGCCGAGGGCTAGAACGACAGCTCTCAGCTGTATGGGGCTACGATGGTAGTGTCCGGTGCAGATTAACTCCCAGATCTGCTCGTCCTGAGCCGTCTGCTTCCATTGCCGATTCACGCACGACGTGTTAGCTGAGGTGCGCCCATCTTCCACGTGCCCAAGCACCTCGTACAACAGGTTGTCATCTAGTAGCACGGCCTCGGCTTGTAGCGCCCGCTCTTCCATTTCTTGAGTTTGAAGAAACGTGAGATAGACAAAAAAAAACAGAGAATGAAAACGTGCAAGCAATGAAGACAACAATGCATTCCAGCAATAAAAATGCACCGCCGAATCCACTACGTGAACCTCAGCCCAAGCCAGCTGCCACCCCCCCGAATCATTTTTTATTTTTTTCCAGAACCTCTTCCCTTTTCTTTTTTTTCTCACCGACGATGAACTCCCCAATCATCAACGCCTTAGCTCGATTTTTCCCACAGACGGCGCCAATTTGTTACCTCTTTTTTTGGTTCGATTGGATAACAAATGAATTTGTAGATCAAGAAAAAAAAATATGGAAGAAGCTGCGCTGCTGATCTTAGGCCATCAAAAGGAAAGAGGCGATGAATCCCTTCTAACCTACTGTTCCATTCAATTTATCCTTGCTAATGGGCTCCCATAATGGGCTTTAAAATTGAGGTTAAATGGGTAAAGGGTAATAGAAATGGGCCCAAATAACTAATTGAAAATGGGCAATGGGCCCAAAGGCGGGCCAAGGTAATGGGCCAAGGTACGATGGCCTGGTATTATCAGATCGGGTCGAGCCCATAGAATTCGGGTCCAAACCGCACCGGGACAATTATCGGGGTATCACTACCGAAAAACACAGGACAAAAACTTGTTTCCTAAGTCCTAACGTACCCACACAAGAAGTAAATATTTTTTAGTGGGGGAGAGGTGGTGTAATGGCCTAATTTTAAAGGAATTATTGATCCAAATGTTGTGTAAGTTATAAATTATAATAAATAAATAAATAATAATAATAATAATTATTATTATTATTATGATATTAATAATAATGTTAATTAAGAAGTGATAAAGCCGAAACCATTTCTGTTCCAGCTTTTTCTGTTTCACTTTCGTTTCTTCGCCTATCTTCTTCATTTCGTCTCCTTCGTTTCGTCCGTTTCATTAGCTTCGCTTCACCTCTTCTTCTCCCAACAAAGCTGATAACTCTTGTCCCTTCATCTACTCTGGATGGTATAAGGTTAGTTATTTAAATCTCTATCAACAGAAAAATCAAACCATTCCCGTATGTTTTATTTTCCCAACTCAGAAAAATTTCCAGATTTCGTTGGTTTCAATTTTTAGCTTCGAAAATCACTTCTAAATCAAAGTTGTAGCGAACATCAGAGAAGAAATCGGATTTGAGCAGAATCATAAAGAAATTGGTATGAAATTCGATTTTTAAGTTTCGAAATTACTTTCTGTTTTTGATTTTATTTGCTGTTTCGATTTTTATTTGTTATGGTTAGGTTAGTTGGATTTAAATTGCAGTTTTAGGGGTTTAATTGTCAAGAAAAACAATTTTTAAGAATTGGTTCGAAATATTTCTGGAATTTAGTTCGAAAATTTACTGAAATTATTTCTGGAATTCGAAGACTTTGTTCGAAGATAGGATTTGGGTTCGAAAATGTTTCTGAAATTTTAGTTCAAAAATGGTTAATGGATTTCATAAATTTTGTTCGAAGGTTATGATGAGTTCGAATGGTATACTGTTATTTTCAAAGATGGTGAATGGTTTTTCGAAAACAAATTGATGTTCTTACCTTAGGCATATTGAAATAACATAAGTTAGGATTATGTTAGGTTATTATAGAATCAAGTTAAATGAATATGTTTTGATAATGTTGAAATGGATAATAGGAAATCCTTGACATATGGGAGATTGTGGGAAGGTTTGTAGCTTGAACATTGTTAAGAAGCTTGGAGGTACGTAAAGGAGGTTGCATTTTCACAAATTACTTTGAGTATTTTACGTTATTTATTTTTGAAATGTTTTGAATAGTAAGCATGCAAGAATTGTTTTTGAAATATGATTTTTGATAAGAAATGTTTTTGTTGAAAAATAGAATTTTGAGTAACATTTTATTGTGTGTGAAAAACTATTTTGAAAGGCCATGTTTGTCTTGATTCGGTGAATACGATTTGAGGTTTGTGAATTGTGGACATTTTCATTTCGTTGTGTCTCGCATTGCGACGAGGATAAAAACACGCATACTTTCGGCTCGTTGGCGACGAGAATAAAGAAACGCATTTCGTTTTGCCCGAAGACAGAGGGGGTATAATATCTGTCGATACCATTACAGCGGGTATAGTCTGGAATGATATCATTGCGTCACATCCGAAATTGAGTATGCATTTGTTTCATTACAGCATGGCTATTGCTAATGGTTACTACTACATGGCTAATGTTAAGACATTATATGGTTATGATATTGTTATTCATTTTCGTTACGTTTCGTTGGTTATCTGTGCAGTTATTTCTGTTATGATTCCGTTTTGTGAAATTTAGTTCCGTTGACTGCTCGGATTAAACCATATATGTGTGAAAGTTTTTTGGATATGAAAGTATATTATTTTTCGTCACATTATGAAAAATGATGTTTTTAATATTTTTATCAAATGTTTATTATGCTTACTATAAAATGCTGCAACTTACATTTACCTGTAATGTGACATATTACAGATGGAGTTGAAGAATTAGATGATGCGGAGAATATTTAGATATGCAATGGAAGTTTAATTATGATTATGTTGAGAAGTTTATATTTTGAGGACATGAGTACTTTATTATGATTTTAGTTGTTTTTGGATATTGAGACTTCAGTTGGGTTTAGTTATTTTGATTTTATGATTTTGTTATTGTGGTTGTAGTGATCTGGTAGATCACAGGGCACAATTTTAAAGAGGAGACTCTGCCCAAATTTTTCTAAATTAAAAGTCACGGGTAACAAAATTATTAAGTCAAACATCCGATAAGAATTAAAACGTTTCCGCTAAACAAAAGTTCAAAGTGATAACAAGATTTTGAATTGAGTGAAGCTTTGTATTCAAGCAATTGAATACGGTGGGCGACCCGTCTGGGCGGGCCGTCACAGTTGGTATCAGAGCCTTAGTTTATAAGTTTGGATTAGACCTTTGTTATTTGTTTGGATTAGATCTTTGGTATAAGTTTGGGATTAGACTTTTGGACTTAAGAATGAAATTTTTAGATTTGACTATCTATCTTCTTTGTTTACGAATCATACAATAAATTTCACTTTCATTTTTAAGATTTCAAATGGCTAGAGGAAGAACCAGTAGCAATCGGAGTGGTAGCCAAGAGCAGGGCTCGAATCATGACTCAGAAGAAGGACAAAATCAGGATTTGAACCAAAATGAAGGTGGAAACCCAAACATGAATTCGGGAACAATGAATGAGGTGGACATCACAAACATATGCCGCATTATAGCTAGAGTTTTGCAGCAAAATGTTGTTGCAGCACCACCTCAGCCAGAACAACAGAGAAGGACTGAATTTGAGAGATTCCGGGCACTCCGACCACCGTACTTTGGAAACGAGACTGATCCAATGAAAGCTGAGGAATGGCTGACTAAGATTGAATAATTACTGAAAGCTATAAATATTGCCGATGGAGAAAAAGTTACAGTGGTGACTCCATTTCTGGAAGGAAATGCAAAGCACTGGTGGACTTCAGTGGAAGTAAGTGTGGAACGAAACTCCATTACCTGGACGAGTTTTAGAGAGAAATTTCTGCAACAATATTTTCCTGACGCTGTCCGAATGGCTAAAGAAGATGAATTTTTGAGGCTGAGGCAAACCGAGAATATGACTGTGCTGGAATATCTTAGGAAGTTCCAAGAGCTGGGCAGATTCTGTCCTTTGTATTTGCAGTCTGAGAACAACAAGATTACAAGGTTCAGACAAGGTCTTCGCACTGGCATCAGGCTCAAAGTAGCACCTCTCATGGATACCAAATTTGATATACTCATGGAGAGGGCATTGTTCGTGGAATCTGAACTGAGGAATCTAGAGACTCCTCAAAATCGAAAGAGAAAGCCTGAATTCAGAAACAGAGATCAGAGACCGCCAGCTCGCAGATAGATGATCGTTGAAACTAAGAAGAATGAAGTTTGTCCCAAGTGTAATCGGAGTCATACTGGGGAATGTTACTGGAACTCTGGAGGTTGCTTTAAATGTGGACCTAAAGAACATCGGATTAGAGATTGTCCCAGTTTGAAACAAACCTCAGGAACAAATCAACCACGTGGACAACAACAGCGCAATCCAACTAGATTGTATGTTGTCCGTACTGAAGAGTTCATGAGTTGATCGGAGGTAAATTTAAATTCTTGAATCAAGATGTTTACGTGTTATTTGATTCTGGCGCCTCAAATTCCTTTATCTCTGAATCTTGTGTGGAGAAACTTGATTTGCACTTCAGTCCACTGTTATATTTAATGCAAGTATTGAGTCCATTAGGAAAGACAGTCACAATTAAATATGTATGCAATGATATAACACTGATCATGGAAAGCGAAGAATTCAAAGCCAACCTGCTCATCATCAACATGAAAGAGTTTGACATAATTCTTGGAATGGATTGGTTGAGTAGTGCAAAGGCTTGCATTGACTGTTACCGAAAGATCATAACCCTACAAACGAATTTGGGTAAGGAGATCTGTTATGAAGGCGTGAGCTTGCATGAACGATTTTGTGGCAATGTCTCTGAAGTGGAAGCAAAAATAAATAAGATTTGCACGGTGAAAGAATTCTCAGATGTTTTCCCAGAGGATTTGCCAGGACTGCCACCAATTCGAAGCACGGAATTTTCTATTGATATTATTCCGGGATCAGAACCGATATCCAAGGCACCTTACAGGATGGCACCAGCATAGCTAAAAGAATTGAAAGGACAATTGAAGGAACTACAAGATAAAGGTTTCATAAGGCCTAGTGTGTCACCTTGGGGAGCACCATTACTGTTTGTAAAGAAAAAGGACGGCAGCATGAGAATGTGCATTGACTACAGGGAGTTGAATCGAATCACTGTGAAGAATAAATATCCGCTACCAAGGATTGACGATTTGTTCGATCAATTACAAGGTGCACAAATATTCTCGAAGATTGATTTGAGATCTGGGTATCATCAACTCAGAATTAAAGAGCAAGATATTCATAAAACTGCATTTCGAACCAGATACGGACATTATGAATTTCTAGTGACTCCTTTCGGACTTACTAATGCACCTGCAGCATTTATGGCATTAATGAATCACGTATTCCAAGATTTGCTCGACAAATTCATCATAGTATTCATTGATGATATATTGATTTATTCCAAATCAAAGGAAGAACATGAAGAACATTTGAAGATGACATTGGAGAGACTACGACAACATCAATTATTTGCAAAGTTCAAGAAATGTGACTTTTGGTTGGATTCTGTATCATTTCTTGGACATATCAATGATACTCAAGGAATCCGAGTAGATTCAGCAAAGATTCAAGCCATTACCAATTGGAAAGTTCCGACATCAGTAACAGAAATTCGAAGTTTTCTGGGATTGGCTGGATATTACCGAAAATTTGTGGAAGGATTTTGTTAGTTCCGGACCTTATCGATGAGATTTTAAAGATGACAAAACATTTCAGACCGGATCGATAGATATCAGTTTGACCAGATCGATCGGACAAAACAGAGCAAGATGACAAATTATTTCAGACCGGATCGATGGAAATCAGGCATACCAGATCGATCGCGCAAAACAGAGCAAGCTGATAAAGCATATCACAAATCAGACCGGATCGATGGATTCCAGACTGACTAGATCGATACTTCAGATCGATCTCAATCTTCATCAGATCAAAGCAGTCAAAGATATATAAAGGATGGCTTCTCAGTCCGAACCATCAACGATTATTTATTGTAGCATTTAATGCTGTAATTAATGCTACAAAGGATCAAAAGTCGAAGATTGCCATTAAAGGTAAGAAGACAAAGGAGAGCTTACCTGACAGTCGCCAAAAGCATACACCAGAACGGCAAGTGTCCTGAAGAAGAAGACTGTAGCTTTCTCAGAGTTTAAAAAGAGTCAAAGTTGCACATTAAGGGAAACAATGCCGTTGCTACCCTCAACTATAAAAGGATGCAACAAAAAGGAAGACAGAGACTCTTGATTCGAACTCACGCTGATCAATTGAAAAACACACAAGAAATCAACTGCACACGCTTACAAAGTTTAGAAGCTTTCGAGCTGAAGTTATTTATTTAAGCGTAATTAATTTGTAACATTTGATCATTGTAGGATCACTGTGCGCATTGTGTATTGAAAAATAGAAGTGAGCAACTTATTGTAACTGTCAGACAGAGTGTGTCTGAGCAGGTTGAGTGACTAGGAGTTTCAGACTGGTAGTGAGGTAAATCCAATCTGAATCGGGTTTGTACAACAGGATTGTATAAATCAAAGTCTTCTAGTATAAACCTTCCTTAATTGGAAAAAGGGGAGACGTAGAAGGATTACACCACCTTCGAACTTCCAGAAACATATCCTGTGTCTTATCCTTCTGCACTTAGCCATCGAGCCGTTCTTACTTTTACAAGTGCAGACCGTTTCCGCACTCACCTCTTTAGTGGTCTGTTCTGTTCAAAGAGTTGATTAAGTAACAGATTTCTTTCACTAATCCGAAAGAATTCACAAGGGATAAATTTTATAAGGAGTGTTCATTCACCCCCCCTCTAAACACTCCGGACCGATCCTAACAAGTGGTATCAGAGCAGGTCATCTTAATCAGCACAAAGACTAAGCTGATGGCATCATTCAACAAAATCCCCATGTTCTCAAAAGAAGACTATGATGACTGGAGAATCAGAATGCAAGCTCATCTGGCAGCTCAGGATGACGATATGTGGTTCGTCATCACTGATGGACCAATGAAGATTTTAAAAATTAATACAGCAGTAGCCATCTCTGATGGAGAACCACAAATGGTGGAAAAAGACAGATCCCTCTGGACGAATGAGGAAAGAAAGAAAGTAAATCTCGATAATGTGGCCAAAGACATCTTGTTCAAGACTTTGGACAAGAACATGTTCAGCAAAATCAAAATGTGCTCTACTGCCAAAGAAATTTGGGAGAAGATAGCACAGCTATGTGAAGGCAACGACCAGACCAAAGAAAACAAGTTAACCGTTGCTCTTCAAAGATTTGAGAGCATAAAGATGAAAAGTGGAGAAACTCTAAATGAGTTTGATGAAAGAGTCACCGGCATCATAAATGAACTGAATGGTCTGGGGAAGGAATACTCTAACAGAGAGATCGCTCTGAAAGTAATGAGAGCTTTGCCAAAGGAATGGGATGTTACGACCATTGCCATGAGGGAATCAAAAGATCTTAACAAGGTTGAACTTCATGATCTGTTTGCAGATCTTAAGGCCTATGAGTTTGAACTAATAAGCAGAGGTGAAGCAGAGCCATTCATCTCTCAACCAAACAAGGCCCTGGCAGCCATTCCAGACCAGATCGCTTCAACATCAGACCGATCTGCTGAACAGATGAGTAACGATGCTATGTCATTATTTATCAAGAAATTCGGTAAATTTATGTCTAAAAATAAGAGGAACTTCAAACCCTCTCATCACTATAAATCAAGAAAAGATGATACTGTTAACGATCAGGCTTGCTACAATTGTGGTAAGACCGGACATTTCATTGCAGATTGCACCAGACCGAAGAAAGAAGAACGGAAAGAGAAGCATCGTGATGATAGAAAGAAGAAGCACTACAAAGACCGCAAGAATCATGGAAAATCCCAAAAAGTCCTAGTAGCTGAAGAAGGAAACAGCAAATGGGCTCAGACAGACTCAGACTCGGAAAGCTCTGAATATTCTTCCAGCGAAAGCGAAGAAGATATTCAATGTCTTATGGCAGACGAAGAAATGAGTCAGACAGACGAGGTATATGATCTTGACTCAAATGAATTTACACGAGAAGAGCTCATGTCCGCACTGCAAGACATGGCTAATGATTATAGGATCTTAGCTGAATCATTTGAGAAGAATAAAGCCAAAATCAGTACTCAAATGGATGAGCACAACAAACCAAGCTGCTCTGAGCAGGGTGAGTGCAAAAATCTCCAGATCGAGCTGAATAAGCTGAAAATCTCTTATGATCAGCTCCATGAAGAAAATAAGAGAATTAGCACACAAAATGCTAAGTTCTCACATATATTCAAAACATGGACAAAATCCAGAACATCCTTGGAAGAATTACAAGAAGTTCAAAGAAACGTCGGTGATTTCACCTGCATAGGCTTTGACACCAAAGAATGCACCAAAGATGAATCTGAGCTGTTGCTGGTAAAGAATCAAGTCAAACAAATGACATTTGTTAAATCCAGCACAGTATATGAAACTGAAGCACCTAAGATTCAAACAGGAGTCTCTTACGAGAATCAAAATCTGAGAAAAGGAATTGGTTATGTTGACTAAGCCAAAGAAAAGGCACCAGCAAGATTTGCGTCTATCAGACCAAATCCAAAGGTGCAAGATCGAAGACAAGGAAGACAATACAATTACTATAACTCAAAACCGATTCAACGAAGATATAGACTACCTTATGAGAATCAAAGGTTTTCACAGCGCACACATTATCACACACAGCATCGAAACAGACCAGTACACAGCACACCCTACACACACAAGCCATTGAAGCTGATACAGGTGTGGGTTCCCAAAGGGCTAATCCGTTCTGGACCCAAATAGGATTGGGTACCAACAATAATTATATTTGATGACAGGTACCGAAGAAACTCGCATCAGACTGGTATTTGGACAGTGGGTGTTCCCGTCACATGACTGGAAACATCGAGCTGCTGTCTGAAGTGACAGAATGTATTGGACCCAAAATCATTTTCGGAGATAACTCAAAGGGTAAGACCGTGGGCAAGGGTAAGATTGTCCATGGTAACATTATTATCAATGATGTGCTGTTAGTTGAAAATCTGTGCTATAATCTGATAATGGTTATGCTGTAGAATTTCACAAACACACTTGCACTGTTAAATCATCAGACGGTATAACCATGCTCGTAGGAATCAGGAATGGAAACACTTATAAGATTAACTGGAATCATGCTCAACCTGATAATCCTACTTGCTTCATCGCTAACAATGATAATAAACATTGGCTGTGGCATAAGCGCTTGAATCATATCAACTTTAAGACCATTGCTAGCCTGTGTAAACATGATTTAGTTATCGGTCTGCCCAAGATCGATTTTGCTAAGGATAAGATCTGCGAAGCTTGCCAAATGCAAACAGATCAGATCATCCTTCAAAAACAAGAATGCCAAATCCTCCTCCCGCTGTTTAGAATTACTGCATATGGACTTGTTTGGTCCTATACCAATAACAAGTTTAGGGGGAATGCGGTATACTCTTGTTGTTATTGATGATTACTCACGCTTTACATGGACTATATTCTTAAGCAGTAAAGATCAGACCGGTCCGAAGTTGATCAAGCTGCTGAAACGCACTCAGAACGAGAAATCATCCAGCATAGACAGGATTCGAAGTGACAAAGGCACTGAGTTTTCAAATCAGAATCTTGAATCCTTTCTAGAAGATCATGGAATCAAGCATGAGTTTTCAGCTGCTCGTACTCCTCAACAGAATGGAGTTGCAGAACGAAGAAACAGAACGCTCAAGGAAGCAGCAAGAACAATGCTTGCTGATTCTGGAATCTCTCAAAAGTTCTGGGCAGAAGCTGTAAATACTGCTTGCTACACTCAAAACCGATCTATGATTAACAAGAAGCTGAATCTCACTCCATATGAGATATGGACTGGTAACAGACCATCTGTTTCTCACTTTCATGTATTTGGCTGTAAATGCTTCGTTCACAACAATGGTAAGAGTCATCTTACAGCATTTGAAGCTAAGTCAGATAATGGTGTATTCTTAGGATATTCAGCTATTAGCAAAGCTTATCGAGTTTTTAATAATCGAACTTTAACTGTAGAAGAATCTGTTCATGTAGTCTTTGATGAAACTTTATGTGTTGAGGGAAACAAAGAATCAATTCAAAATCAGATGGAAAATATCCATCTCGAAGCTAACAGTGATGATGAGATTGTAGCTAACAGGTCAAGAGACAATCCACCAGAACCAGAAGTACCAAACAGACCGGATCAAGGCGTTGAAGAAACTTCAGATCGAGCTGATCCGGATGCTCCTGACTCAAATATTAAAGCAGATACTGATCATGCTGTTACTGTTCATCCGACCGGACCAGACAATCCAGAGTCAAGCTATCGATGGACTAAGAAGCATCCACCTAATCTAGTGATTGGTAGACCTTCTGCACCGATCAGAACCAGAGGACAGATGATGGATGAGTTCACTCATGCTGCCTTCATCTCTACTCTGGAACCCAAGAAGATCGATGAAGCTCTGACTGACTTCAACTGGATTAAAGCAATGCAAGAAGAGCTTAATCAATTCGAACAAAATCAAGTTTGGAGTCTAACCCCCAGACCAAGCGATCTGCCTGTTATTGGAACCAGATGGGTCTTCAGAAACAAGCTAGACGCAGATGGAACTGTGGTTAGAAACAAAGCCAGACTGGTGGCACAGGGATTCAGACAAGAAGAAGGAATCGACTTCGATGAATCATTTGCACCAGTCGCCAGACTTGAAGCTATCCGAATCTTTCTTGCTTATGCTGCCTTTAAAGACTTCAAAGTATATCAGATGGACGTTAAGAGCGCCTTTCTTAATGGAAAGCTTCAGGAAGAAGTCTACATTGAGCAACCACCTGGATTTCAGAACCATTTGTATCCCAATCATGTATATCTACTGAATAAAGCAGTGTATGGTCTGAAACAAGCTCCAAGAGCTTGGTATGACACTCTATCTCAATTTCTGTTGAACCATGATTTCCAGATCGGATCAGTAGATAAAACTCTATTTAAATTCATTAAGGGGGAACATACCCTATTAGTTCAGATTTATGTTGATGACATAATCTTTGGGTCAACTAACCCCAAATTGTGCGAGAAATTTCTAAGTTAATGCAGGGACAGTTCGAGATGAGCATGATGGGAGAATTGTCATTCTTTCTGGGTCTGCAAGTAAAACAGCTCAACAATGGCATTTTCATCAATCAGACCAAGTATACCAAAGAGCTCCTCAAGAGATTTGGAATGGAAACATGCTCAACTGCATCAACTCCAATGAGTCCAACAATCAAGTTAGACAAAGATGAAGGGGGAACGGCAGTTGAAGTAACCATGTATAGAGGACTAATTGGATCGCTATTGTATCTTACATCGAGCCGGCCCGATATTATGTTTTCAGTCTGTATGTGCGCCAAATTTCAGTCAGAACCAAAGCAATCACATTTTATTGCTGCCAAGCGTATTCTGAAATATTTAAAAGGATCTCAGAACGTTGGTCTTTGGTACTCCAAAGATTCAAACTTCAGCTTGATCGGGTATTCAGACGCAGACTACGCTGGGTGTAAAATCGATCGTAAAAGCACCAGTGGAACATGTCAATTCCTAGGTGAAAGATTGATTTCTTGGTTCAGTAAGAAGCAAACATCAATTGCCACATCCACAGCTGAAGCAGAATACCTAGCCGCTGGAAGCTGTTGTGCTCAAATGCTCTGGATTCAACACCAGCTCAAAGATTATGGCATCCAAGCTGTTGACTCTCCGATATTTTGCGACAACACAAGTGCAATTGCTATAACGTATAATCCAGTTCTGCACTCTCGCACAAAGCATATTGATATACGACATCATTTTATTCGAGATCATGTTGGCAAAAAGGAAATTCGGATCGAGCACATTTCAACAGAGCAGCAGGCAGCAGACATCTTCACTAAACCGCTCCCTGAGGCTAAGTTTAATTACTTCCGTCAAATTCTTGGTTTAATTGACTTATCTTAATTAGTTTAGATGTTTTTATTCCTTTCGCACTTAAAGATTCTTTTTGTCACCACAGATCGATAATACAATGTTCAGAAAGACACAGACCGGTCCGAACTTTCAGACCGATCCTTGTCAGTCTGATTTTATCCTATGATCTGTCTGGACAATAAAAACAGCTCGGACTGATTGATCATTTTAACTAGTTGTACTTTAACCGCCTTATCTTTCTTTATCCTGACCGTTTATTTTGAATTATTTAATTCTCAGTCTTGGAGATAAAGACACGTGTCTTCTCTCTCCTATTTAGCGGGCTGAACATTTCATACTTGTTCACTTTTTACAGTTTACCGCTTTTTACCTTCTCACTCTCTTACTCTTCGCACTTTCTTTAAACTCTTTTCAAATGGCTACCATCACTCATAACTCACTCTCCGTTGAGTTTGATGACATTTACAGGACAGAAGATGCTGCGATGGTGTCCATTTTTAGAGCCCTGGAATCATCTGGTTTAAGGAACTTCTTGGAATGCGGAACAGTTGTTTATGAATCAGAAATCCGCGAGCTGTTCGCCAACGCCGTCTCCCGGAAGACCTCCATTTCTACTACTGTTCAGGGCAAATCTTTCGAGATCTCGCCAACAACGATGGCCAAGACCTTTGGCCTCCCCAGTTCCGGACTGACAGAGTTCGGACAGACTCCTCAAGCGTCACTCTTAGATCTTCAGGGGAAGATTTCTATTTCTGGCCACCGATTGCAACCCTCCTTTAAGAAGAAGGAGATGCTCTTCCATTTCCAGGTGCTGTGCGAAGTGGTAGGCAAGCCACTATTGGGTAAAGCAGGAAGCTTCGATGCTGTAACCGCCGAAAAGTTCAGGGCCATGGCGGCTATTGTATCCGGGCAGAAGATAAACTGGTCCATCATTTTGTTTGGAGTACTGCTGGGAACGGTGATTGCATCCAAGCACGCCGTATGTTTTGCTGTTCCTCTCAGCAAGCTCTTGGAGTCCTTAGGCCTCGAGCTGAGCAAGCCGTCTGCTCTCCGTCCCTTTAAGATCCTTAACTCCAAAGGGATTGCACTGCTGAAATCCAAGAGTGCTCCGCCTACTCCTGCTACTCTGGCTGCAGTCAAGGTTGAGCAGGACGAGGAACCAGTTGCTGTGCGCAAACCTCGGGTCAAGCGGAAGCTGACCATTCAGACTGACTCAGAAGCCACCCAGTCTGCTCACTCATCACCAACCAAGCCACTTCCCAAAAAGCCCCGAACCCAGATTACCAAACCAGCTAAATCTCTACCTCCACCCATACTACCACCCTCTAAAGCAACCCCTGCCCCTCAACCTTCCACCCAGCTTTCACAAGCTTCAACCCCTGCACCCAAAGTCACCCTTAGTATTCCCTCTGCCAATCCCGTGGTCAAAGGGATAGTCATCACTGAGTTGGGAGACTATACCCAATCAGGGATTAAGTCCCCTTCCTCCACCGGCAAGGGAAAAGCCATTCTAACCGAACCCCTCTCTACTAAACCCAAATCTGCAGCGCAGACTGCTATCGACATCGCCATGGAGGATGTTGATGAGAAGCTACAGGAACTCATTGTGGTTTTTGATGAATATGTCCAATACCGGACTATCAACCACATTGAGTTGTTCTACGGTAAGTTGCACAGATTGAAGAAAATGGAAGATGAAGTTCTGAAAGGCACAGAGACTGATGATGTTCGACTTGCCGTGCAGCGCAAAGACTTATTTACGGCTATTCACAGATTCAGGCTGGCCAATCTGCTTCTAGTTGCCAAAAAGAAGAACTTCGATCCGCTTGCTCCTACTGCCAGAGATGATGGAGCTGTAATTGCTCAACTCGAGATGGATGTTCACGCTCTTCACTTGGCTGTCCGTTTTCAACGACAGAAGCTTAGTATCTCCACTCCCACAACCAGCCCGAATCATCCCTCTGCAAGCAAGACTATGGCAGAACCCTTCATTGAGGTTATTCCTTCTGTCATAGCAGATCAGACTGCAGAGCACATAGCAGATCAGACTGCAGAGCTCATACCAGATCAGCCTGCAGAGCACGTACCAGACCAGACAGCGGAGCAGCCATTGTCTAATGCTCCGTCTGCAACAGATGATGAACCAATGAATGTTCTGTTGGACTCTCCGACAACATCTATTCCATTGAAGTCATCAGCCTCCCGTGCACAACCCAGTCCAGCTGAAGCATGTGCAACAACTGACGTACCAGACCTCATCGATCCGGATTTCGTGGTATCTACAGTGGTTGCAGCTCTCCAAGTTGAGGAACCTCCCAGTCCTCACTCTCCTCCGGGAACATCAGATGAAGATTTGGCCTTCATTCAAGGTTTTTCTTCGGATCTGGTCACTCTGATCCGATCCGAAAGTTATCAAGCTGCCATTTCTTCCATCGTGCCGATTGCTGAAGAAGATGACCATACCATGTCATCATCAGATCACTCTCCCAGCAAGCTATCTGATGCACCTCCATCCCTGGCACGGACTATCCAGCACTTCTCTGATACCTTTCTGTCCTTGACTCAACGCATTTTAGAAGTTCATCAAGGTCAGAGGGTCACAGCCTTGGATTTTGCTTCCTTCAAAGAGAAGATGAATGCCAGTATCGGAAGCCTTCAGCGCGGCATAAACGATCTGTTTTCTCAACAGGCCTCTTACAAGAACAGCCTGACAAAAGAGCAGATCGAGCTAGCCACTGAAGTCAGAGCATCTGTTGCCAATTCCCTCCGCGCTCAAGACGTTCGTCTTGACGCTATCAGCGCGCAGCTAGCACAAGTTGTCGACTTTCTTCAAGAGATTGCTGCTGACAAAAAGGGGGAAAAGAAGACAGACTTCAGGCCGCCTTCTAGAAAATAATATTCTCAGACTATGTATTTTAGGATTTTCTTGGTGATCAATAAAATCCTCATTTTATCAAGACTGTGTTCATTTATTTTGAACCTCTTCATTAATAAAGATTTAATCGATCCAACTTAATAAAGTTCATTTATTTTGAACAAAGAAGTAATCGATCCGAAAGCATTCGCTTCAGAGCTCTTATCAAGACTGGTTAAAAAGACTTAGAAGCTAGGTTTTGTCATCATCAAAAAGGGGGAATTTGTTAGTTCCGGACCTTATCGATGAGATTTTAAAGATGACAAAACATTTCAGACCGGATCGATAGATATCAGTTTGACCAGATCGATCGGACAAAACAGAGCAAGATGACAAATTATTTCAGACCGGATCGATGGAAATCAGGCATACCAGATCGATCGCGCAAAACAGAGCAAGCTGATAAAGCATATCACAAATCAGACCGGATCGATGGATTCCAGACTGACTAGATCGATACTTCAGATCGATCTCAATCTTCATCAGATCAAAGCAGTCAAAGATACATAAAGGATGGCTTCTCAGTCCGAACCATCAACGGTTATTTATTGTAGCATTTAATGCTGTAATTAATGCTACAAAGGATCAAAAGTCGAAGATTGCCATTAAAGGTAAGAAGACAAAGGAGAGCTTACCTGACAGTCGCCAAAAGCATACACCAGAACGGCAAGTGTCCTGAAGAAGAAGACTGTAGCTTTCTCAGAGTTTAAAAAGAGTCAAAGTTGCACATTAAGGGAAACAATGCCGTTGCTACCCTCAACTATAAAAGGATGCAACAAAAAGGAAGACAGAGACTCTTGATTCGAACTCACGCTGATCAATTGAAAAACACACAAGAAAGCAACTGCACACGCTTACAAAGTTTAGAAGCTTTCGAGCTGAAGTTATTTATTTAAGCGCAATTAATTTGTAACATTTGATCATTGTAGGATCATTGTGCGCATTGTGTATTGAAAAATAGAAGTGAGCAACTTATTGTAACTGTCAGACAGAGTGTGTCTGAGCAGGTTGAGTGACTAGGAGTTTCAGACTGGTAGTGAGGTAAATCCAATCTGAATCGGGTTTGTACAACAGGATTGTATAAATCAAAGTCTTCTAGTATAAACCTTCCTTAATTGGAAGAAGGGGAGACGTAGAAGGATTACACCACCTTCGAACTTCCAGAAACATATCCTGTGTCTTATCCTTCTGCACTTAGCCATCGAGCCGTTCTTACTTTTACAAGAGCAGACCGTTTCCGCACTCACCTCTTTAGTGGTCTGTTCTGTTCAAAGAGTTGATTAAGTAACAGATTTCTTTCACTAATCCGAAAGAATTCACAAGGGATAAATTTTATAAGGAGTGTTCATTCACCCCCCCCTCTAAACACTCCGGACCGATCCTAACAGATTTTCTCGAATTGCATTACCCCTTACAAAGTTAACTAGAAAGGGAGTAAAGTTTGAATGGGATTCTAAATGTCAGGCAAGTTTTGAGAAGTTGAAAGATTTACTTGTGTCGGCACCAATTCATACACTGCCTGATGGACATGAAGGATTTTGTATCTAGAGCGATGCATCAAAGGAGGGGTTAGGTTGTGTGCTTATGCAAAATGGAAAAGTGATTGCATATGCTTCACGACAGTTGAAAGAACACGAAATAAGGTACCCCACTCATGATTTGGAACTGGCAGCAGTGGTTTTTGCACTGAAGTTATGGCGACACTACTTGTACGGAACCACATGTGATATCTACACTGATCACAAGAGCTTAAAGTATATTTTTACTCAAAAGGAGTTGAATATGAGACAGAGAAGATGGATAGAGCTGATCAAGGACTATGATGTGAAATTGCACTACCATCCTGGAAAGAGTAATGCGGTAGCAGATGCATTAAGCAGGAAGAGTTATGGATCAATGCTATTGACTACGCAATAGAAACTCATTGACGAGATGTCAAAGTTAAATCTGAATGTCGAATCAAGAGATGACCAAAATGGGACGACGATATTGTGTAATCTCATGGTGCAACCTGGTCTTATTCTCAGGATTAAGGAAGCACAATCAAAGGATCATATGTGGCAGACTTTCTTACAAAGAGCTCAATCAAATCAAGAAAGTTTTAAAATGCATGAAGATGGGACTTTGAGATTCAATGATAGACTATTCGTTCCAGCTGTATCAACACTCAGGGGCGAAGTCTTACAAGATTCACATCAGACAATATTGGAAATGCATCCAGGACAGAATAAAATGTATCAAGATATGAAGCAATTATTTTGGTGGCCAGGAATGAAACAAGATGTTGTGAAGTTTGTGTCCAAGTGTTTAGTGTGTCAACAAGTGAAAGTTGGAAGACAAAAGCCAGCAGGAACACTGAGAAACTTGGAGATACCAAACTGGAAATGGGAGCATATTACTATGGATTTTGTGACCGGATTACCCAAAACTACGACACAAAAGGATTCAGTTTGGGTTATTGTTGATCGACTTACTAAGTGTGCTCACTTTATACCGATGAAGAAGACTACATCAATGAATGATTTAGCAAGGCTTTACATTGATCAAGTGGTGTGTTTGCACGGGATACCTGTCAGTATCATATCAGATCGAGATGCTCGATTCACATCTCAATTCTGGAAGAGTTTACAATCTGTGTTGGGAACGAATTTGAAATACATCACAGCTTTCCTCCACAGATGGACGGACAGTCTGAGAGAACGATTCAGATTCTCGAGGATTTACTTAGAACATGTATTTTGGATTTTCAAGGACAGTGGGATCGTCATCTGAAACTGGCAGAGTTTGTGTACAATAACAGTTATCAATCCAGTATTCAAATGGCACCATTCGAAGCTTTGTATGGGAGGAAATGTCGAACACCACAGTGTTGGTTTGATGTTGGAGAGAAAGTACTGGAAGGACCAGAGTTGATCAAACTCACGAATGAAAATGTTTCCATCATTAAACAGAGATTACTTACAGCACAGAGTCGACAGAAAAGTTGGGCTGATATTCGCAGACGAGATTTAGAATTTCAGCAAGGGGATAAGGTATACTTGAAAGTCTCACCATTCAGAGGAGTATTGAGGTTTGGTAAACATGGGAAGTTAAGTCCGAGATTCATAGGACCATATGAAATTCTGGAAAGAATAGGAACTTTGGCTTATCGACTTGCTCTACCTCCGGAACTAGATCGAGTACATAATGTATTTCACGTCTCGATGCTCAGGAAGTATGTTCCAGATGAAAGTCATGTGCTTAAGGCAACAGAGATTGAGATATCCAAGGAGTGTACATATTCAGAATATCCTATCAAGATACTCGACCGTCAAGAGAGAATTCTACGAACTAAGACAATTCCCTTTGTAAAGGTTCAATGGAGCAATCACTCACCTGATGAAGCGACATGGGAAAAAGAAGAAGAACTATATGCTAAGTATCCAGATATAAAACGTGATACAAGTTTCGAGGACGAAACTTTTTAGAAGGTATGGAGATTGTAATGGCCTAATTTTAAAGGAATTATTGATCCAAATGTTGTGTAAATTATAAATTATAATAAATAAATAAATAATAATAATAATAATATAATAATAATAATTATGATATTAATAATAATGTTAATTAAGAAGTGATAAAGCCGAAACCATTTCTGTTCCAGCCTTTTCTGTTTCACTTTCGTTTCTTCGCCTATCTTCTTCATTTCGTCTCCTTCGTTTCGTCCGTTTCATTAGCTTCGCTTCGCCTCTTCTTCTCCCAACAAAGCTGATAACTCTTGTCCCTTCATCTACTCTGGATGGTATAAGGTTAGTTATTTAAATCTCTATCAGCAGATAAACCAAACCATTACCGTATGTTTTATTTTCCCAACTCAGAAAAATTTCCAGATTTCGTTGGTTTCGATTTTTAGCTTTGGAAATCACTTTTAAATCAGAGTTGTAGCGAACATCAGAGAAGAAATCGGATTTGAGCAGAATCATAAAGAAATTGGTATGAAATTCGATTTTTAAGTTTCGAAATTATTTTCTGTTTTCGATTTTATTTGCTGTTTCGATTTTTATTTGTTATGGTTAGGTTAGTTGGATTTAAATTGAAGTTTTAGGGGTTTAATTGTCAAGAAAAACAATTTTTAAGAATTGGTTTGAAATATTTCTAGAATTTAGTTCGAAAATTTACTGAAATTATTTCTGGAATTCGAAGACTTTGTTCGAAGATAGGATTTGGGTTCGAAAATGTTTCTGAAATTTTAGTTCAAAAATGGTTAATGGATTTCATAAATTTTGTTCGAAAGTTATGATGAGTTTGAATGGTATACTGTTATTTTCAAAGATGGTGAATGGTTTTTCGAAAACAAATTGATGTTCTTACCTTAAGCATATTGAAATAACATAAGTTAGGATTATGTTAGGTTATTATAGAATCAAATTAAATGAATTTGGTTTTGATAATGTTGAAATGGATAATAGAAAATCCTTGACATATCGGAGATTGTGGGAAGGTTTGTAGCTTGAACATTGTTAAGAAGCTTGGAGGTACGTAAAAGGAGGTCGCATTTTCACAAATTACTTTGAGTATTTTACGTTATTTATTTTTGAAATGTTTTGAATAGTAAGCATGCAAGAATTGTTTTTGAAATATGATTTTTGATAAGAAATGTATTTTGTTGAAAATAGAATTTTGAGTAACATTTTATTGTGTGTGAAAAACTATTTTGAAAGGCCATGTTTGTCTTGATTCGGTGAATACGATTTGAGGTTTGTGAACTGTGGACATTTTCGTTTCGTTGTGTCTCGCATTGCGACGAGGATAAAAACGCGCTTACTTTCGGCTCGTTGGCGACGAGAATAAAGAAACGCATTTCGTTTTGCCCGAAGACAGAGGGGGTATAATATCTGTCGATACCCTTCCAGCGGGTATAGTATGGAATGATATCATTGTGTCACATCCGAAATTGAGTATGCACTTGTTTCGTTACAGCATGGCTATTGCTAATGGTTACTACTACATGGCTAATGTTAAGACATTATATGGTTATGATATGTTATTCATTTCCGTTACGTTTCGTTGGTTATCTGTGCAGTTATTTCTGTTATGATTCCGTTTTGTGAAATTTAGTTCCGTTGACTGCTCGGATTAAACCATATATGTGTGAAAGTTATTTTGGATATGAAAGTATATTATTTTTCGTCACATTATGAAAAATGATGTTTTTAATATTTTTATCAAATGTTTATTATGCTTACTATAAAATGTTGCAACTTATCTTTACCTGTAATGTGACATATTACAGATGGAGTTGAAGATTTAGATGATGCGGAGAATATTTAGATATGCAATGGAAGTTTAATTATTATTATGTTGAGAAGTTTATATTTTGAGGACATGAGTACTTTATTATGATTTTAGTTGTTTTTGGATATTGAGACTTCAGTTGGGTTTAGTTATTTTGATTTTATGATTTTGTTATTGTGGTTGTAGTGATCTGGTAGATCACAGAGCACAATTTTTAAGAGGAGACTCTGCCCAAATTTTTCTAAATTAAAAGTCACGGGTAACAAAATGTTTACGTGTTATTTGATTCTGGCGCCTCAAATTCTTTTATCTCTGAATCTTGTGTGGAGAAACTTGATTTGCACTTCATTCCACTGTTATATTTAATGCAAGTTGAGTCCATTAGGAAAGACAGTCACAATTAAATATGTATGCAATGATGTAACACTGATCATGGAAAGCAAAGAATTCAAAGCCAACCTGCTCATCATCAACATTAAAGAGTTTGACATAATTCTTGGAATGGATTGGTTGAGTAGTGCAAAGGCTTGCATTGACTGTTACCGAAAGATCATAACCCTACAAACGAATTTGGGTAAGGAGATCTGTTATGAAGGCGTGAGCTTGCATGAACGATTTTGTGGCAATGTCTCTGAAGTGGAAGCAAAAATAAATAAGATTTGCACGGTGAAAGAATTCTCAGATGTTTTCCCAGAGGATTTGCCAGGACTGCCACCAATTCGAAGCACGGAATTTTCTATTGATATTATTCCGGGATCAGAACCGAGATCCAAGGCACCTTACAGGATGGCACCAGCAGAGCTAAAAGAATTGAAAGGACAATTGAAGGAACTACAAGATAAAGGTTTCATAAGGCCTAGTGTGTCACCTTGGGGAGCACCGGTACTGTTGGTAAAGAAAAAGGACGGCAGCATGAGAATGTGCATTGACTACAGGGAGTTGAATCGAATCACTGTGAAGAATAAATATCCGCTACCAAGGATTGACGATTTGTTCGATCAATTACAAGGTGCACAAATATTCTCTAAGATTGATTTGAGATCTGGGTATCATCAACTCAGAATTAAAGAGGAAGATATTCATAAAACTGCATTTCGAACCAGATACGGACATTATGAATTTCTAGTGACGCCTTTCGGAATTACTAATGTACCTGCAGCATTTATGGCATTAATGAATCACATATTCCGAGAATGGCTCGACAAATTCATCATAGTATTCATTGATGATATATTGATTTATTCCAAATCAAAGGAAGAACATGAAGAACATTTGAAGATGACATTGGAGAGACTACGACAACATCAATTATTTGCAAAGTTCAAGAAATGTGACTTTTGGTTGGATTCTGTATCATTTCTTGGACACATCAATGATACTCAAGGAATCCGAGTAGATTGAGCAAAGATTCAAGCCATTACCAATTGGAAAGTTCCGACATCAGTAACAGAAATTCGAAGTTTTCTGGGATTGGCTGGATATTACCGAAAATTTGTAGAAGGATTTTCTCGAATTGCATTACCCCTTACAAAGTTAACTAGAAGGGAGTAAAGTTTGAATGGGATTCTAAATGTCAGGCAAGTTTTGAGAAGTTGAAAGATTTACTTGTGTCGGCACCAATTCTTACACTGCCTGATGGACATGAAGGATTTTGTATCTACAGCGATGCATCAAAGGAGGGGTTAGGCTGTGTGCTTATGCAAAATGGAAAAGTGATTGCATATGCTTCACGACAGTTGAAAGAACACGAAATAAGGTACCCCACTCATGATTTGGAACTGACAGCAGTGGTTTTTGCACTGAAGTTATGACGACACTACTTGTACGGAACCACATGTGATATCTACACTGATCACAAGGGCTTAAAGTATATTTTTACTCAAAAGGAGTTGAATATGAGACAGAGAAGATGGATAGAGCTGATCAAGGACTATGATGTGAAATTGCACTACCATCCTGGAAAGAGTAATGCGGTAGCAGATGCATTAAGCAGGAAGAGTTATGGATCAATGCTATTGACTACGCAATAGAAACTCATTGACGAGATGTCAAAGTTAAATCTGAATGTCGAATCAAGAGATGACCAAAATGGGACGACGATATTGTGTAATCTCATGGTGCAACCTGATCTTATTGATTAAGGAAGCACAATCAAAGGATCATATGTGGCAGACTTTCTTACAAATAGCTCAATCAAATCAAGAAAGTTTTAAAATGCATGAAGATGGGACTTTGAGATTCAATGATAGACTATTCGTTCCAGCTGTATCAACACTCAGGGGCGAAGTCTTACAAGATTCACATCAGACAATATTGGCAATGTATCCAGGACAGAATAAAAGGTATCAAGATATGAAGCAATTATTTTGGTGGCCAGGAATGAAACAAGATGTTGTGAAGTTTGTGTCCAAGTGTTTAGTGTGTCAACAAGTGAAAGTTGGAAGACAAAAGCCAGCAGGAACACTGAGAAACTTGGAGATACCAAACTGGAAATGGGAGCATATTACTATGGATTTTGTGACCGGATTACCCAAACTACGACACAAAAGGATTCAGTTTGGGTTATTGTTGATCGACTTACTAAATGTGCTCACTTTATACCGATGAAGAAGACTACATCAATGAATGATTTAGCAAGGCTTTACATTGATCAAGTGGTGTGTTTGCACGGGATACCTGTCAGTATCATATCAGATCGAGATGCTCGATTCACATCTCAATTCTGGAAGAGTTTACAATCTGTGTTGGGAACGAATTTGAAATACATCACAGCTTTCCTCCACAGATGGACGGACAGTCTGAGAGAACGATTCAGATTCTCGAGGATTTACTTAGAACATGTATTTTGGATTTTCAAGGACAGTGGGATCGTCATCTGAAACTGGCAGAGTTTGTGTACAATAACAGTTATCAATCCAGTATTCAAATGGCACCATTCGAAGCTTTGTATGGGAGGAAATGTCGAACACCACAGTGTTGGTTTGATGTTGGAGAGAAAGTACTGGAAGGACCAGAGTTGATCAAACTCACGAATGAAAATGTTTCCATCATTAAACAGAGATTACTTACAGCACAGAGTCGACAGAAAAGTTGGGCTGATATTCGCAGACGAGATTTAGAATTTCAGCAAGGGGATAAGGTATACTTGAAAGTCTCACCATTCAGAGGAGTAATGAGGTTTGGTAAACATGGGAAGTTAAGTCCGAGATTCATAGGACCATATGAAATTCTGGAAAGAATAGGAACTTTGGCTTATCGACTTGCTCTACCTCCGGAACTAGATCGAGTACATAATGTATTTCACGTCTCGATGCTCAGGAAGTATGTTCCAGATGAAAGTCATGTGCTTAAGGCAACAGAGATTGAGATATCCAAGGAGTGTACATATTCAGAATATCCTATCAAGATACTCGACCGTCAAGAGAGAATTCTACGAACTAAGATAATTCCCTTTGTAAAGGTTCAATGGAGCAATCACTCACCTGATAAAGCGACATGGGAAAAAGAAGAAGAACTATATGCTAAGTATCCAGATATAAAACGTGATACAAGTTTCGAGGACGAAACTTTTAAGAAGGTATGGAGATTGTAATGGCCTAATTTTAAAGGAATTATTGATCCAAATGTTGTGTAAATTATAAATTATAATAAATAAATAAATAATAATAATAATAATAATTATTATTATTATTATTATTATTATGATATTAATAATAATGTTAATTAAGAAGTGATAAAGCCGAAACCATTTCTGTTCCAGCCTTTTCTGTTTCACTTTCGTTTCTTCGCCTATCTTCTTCATTTCGTCTCCTTCGTTTCGTCCGTTTCATTAGCTTCGCTTCGCCTCTTCTTCTCCCAACAAAGCTGATAACTCTTGTCCCTTCATCTACTCTGGATGGTATAAGGTTAGTTATTTAAATCTCTATCAGCAGATAAACCAAACCATTACCGTATGTTTTATTTTCCCAACTCAGAAAAATTTCCAGATTTCGTTGGTTTCGATTTTTAGCTTTGGAAATCACTTTTAAATCAGAGTTGTAGTGAACATCAGAGAAGAAATCGGATTTGAGCAGAATCATAAAGAAATTGGTATAAAATTCGATTTTTAAGTTTCGAAATTATTTTTTGTTTTCGATTTTATTTGCTGTTTCGATTTTTATTTGTTATGGTTAGGTTAGTTGGATTTAAATTGAAGTTTTAGGGGTTTAATTGTCAAGAAAAACAATTTTTAAGAATTGGTTCGAAATATTTCTAGAATTTAGTTCGAAAATTTACTGAAATTATTTCTGGAATTCGAAGACTTTGTTCGAAGATAGGATTTGGGTTCGAAAATGTTTCTGAAATTTTAGTTCAAAAATGGTTAATGGATTTCATAAATTTTGTTCGAAGATTATGATGAGTTTGAATGGTATACTGTTATTTTCAAAGATGGTGAATGGTTTTTCGAAAACAAATTGATGTTCTTACCTTAAGCATATTGAAATAACATAAGTTAGGATTATGTTAGGTTATTATAGAATCAAATTAAATGAATTTGGTTTTGATAATGTTGAAATGGATAATAGGAAATCCTTGACATATCAGAGATTGTGGGAAGGTTCGTAGCTTGAACATTGTTAAGAAGCTTGGAGGTATGTAAAGGAGGTCGCATTTTCACAAATTACTTTGAGTATTTTACGTTATTTATTTTTGAAATGTTTTGAATAGTAAGCATGCAAGAATTGTTTTTGAAATATGATTTTTGATAAGAAATGTATTTTGTTGAAAATAGAATTTTGAGTGACATTTTATTGTGTGTGAAAAACTATTTTGAAAGGCCATGTTTGTCTTGATTCGGTGAATACGATTTGAGGTTTGTGAACTGTGGACATTTTCGTTTCGTTGTGTCTCGCATTGCGACGAGGATAAAAACGCGCTTACTTTCGGCTCGTTGGCGACGAGAATAAAGAAACGCATTTCGTTTTGCCCGAAGACAGAGGGGGTATAATATCTGTCGATACCCTTCCAGCGGGTATAGTCTGGAATGATATCATTATGTCACATCCGAAATTGAGTATGCACTTGTTTCATTACAGCATGGCTATTGCTAATGGTTACTACTACATGGCTAATGTTAAGACATTATATGGTTATGATATTGTTATTCATTTTCGTTACGTTTCGTTGGTTATCTGTGCAGTTATTTCTGTTATGATTCCGTTTTGTGAAATTTAGTTCCGTTGACTGCTCGGATTAAACCATATATGTGTGAAAGTTATTTTGGATATGAAAGTATATTATTTTTCGTCACATTATGAAAAATGATGTTTTTAATATTTTATCAAATGTTTATTATGCTTACTATAAAATGTTGCAACTTATCTTTACCTGTAATGTGACATATTACAGATGGAGTTGAAGATTTAGATGATGCGGAGAATATTTAGATATGCAATGGAAGTTTAATTATTATTATGTTGAGAAGTTTATATTTTGAGGACATGAGTACTTTATTATGATTTTAGTTGTTTTTGGATATTGAGACTTCAGTTGGGTTTAGTTATTTGATTTTATGATTTTGTTATTTTGGTTGTAGTGATCTGGTAGATCACAGGGCACAATTTTTAAGAGGAGACTCTGCCCAAATTTTTCTAAATTAAAAGTCACGGGCAAAAAAATTATTAAGTCAAACATCCGATAAGAATTAAACGTTTCCGCTAAACAAAAGTTCAAAGTGATAACAAGATTTTGAATTGAGTGAAGCCTTGTATTCAAACAATTGAATACGGCGGGCGACCCGTCTGGGCGGGCCGTCACAGGTGGTGGCTAACTAACTAATGAAAATAGGAATTCTAGGAGTCTTTGATAGAAGGCCACAGCTGGATTCTATGATCCTTAACCGCATCCTTGATCTTGAAGCTTTGCATCTTTTGCCCATCATAAATAAATCAAAGGGTTGGATTTTACGAGACTCCATCCCCACTTTTCTTGTCATCACGCTTTCCCACTCTTCGCCGCCCACGTCTTTGTGAAGAGCCACTTCCAGATTTGTGAGGAACTGGCAGCCCATAATCAGAAGGTATATGATGCCCAGGAACCCAAGCAGGGAACCCAACAGCAGGGATTCTGCAGAATTCACCATTTGAAATTAAACATCAGTACTATGAAAAGAGGGTCAATGAACAGATAAATTTGTACAAAAATGAACTGATGGACTTAGGCAGTGCAACACCACCTTCAACATAGAACCCACAAATCATATGGTTTAGTATACTATCAAACTACGAAAATCTAATGCATTGGTATTACGGAACAGGCTCGTTGTGATAAGCAAATATGATAGTGCTTTAGAAATCAGAGTAAAAGAAAGAAAAGAGTAAATAACATTCAGGCAAAGAGCAAGATAAACAGTAAACATAAATTAATAATTTTAACACATATAATTAATGGAGCACATAAAACTATTATGTTCTATCAGTATCATAATATAATTAGGAAAATCATACGGTGAGAATTTAAAGTCCTCACCCAACAAGAGCACAGCAGACTCCTGCTTGTTCATGGAAGCATCAAATGCCTTACTATTGTGCAAGGAAAGCCGTAATGCTTGATTATCAGCATTCTGCTTCATAGTACTTACTCTTCAATTCAAGATCCCTCAGGTACATCTTCTTCCTATGCGAGACACTATGCTCTAACGCCTAGCTTTGCCTTGAGCTTAAACGCAGGTTGAGCTTTAACGCGCGCTATGCGAGCTTTTAATAACTACGACGGCACCTAAATCAATGTTTGCACAGATAAATGACAATAATCACACGGTTCATTAATCAAGGAAACACCAATCCACGCAATGATTTCTTTTTTTAAAAAAAAAAAAAAAATCTAAATCAGAAAACGAAGGAGAGGCAAACATATTCAGGCCGATAAAGAAAAGTAATACCTTTTTCGTTTTTTGTCAACGGGATTGTCAGTTTCTTCGGAATCACCACCTTTATTCTCATTGATCTTCTTACAAGTTTTCTCATGGGAGCTATCCTCCTCTCTCTCTTCTTCTTGCGCCTCAACTACCACCGAGTCAGGGCTAGCTGACGAATTGTTTTTCCCATGGGAGTTGTCCTGTCTCTCTTCGTCTTGCTCCCCAACCGCCATAGAGTCAGGGCTGGAGGACGAATCATTAGAGATATCAGAGCCTATCCAGGACTCATGCGGCGAATCCAAAAGCAAGTCCGAGAAAAACTCATCGGTCAAAGCATCGTGGTGTTCTTCCACTACTCTATTGGAATTGGACTCGTCACTCATAAGGTATTGCTCGATGTCATCGATCGACAAAAAAGAATCCATACCATCTGCGGCGGCGTAGGCGGCGGGATCGTCCAAGAAATCGGAACCCAACTCATCTGTGACATTATCTAACAAATTTTCCCACTCAATTACCTCATTATCTGTAACTCCGCTATCGATCATAGCCGCTGAACCAGAGGGAAGACTAATTATCTGAAATCAAGAATTCGAACATGAATCGAAATTAGGCGTTGGAGTTTATAGTGGAAGGGGGAGTTTGGGCAATTGCGTGGTCGTTTTCACTTGCTTCCCTGTTAAGGACACGAGGAAGGCGGACGGATTATCCGAGCCGTAGATCGTGTAACTGTGGACCACATGCTCCGTAATGTATATGATAATGTCTTTCCTCAAAAACAACATCATTCAACCAATCAAAATTCAACAATTCAGTGGATTAAGTGGGAAAAGAAAAGTGATTTGGCGGAAGATTCCTAGGGTTTGCGGGGGTGTGGCCTGTGGGGAAAAGGGTGGAGTTACTAGAGGTTTCAATGGAGGGATGAGGGTTTCTAGAAAGATTATATTAAGTTTGGGACTTTCTAGAGTCTAGTGTAGAGCGTTCTTAGATTAATTAATCAATTAAAATGCCATTTAGAGAAAAAATATAATTTTAGAGAAACATATTATTAATTAAAAATTACATGTACCCATGTCGATGTTTATCGTCTAGTTCTAAAAATTCAATATAACAAATTCTTATTTTACTTGTTGTAGGGGGAAGGGGTGTAAAGAAAAAAAAACCACCCGTGTTAACTTTCGAAAAAAAACTGCAATTGAAGAATTAAACAATCAACATTATGTGGGTGTGTTGAGTTTTAGAAACCTGAATATTATTGTTTTGATGTTAACAAAACTTGTTATTATGTTGTTAATATATTTTATCAATTGCGCAGTTCATATATGATATTTTAGAGCTTGATGAATTTGTGAGAAAATGACTTGAAGCTATGATGCTGAAATGCTGAAATGAGAATTCAATATTCAGTAGATCTCGAGCGCTGCTGACTAAACCGATCATCTCTCATAGATCGAACATCAAAACGATGTGATTCCAAAGGGGTTGGATAGCCAACTCAATTTACTACAAGTAGTATTTCAAGCCAGCAGGCCTGATTTGAAGGTTTACATGATGAAAACATGTCTACAATAGTCTGCTGGTGCAAAGCTGAAACAACAACAGACATATTGTAGCAACTTCAGTGTATTGGCCATAAATCTCAGCTCGCTTTATCGGAATTGATCGATTCAGCATGGGTTGGAAAGATAAGACAAAGATCTACAAGTTATCTACAGAAGTCAAAGCCTGAATCGGATACTAAAATGGAGAAAAATCATCTGCAAGTTTCGAGTTCTGCTAAGTATTGTCTCGTATTTCGAGCATAACTCTCTCACAGGAACTCGAAATTGAGTGATTCTTGAGTCCATGGAAAGTTAAACGAAAGGGCTATAACTTTCATGTTTATCACTTTGCTCAGAAATTAACGAATCAAGAGCTATAGAACAGAACGTCAGACTTTGGACAACAATGTTGGTAGCAAATTTCAACCTTGAGCAGTAGACCTTCGACCAGCATGCCACGAAGCTTCAACCATCAGTGTACCTTGATTAGGGTTTCATAAAATGGACTTAGTTGAAAGAAGTTTATTATAATACGTATTTAGTTGTTAAGAAAATATTTTGGATAATTTAGGTGAAAGAATTTTTAAGATGTTGTAACTTCTTGTAATTTTCTCATTAATTAATACTAGCGGATAACGCACATGCATTGCGTGTGTAATAAAATACAAGAATATTATTTTTACCCTCTCTACAAATTATTTGTGAGTATGAGTAACTTTGGTCCAGCAACACTTGAGAAATTGAAGGAGATCATCGACAATATTGAGGGCACATCCAACAATTCAATATACATAGCAATCCATATACCCATTATGTTTTACAACACTACATGAACTGAGCTTTTGAACCCATGATCAGTGTTGAGATGAGAAATTGAAAATTACTTTTAAATTCTTTAAGACACTAGGCAAAGCAACCATCTGGAGGGATATTAAGGTTTCTTATCTGAAACCTGCTTTATAGAAAGGAAACAAACATTTTATGAAACATGTAATAGGTACAAGTAAAGGAGTTAACAATAGAAAATTAATTCAATCCAATTCTGATCTGATTTAAGTGGAGAGAAGTCGAACCAAGTATAACCACTTAACAAAATATATTTTACCTATTGTGGTTGAATTTCATCAATGTTCATGGATATTCAAGAGCGAGGATCTGATGTTATAGATACAGCTCATTCTAGCGATCGTAGTTTTCCATATGCATAAATACTTTTGTCATATGAATACATAAATGTTGACTTTTTATTGAAATTTTTAACACTCTCTATCCATCCCAACAACCACATTTCACACAAACGTAAGGAGAGGTTTTCCATCTGGAGTTCTTGTTCGACCGTTCTCTTCAAGTGAGCTGCCTTTTCGGGTCTAAAAAAATTCTATATAAACAAACAAGCATAAGAGCCAATAGATACGGGGTCCGAGCGATAAAGGGGCATTTATCACAATCCCTTTATTAGTTGTTTCATAGAGCGGCCTCAAAGAGAAACAATCATAAAAACCGGAAAACTTCCCAAGAAATCCCTTGTTCCCTTGTGTGGAACCACATTCTTCACTCCGGCAGTCTTCCCATCTCATATTATATAAGGGAATGAGAACCACCACCCATCATTCAGACGTTTGATCCAAAGAGGAGTACCTACCAAAAACCAAACAATGTCCGTCTACTGTTGTTTTATCTATCTTCAATCCTATTACAATAAGCAAAGAATTGAAAAAGGCAACTTGAATTGAAAGAATAAAGCAGCATGCGACATGCTTCAATAATCAATTTTTTAGTATCTTACAATGCTTCGAGACGACCGAACGCACCAATAAATTTCTTATAATCATTTCTTCAATAAATTTCTTATAATCATTTCTTATAATCATCGAAGAAGCCTACAATATTGACTTCCTCGGGTAAAATCTCATCAATAGCCGAACAAGTCATACACCGAGCAGATAGCACCGAGCAGGATTTACCGAACAGCTGCTAAACCCTCCTCGGTTCTATGGTCAAAGATTAGCGGAAGACCCGGGAGTAACCAACAAATTAACCGGCGTGAATAAACGTACAGTAATGGGGCGCGAATTTCTCGGACACGATGGGCTCCAGTCAAGCCATGATCAGAGGACATCGTGTTCCGGATCCACCGCAAGCCAATCACTAGGAATGGTCCTATAAATACCCGCGGATGTCATCGTAGAAAGGGTTGGAATTTTCTGGGCAAAAAGACTCCGAAGAGAGCAAATTCATGTCTGTTCGGTCTTTTTTATTATTTCTCAAAAATATTCGTATAAGTCATTGAGCGATTGTAATTTGTGTCCAGAAAGTCTTGTAAATCATCAACGTTTATAGTGAAGTTTTATACTGGATTAGGTCCCGTGGTTTTTCTCTCAATTTGAGGGTTTTCCACGTAAAAAATCTTGGTGTGTTTATCGTTATTTTTCATTAACACTTTATTCTACCTTATACTCAAAAATCACGAGTCACATCATTGGCGCCGTCTGTGGGAACTAAAGAGTAAAGACATTGAAGTAAGAATATTTCATTAAGAATCCAAGGCGAATGGTTAGAAGCAAAGGGCAAGGGCCAATGTCGGGAAGGGATAAACCAACGACCCCCCCCCCCCCCCCCCCCCCCCCCCCCCCCCACGTTCATGCCCAGAAGCAGAAGGAGCAGGGGAGGTTGGATCATCGCAGAATGTTTCACGAGTATTACCCACCGGAGGAATACCCATGAGACATTTGACTGAGATGATTGCTAAAACTGTCGGAGAAGTTATGAAACAATTTATGACCCCCCCTGTCAGGAAGAAAATAAGGAAGAAGAAGAGGAAGACTCAACCTCTATAAAGAAGTCGGAGGAGGAGGCTGAAGAATTGAAGGACTTATCTAATCATTCAAATGATGAAATAGATAGGGCTTTGCACCATCAAATGGAGGATTTAAAGGAGGAGTTACAAAAAATGCGCAATAAAATGGAAGGTCGTATTAACTCGGCAAGGAGGAGCACCCCATTCACTCCTCAAGTCATTGATGATCCACTGCCTCTTAATTTTAGAACTTTAAGTGTGGGGAATTATGATGGCAGCACGGATCCAGAAGAATATTTGTCTCGATTTGAGAATGCTTCACTCCTTCATCAGCTGTCAGATGGGGTGAAATGTAGAGTTTTCTTGACTACCCTAGCTGGCGCTGCTCAATCGTGGTTCAATCAATTACCTTCAAGAATAGTGGATTCCTTTCCTAAATTCAGCTCGCTGTTCCTTCATCAATTCGCGAGCAGTAGAAGTTGCAAGAGAACAGCCTTGAGTTTGTTCGGTCTCAGGCAGATGGATAGGGAGTCCCTGCAGGATTTTCTGAAAAGATTCAATCAAGCATGCTTGATGTTCCGCATGTGACATCTGAAATACTAGCCAGCGCTTTCACCCAAGGGTTGAGGGAGGGGGATCTGTTCAGATCGTTGGCCAAGAAGCCACCGTCGGATTATGATGAATTACTGGGGCGTGCCTCTAAATATATTAATTTGGAGGAAGCGCAGAGGATGAAACAGAAGAAGGAAATAAAAAATGGTGGTGAAGTTAATAGGAAGGAGAGGTCACTGGAACAGCCTAAGAGGAACTTTGATCAGTACCTACCGATGAGACCTTATCGGGAGGTAGCCATGAATCAAATTATGCCGAAGAGGGGTCGGGGGGGACCTTATGGAAGAGGAGTATTCCGAGGAGGAAGTGCCCGAGGAGGGAGCGTTCATGAAGGAAGAATGGGTGTAAGGCGAGGAGCTGACGATGACCTGAGGAACAGTGCTCCTTTCCCTCGGAATAATGTTAATCCAGGGAGAGGAGCACTTCAGCCAGTTCCTTGGGCAGTACGGGGGGAAAGAGTGGAGGGCGGAAATCAAGTTACCAGGGAAAGAACTGTGAGCAATGTCCCTAACCGAGGAACTATATATATGATTTCGGGAGGAACATCATGTGGAGACTCTAACCGAGCAAGAAAAAGTTATGCTCGAAGACTCGAAGTGTTATCCATTAATCCAAGTCATATTCATGAGAGTCCTTCTATAGCTTTCGGACCTGCAGATTTACAAGGGATTTATTTTCCCCACGAGGATGCATTGGTTATTTCAGCCACAGTGGCCAACTACAATGTGCAAAGAATCTTCGTCGATACAGGCAGCTCGGCAAATGTGCTCTTCCTTAATACTTTGAAACAGATGGAATTGGGAAGTATAGCTGTACAAAAAGTGAATACTTCTTTGCATGGGTTTACCGGAGAAGTCATAAGTCCTATAGGACAAGTGTCTTTACCCGTCACATTATGATAGGAGTCCAAGACATAGACGAAGATGATCACCTTCCTCATAGTCGATGCACCTTCCTCCTATAATATAATATTGGGTCGGCCAGCATTAACGGCCTTCGAAGCGGTTGCCTATACTTATCACTTGAAGATAAAATTCCCAGTAGGAGGGGAAGTGGGACAAGTAAGAGGAAGTCAGAGTTCATCAAGAAAATGCTATGTGCAAGAGTTAAAGCAAGACAAGAGAAATAATAGAGAAGAGGGGGAGCGAGGAAATAATAAGAGGAAACTTGGACAACCTGAGGCGGAGGAGCGGATAGTCCCCGAGGAGGAATTTATGAGTATCGAGTTAGGTCACCCGGCGAAAACTACTCGCATTGGGTCCAAGTTGGATCCCGAATTGAGAAAAATGGTGATTGAGTGCTTAATAGATAACGTGGATGTGTTCGCTTGGGATACCTCTGATTTAATTGGGGTAAAACCTGAGATTGCTGAGCATCATCTAAATGTTGACCCGGGTGCTCGGGCAATTAAGCAGAAGAGAAGGCATTTCGGACCCGAGAAGGATGCCGTCATAGCTAAACAAGTAGAGGAGTTGCTGAAGGCAGGCCATATACGGGAGATTAGTTTCCCTACATGGCTCTCAAATGTGGTTCTAGTACCTAAAACAGGAGACAAGTGGAGGATGTGTTTAGATTTTCGGGACGTGAACAAAGCGTGTCCCAAAGATTGTTATCCATTGCCGAGGATTGATCAATTAGTGGATTCTACTGCGGGACATGAGCTGTTATGTCTTATGGATGCTTATCAGGGATATCATCAAATCCCCTTAGCCCGCGAGGATCAGTTCAAGGTTAGCTTTGTCACAGCGGGATGAACTTTTTGTTATGTCGTCATGCCCTTCGGATTAAAAAATGCTGGGGCTACTTATCAGAGACTGATGGATAAGATGTTCAGAGATCAAATAGGACGGAACGTGGAGGTTTATGTTGATGACGTCCTGATCAAAAGCAAGAAGGCCCAAAATCTGATAGAAGATATGGAGGAAGTCTTTGCCACTTTGAGAAGATTTGGCATGAAGTTAAATCCAGCCAAATGTACCTTCGGAATTCATAGTGGAAAATTCTTGGGGTACATGGTGACAGAGAGAGGTGTGGAAGCTAACCCTGAGAAAATCCGAGCAATCCAAGAAATGAACCCTCCTCGGACCTTGAACGAAGTACAAAGGTTAGCAGGAAGAATATCAGCGCTTAGTCTATTCATATCTAGATTGACTGATAGGAGTTTGCCTTTCTTTAAAGCATTAAGGCGAGGAATGCAGTTCGAGTGGGATGATCAGTGTCAGAAGGCTTTCGAAGACTTGAAAGAATATTTAGCTCAGTTACCCTTAATGAATAAACCCGAGCACAATGAGACCCTCCTCGTCTACTTGTCGGTAACCGAGGAAGTTCTCAGCTCGGTGTTAATTCAAGAGAAATTTGGGCAGCAGCAAACGGTATATTATGTCAGCCGAGCTTTGCAGGGAGCCAAACAAAGATACCCTGAAATTGAAAAGTTAGCTTTGGCTCTGGTGATCACTGCAAGAAGGCTTCGGCCGTATTTTTTATCTCACCCTATCATGGTGGTAACGAGCACTCCCTTAGGAAGGCTCTTGTCAAAAGCTGAAATTTCAGGAAGGATGGTGAAATGGGCCACAGAATTGAGTGAGTTCGATATTTCTTATCAGCCTCGGACTACCATCAAAGATCAGGCCTTATCTGATTTCTTGGTTGAAGTAACTCATACTCGCGAAGAAAAACATTGGAGCCTATTTGTAGATGGATCATCTACTCAAATAGGAAGCGGTGCAGGAATTATACTGATCAGTCCAGAAGGAGAGGAAGTTGCCATAGCTATTCAGTTCGGTTTTCATACTTCAAACAATGAAGCTGAATTCGAAGCTCTCCTCTCAGGTTTACGAGTAGCATTAGACGCCGGAGCTCGGAAAGTAAAAGTGTTCATGGATTCGATGCTGGTTGTACAACAGGTAAATGGGGTGTACAAGGTGAAAGAAGAAAAGTTGAAAAAATATGTGGAGAAGGCTCAAGTATTAACGACTCAGTTCCAGGAAGTGGAATTTAAGCAAATACCAAGAGAAGATAATAACCGAGCAGATTCACTCGCAAAGTTGGCCAGTTCCATTCATGAGTGGAAGAACAGGAAAGTGCTGGTACAAGATCTTCTGGTCTCGCACATAGCTATCAACAGTATAATGAATTTGGAGCCTTGTATCATATCCGATTGGCGAGAGCATATCATCAAATTCTTGAAAAATAGGGTGTTGCCATTAGATCCGAAGGAAGCTGCTCGGGTGAAGAGAATGGAGAGGCGTTTTGTGTTAGCAGAAGGTAAGTTGTTCAAAAGGGGATTTTCAGCTTCCTTCTTACAATGCACATCAGTACAAGAAGGAGAACATTTGCTAAAGAAGGTTCACGAAGGCTGTTGTGGGAATCATTCGGGAAGTAATATGTTATATCAGAAAGCCCTTCGGGCAGGATACTATTGGCCCAGTATGAGAAAAAATGCCGAAGAAATTGTTAAAAAATGTAACAATTGCCAGAAACATGCAAATTTATCTCATATACCCGCAGAGGTCTTAAATAGCAGTATTACTTCATGTCCCTTCGATCAATGGGGGATGGACATCGTCGGACCTTTTTCTCTTACCACGGGGCAAAGAAAATTCCTCCTAGTAGCAGTTGAGTACTTTACTAAATGGGTGAAAGCTGAACCTCTAGCAAAAATAACTGAGGAGGAAATCATCAGATTCTTATGGAGAAGCATAGTATGTCGGTTCGGAATACCGAGGAGAATTATTTCGGATAATGGAAGGCAATTTCAGGGAAAGAAACTACAGGAGTGGTGCGAGGATATGAAAATCAGGCAAGTATTCACGTCAGTAGCCTATCCACAGTCAAATGGGCAAGTCGAAGTTATTAACCGTATTCTATTACATGAGATTAAGACGAAGCTAGAAGGGGCCCGAGGAGAATGGGTAAATGAACTACCTGGAGTCTTGTGGGCTTATCGAACAACTCCTCGGGTATCTACAGGGGAAACTCCATATAGTCTGGTATACGGTTCGGAGGCCCTCATTCCAGTGGAAATTGGGGTTGAACCTCTCCGCGTACAATGTTATGATCCAGAGCAGAACGAGGGTAAGAGAATGCAAGAGTTAGATGAGATTGATCAGCTAAGAGAACAAGCTGTAGCAAGAACAGAGCTATATAAAGTAAGGATTACCAATGCCTATAACCGAAGGGTTCGATCAAGAACATTTCAAGTTGGGGATTTAGTGTTACGAAGAACAAATCCTGCTGGTGAGGTAAAAAATTTGGCACCCAAATGGGAAGGCCCTTACAAAATCAAGGAAGTGATTGGAAGAGGAGCCTACAGGCTGGAGGATCATGAAGGTCGAAAATTGGTAAGACCTTGGAACATTCATAACCTAAAGAAATATTTTGTGTAATCTTTCTTTTTTATTTTTTTTTATGAATTCAGCAGTAATAAAATGAAAGTATTTGATTCATCGAGTTTGTTCGGAATTCTAATGATTTACTCGTGGGATCGGGATGTTTGGTCCACGTTTAAACATTAAATTATCATCGGTTTACTCGTGGGATCGGGATGTTTGGTCCACGTTTAAACATTAAATTATCATCGGTTTACTCGTGGGATCGGGATGTTTGGTCCATGTTTTAAACCTAAAATTGCCTAAGTGTTTGTGCTCGGGGTAGCGAGCTTTGTTCGGAATTTTAGTTGTTTACTCGTGGGATCGGGATGTTTGGTCCACATTTTAAACCTAAAATTGCCTAAGTGTTTGTGCTCGGGGTAGCTAGCTTTGTTCGAAATTTTATCTGTTTACTCGTGGGATCGGGATATTTGGTCCACGTTTTAAACATAAAATTGCCTAAGTGTTTGTGCTCGGGGTAGCGAGCTTTGTTCGGGATTTTAGTTGTTTACTCGTGGGATCGGGATGTTTGGTCCACATTTTTTAAACCTAAAATTGCCTGAGTGTTTGTGATCGGGATAGCGAGCTTTGTTAGGAATGTTAGTTGTTTACTCGTGGGATCGGGATGTTTCGTCCACGTTTTAAACCTAAAATTGCCTAAGTGTTTGTGCTCGGGGTAGCGAGCTTTGTTCGGGATTTTAGTTGTTTACTCGTGGGATCGGGATGTCTGGTCCACGTTTTAAACCTAAAATTGCCTGAGTGTTTGTGCTCGAGGTAGCGAGCTTTGTTCGGAATGTTAGTTGTTTACTTGTGGGATCGGGATGTTTGGTCCACGTTTTAAACCTAAAATTGCCTAAGTGTTTGTGCTCGGGGTAGCTAGCTTTGTTCGGAATTTTAGCTGTTTACTCGTGGGATCGGGATGTTTGGTCCACGTTTTAAACCTAAAATTGCCTAAGTGTTTGTGCTCGGGGTAGCGAGCTTTGTTTGGGATTTTAGTTGTTTACTCGTGGGATCGGGATGTTTGGTCCACGTTTTAAACTTAAAATTGCCTGAGTGTTTGTGATCGGGATAGCGAGCTTTGTTAGGAATGTTAGTTGTTTACTCGTGGGATCCGGATGTTTCGTCCACGTATTAAACCTAAAATTGCCTAAGTGTTTGTGCTCGGGGTAGCGAGCTTTGTTCGGGATTTTAGTTGTTTACTCGTGGGATCGGGATGTTTGGTCCACGTTTTAAACCTAAAATTGCCTGAGTGTTTGTGCTCGGGGTAGCGAGCTTTGTTCGGAATGTTAGTTGTTTACTCGTGGGATCGGGATGTTTGGTCCACGTTTTAAACCTAAAATTGCCTAAGTGTTTGTGCTCGGGGTAGCGAGTTTGTTCGGAATTTTAGTTGTTTACTCGTGGGATCGGAATGTTTGGTCCACGTTTTAAACCTAAAATTGCCTAAGTGTTTGTGCTCGGGGTAGCGAGTTTGTTCGGAATTTTAGTCGTTTACTCGTGGGATCGGGATGTTTGGTCCACGTTTTAAACTTAAAATTGCCTAAGTGTTTGTGCTCGGGGTAGCGAGTTTTGTTCGGAATTTTAGTTGTTTACTCGTGGGATCGGGACGTTTGGTCCACGTTTTAAACCTAAAAGTGCCTAAGTGTTTGTGCTCGGGGTAGCAAGCTTTGTTCGGAATTTTAGTTGTTTACTCGTGGGATCGGGATGTTTGGTCCACGTTTTAAACCTAAAATTGCCTAAGTGTTTGTGCTCGGGATAGTAAGTTTGTTCCGAAATACAAGTAAATGATTTCATTAATGAAAGAGAAAGAAATACAAGAAAAGGTAAAAGTTCTACCCTACGGCTGGAATAGCTCCTCGGGGAGGCTGTCCAGAGTAGCATTGACGTCAAGGAAATCTTTTGAAACTCCTTCGGGAGGGTAGCCTTGAGATCTAAATTGGCCGACGCATGCTTCAAAACCATGATCAAAGAACTTGTAAGCACGGTCAGCCACCATGTTGCTATACTCTGGAGACTTCAAAAACTCAGATTTCTTCGAGAGCCAGAGTTCTTCCACACGAGCAACAGTGGAAGATTTCTCTTGAGCAAGCTGCTCGGAGACAGCTTGATGTTGCTCAGCCAGGGATTTATACTGCTCTGACAAGGTAGAGTTAGCACCTTCCAGATCAGCGGATTTTGTCCGCTCCTCTGCCAGGGCCTGCTCCGCCTTGTCCCGAGCTGATACCAGGGCCAAGTGACGTTCCTCCAAAAGGCTCACTGTTTTCTTCAGCTCCTCACCCATACCCTCTAGCTGCCTGATGCGCTTCTGGTTCTGCCCATAGCCAATCGAACTGAATGAAAACGAGTGAGAAGTTCACCCGCCATCATGTGGGCCTGCATCAGATCGTACATAAAGTTAAAGTAATAAATGATTGTATTGTAGAAAGACAAGTGAAACAGATTAATGGGTAAAAGCATTTACCTGAGTAAAGGAGGAGGAGAAGTCGTTCACCAAGTTGCTGAAAGCCAGTTCCCCGAGGTACTTTCGATCAGCTGAGCTGGGGGTGTAGCACAAAATGGAGTGGGAGGCTTTGGGATCGGGTTTTTTCAGTAGTGGAACAGTGGGGGAGTACGTCCACGAAGGGATATGGTATCTCGTGGTAGGCCGGGACACACCGAGAGCGGGTTGAGAGGAGGCTCGAGGTTCGGAAGAAATAAGGGAAGAATAAGTTTTCTTAGTAGGAGGTACTTGGGGCGAAGAACTTGGACCTTCAGGAGTAGCTCTTTTCTTGCGATGAAGAGCTTGAATCCTCTCGGGTGAAGCCCTCTCCTCAGAAGGAGTCAAAATCTCAATGGACGGAGGAGGAGCAGGAGTAATAGCAGCCTTAGAAGTTTGGCTTTTTTGGCTCTTCTCCTTCAGCTTCTCGGCCATCCTAGCCTTCATCATTTTTGTTGCTGGAAAGAGCAGAGAAATATTAGTCCGAACATGATAAGTCAAAAGTATAACGAAGAAGACTGCTTGAAAAGCACTCACCGAGGGGCACTTTCAAAGATACAACCTTGGGGCTCAACTGGAACAAGTATAGCAGTCCGTCTTCAATCAGCTCCGTCAAATTAAAACATTGATCGCCAAGTGCACGACGAACCGACAAATACGGTTCCTCCTCAAGGTGACCCTTGATTGACTTGCCCCTCGGGAGATTTTCCCTCCACTCCATAGGGCAATCCCAAGGCTGGAGTGGGCGAGCAAAGAAGTAAGAGTTTTTCCAATTTTTTATGGACGATGGGTATTTTTTGAGGAAGCCAACCCCTGTCCTTGAGGAAAAGTAAAAGAGCCCGATCTCTTTCTTATTTAATTGAAAAAAACAATGAAAAAGTTCGGGAGTAGGGGTAAAACCCAGATAAGAAAGTACTATGAAAAAGCCTGCTAATAGTCGATAACTATTGGGGAATAATTGACCAAGGGAAACACAAAAGTAGGAGGCTACTTCAATAAAGAAAGGAGGGATAGGAAAACGAAGGCCTCCTCGGAGCTGGTCTATATAAAAAGGAAAATACCCCTTAGGGGGTAACTGAGGACGAGATCCAGAAGGGGGAGCAATAATAGAAGTCCCCTCGGAAATCCCCCATTTAGTTCGGATATTGATAAGGTGCTGAGTCAATTTAACCTCAGACTCGAAGATCTCGAACCAGGGAACGCGGGCTTTAGCTAAATCTCGCTCTGTAGCAAGTCTCTGCTCTTGTATACGAGCAGCTGACGCGGCATAGGAGCTTAGAGTTCTGTCACTATCAGAAGAAGAGGAAGATGATTGAGGAGAGGGGCTAAGAGCGTCTCCTTCATTGAACCTATCTATCGCTTGCAATGAAGAGTCAGCTGAGGAAGAAATCATACTTGGTAATTAAGAAAAGGAAGACTGCGGGGGAAAGTTGTTCGACCGTCTGGTGCTAGCTCGGAAGCAAAATGCAGCAAAGTAAAAACAAATGAAGAAAAGTGAGAGGTATTTATAGCGGGGACCATATGAACAGTCATCCAATCTTCACCGTCCAAAAATAAGAGAATGGACGGTCATAAAGGTGCCTCGGGAAACGAAACGTCGCGTGGCATTTGAAATTTTTTAGCGGGAAAAAAGGGCGGCAAAAAGATCCCGAGCAGGTTAAGTTTAAGATTTTACCCGAAGACAATAAAACAAGACTTCAAAAGTCTCATCTTACTTTACTTTAGGGGGTGAGGTGATGTCATATGACATATTGACTTCCTCGGGTAAAATCTCCTCAATAGCCGAACAAGTCATACACCGAGCAGATAGCACCGAGCAGGGTTTACCGAACAGCTGCTAAACCCTCCTCGGTTCTATGGTCAAAGATTAGCGGAAGACCCGGGAGTAACCAACAAATTAACCGGCGTGAATAAACGTGCAGTAATGGGGCGCGGATTTCTCGGACACGATGGGCTCCAGTCAAGCCACGATCAGAGGACATCGTGTTCCGGATCCACCGCAAGCCAATCACTAGGAATGGTCCTATAAATACCCGCGGATGTCATCGTAGAAAGGGTTGGAATTTTCTGGGCAAAAAGACTCCGAAGAGAGCAAATTCATGTTTGTTCGGTCTTTTTTATTATTTCTCAAAAATATTCGTATAAGTCATTGAGCGATTGTAATTTGTGTCCAGAAAGTCTTGTAAATCATCAACGTTTATAGTGAAGTTTTATACTGGACTAGGTCCAGTGGTTTTTCTCTCAATTTGAGGGTTTTCAACGTAAAAAATCTTGGTGTGTTTATCGTTATTTTTCATTAACACTTTATTCTACCTTATACTCAAAAATCACGAGTCACATCACATTAAATATAATATAATTAAAATTGTTTGATTATTTTACACTTATATTATACATTAAATTTTTTTATGAATGATTTTTTTTTTCTTTAACATAAAAAATTTATGATTTGCAGTTTAGGGCATGGTTGAGCAAATCGTCACTACGGCCTCTCGTCAAAGGGCGGACATTTTCTTTGAAGAGCTCCCATTCGTGACCTGTCTCCTCCATTGATTCAACGCTGCTCTTCTCCATTCTTCGGTGTAATGGGCTATGCGTTGTAGCCGTCTGTGGGCCTAAATGCTTAAACCCAAAAATCATACTACAATACTTATACACACATTTTTTTGCTAGTTAAGAGCATCGTTAAGTGAAGAAACGGAGCAGTGGCTTTCTTTTGAGTGTGCACTGAGTAAATACTTGGGGCTGATGTAATAGCCTATAAACCATGCCAATTAGGTAAATCGTATTATATAAGCTATGTGCATTTCAATGACTCTTTTTGGACTACTATACAACAGCTAAGGAGAGGAAGCCTGCAGTCGAGATTTAACGTTAGAAGATTATATATGAAGACTGTTAAATATATAACTAAGGAATTAATTGATAATAACTGGTAGGTTACAAAACATTAAACTAAAATTATATTTTATTTTTGAGGTTCTAAAACTTATATTTGTAACATATGGGAGATTAATGTGATCATTAATTTATATTTTATTTTATTTTATTTTGGCAAAATATATATTTTTAAAAAAAAATTAAATTCGCTGGATATGAGGGAGATTGTACTAGTACGCATCGATCTATTTCATTTGATATTTTGAGTTATGCATAAAAAATAAATCAAAGTGAAGCGAAGACACAAACAATATTGTCAGATTTAGATATAAACTTGTTATATTTTATTGACACCAAATTCTTTCCTCAATGGTTGTCACATTCCCAAATCTGTGAAGGACTCGAATTCGAACATTGTAAAAAACTTCCCTTCCCAACCCATGATAACAAATATTTTTATTTTATTTATTTTGTTCTAAAACTTATTCAGTTCGAGTTCGAGTTTTGTAAAATGGTCGATGAATTGTAGCTCATCTGATACCGTTAACAATTGCGACACGGAGATTTCGTGTTCGTCTCCCACATCCCTTATCGAGTAGTTTGTAATAGTTGCTCAAAAAAATTAAATAAAATACAAAGAAAACAAACACAAATATAAATTTAAAAATTTAGAGCATTCAATATTCAATTTTATATACTATTTGCTAAATAAAGAGCCTTAGCGAATTCATCAATTTTTTTATTTATAAAATCGTTATAATAAAATTATAAAACTCCATGATTCTTAATAAATAAAAACAAACATTAAAAATTCACAAAACAAAAATAGAACAAAAATTTTGTAAAAAATCTGGAACACAAAAATAATTCAATAAAATTAAATAAAATTATTTATTACAAAAAAAAAGGATTTTTGCAGGTCCGCCAAACTTTTGTCGGGATCGTCATTTGTCAGGTATGACCGTAGTTTCGAAAATCGTGCAAAACATGAAAAACAAATTCTGTTTTTATCATTTTTAAAAAAGATCCTTAACTATTTGGATAACACGTGGCTCCACGGTTTCATATGTATGTGCTCAGAAATTCTTGGATTCCGTGTTATGGAGGTTTGGAGTGTTGTAAGGCTGCATCAATAGGAATGAGATCTATAATAACAATTCGGAATATATGAGGGATAATATGTAAAATAGTCTCAAAAGTTTGCTAAATGATCCGTTTTAATCCTTAATATTTTCATGACCCGATTTAGTTCATAATGTTTTAAAATTCTCCCCGGTTTACTATCCGACGTTGAATCGTCCGTTCAAACAAACAGAGATGAACTATTTTAAAACTCTAGAGACTACATCGGATAACTTAAAACATTAGGTATTAAAACGGAAATTAACGCAAATTTTAGAGACTAAATTAAGTTCAAATGTTTGTGCTTAACCGTTTGTTTCGTGGACCATATTAGCAATATAAAAAAGGAATACTACTTCACAAAACCTTTCCGAGGGGCATGTTCGACATGAAAATGATATTTTTGGGGGTTGATTGTATAATATAATTTTTTTGACTAAAATAAAATTTGGACGCGTTTGTTAAACTTCATATCAATATACATGCATCATACATTACAAGTATTATATGTCTTTATTGGTGTCTGCATAAATCCACAAACCCGTCAGGACTTTCCAAAGAAAAAAAGTTGGTGTCACACATTCTATACGTACTCACAAATCCTAGGTGGGCAGGGTAGAGTTGGTAAATGGTGTGTATGAAATGAGTATGGGATTCAACATTTGATAAATCCATATTTGTAAAGATTATAGATGAAGTTAGTTAAATATCATATTTCAAAATATAATTTCATGATATTTAATCAAATGATATTAAAAAAAATTGATAAATATTGAGTGCATCCTTTGTACGAAATAAAAAAAAAAAACTGTTTGTCCCCAAACAAGGTGTCCGAATTATTGAAGCAGGGTGTGTGTGGCACTATAAGTTCATGAGTTTGATTCTACTGCCAACACTTCCTCTGTCTGAACCTATCGCATCTGGCTTGCCTAGTGCGATTTACCTGGTTGACGTGCTTTACAGACTATTACATTATACTCGATGTACATCCTAATGACAAAAGCCGCAAGTTTCCTTGTCATAAAATAAAATAAATAAATAAATGTGTAGAGGTAGTTTATTTTTCGAATTCCGATTTCGACAGCAAGTGCAGCGGATGTTGGCATCGACATTAACTCATTGGCCACTTCCCATTCAAATAGTCCAATCACAATCTACATGATTCTGTTGGTGTCTACATAAATGGACAACCCATCAGGACTTTCCAAAGAAAAACAAAAGTTGGTGTACGTATTCAAAAGTAATATTATAAAGAAAAATAATACTTGTAATCAATACTCGAAGAATACAATAATATGAATAATTCGAAATTGTTAAATCGATTTCAATCTGATGTTCTAATTTGAGAGAGATTTGTGTCAAGAAATAATAATCACCATGCGTATGAAAAATGCTTATACGGAACAGGTGTGAGCTCCATCTATGAATCAACTCAATATTTTTTTTTATGACAAAATAAAATAATTGAATACTAAGATGTACTCAAACCAAATATAACGAAATTATAAATTACTACAATACCAAAATAAGCATAAGAAAACTACAAAAGGATACATATAATTAACTTAAAATGATTGGTCTATTCTAATCCAAAAAAAAAAAAAGATTTATCTAAAATAGTTTATATAATAGTTTATTATCATTTTATTTAAAATATAATATATTTAATATTGAGTTTGTTAGCCCAAATTTAATTTGGAAAATCGATTGGGCCAAATCAAATATAACATGGAGTAGCCTATAGTGTCCCCGTCTTTTGTCCCATCTGTCGGTCCTCACGTAACATGTTGTTCCTCTAAATAATGCAACTGGGTCCGGGTTGATATACATATGGGATACAGCCATTCATAATATAACATTATATACAGTTAATTATTTTAATGCTATTTAACATATTTAATTTTAACATTTGAAAATTAATAGATTAAACTAAAATATAATATATTAATTGAGTATTTGACTCTCATCATCTTAAGAAGAGAGATTTATTTTACTAATCCCAACTTCAGTCTGCAAAGTAACTCATGTCCAGTTCACAATTTCAAACAGACCAATCAGAATCGTGTAGATCACATGATTATGCCGGTGTCTACATATTTCGGGTATTGGTTAAAGGCGGTGGCTGAGTGCATCGATAGACTCAGACGATGAATATAATTTGCATGTATCGATAGATTATATTTTTGGTTAAAAGCAGTGATTGAGTCCATTGATGCATGTAAATTACATGCACCGCATGACTCACATGCACCGTATGAATTACATGGACCCATAGACTCATACGGTGCATGCATATATTTTTATTTTTCCATACAGTAAAGTGAGTTTTGCCTTCGGATTTAGTGAGTTTCTTTCTTGTCAATTGAAAGTATATTACATTCACATGCATCGCATAAGAAAAAGTTGTTTCGGCTCAATCCATCAAAAATAAATGTTTCAATTAGTGGTGCATGCATATTACAATTAATGCCTCATGAGTTGTGCATTGTTAGTCTCATGCGGTGCATGTAATTTACATGCACCGCATGAGACTAACAATGCACAACTCATGAGGTACTAAATGTAATATACATGCACCACTAATTGAAAACATTTACATGCACCGCATAACTCTAGATGTGCATGTAAATTACATGCATATATAGACTCATACGGTGTATGCATATTATTTATATTTTTATATACTATAAAGTGAGTATTTTGCCTTTGAATTTAGTGGGTTTCTTTATTGACAATTGAAAGTATATTACATTCACATGCATCGCATAAGAAAAAATTGTTTCTTATTGTTGGGGAAAAGTATCTCCATATTTTCTTCATATGAAATTTAATTGAAAGTATCTCCATATTTTCTTCATCTTAATGATAATCCCGATGCTCTCATTGTTGGGGTCTTCACTGGCGAAAATTATGTTTCTTGGTCGAAATCGGTACAAATGGCGTTTAGCGTCAAGAACAAAAATGAGTTTCTTGACGGATCTTTGCCGTGTCCATCATCTTCTTTGGCAATTTTATATTCAGCATGGACAAGAACAAATAACTTGGTGTTATCATGGTTTCTCAATTCAATATCAAAGGATATTCGTCAAAGCTTGTTGTATTTCGGTTCTGCACAAGAAGTTTGGTGCGAGTTACATACCAGATTTGCAAGAAGCGACGGACCGCGAGTCTTCCAATTAGAAAGGTCATTGAGTACCATGAGTCAGGGATCTCAGTCGCTTACTCAATATTACAATCCATTCAAGATGATATGGGAAGAATACATAAGCTACAGCCTACTATTTTGATGTAATTGTGGAGCAATGCAAAGTTGTTCTTGCCAATCGCTTGATTGCACGATTCATACTCTGCTATTCGAAGCCAGATGCTTCTTGTTTCGCCATGCCATCACTCGCAAAAGTTTATTCTCTATTACGTCAAGAAGAAGGCCAGCGTTCTCTTCAATCTCAATCAAATTTTTCTCTGGATTCATTATCAATGATGGCCAAGCATATAAATCAATCTTCTTCTCAACCTCATTGTCATACAGACTCAGCAACTTTGTTAGCAGAGAAACAATACAATAAGGAACGGAAAAGGCAAAAGTGTTCCCATTGTGGTTACAATGGGCACACTATGGATCGGTGCTATCAACTAATAGGTTATCCACCAGTTGGTACGGCCTTGGGGAACAAGATTTTTTCAACAAAATTCTACAAATGCTACTGCTACTTTTATAAACCCTCCGGTTGATTCTTTTGTTGATTTCTCTCAAGAGATGTATAATCAGTTTCTTGCATTTACTAAGGCTCTAATCTCATCAGAATAAAGATCAAATTCATCAGACATCACAACACATGCTGCTGCTACTGCTTTGCGAGGTCAACAATGCAGGTATTGATATGGCTAAGTATTGGTCTGCAATTTCCTCTTACAATAATAAGCCTTGGATTCTTGATAGAGGGGCCACTGATCACATGATTTGTGACATTTCATTCTATACAAAAATCACATCTAACACTTTAACTCATATTCATCTTTCTAATGGCACAATGGTTCAAGCAACATATATAGGAGCTACCCAAATTCTTCCAAATCTTTTGCTGAAAAATGTTTTATTTGTACCTAATTTTTCTTACAATTTTATTTCTGTGTCACAACCCAAGAAACTTGACACCTTGGCACTTCGTTTGTTTTTTACCAGTGTTTTTTACAAGACGTGATAGCCAAGACAGTGATTGGTTTTGCTAAAACTCAGGAATGACTATGTCATCTTGTTTTTCCTGTAAAAACACTCGCTGTAACTAGTTTCGAACATAGTCATGATATGAATAAAATGTGGCATTTTTAGGTTGGGACATTTATCTTTTAGCAGATTATTTTCCATTCCAGAATTACATATTAAACCAAATAAAAATTATGTACTTCCATGTGATGTATGCTATTTTGTTAAACACAAAAGTCTTCCTTATCCTATCAGTACATAAGTAAGTTCAAGTCCTTTTGATCTCATACATTGTGATATTTTGGGACCCTTCTCAACCCCATCTTATAATGGTCACAAGTTCTTTCTTACTATAGTAGATGATTTTGTTGGGATATGCCCTAAGACATGTCATTGGATGATTGTTCTGACATACAATGTTTATGATTTTATGAATGACAATTCATTATTATATATTATTCGATTAACTGTGCAATGTGAATTAATATATATGTTAATGTCCTTAGAATAATATTGTATTATTCTTAAACATTGTCCCTAATCAAGTATTATCATGAATAGGGATAATGATAATACGTAGAGACTAGTATGTGTTGATTGATGAATTGTTCATGATATGAGATATCAAATCAACACCTGGGTACATGTTAGAGAACGATGTACTTGACAGACCCACCATGAGAATGCTACATGGATAGTTATATGAGTGTCATAAGCAATTCTCATAGTGATAATAATGTATGTAATCCTTACGACTTGTGATCATCAGAGATCCCAACATAAGAAGTTATGTATCTTGATATTGTCAAACGTTACCCGTAACAGGGTAAACTATAAAGGCGACTATTGGATACACTACGAATTATGTAGATGGATGTTGACTGATCGAGATAGGATTTGTCCCTCCTATATAACAGGAGATGTGTTTGGCCCTTGATCAAGTGAGAACTAAAATGCATGAACATGATCGAATGAGTCGATATGAGATATCGAGTTTATTCGTTTATTCTAGTTCTACTTGGGGATCAAGAAATAAAGATTGAATATACGAGTATGACTATTCCATGACTCGTGTTCAATCTAAACACAAATGACAAAGGGATTAAGTTACATGGTTAATATTATCACAAGTTCCTAGGTTATGTCGAGTCATTGACATTCTTGTAATTTGGGTAGCATTGATGTGTTGCTAGATACCGCTCATTGCTTGCGACATAAAATGAGATTTTATGTCACTGCCAACATTACAAGATCCTATCGGGTCGCACAAAAGATTAAATCGAGAAGAGAAATTAAATTCATTGGATGAATTAATTAATTAAGAGGAGTCTTAATTGAATGATTAAAAGAACTTAATTAAATCATGGGTTTGGGCCCATAAGACTTTGAGAAAGTCTTGAACTTAATTAAGCCCTTTTAATAACAATGATATAATTAATTATTGGACAATTAAAATTCATTCGAACCTACACTTTGAAGCTCACGACCGCCTCTTCTCAAGGTGCTCTCGGTTTTTCTTGATAGCTGAAGAGTGCTCTTGGTGATTTGTGCCATCAATCGATTTGGAATCGAGTGTGCTTCTTGTTCCGGTTTAAGAACGAGTCTAGCAACTTGTTCTTAGACTATCCCTTCTCCCGATTTGATCGTGTGGATACCGTTGAGGCAAAACTTGATAGGTTTTGCTTGTGACTCGAAGAAGGCATTGGACGTGGTGCTGCTTCGTGGAATCGGCTCAAACACGCTACAATGGTGAGACTTTTGTAATTCCTTTATCCGATATGAACCCCTTTGTATAGATCCGGTGTCTTGTAATCCATAAAATTTTATTCCGCTGCGCTGTTATGCATGATGGATTACTTACAGTGGTATCAGAGCTGTGTACAAGGCTCATATCGGATTTATGTGGTTAAATTATTTTAATCACATTAGAATTAATATTGCATGCTATTTAAAACTGTATGAGCATATATGATATGTTAATATCGAGTTTGTGAAAATCATCGTAAAATTGTATTTGATATAATTGGCGAATAATTGTATACGATACACGAATGCGCAAAATCGAAAAGTGGCTCAAAGGTTCGGCCACTACAAACCACAACTCTCGGCCGCCACTCAAGAGCTAGGGTTCAGACCCTTGGCTCGAGCATGGGCCGAGCCGTTACACTATCTAGGGTTTTGAACTATATTGGCTCGATAAAGTATTGAGAAGGTGCAAGTTGGTTCGATCATGGTCCACGGAATTATGAGGGTCGACGGCTACACCACATGAGGGCTAGGGTTTTTCGAACCCTTGGCTCGAGATGGTTAAGCCATCACCGTCATGAACCGTGCATGGATTGGACCGTGGCTCGTGGCTAAGAACTTCGAACCATTAGGCTCGAAGAACATGAAAAACCACACAGCGGCGGCTAGGGTTTGGAACCCTAGCGGCGCCGCACGTGCTCGAACCATGGCTTGGGCTAGGGTTTCGAACCCTAGGCCCATGCATGTTCCAGCCGTGTAGTTAGATGGGTCGGACCCATTGGGTTCATGGTTTGAGTCGCATTAAGTTTGTGGCATGTGATGTCCCGAGCGTATGATAATTTTTCAAAATTTTATTTTACAGTTTTAATTAGAATTAAATTTTAAAATGTTTAGAATTTAATTAATTTAATGTTAAAGCATGTTTTATGTGTTGTTTGAGCATGGCGCATGGTTATAGCCCTTTGACCTATTAGATAGGATTTGTGAATGTTTGTAATTTATAATACGACCTGCGTGTCGTGCCTTCTCTATTTTATTCTAAATGTTATCCCTCCCCTATGTTCCCCTCGAATGTGAATCGAGGAATTCTATATCTTGTAAATAGTATAGTTTATTTGTTGATGGTGATCAATGAAGATGGAGCATGATGCCGGGATGAGGAGGCAATTCACAAACAGGAGCCAAAGGAAGGAGCTTGTGAAGTTACCTTAGGTTGACTCTTAGGATTTTCTCATTGGCTTGAGAAAATCGCTAGTAGGGGCTATAACCATGTCACGTTTTAATTATGTATGTTGATGCATGATTTATCTTATGTTTTAGATTGATAATTGTATTACACATATATGTAGATATGTATACACCTATATGCAGTGGACATATTTTAAATTATCAAACTAATCATGAGATCAATAAATCCCTCTAAAATATTAAGTTTTAGATGCCTTCCAAAATTAAAAGTACTCGTCAAAAACTTCGATTGTACATGTGTGGGTTTGCCAAAGCAAAGCACCGTGGCAATCTTAGTAAGGCGCGAAAGGATAAAAGTGATATCCGTTATACTTTAAATTGGGTACGACTTAACTAGGTTATCTCAATAGGATTGGGAACCTAGAGGCATGGGTTGGATAATAATTCATTTGATGAATTGAACAAAGTGTTGTTCGTCCAACTATCCAAGAATTACATGTGATGTAATTGACAAAGTGTTGTCTACCTAAAAACCGAGTCTTGGGCGATTAGCCAAAGCTAACTCAAGATTAGGCGAAATATGGATCTTGGCCCACTAAAGGTTTCGATGGTTGATATTTTTTTACAAAATAGTGGGAGTATCATTTAATATAAGACCATGTTAAATGATTAAATCATAAACTTATTTTGCATATTTATATTGTAGATATTCATGGCAACTAACAACGTAACAAGCATATTATCACTGCGATCGGTCCTTGAGAAGGACAAATTAAATGGGACAAATTTCCTAGACTGGCATATGAACTTGAGGATAGTCCTCAAACAAGAAAAGAAACAATATGTCCTAGAGGAACCCTTACCTGCTGAGGAACCTCCCCTGACAGCTACTAGAGCCGATAAAGATGCTTACAAGAAGCATCAAAGTGACGCACTTGATGTTGGGTGCCTTATGCTTGCCACCATGAACTCTGAGCTTCAGAAGCAATATGAGGAAATTGAGGCGTTCGATATGATCGAACACTTAAAGCAATTGTACCAACAGCAAGCTGGACAAGAGAGGTATGACGTCTCTAAAGCGTTGTTTCAGTGCAGAATGGTAGAGGGAAGCCTAGTTGGAACTCATGTGCTCAAGATGATTGGGTACATTGAGAATCTGGAGAAGCTGGGTTTTTCATTGGACCAAGAGTTGGCCACCGATGTAATCTTGCAATCGTTGCCTGAGAGCTTCAGTCAATTTGTAGTAAATTACAATATGACTGACATGGAAAAGACTCTACCACAATTACTTGGTATGTTGAGAACATATGAAGCGAATACAAAGAAGACTAAGGCCACAAATGTTCTTATTGTGAATAAGGGCAAAGGAAAGGCCAAAGCTAAAGGCAATAAGAAAGCAAAGAAGGTCTTTGTTAAATCTAAGCCAAAGTCTTATGCACTGAAGCCAAAGGGAGGGATAATAAAGGAAGGAAACTGTTTCCAATGCGGTGAGACCGGTCATTGGAAAAGGAACTGCAAAGTATATCTGGAGGATCTCAAAAAAGGAAGTGTGACTTCCACTTCAGGTATTTTTGTTATAGAAGTCAATTTATCTACTTCTTCATCTTGGGCATTAGATACTGGATGTGGATCTCACATTTGTGTAAATGTGCAGGACCTCAAAAAGAGTAGATTGTTGGCGAAAGGCGAAGTAGATCTCCGAGTTGGAAATGGAGCAAGAGTTGCTGCATTAGCTGTAGGGGATTATCATTTATCTTTGCCTTCTGGTTTATCGTTGATTTTAAAAGACTGTTATTTTGTGCATTCAATTACCAAAAACATTATTTCTATTTCTTGTTTGGACAAGTATGGATTCTCATTTATTATAAAGGACAACTGTTGTTCCATTTATTTAAATGACATGTTTTATGCTAGTGCACAAATGGTGAATGGTCTTTATTTATTAAATCTTGATATACCTGTCTATAACATAAATACTAAAAGGATTAAAAATAATGATTGTAATCCGACTTATCTCTAGCATTGTCGCTTGGGCCATATAAACGAGAACCGCATATCTAAACTTCATAAGGATGGAGTATTGGATTCATTTGACTTTGAATCATATGAAACATGCGAGTCTTGTTTAATGGGCAAGATGACTAAAGCCCCTTTCAAGGGACATGTTGAAAGGGCAAATGTTTTATTGGGACTAATACATAGTGATGTATGTGGGCCAATAAGTACACAAGCTAGAGGTGGTTTTCAATACTTCGTTACATTTACTGATGACCTCAGTATATATGGGTATGTGTACCTAATGAAGCATAAGCATGAAACCTTTGAAAAATTCAAAGATTTCAAGAATGAAGTACAAAACCAACTTGGCAAAAGTATCAAAATCCTTTGATCAGATCGAGGAGGTGAATACTTAAGCCAAGAGTTTCATGACTATCTAAAGGAGTGTGGGATAGTCCCACAACTCACTCCTTTGTATACTCCACAATGGAATGGTGTATCCGAGAGGAGAAATCGAACCTTGTTAGACATGGTTAGATCAATGATGAGTCATGCAGATCTTCCGATATCATTTTGGGGACATGCTCTAGAAACAGCGATTTTCTTACTGAACCGTGTTCCATCTAAATTAGTGGAAAAGACACCATATGAGATATGGACTGGGAAGCGTCCTAGTATGTCTTTTATGAAGATTTGGGGTTATGAGGCTTTCGTTAGACGTCACACCACTAACAAACTTGGACCCAAATCTAATAAGTGTTTATTTGTGGGGTATCCTAAGGAAACAAAATGATACTATTTCTATTATCCCACCGAGAACAAAGTATTTGTTGCTCGGACTGGTGTATTTCTTGAAAGAGAATTTATTTCTAGAAAAACCAGTGGGAGAAAAATTGAACTTAGTGAAGTTCAACCACAAGAAAACACTGAACCTGAGATTGAGATGGAAACAGAGCAGGCACCGCAAGCTGTTGTGGAAGAAATACCTGCTCAAGAGACACAAGCCCAGCGTAGGTCTGTAAGAGAACACCGGGAGCCACAGAGATATGGATTTCTTGTGACTCAACAAGGTGACTTACTACTTATTGATGAGGATGGGCCGTCATCTTATCAACAAGCTATAATGGGCACTGATTCTGAGAAATGGCAAGAGGCCATGAAATCTGAGATGGAATCCATGTATGCAAACCAAGTATGGACTTTGGTTGATCCATCTGAAGGATTACGACCCATAGGGTGCAAATGGATTTTCAAGAAAAAGACCGATATGGATGGTAATGTACAAACCTATAAAGGTCGGTTGGTTGCAAAAGGATTCAAACAAATTCATGGTTTTGACTATGATGAAACCTTTTCACCAGTGGCCATGGTTAAATCCATAAGGATCTTATTTGCAATAGCTGCATTTCATGATTATGAAATCTGGCAGATGGATGTCAAAACAGCTTTCCTTAATGGAAATCTGCTCGAGGATGTGTACATGACACAACCCGAGGGTTTTGTCGATCCAAAGGATGCTAGAAAGATATGCAAGCTACAACGATCCATTTATGGATTGAAGCAAGCTTCTCGGAGTTGGAATCTTCGTTTTGATGATGCAATCAAAGAGTTTGGTTTTATCAAAAACGTAGATGAACCTTGTGTCTACAAGAAGGTCAGTGGGAGCATAATCATTTTCCTAGTGCTGTATGTAGATGACATACTTCTCATTGGGAATGATATCCCTGCCTTACAATCTGTAAAGATTTGGCTAGAAAATTGCTTTTCGATGAAAGACTTGGGAGAAGCCACCTATGTATTAGGAATCAATATCTATAGAGATAGATCGAGAAGGCTTCTTGGCCTAAGTCAAAGTACATACATAGACAAAGTGCTTAAAAGGTTTAGCATGCAAGAATCAAAGAAAGGATTCGTGCCTATGACACATGGAATTTATCTCTCGAAGGAACAGTGTCCTTCAACACCAGATGAGAGACAACGCATGAGTAAGATTCCATATGCGTCAGCTATTGGATCTATCATGTATACCATGATATGTACTCGTCCTGATGTATCGTATGCTTTGAGCATGACGAGCAGATATCAAGTTGATCCAGGTGAAGGTCACTGGATTGCTGTCAAGAATATCCTAAAGTACTTGAGAAGAACTAAGGATACATTCTTGATTTATGGAGGTGAGGAAGAGCTCAATGTAATGGGTTACACTGATGCAAGCTTCCAAACCGACAAAGATGATTATCGATCGCAATCTGGATATGTGTATTGCCTAAATGGAGGTGCTGTGAGCTGGAAGAGTTCAAAGCAAGAGACAGTAGCCGATTCTACAACGGAAGCTGAGTACATTGCTGCCTCGGATGCAGCAAAGGAAGCTCTTTGGATCAGGAAGTTCATTCTGAACTTGGAGTGGTGCCTAGCATTAAAGATCCGATAGAACTCTATTGTGACAACAATGGAGCGATCGCATTGGCTAAGGAACCTAGATCTCACCAAAGATCCAAGCACATACTTAGGCGTTTCCATTTCATTCGAGAAATCGTTGAAAGGGGAGATGTTAAAATATGCAAAGTACCAACAGATGATAACGTATCTGACCCATTGACGAAGCCACTGTCACAGCAGAAGCATGATTGTCATACTAGATCTCTAGGCATTAGGTACATGTCTGAGTGGTCTTAGTGCAAGTGGGAGATTTGTTGGGATATGCCCTAAGACATGTCATTGGAAGATTGTTCTGACATACAATGTTTATGATTTTATGAATGGCAATTCATTATTATATATTATTCGATTAACTGTGCAATGTGAATTAATATATATGTTAATGTCCTTAGAATAATATTGTATTATTCTTAAACATTGTCCCTAGTCAAGTATTATCATGAATAGGGATAATGATAATACGTAGAGACTAGTATGTGTTGATTGATGAATTGTTCATTGATATGAGATATCAAATCAACACATGGGTACATGTTAGAGAACGATGTACTGGACAGACCCATCATGAGAATGCTACATGGATAGTTATATGAGTGTCATAAGCAATTCTCATAGTGATAATAATGTATGTAATCCTTACGACTTGTGATCATCAGAGATCCCAACATAAGGAGTTATGTATCTTGATATTGTCAAACGTTACCCGTAACAGGGTAAACTATAAAGGCGACTATTGGATACACTACGAATTATGTAGATGGATGTTGACTGATCGAGATAGGATTTGTCCCTCCTATATAACAGGAGATGTGTTTGGCCCTTGATCAAGTGAGAACTAAAATGCATGAACATGCTCGAATGAGTCGATATGAGATATCGAGTTTATTCGTTTATTCTAGTTCTACTTGGGGATCAAGAAATAAAGATTGATTATACGAGTATGACTATTACATGACTCGTGTTCAATCTAAACACAAATGACAAAGGGATTAAGTTACATGGTTAATATTATCACAAGTTCCTAGGTTATGTCGAGTCATTGACATTCTTGTAATTTGGGTAGCATTGATGTGTTGCTAGATACCGCTCATTGCTTGCGACATAAAATGAGATTTTATGTCACTGCCAACATTACAAGATCCTATCGGGTTGCACAAAAGATTAAATCGAGAAGGGAAATTAAATTCATTGGATGAATTAATTAATTAAGAGAAGTCTTAATTGATGATTAAAAGAACTTAATTAAATCATGGGTTTGGGCCCATAAGACTTTGAGAAAGTCTTGAACTTAATTAAGCCCTTTTAATAACAATGATATAATTAATTATTGGACAATTAAAATTCATTCGAACCTACACTTTGAAGCTCACGACCGCCTCTTCTCAAGGTGCTCTCGGTTTTTCTTGATAGCTGAAGAGTGCTCTTGGTGATTTGTGCCATCAATCGATTTGGAATCGAGTGTGCTTCTTGTTCCGGTTTAAGAACGAGTCTAGCAACTTGTTCTTAGACTATCCCTTCTCCCGATTTGATCGTGTGATACCGTTGAGGCAAAACTTGATAGGTTTTGCTTGTGACTCGAAGAAGGCATTGGGCGTGGTGCTGCTTCGTGGAATCGGCTCAAACACGCTACCATGGTGAGACTTTTGTAATTCCTTTATCCGATTTGAACCCCTTTGTATAGATCCGGTGTCTTGTAATCCATAAAATTTTATTCCGCTGCGCTGTTATGCATGATGGACATGATGGATTACTTACAGATTTTATACGTTGTACTTGGATTTATAATATGCAAACAAAATCAGAAACATTGTATTTGATGTAAATGAGTATATAGAATCAAATTTATAGCAGGAAATAATTTGATTGAAATAAAGTCTATCAAGAAACATCTTGACACCAAATTCACAATCAAAGACCTTGGCACTCTCAAATACATTCTTGGTTTGGAAGTAGCAAGATCACCTCAAGGTATCAGTTTATGTCAAAGAAAATATGCCCTTGATATCCTAAACGACAATGGCTATCTTGGTTGCAAGCCTTCATCAACTCCTATGGATCCAACCAACAAACTAAATTCCAACGAAGACAATCTTCCATAAGATCCTACATCTTATAGACGAATGGTTGTGAGATTTATTATATTTGACAATCCCACGTCCAGATCATGTTTTCAGCATTCAAAATCTCAACCAATTTATTTCTAAACCGACTCAGTCTCATGTGACAATAGCTCACAGGGTGTTGAGATTTTTAAAATATACTCCACCATAGGCATATTCTTTCTTAAATCATCTTCCATGTATATTATAGGCTGTAGAGACAGCGATTGGGCGGGATGCCTAGACACAAGACAAAGTGTTACGAGCTACATTATCTTTCTTGGTGCCTCATTAATCTCATGAAAATCAAAGAAACAACCTACAGTAAGTAGATCATCCACAGAATATGAGTATCGAGCTCTAACAACAACTACATGCGAGGTGCAATGGCTAATCTATCTACTAAATGATCTAAAAATTCCTTACGATTTTCTTGCAATGATCTATACAAACAGTAAATCAGTATGTTCCATACTTTGAACAATCCAATTTTTCACGAAAGAACCAAAGACATACAAATCGACTGTCATTTTGTACGAGAAAAAGTTAAGACGGCTTGATCAAGATACTACACATTCCAGCAAAAGAACATTTTGCATACATATTAACTAAGCCATTAGGAGTTCAATTACTCAAGCTCTTTACAATCAAGATCCACATGAAACACATTCATGTCCATCTTGTGGGGGGATGTCAAGATATGATTGAAGACAATCAACCGAAAGCAATTCATCAAACAATTCAAGAAACTAGCTGGCAGTTATTTAGCAATACTTATTTATAAAATTAGTCCATCAAGTTGTTAGTAATTACATAATCACTTGTATAAATAGACTTCCAGTACAGAGATTAGAATAACTAATTCTGATACAATTCGGTAATAGCATTGATCGTTTATATTCAATGGAGAAAATTTCATCTTCATCTTCTTCTTCAAGATGATTACTCTTTCTGCTTCAATATAATTGAAATATGATAATTACAAGCTATTATACACATATACTCTTAAAAATCACTTGGTGTAGTCTCGGACACTTCTAAAACACCGAAACTTATCGAACACATTGTTGGTTCCTTTCTTTTGTTCAAGTAGACGAAACCTCAAAAGATCACAAACACTGTCTTATAAATAAAATGCTTGAAAACAGTAGAAACTTACAACAACACTTTAAATATACTGTGCAGAAGCTTTGTTGTGTATTATCTGAAATAGACGAGGCCACAGTAAACCGTGTGCCCGTAAACTCTAAATTGCCCGCCCACAACTTCTGGCCTCCTGGACAAGAGAGTTCCAAGGTACAACGTCCGAACACCTCTGTTTGGATTGAAGCAGAAACCCAGACAGACTCACTCGAACACTTAGCAATGTGTAGTACTCTCAAAAAGATAAGATGATATGATATGAAATGTAATTTCGGGATGAACTAAAGAATGAGGCTGGAGCAGCTTATATAGCTGCAACAACAGACCTACCAAAGGTCAAAACATAAATAACAATGCATAGTGGGGTAGCTGAGAAGCCTCAACATAAATCTCAGATTTAAGTCTCACTTAAATCCATTAACTCTCAGCAATCAAGGTAGGATATCAAAACCGATGAGTAGGTGAAAGGTCAATCTTCTAGAAAAAACGTGTAGCAAAAAGATAGATCTGCCTTCGCGGCAGCGACACGCGACGAGACGAGCCGAGCGGAGAGGGCGGACGGACGGACGGCGCGCGAGGAGCTCCCCTTTTTCCGACTAGACTACACTCTCTTAATTTGTTTCTCAATATAAACAAATCTTTGGTTTAAAATCCCAATGTGGGATTTCTAGCCCACTGACCATTCAAACCAAATTTGTTCTCAATAACCAACTTGGACCCAATCTCAATTTGGGCTCACCAAAATTCCTACAATCCCCCACATGAATACAATTGGCGAAGGAATTACACAATGCACCAAGAAATGCAGAATTGAGAGTACTTCGAGAATTCACTGCATCAGGAAAGGTGGTGGTTAACCTTGAACATTCCTTAGTAAAGTATCATTTGATATACTTGTCAACCAGTGGACGCGATGCCTTGAACTGTTCGACGTTTTATGTATAACAAGACAACAATACTCACACAGCTTTATCTCCACACTATTATTGGTTCTTGCGTTGTTGTCCATTTTGGCCCTGGACTGCCTTGGATATTTCATCGAATGCTCTAGAGATTCAGCCCTCAGGTCATCTCATAGAAGCGGCCCTTTCACATTCGATATAGGTGATTTCTCCTAAAGAGTATCCTGTAATACCCCACTTTATCTTCTCGAGATAGAAGATTCATTAAGAGCATGAGCTCAGCCTTCCCAAAGTACAGGTCTATCACTCTTTCATCACAGGAATAGGTAAGGAACTCAATTTTTCGAGTGCTTTGTTCAATTCCCCCCACAATTCGGTTTTCCCATTGAACCTGCAAATTGGATTTTACAATTCAGGTTGGGTTGCCATCATGGTTGGAAATCAATTTCATGGGATTTAACCCCATTCCCCTCGATGAAACCTCTACTCGGTCTCTCGTTAGACCTTTCGTAAATCGGTCTGCAATGTTTTCTTTAGACTTCACATAATCTAAAGAAATGACACCGGTTTTAAGTAAATTTCTCACGGATTTGTCTCCGACGAATGTGTCGTGATTTCCCATTATACACATTGTTATGTGCTCTTCCCATAGCTGACTGACTACCACAGTGCACGCTAATGGGTGGCATTGGTTTTGACCACATTGGAATATCCTCCAAGAAACTCCGAAGCCAATCAGCTTCTTCTGCTGCAAGATCTAAAGCTATGAATTCATATTCCATTGTTGATCTAGCAATGCACGCCCGTTTGTATGATTTTCATGAAATAGCTGCACCTCCAATTATAAAGATATATCCAATCATGGACTTTATATTCTTGGAGTCCGATATCCAATTCGCATCTGAGTACCTTTCAATTACTGCTGGATATCTCGTATAATGTAGTCCGTAGTTAGTAGTTTATCTTAGATATCTAAGAACTCGAACTACTGCCTTCCAGTGCTCCTGGGATTACTCGTATATCTGCTCAATCTGTTGACTGAGTTAGCTATATCAGGTCTAGTGCAGTCCATGAGGTTCATGAGACTACCTATGACCCTAGAGTACTCAAGTTGTTGCACACCTTCTCCCCGATTCTTGCAAAGATTTGACACCACCTCCATAGGTGTTCTCGCTATGATATTATTTCCCTTGTCAAACTTGTCAAGTATCTTCTCAACATAATGACTTTGGGAGAGAGAATATCCATCTGCATGTTTTGTGATCTTCATCCCAAGAATCACATCTGCAAGACCTAGGTCTTTCATCTCAAAATTTCGTGACAACATTTTCTTGGTAATATTGATGTTATTGTATTACCAACAATTATCATGTCATCTACGTAGAGACATACTATCACATAGTTTGTATTGTCTCTGTTAGGATCGGTCCGGAGTGTTTAGAGGGGGGGGTGAATGAACACTCCTTACAAGATTTATCCCTTGTGATTTCTTTCTGATTAGTGAAGGAAATCTGTTACTTAATCAACTCTTTGAACAGAACAGACCACTAATAAGTAAGTGCGGAAACGGTCTGCTCTTGTATAAGTAAGAACAGCTCGATGGCTAAGTGCAGAATGATAAGACACAGGATATGTTTCTGGAAGTTCGAAGGTGGTGTAATCCTTCTACGTCTCCCCTTCTTCCAATTAAGGAAGGTTTATACTAGAAGACTTTGATTTATACAATCCTGTTGTACAAACCCGATTCAGGCTGGATTTACCTCACTACCAGTCTGAAACTCCTAGTCACTCAACCTGCTCAGACACACTCTGTCTGACAGTTACAATATGTTGCTCACTTCTATTTTTCAATACACAATGCGCACAGTGATCCTACAATGATCAAATGTTACAAAGTAATTGCGCTTAAATGAATAACTTCAGCTCGAAAGCTTCTGTACTTTGTAAGCGTGTGCTGTTTAGCTTTCTTGTATCTTTTTCAATTGATCAGCGTGAGTTGTAGAGTCGAGAGTCTTTTGCATCTGTTTGTTGCATCCTTTTATAGTTGAAGGTGGCAACGGCATTGTTTCCCTTAATGTGCAGCTATGACTCTTTTTAGACTCTGAGAAAGCTACAGTCTTCTTCTTCAGGATACTTGCCGTTCTGGTATATGCTTTCGGCGACCGTCAGGTAAGCTCTTCTTTGTCTTCTTACCTATTATGGCAATCTTCAGTCTTTGGTCCTTTGTAGCATTAATTGCAGCATTAAATGCTGCAATAAATATCCGTTGATGATTCGGACTGAGAAGCCATCCTTTATGTATCCTTGACTGCTCTGATCTGATAAAGGTTGAGATCGATCTGAAGCATCGATCTGGTCATTCTGGAATCCATCGATCCGGTCTGATATGTACTATTCTTTATCAGTTTGCTCTGATATGTCCGATCGATCTGGTATGCCTAATTTCCATCGATCCGGTCTGAAATGCTTTGCCATCTTGCTCTGTTGAGTCCGATTGATCTGGTCAATCTGATTTCTATCGATCCGGTCTGAACTGTTTTGTCATCTTTAAAATCTCATCGATAAGGTCCGGAACTAACAAATTCCCCCTTTTTGATGATGACAAAACCTAGCTTCTAAGTCTTTTTAACCAGTCTTGATAAGAGCTCTGAAGCGAATGCTTTCGGATCGATTACTTCTTTGTTCAAAATAAATGAACATCATTAAGTTTGATCGATTCAATCTTTTATTATTAAGCCTTTATTAAAGTTCAAAATAAATGAACAAGGACTTAATCAAAAGAAGGATTTTATTGATCATCAAGAAATCCTAAATACAGACAGTCTGACAAGTTAAATGACTAAGACTGCTATCTTCTTGAGCTTGGAGGCGGCTTGAAGTCTGTCTTCTTTTCCCCCTTTTTGTCAGCAGCAATCTCTTGAAGGAATTCAACAACTTGGGCTAGCTGCGCGCTGATAGCGTCAAGACGAACGTCTTGAGCGCGGAGGGAGTTAGAAACAGATGCTCTGACTTCAGTGGCTAACTCGACCTGCTCTTTCCTCAGACTGTTCTTGTAGGCGGCTTGTTGAGAAAACAGATCGTTGATGCCGCGCTGGAGGCTTCCGATACTGGCAGTCATTTTCTCTTTGAAAGAATTAAAGTCCAAAGTTGTGACTCTTTGACTTTGATGAACTTCGAGAATTCGTTGAGTTAATGACAGACAGTTATCAGAAAAGTGCTGGATAGTCCGTGCCAGGGATGGATGTGCATCAGATAGCTGGCTGGGAGAGTGATCTGATGATGACATAGCAGGGTCATCTGCTTCAGCAATCGGCACGATGGAAGAAATGGCAGCTTGATGACTTTCGGATCGGATCAGAGTGACCAGATCCGAAGAAAAACTATGAATGAATGCCAAATCTTCATCTGATGGTCCCGGAGGAGAGTGGGGACTGGAAGGTTCCTCATCTTGGAGAGCGGCAACCACTGTAGATACCACCAAATCCGGATCGAGGAGGTCTGGTACTTCAGTTGTTGGACATTCTTCAGCTGGACTGTTGTGAGCAAGGGAGGCTGATGACTTCAATGGAATAGATGTTGTCGGAGAATCCAACAGAACATTCATTGATTCATCATCTGTTGCAGACGGAGCATTAGGCAATGGCTGCTCCGCTGTCTGTTCTGGTACGAGTTCTGCAGGCTGATCTTCTGTCTGTTTTGCTTCAGCAGAAGGAATAACCTCGATAAAAGGTTCTGCCAGAGTCTTGCTGACAGAAGGATGATCCGGGCTTGTGGCTGGAGTGGAGATACCTAGCATCTGGCGTTGAAAGCGGACAGCTAGGGATAGAGCATGAATGTCCATCTCAAGTTGAGCAATCACAGCCCCATCATCTCTGGCAGTAGGAGCAAGCGGATCGAAGTTCTTCTTTTTGGCAGTGAAAAGCAGATTGGCCAGTCTGAATCTGTGTTTGGCCGTAAATAACGCTCTGCGCTGCACCGCAAGTCGAACATCATCAGTTTCTGTGCCTCTCAGAACCTCGTCTTCCATCTTCTTCAGTCTGTGCAACTTTCCGTAGAACATATCAATGTGGTTGACAGTCCGGTACTGGACATATTCATCAAAGACCACAAGGAGTTCAGCGAGCTTCTCATCAACATCCTTCATAGCGATGTCGATGGCAGTCTGTGCAGCAGATTTGGGTTTAGAAGAGATGGGTTCTGTGAGAATGGCTTTTCCCTTGCCGGTGGAGGAAGGGGACTTAATCCCTGATTGGGTATAGTCACCCAACTCAGTGATAACTATCCCTTTGACCACGGGATTGGCAGAGGGAATTCTAAGGGTGACTTTGGGTGCAGGGGTTGAGGCTGGTGAAGGCTGAGTGGGGGGTTGAGGTGCAGGGTGTGATATCCCCGAAATGATTATGTGTTATTTAAACATTAATCATTGTTGTGAAATTTATGGTACTAATTCTTGTGATGAATTAATAATATTGGGAGATGCATGTAAGGGTGCATGTGTTACATGTTGGGATTTTGGGGATTGTGGCATGTTTAATTTGGGGTGTGTGTTAATCGTTTTGGTAAAGTATATTTTAAATGGGAATTGAAGTATTTTAATGAGAAAATACTATAAAATATCATGTGAGGATATTTTAATACATCGTGCGAAATACCGGGACCAAAACATAACACATCACATAAACCCACCACAAACCACCCCCCCTTGACCCATACCCTGCTGCCAGCTGCAGCTTACCCATACCTCTTTCCTCATCTCCCACTCCACCTTGTCATAGCTGAAATCACTCCATTCTCTCCAACTTTTTCGTCCAACATCTGGTAAGGGAAAACAAGAGGAGATCCACCATTTTTCTTGCTTGGAAAGCTTGCAAAAATCGGAGCCAAAAGGGGTGAGGAACCATTTCTGGGTTTGAAGTTTTTGTTGTTGAGTTCATACTTTGTTTAGTGTGAAAAATGGCATGTTAGGTTAGGTTTTGTTAAACCTTCGATTCATGTTCATTTATGGTGTGTTTATGAAGCTTCCAGTATTTTTCCTTGAGCACATTACATGTTTTATGTGGTAGATTTAAGCATGTAAAGTATGGTGTTCGAAAATCTGGGTAGATATTTTCCCCTGTTTTTTCTGGAAATATGTGATCTGGGAGTGATATTGAAGGGGTGGTAATATGCATGTTAGAAGGGTTTTTGAATGAACCTTCGATGTGAAAATATGCATGGTAGTTTGATGAAACCCTTAACATTTTTATTCGAGCAAATTGCATGACTTATGTGGTAGATTTCGTTGCTTGAAAGTGTGTACTCAAAAATCTGGGCAGGAAGACAATGCCCTGTTTTCAGAAAATGTTGAATGAGTACTGATGTTCATGGGTGATTTTAATGCATGTGGGTTTGTGGTTGGGGTACAATCTTGATGTAAATACACTCAGAGTAATGTGTTGTAAATACTAGCATGTTAGTATTGGCATGTTGTATGTCTTACATGTTAGAAGGAAAGGTGTGATTATCGGTGTTGAACATGCTGGAAAAATTATCGCGCACAGACCAGGTGGCGATCGATCGCCACAAATGGCGCGATCGATCGCCGAGGTCCAGTAGCCAAAATCAAAGGCACGCGATCGATCGCCATAAAAGGCGCGATCGATCGCCATGGGGCAGAGGAGTTTGGCGATCGATCGCCAAGGGGTAGCGATCGATCGCCAGAGACAAAATTTTGAAATATTGATATTTTGTTGGATTTTTGATTTTGGATCATATATTGGCATCTAATATTATGTTGTACACTGGTGTAGAGCCTTCACCGACGGCTACACAACGCAGGGGATAGAGTCCCACCACACACTACTTTTTGGAAAGGTACGTAAGCGACGTACGGGCATCCCAACGGTAACATGTATTTATGTTTTGTCTGCATGACACATGATGAATGCAATGTGATGCATTATTGAGTTGATACATGTTATTATGCATTGTTGTTGCATATTATGCATTGTTGTTGCATATTGTGATGTGGGATAAAGAGATGTATTCCACGAGTCAGGGCGATCACGGTTAAGGTGTTAATGCTTACGCTTTACCGCTAAAAATGTGGAGCGGGAGGGGGGAGGCTCGCTTGCACATGGAGGCGGGTATATACTATACTGAGCGAGGATGAGATACCGCTAGTATAAAGAAGCGAGGATGAGATACCGCTTGTTTTGAGATTATAAAAGCGGAGAAGTATTAAAATAACCGATGATGACTGACTCAAGAAAAAGAGGAAAATGTCATGACATTCATTTGTGAAACCATACATTCATATAATGTGTTATATTATGAATCATGGTACAGGGACAACCAGTGGGCATTGTAAATGCGATGGAAATACAGGAAGTGATTTGTATTTTATGATTGTGCATTTACGCCTTATTTTCATATTATGTTGAATATGAATTGTGATATGCTCATGTGTTGGGGGTTGTCTTTGTAGGTGCTTTTGATGTTGAGAACCAGGTCGGGGTTGAGAAGCTGAGCTGTAAGGAGAGTTACGGGATTAGCTACAAGATTTGAGAAAATTTTATATAGCTTCTACTTGTGGTAGAATAAGACTATAATGTAGCACCTTTTGTAGGAATATTGTGAAATCCCTTTTGAAACTTTTGCTACTGTATTCCTTAAGCTCAGGAAAATCAACATGACTCTTTACTCTGATTATTCATATGAATGTTTAGTTCTCTTAATCGCACCTATTAGTATATTGAGATATCGGGGTCTCACATTTAGTGGTATCAGAGCAGTGGTTAGATAACCAGGGAAGAGTGAAGGGTAGCCTTTAGAGACAAGTTGGCTAGGTATTCATTGTTGGGCATGTTATGCATGTGATGCATATTGTTGTATAAGTATTATACTAACATGCTTTTGGATATTATACTCTTGTTATCTAACGGCTTATACTATGAACTGCTTTTGGTATTGTTGTTAACTCTTGTGTTGCAGCATGGCGGCTATTAACCCGGAGAACCTCAATGAAGAGGTAGGGGATATGGGCAGTATGAATGCTAGTGTTGCTCATGTGAATCCTTTACCGCCACCTGCTGTGGGAGTAGAGCCCAGTGCACAGATGTTATTACCCGGGGAACTCAGTTTGACACAGTTTCTGAATTTCCGTCCACCCATGTTTGAGGGGACCGAATCTGGAGAAGGGGCCGAAGAGTGGCTAGAACGGATAGAGCAGATACTTGTGACTGCGCCCTGTGCACGTACCGCATGGCTGAGGTTAGCCGAGTTTCAGATGGCGAAGAAGCCTTCTATGTGGTGGAAGACCACTGTGGTGGAGCTGAGAGCTCAGGGCATGGTAGTAGACTGGACTGTATTCAGGACCCGGTTTCTTAACCGGTATTTTTCTGCCGCTGCTAGACAAGTCAAAGAGGACGAATTCACTAACTTGAAGCAGGGAAACATGTCAGTTTCAGACTTTGCCTTGCAGTATTCCTCACTGTTGAGGTATGTCCCCCATATTGCTGTGAGCAGCCATGCAAAGATGAGGCATTTCATGAAAGGACTCAGGCCAGAACTATTTGACCGGGTTATCTCCAACAACCCTAGCTCTTTTGATGACGCCCTGACACGGGCAGAGTTAGCGGAAATTGCAGTGGGAGCATACAAGGATGTTGTACCCCCTCCAGTACCATCACAGAGGCCTGTTGCTGATAGTTTGAAACCACGAGGAGATCAGTTCAAGACTCGTGGAGCCTCATCATCTTCCAGATTTAGCGGGAAGAAATCTCAGAGTCAGAAACAGAGCAATCGAGGACCTACACAGGGGAGTAAGGCAGGAGGGGACAGGTGTGACCGCTGTGGAGGATTTCACTTGTCACGTGACTGCCGAGGCTGTTATGTTTGTGGCAAGGTGGGCCACTTAGCTAGGAACTGTCCCAATCGGGCAAGTCAGACAGACTCAGGGCCGAATAGGCCAAGATTTGATGCTGGGAGGGCACCACCGAGACAGCAGTTTGCGCCTCGACCGCAAGGAGGTCAGGCGGCAGGACCACCGCAGGGTCAGGTGTACGCACTGACTAGGGAGCAGGCTGAGGCAGCCCCAGAGGAGGTCATTGCTGGTACGTGTCATTTATTTACGTACCCTGCATTTATTTTGGTAGATACAGGTGCTTCTCATTCTTTTGTGTCTGTTGCTTTTGTGGAGAGACACCACTTGTGCTCGTCTCTGTTACCCACGCCTCTCATGGTCTCGACACCCACGGGGAAGCATGTGATTGCGGATCGGCTGTTGTCTGATTGCCTCATTTATTTTGAGGGCAATGACCTGAGGGCTGATCTGATTCAGTTAGAGATGGCAGACTTTGACTGTATTATCGGCATTGATGTGTTGAGCAGATACCGAGCTGTGGTAGACTGTCGGCAGAGGACTGTTCGTTTTCTATCTGATCAGGGGTTCCAGTGGACTTTTTATGGGGACGGCTCTCGTCCAAGGATTCCAGTGATCTCAGCGGTTAAGATGTCGCGGTTATTGGAGCGCGGCCACACCGGTTACATCATTTATGCGGTGGATGTATCTGAGGAAAAAGAAGTGAGAGCCGAGGACATTCCAGTTGTGGCGGAGTTCATTGATGTGTTCCCAGATGAGATTCCGGGATTTCCGCCTGTCAGGGACGTTGAGTTTGCTATTGAGCTGTTACCGGGGACATCAGCCATTTCTCGTGCCCCATACAGGATGGCACCGGCAGAGCTGAGGGAACTAAAGGTACAGTTACAGGAGCTCCTTGACAAGGGATACATTCGTCCTAGTGTATCGCCTTGGGGTGCACCAGTCTTGTTCGTGAAAAAGAAGGATGGATCAATGCGTCTGTGCATTGACTACAGGCAATTGAACAAGGCTACAGTGAAGAACAGATATCCACTTCCGAGGATTGATGATCTGTTCGACCAGCTTCAGGGTACAGAGGTGTACTCTAAGATAGACTTGAGGTCAGGCTATCATCAGGTGCGGGTTAGAGCTGGTGATGTTCAAAAGACGGCTTTTAGAACTCGATACGGACACTATGAGTTCTTGGTAATGCCTTTCGGTGTAACAAATGCACCTGCAGTTTTTATGAGCCTGATGAACAGAGTATTTCAGGAGTACCTCGATCAATTTGTGATCGTATTCATTGATGACATCCTCGTCTATTCAAGGAGTGAGGAGGATCATGCCAATCATCTGAGGATAGTGCTCCAGATCCTCAGAGATCATCAGTTGTACGCTAAACTCAGCAAGTGTGAGTTTTGGCTGAGCAGTGTTGCATTCTTGGGCCATATTATATCACGAGAAGGGATATCAGTAGACCCGAGGAAGATAGAGGCAGTTATGGATTGGTCTACCCCTACTTCAGTCAGTGAGATTCGGAGTTTTCTTGGGTTGGCTGGCTATTATCGACGTTTCGTCGAGGGTTTCTCAAAGATCGCCAAACCACTTACACAGCTGACTCAGAAGGGAGTCTCTTTTTGTTGGTCAGAGGCTTGTGAGCAGAGTTTCCGGGAATTGAAACACAGACTGACTACTGCACCAGTTCTTGTGATTCCCAAGGAGAACAAAGGATTTGTCCTTTATACCGACGCATCGCTACAGGGCTTAGGATGCGTACTGATGCAGGACAGACATGTTGTGGCTTATGCTTCGAGACAGTTGAAGCCACATGAGACGAGGTATCCAGTCCATGATTTGGAGTTGGCAGCTATAGTTTTCGCCTTGAAGATATGGCGACACTACTTATACGGTACCTCATTCACCATCTTCACTGATCACAAGAGCCTGAAGTTCTTGTTTACACAGGCTGAGCTGAACATGAGACAGAGGAGATGGATGGATCTATTGAAGGATTATGATTGTGAAATCCTATACCATCCCGGGAAAGCGAATTTGACAGCCGACGCTTTGAGTCGGAAGGTGAGGAGCACAGCAGAGGATGCCATGTACCTATCGGCTATGTTGGGCTCCTACTGCCATTTGGGATTCGATTACGATGTGTCTACTTCACCAGTACAGGTTTTGACCTTGCTAGCTGAGCCGGTTATTTATGATCACATCAGGAAGGCTCAGGGGACCGATGCAGAGATTCAGAGATGGATGTCAGTGGTCCATTCAGATCAGCCATCGAGATTCAGAGTGGCTGAGGACGGTTCTTTGCGACTTGGCGACAGATGGGTGGTTCCAGATACACCCGAGTTGCGCCAGGGTATCTTACAGCGAGCTCATTGCAGTAGGATGAGTGTTCACCCAGGCGGGAAGAAGATGTATAAGGATCTACGCAACCAGTTCTGGTGGAGGCGTATGAAACAAGATGTCACCTCATTTGTCAAGCGCTGTTTGATTTGTCAACAGGTGAAGGCTGAGAGGCAGAGGCCTGGAGGTGAACTAAGGAGTTTGGAGATACCCGAGTGGAAGTGGCAGCACGTGTCGATGGACTTCGTGACCCACTTACCGAGGACTGTTTCGGGTTTTGATGCCATCTGGGTAGTCGTGGACAGATTGACTAAAGTGGCTCATTTCATTCCTTACTGTATGACATATACGCACTTGAGGATGGCACAGTTATATGTCAGAGATATAGTGAGACTACACGGGATTCCTGTTTCGATAGTGTCTGATCGAGATCCACGGTTCACATCTCACTTTTGGGAAGGTCTGCAGAAAGCTCTAGGTACGGAGTTGAGGCTGAGCACAGCCTATCACCCTCAGACAGACGGACAGACTGAGCGTACGATACAGACGCTCGAGGATATGTTGAGAGCTTGTGTGTTAGAGTTCGACATATCATGGCAGGACTTGATAGCCTTGGTGGAGTTCTCTTACAACAACAGCTACCAGGCAAGTATACAGATGGCTCCTTTTGAGGCCCTCTATGGTAGGCGTTGTAGGTCACCCTTGTGTTGGGATGACTTGGACCGTAAGTCGGTTGGAGGACCAGAGTTGGTTCAGGAAATGGAAGAGAAAGTTAAGGTTATCAGACGAAAGATGAAGGCAGCTCAGGATAGGCAGGCAGCATATGCCAATCAGCGGCGGAGACCGTTGGAGTTTCAGTTGGGCGACAGAGTTTTTCTGAAGATCTCACCCTTCAGGGGTGTGGTACGGTTTGGTATGCGGGGGAAGTTGTCTCCTAGATACGTGGGGCCGTATGAGATCTTACAGCGTGTGGGTACTCTGGCGTACCGTTTGGCCTTACCGCCTTCTCTGTCGGGTATACACGATGTATTCCATGTGTCTATGCTGAGGAAGTATGAGCCGGATCCTTCACATGTGTTACAGCCTTCTGAGGTTCAGATTGAGTCCGATGTTTCCTATGTGGAGCGGCCTATCAGGATTTTGGATAGGGCAGATCGCAGACTGAGAAACAAAGTTATACCTATGGTCAAAGTTCAGTGGGATCGTAGGGGTGTCGAGGAGGCCACGTGGGAGACGGAGCGACACATGGTGCAGCACTACCCAGAACTGTTTTCTGGTATGTGATTTACGTTTCATTTTATTTTGGGTAAGTGCATGCTGATTTCGAGGGCGAAATCCTATAAGTAGGGGAGTATTGTGATATCCCCGAAATGATTATGTGTTATTTAAACATTAATCATTGTTGTGAAATTTATGGTACTAATTCTTGTGATGAATTAATAATATTGGGAGATGCATGTAAGGGTGCATGTGTTACATGTTGGGATTTTGGGGATTGTGGCATGTTTAATTTGGGGTGTGTGTTAATCGTTTTGGTAAAGTATATTTTAAATGGGAATTGAAGTATTTTAATGAGAAAATACTATAAAATATCATGTGAGGATATTTTAATACATCGTGCGAAATACCGGGACCAAAACATAACACATCACATAAACCCACCACAAACCACCCCCCCTTGACCCATACCCTGCTGCCAGCTGCAGCTTACCCATACCTCTTTCCTCATCTCCCACTCCACCTTGTCATAGCTGAAATCACTCCATTCTCTCCAACTTTTTCGTCCAACATCTGGTAAGGGAAAACAAGAGGAGATCCACCATTTTTCTTGCTTGGAAAGCTTGCAAAAATCGGAGCCAAAAGGGGTGAGGAACCATTTCTGGGTTTGAAGTTTTTGTTGTTGAGTTCATACTTTGTTTAGTGTGAAAAATGGCATGTTAGGTTAGGTTTTGTTAAACCTTCGATTCATGTTCATTTATGGTGTGTTTATGAAGCTTCCAGTATTTTTCCTTGAGCACATTACATGTTTTATGTGGTAGATTTAAGCATGTAAAGTATGGTGTTCGAAAATCTGGGTAGATATTTTCCCCTGTTTTTTCTGGAAATATGTGATCTGGGAGTGATATTGAAGGGGTGGTAATATGCATGTTAGAAGGGTTTTTGAATGAACCTTCGATGTGAAAATATGCATGGTAGTTTGATGAAACCCTTAACATTTTTATTCGAGCAAATTGCATGACTTATGTGGTAGATTTCGTTGCTTGAAAGTGTGTACTCAAAAATCTGGGCAGGAAGACAATGCCCTGTTTTCAGAAAATGTTGAATGAGTACTGATGTTCATGGGTGATTTTAATGCATGTGGGTTTGTGGTTGGGGTACAATCTTGATGTAAATACACTCAGAGTAATGTGTTGTAAATACTAGCATGTTAGTATTGGCATGTTGTATGTCTTACATGTTAGAAGGAAAGGTGTGATTATCGGTGTTGAACATGCTGGAAAAATTATCGCGCACAGACCAGGTGGCGATCGATCGCCACAAATGGCGCGATCGATCGCCGAGGTCCAGTAGCCAAAATCAAAGGCACGCGATCGATCGCCATAAAAGGCGCGATCGATCGCCATGGGGCAGAGGAGTTTGGCGATCGATCGCCAAGGGGTAGCGATCGATCGCCAGAGACAAAATTTTGAAATATTGATATTTTGTTGGATTTTTGATTTTGGATCATATATTGGCATCTAATATTATGTTGTACACTGGTGTAGAGCCTTCACCGACGGCTACACAACGCAGGGGATAGAGTCCCACCACACACTACTTTTTGGAAAGGTACGTAAGCGACGTACGGGCATCCCAACGGTAACATGTATTTATGTTTTGTCTGCATGACACATGATGAATGCAATGTGATGCATTATTGAGTTGATACATGTTATTATGCATTGTTGTTGCATATTATGCATTGTTGTTGCATATTGTGATGTGGGATAAAGAGATGTATTCCACGAGTCAGGGCGATCACGGTTAAGGTGTTAATGCTTACGCTTTACCGCTAAAAATGTGGAGCGGGAGGGGGGAGGCTCGCTTGCACATGGAGGCGGGTATATACTATACTGAGCGAGGATGAGATACCGCTAGTATAAAGAAGCGAGGATGAGATACCGCTTGTTTTGAGATTATAAAAGCGGAGAAGTATTAAAATAACCGATGATGACTGACTCAAGAAAAAGAGGAAAATGTCATGACATTCATTTGTGAAACCATACATTCATATAATGTGTTATATTATGAATCATGGTACAGGGACAACCAGTGGGCATTGTAAATGCGATGGAAATACAGGAAGTGATTTGTATTTTATGATTGTGCATTTACGCCTTATTTTCATATTATGTTGAATATGAATTGTGATATGCTCATGTGTTGGGGGTTGTCTTTGTAGGTGCTTTTGATGTTGAGAACCAGGTCGGGGTTGAGAAGCTGAGCTGTAAGGAGAGTTACGGGATTAGCTACAAGATTTGAGAAAATTTTATATAGCTTCTACTTGTGGTAGAATAAGACTATAATGTAGCACCTTTTGTAGGAATATTGTGAAATCCCTTTTGAAACTTTTGCTACTGTATTCCTTAAGCTCAGGAAAATCAACATGACTCTTTACTCTGATTATTCATATGAATGTTTAGTTCTCTTAATCGCACCTATTAGTATATTGAGATATCGGGGTCTCACACAGGGGTTGCTTTAGTGGGTGGCAGTATGGGTGGAGGTAGATGTCTGGTTGGTTTGGTAATCTGGGTTCGGGGTTTTTTGGGAAGTGGCTTGGTTGGGGATGAGTGAGCAGACTGGGTTTCTTCTGAGTCAGTCTGAATGGTCAGCTTCCGCTTGACCCGAGGTTTGCGCACATCAGCTTGTTCCTCGTCCTTCTCAATCTTGACTGAGACCAGAGTTGTAGGAGTAGGCGGAGCACCCTTGGACTTCAGCAGTGCAAGCCCTTTGGAGTTAAGGACCTTAAAGGGGCGGAGAGCAGACGGCTTGCTCAGCTCGAGGCCTAAGGACTCCAAGAGCTTGCTGAGAGGAACAGCAAAGCATACGGCGTGCTTGGATGCAATCACCGTTTCCAATAGTACTCCAAACAAAATCATGGACCAGTTTATCTTCTGTCCAGATACAATAGCTGCCATAGCCCTGAACTTCTCGGCGGTTACAGCATCGAAGCTTCCTGCTTTACCCAAAAGTGGCTTGGCTACCACTTCGCACAGCACCTGGAAATGGAAGAGCATTTCCTTCTTCTTAAATGAGGGTTGCAATCGGTGGCCAGAAATAGAAATCTTCCCCTGAAGATCTAAGAGAGATGCTGGAGGAGTCTGTCCGAACTCTGTCAGGCCGGAACTGGGGAGGCCAAAGGTCTTGGCCATTGTTGTTGGCGAGATCTCGAAAGATTTGCCCTTGACAGTTGTAGAGATGGATGACTTCCGGGAGACGGCGTTGGCGAACAGCTCGCGGATTTCTGGTTCATAAACAACGGATCCGCATTCCAAAAAATTCCGTAAACCAGATGATTCCAGGGCTCTAAAAATGGACACCATCGCAGCATCTTCTCCCCTGTAGATGTCATCAAACTCAACGGAGAGTGAGTTATGAGTGATGGTAGCCATATGAAAGAAGTTTAAAGAAGGTGCGAAGAGTAAGAGAGTAGGAGAGTAAGAAGGTAGAAAGCGGTAAACTGTAAAAAGTGAAAAAGTATGAAATGTTCAGCCCGCTAAATAGGAGAGAGAAGACACGTGTCTTTATCTCCAAGACTGAGAAATAAATTATTCAAAATAAACGGTCAGGATGAAGAAAGATAAGGCGGTTAAAGTACAACTAGTTAAAAAGGTTAATCAGTCCGGGCTGTTTTGTTTTGTTTTTTTTAAAACCAAATAATTGTCCAAACAGATCATAGGATAAAATCAGACTGACAAGGATCGGTCTGAAAGTTCGGACCGGTCTGTGTCTTTCTGAACATTGTATTATCGATCTGTAGTGACAAAAATCTTTAAGAGCGAAAAGAATAAAAACATCTAAACTAATTAAGATAAGTCAATTAAACCAAGAATTTGACGGAAATAATTAAACTTAGCCTCAGGAAGTGGTTTGGTGAAGATGTCTGCTGCTTGCTGCTCTGTTGAAATGTGTTCGATCCGAATTTCCTTTTTGCCAACATGATCTCGAATAAAATGATGTCGAATATCAATGTGCTTTGTTCGAGAGTGTAAAACTGGATTATACGTTATAGCGATTGCACTTGTGTTGTCGCAAAATATCGGAGAGTCAACAGCTTGAATGCCGTAGTCTTTGAGCTGGTGTTGAATCCAGAGCATTTGAGCGCAACAGCTTCCAGCGGCTAGGTATTCTGCCTCAGCTGTGGATGTGGCAATAGATGTCTGCTTCTTACTGAACCAAGAGATCAATCTTTCACCTAGAAATTGACATGTTCCACTGGTGCTTTTACGATCGATCTTACACCCAGCGTAGTCTGCGTCTGAATATCCGATCAAGCTGAAGTTTGAATCTTTGGAGTACCAAAGACCAACGTTCTGAGATCCTTTTAAGTATTTCAGAATACGCTTGGCAGCAATGAAATGTGATTGCTTTGGTTCTGTCTGAAATCTGGCGCACATACAGACTGAAAACATAATATCGGGCCGGCTCGCTGTAAGATACAATAGCGATCCGATGAGTCCTCTATACATGGTTACTTCAACTGCCGTTCCCCCTTCGTCCTTGTCTAACTTGATTGTTGGACTCATTGGAGTTGATGCAGTTGAGCATGTTTCCATTCCAAATCTCTTGAGGAGCTCTTTGGTATACTTGGTCTGATTGATGAAAATGCCATTGTTGAGCTGTTTTACTTGAAGACCCAGAAAGAATGGAAATTCTCCCATCATGCTCATCTCGAACTGTCCCTGCATTAACTTAGAAAATTTCTCGCACAATTTGGGGTTAGTTGACCCAAAGATTATGTCATCAACATAAATCTGAACTAATAGGGTATGTTCCCCCTTAATGAATTTAAAGAGAGTTTTATCTACTGAACCGATCTGAAAATCATGGTTCAGCAGAAATTGAGATAGAGTGTCATACCAGGCTCTTGGAGCTTGTTTCAGACCATACACTGCTTTATTCAGTAGGTATACATGATTAGGATACGAATGGTTCTGAAATCCAGGTGGTTGCTCAATGTAGACTTCTTCCTGAAGCTTTCCATTAAGAAAGGCGCTCTTGACGTCCATCTGATATACTTTGAAGTCTTTAAAGGCAGCATATGCAAGAAAGATTCGGATTGCTTCAAGTCTGGCGACTGGTGCAAATGATTCATCGAAGTCGATTCCTTCTTCTTGTCTGAATCCCTGTGCCACCAGTCTGGCTTTGTTTCTAACCACAGTTCCATCGGTGTCTAGCTTATTTCTGAAAACCCATCTGGTTCCAATAACAGGCAGATCGCTTGGTCTGGGAGTTAGACTCCAAACTTGATTTTGTTCGAATTGATTAAGCTCTTCTTGCATTGCTTTAATCCAGTTGAAATCAGTCAGAGCTTCATCGATCTTCTTGGGTTCCAGAGTTGAGATGAAAGCAGCATGAGTGAACTCATCCATCATCTGTCCTCTGGTTCTAATCGGTGCAGAAGGACGACCAATCACTAGATTAGGTGGATGCTTCTTAGTCCATCGATAGCTTGACTCTGGATTGTCTGGTTCGGTCGGAATAATAGTAGCAGCATGATCTGCATCTACTTTAATATTTGAGTCAGGAGCATCTGGATCAGCTCGATCTGAAGAAGCTTCAATGGCCTGATCCGGTCTGTCTGGCACTTCTGGTTCTGGTGGATTGTCTCTTGACCTGTTAGCTACAATCTCATCATCACTGTTAGCTTCGAGATGGATACTTTCCATCTGATTTTGAATTGAATCTTTGTTGCCCTCAACACATAATGATTCATCAAAAACTATATGAACAGATTCTTCTACAGTTAAAGTTCGATTATTAAACACTCGATAAGCTTTGCTAATTGATGAATATCCTAAGAATATACCATTATCTGACTTAGCTTCAAATGCTGTAAGATGACTCTTACCATTGTTGTGAACGAAGCATTTACAGCCAAATACATGAAAGTGAGAAACAGATGGTCTGTTACCAGTCCATATTTCATATGGAGTGAGATTCAGCTTCTTGTTAATCATAGATCGGTTTTGAGTGTAGCAAGCAGTATTTACAGCTTCTGCCCAAAACTTTTGAGAGATTCCAGAATCAGCAAGCATTGTTCTTGCTGCTTCCTTGAGCGTTCTGTTTCTTCGTTCTGCAACTCCATTCTGTTGAGGAGTTCTGGCGGCTGAAAACTCATGCTTGATTCCATGATCTTCTAGAAAGGATTCAAGATTCTGATTTGAAAACTCAGTGCCTTTGTCACTTCGAATCCTGTCTATGCTGGATGATTTCTCGTTCTGAGTGCGTTTCAGCAGCTTGATCAACTTCGGACCGGTTTGATCTTTACTGCTCAGAAATATAGTCCATGTAAAGCGTGAATAATCATCAATAACAACAAGAGTATACCGCATTCCCCCTAAACTTGTTATTGGTATAGGACCGAACAAGTCCATATGCAGTAATTCTAAACAGCGGGAGGAGGATTTGGCATTCTTGTTTTTGAAGGATGATCTGATCTGTTTGCCCATTTGGCAAGCTTCGCAGATCTTATCCTTAGCAAAGTCGATCTTGGGCAGACCGATAACTAAATCATGTTTACACAGGCTAGCAATGGTCTTAAAGTTGATATGATTCAAGCGCTTATGCCATAGCCAGTGTTTATTATCATTGTTAGCGATGAAGCAAGTAGGATTATCAGGTTGAGCATGATTCCAGTTAATCTTATATGTGTTTCCATTCCTGATTCCTACGAGCATGGTTATACCGTCTGATGATTTAACAGTGCAAGTGTGTTTATGAAATTCTACAGCATAACCATTATCACAGAGTTGACTGATACTAATCAGATTATAGCACAGATTTTCAACTAACAGCACATCATTGATAATAATGTTACCATGGACAATCTTACCCTTGCCCACGGTCTTACCCTTTGAGTTATCTCCGAAGATGATTTTGGGTCCAGTGCATTCTGTGACTTCAGACAGCAGCTTGATGTTTCCAGTCATGTGACGAGAGCACCCGCTGTCCAAGTACCAATCTGATGCGAGATTCTTCTGTACCTGTCATCACACATATTTATTGTTGGTACCCAATCCTATTTGGGTCCAGAACGGATTAGCCCTTTGGGAACCCACACCTGTATCAGCTTTAGTGGCTTGTGTGTGTAGGGTGTGCTATGTGCTGGTCTGTTTCGATGTTGTGTGTGATAATGTGTGCGCTGTGAAAACCTTTGATTTTCATAAGGTAGTCTATATCTTCGTTGAATCGGTTTTGAGTTATAGTAATTGTATTGTCTTCCTTGCCTTCGATCTTGCATTTTTGAATTTGGTCTCACAAACACAAATCTTGCTGGTGCCTTATCGTTGGCTTGGTCGACATAACCAATCCCTTTTCTCAAATTTTGATTTACGTAAGAGACTCCTGTTTGAATCTTAGGTGCTTCAGTTTCATATACTGTGCTGGATTTAACAAATGTCATTTGTTTGACTTGATTCTTTACCAGCAACAGCTCAGACTCATCTTTGGTGCATTCTTTGGTGTCAAAGCCTATGCCGGTGAAATCACCGACATTTCTTTGAGCTTCTTGTAATTCTTCCAATGATGTTCTGGATTTTGTCCATGTTTTGAATATATGTGAGAGCTTAGCATTTTGTGTGCTAATTCTCTTATTTTCTTCATGGAGCTGATCATAAGAGATTTTCAGCTTATTCAGCTCGATCTGGAGATTTTTGCACTCACCCTGCTCAGAGCAGCTTGGTTTGTTGTGCTCATCCATTTGAGTACTGATTTTGGCTTTATTCTTCTCAAATGATTCAGCTAAGATCCTATAATCATTTGCCATGTCATGCAGTGCGGACATGAGCTCTTCTCGTGTAAAATCATTTGATTCAAATTCAAATACCTCATCTGTCTGACTCATTTCTTCATCTGCCATCAGACATTGAACCTCTTCTTCGCTTTCGCTGGAAGAATATTCAGAGCTGTCTGAGTCGGAATCAGTCTGAGCCCATTTGCTGTTTCCTTCCTCAGCAACTAAGACTTTTTGGGATTTTCCATGATTCTTGCGGTCTTTGTGGTGCTTCTTCTTTCTATCATCACGATGCTTCTCTTTCCTTTCTTCTTTCTTCGGTCTGGTGCAATCTGCAATAAAGTGTCCGGTCTTACCACAATTGTAGCAAGCCTGATCGTTAACAGTATCATCTTTTCTTGATTTATACTGATGAGAGGGTTTGAAGTTCCTCTTATTTTTAGACATAAATTTACCGAATTTCTTTATAAATAATGACATAGCATCGTTACTCATCTGTTCAGCAGATCGGTCTGATGTTGAAGCGATCTGGTCTGGGATGGCTGCCAGGGCCTTGTTGGGTTGAGAGATGAATGGCTCTGCTTCACCTCTGCTTATTAATTCAAACTCATAGGCCTTGAGGTCTGCAAACAGATCATGAAGTTCAACCTTGTTAAGGTCTTTTGATTCCCTCATGGCAATGGTTTTTACATCCCATTCCTTTGGCAGAGCTCTCATTACTTTCAGAGCGATCTCTCTGTTAGAATATTCCTTCCCCAGACCATTCAGTTCATTTATGATGCTGGTGACTCTTTCATCAAACTCATTTAGAGTTTCACCACTTTTCATCTTTATGCTCTCAAATCTTTGAAGAGCCACAGTTAACTTGTTTTCTTTGGTCTGGTCGTTGCCTTCACATAGCTGTGCTATCTTCTCCCAAATTTCTTTGGCAGTAGAGCACATTTTGATTTTGCTGAACATGTTCTTGTCCAAAGTTTTGAACAAGATGTCTTTGGCCACATTGTCGAGGTTTGCTTTCTTTCTATCCTCATTCGTCCAGAGGGATCTGTCTTTTTCTACCATTTGTGGTTCTCCACTGGTAGTGGCGACTGCTGTATTTATTTTTAGGATCTTCATTGGTCCATCGGTGATGACGAACCACATGTCGTCATCCTGAGCTGCCAGGTGAGCTTGCATTCTGATTCTCCAGTCATCATAATCTTCTTTTGAGAACATGGGGATTTTGTTGAATGATGCCATCAGCTTAATATTCTTTGTGCTGATTAAGATGACCTGCTCTGATACCACTTGTTAGGATCGGTCCGGAGTGTTTAGAGGGGGGGTGAATGAACACTCCTTACAAGATTTATCCCTTGTGATTTCTTTCTGATTAGTGAAGGAAATCTGTTACTTAATCAACTCTTTGAACAGAACAGACCACTAATAAGTAAGTGCGGAAACGGTCTGCTCTTGTATAAGTAAGAACAGCTCGATGGCTAAGTGCAGAATGATAAGACACAGGATATGTTTCTGGAAGTTCGAAGGTGGTGTAATCCTTCTACGTCTCCCCTTCTTCCAATTAAGGAAGGTTTATACTAGAAGACTTTGATTTATACAATCCTGTTGTACAAACCCGATTCAGGCTGGATTTACCTCACTACCAGTCTGAAACTCCTAGTCACTCAACCTGCTCAGACACACTCTGTCTGACAGTTACAATATGTTGCTCACTTCTATTTTTCAATACACAATGCGCACAGTGATCCTACAATGATCAAATGTTACAAAGTAATTGCGCTTAAATGAATAACTTCAGCTCGAAAGCTTCTGTACTTTGTAAGCGTGTGCTGTTTAGCTTTCTTGTATCTTTTTCAATTGATCAGCGTGAGTTGTAGAGTCGAGAGTCTTTTGCATCTGTTTGTTGCATCCTTTTATAGTTGAAGGTGGCAACGGCATTGTTTCCCTTAATGTGCAGCTACGACTCTTTTTAGACTCTGAGAAAGCTACAGTCTTCTTCTTCAGGATACTTGCCGTTCTGGTATATGCTTTCGGCGACCGTCAGGTAAGCTCTTCTTTGTCTTCTTACCTATTATGGCAATCTTCAGTCTTTGGTCCTTTGTAGCATTAATTGCAGCATTAAATGCTGCAATAAATATCCGTTGATGATTCGGACTGAGAAGCCATCCTTTATGTATCCTTGACTGCTCTGATCTGATAAAGGTTGAGATCGATCTGAAGCATCGATCTGGTCATTCTGGAATCCATCGATCCGGTCTGATATGTACTATTCTTTATCAGTTTGCTCTGATATGTCCGATCGATCTGGTATGCCTAATTTCCATCGATCCGGTCTGAAATGCTTTGCCATCTTGCTCTGTTGAGTCCGATTGATCTGGTCAATCTGATTTCTATCGATCCGGTCTGAACTGTTTTGTCATCTTTAAAATCTCATCGATAAGGTCCGGAACTAACAGTCTCCTTTCACATAGATATTTTTATCACATTGGTTTGTTTTAAACCCATTTGAAAGCATGACACTGTCAAATTTTTTGTGCCATTGTTTAGGTGCTTGTTTTAATCCATACAAGGATTTCACAAGTCTACACACCTTTGTTTATTTCCCTGAAACTACAAACCCTTCAGGTTGGTCCATGTAAACCTCCTATTCTAACTCTCCATTTAGAAATGCTGTTTTTACATCCATTTGATGGATCTCTAGATTATATAATGCAGCAAATGCAATTATTAACCTTATAGATGTTTACAGGAGCGTATGTGTCAAAATAATCAACGCCTTCAGTTTGTCTGTAGCCTTTGACTACAAGTCTAGCCTTGTACTTATCTACAGTACCATCAGCTTTCATCTTCCTCTTGAAGATCCACTTGTGGCCTAGTGGTTTACAACCTGCAGGAAGATCCACTAGTTCCCAAGTATGATTATGTAAGATAGATTCTATCTCACTGTTCACCGCTTCTTTCCAAAGATCAGAGCCTTGTGAAGACATTGCTTCCTTGAAAGTAGCCGGATCTTTTTTCAGCAAATATGTTAGGAAATCCGAGCCAAAAGACTTCTCTTTTCTAGCTCTTTTGCTTCGTCTAAGTGATTCTACATTCTCTTGAGATTCTCTATCCCCCACATATTTCTCGACATTGGTTTCAGTCACTGTCTGAGTTTTGTGTGGAAATATTTCCTCAAAGAATGAAGCATCCCTAGCCTCAATGATAGTATTTACATGCATTTCTGCATTATCTGATTTGTGTACTAGAAACCGATAGGCACTACTATCTTGCTCATATCCGATAAATACACAATCCACTGTCTTAGGTCCTATCCTAGTCCGTTTAGGAGGAGGAATTGGTACCTTTGCTAGACAACTCCAAACCCTTAAAAACTTGTAGCTAGGTGCGCGACCTTTCCACAATTCATAAGACGTTTTATCCAACTTTTTATGTGGTACTCTATTTAGCATATAGTTGGCGGAAATCAGAGCTTCACCCCACAAATTCCTAGGTAAGTCGAAACTTATAAGCAACGCATTCATCATTTCCTTAAGCGTTCTATTCTTCCTTTCAGCAATACCATTTTGCTCGGGAGAATAAGGCGCATTGGTTTGATGAATAATGCCACTCTCAGCACATATTTGTGCAAATGGTGACTCATATTCACCGCCTCGATCACTTCAAAGAATTTTAATCTTTTTATCAAGTTGATTCTCAACTTCATTCTTGTAGTGAATGAACATGACAATTGCTTCGTCTTTACTTCTCATTAAGTAGACATAACAATATCTTGTACAATCATCGATAAATGTTATGAAATAATATTTCCTGCCTCTAGATTGTACATACTTTAGATCGCATACATCCGTATGAATCAAGTTTAACGGTTCGGTGCTTCGCTCAATTGAGTGGAATGAAGACTTGGTTAATTTGGCCTCTACACAAGTCTCACACTTGTATTTATAATTGATGTTAAATTTAGGTAATAAATTAAGAGACATTAGCCTTTGTAAGAACTTATAATTCACATGTCCTAATCTACCATGCCACAAATGTAAAGACTCACAAGAATAATCAAACTTTAAAGTTTTATTAGCCACATTGACAACATCCGTTACATTATTTTTGCTTGTGCTAGCCTCATATGCTGCATTAACATCAACAACAACCTCTACAATAAACTTAGCCTTAGGAGCTAAAGTCATTACACTCATCTTGAAGAGGTTATTGGCCAAGTAGCCTTTGCCCACGAACATACCACCCTTGGACAGAATGACTTTGTCGGACTTAGAGTCAAGGCCGAAAGCCTTTCTTGTTCAGCACTGCTCCGGAGATGAGATTCTTTCGGATCTCTGGCACGTGGAGCACCTCGGTAAGAGTCAACTCTTTGCCGGAAGTCATCTTTAGCACAACCGTCTCTTTGCCTCAACTTTTGAGACTGCTGAATTTCCCATGTAGCAGTGCTCATCATTGACTAGTTGATAGGTCTTAAACATCCATTTGTTGGCGCATATATGGCGAGTAGCCCCAGTGTCCACCCACCATTCCTTGGAGTTCCCTCCAACAAGATTCACCTCCGATACCACAGCACTCAGATGCATGTCATCCATGTCGGAGCTCAGGTTGTCCTCAGCAATGTGGGCATGTGCAGGCATCTTTCCTTTGCCTTTGTAAGGGACTATCTTCCTCTTACCGTCATTGTTTTGACGTTGAGTGCAGTCTTTCGCCTTATGGTTAGGCTTACCACACATATAACAGTCACCGGTGAACCTCCTTGTCTAAGTATCTCCATTGGGTTCAAAAGTACGCTTGCGCTTATTCCCATGGGAGTTGTCCTCAACTTCAACCACATTGGCCTTGGAAATCATTCCAAATGATTTTTTGTCAACTTTTCGGTTGTCTTGCTCGATGCGCATCCTCTTGATAAGATCCTCAAGACTCATCATCTTTCGCTTGTGCTTCAGGTAGCTCTTGAAGTCCTTCCAAGATGGCGGTAATTTTTCAATCATCATCGCCACTTGGAGGGCATCATTTAGCCCCATACCTTCGGCAACAAGTTCGTGATATATCAGCTGCAGCTCTTCGCATTGCTCAACAATGCTCTTGCCATCTACCATTCGATAGTCATGGAATCGCCCGGCTACAAATTTATTTGCGCCTGCATCGTCAACTTTATACTTTTTCATTAACGATTCTCAAAGATTCTTAGCAGTCTCCTTGGGGGAACACATTAAAAAGTGCATCGTCAAGAGAATTCAGTATGTAGTTACGACAAAGGTAGTCGGCACTCATCCATGACTCGACAATCACTTCAGATTGAGGATCCTCTTTGTCATCCATCGGTTTCTCCTCCTTCTGTTGCCAACGTTTAAAGTTGGAACCTTTGAACTTTTTCGGTTTCTCAAATTGAGAAAACGGCATTGGACTTCTCAGAACTGGCATAGCGGCCTCAGTACCGCTAGCTTTGATCACCGGAATCTCAGTATTCTCAGCAGGTGTTTGGGTAAGCTGGTCAGCCATTAGCTAAAATAGAACACAAATAAGAGAGCACAAATAATATCAAAGCAGTTTTGAAACAGTAGGATTAAACCTTTCAACAGTGCATAAACAGTGTCTGAACTAAATATGAAACTTGACTATTAACAATCTGTTAAGTGCAGTTGATGAAAATCCGAGCTTTGACAGAACACAAAAGAGAACAAAAAAAATTCACAAAAAATTTAGAGTTTACGATTGTTGGTTCTTTTCTTTTGTTCAAGTAGACGAAACCTCAAAAGATCACAATGATGTCTTATAAATAAAATGCTTGAAAACAATAGAAACTTACAACAACAGTTTAAATATACTGTGCAGAAGCTTTATTGTGTAGTATCTGAAATGGACGAGGCCACAGTATGTGCCCGTAAGCTCTAAATTGCCCACCTACAACTTCTAGCCTCCTGGACAAGAGAGTTCTAAGGTATTTAACGTCTGAACACCTCTGTTTGAATTGAAGCAGAAATCCAGACAGACTCACTCGAACACTTAGCAGTGTGTAGTACTCTCAAGAAGATAAGATGATATGATATGAAATGCAATTTCGGGATGAACTAAAGAATGAGGCTGGAGCATCTTATATAGCTGCAACAACAGACCAACCAAAGGTCAAAACATAAATGACAATGCATGGTGGGGTAGCTGAGAAGCCTCAACATAAATCTCAGATTTAAGTCTCACTTAAATCCATTAACTCTCAGCAATCAAGGTAGGATATCAAAACCGATGAGTAGGTGAAAGGTCAATCTTCTAGAAAAAGCGTGTAGCAAAAAGATAGGGCTGCCTTCGTGTCAGCGACAAGCGACGCGCGCGACGAGACGAGCGGGCGGCGTGCGAGGAGCACCCCTATTTCCCACTAAACTACACTCTCTTAATTTGTTTCTCAATATAAACAAATCTTTATTGGTTTAAAATCCCAATGTGGGTTTCTAGCCCATTGACCATTCAAACCAAATTTGTTCTCAATAACCAACTTGGACCCAATCTCAATTTGGGCTCACCAAAATTCCTACACACATATCGTACATGCCACGTGGAGTGTCATTAATTTAAAAATAAAAGTAAAATCAAACACCCGTGTCGGACACTTCCGAGGGCATGTCCGACACGAAAATGATATTTTTGGGGGTTAACTATACAATTTAATTTTTTTTTACTAAAATGAATTTGGATGTATTTGTTAAACTTTATGTTAATTGAAATAATATATATTTAGTGCTAGTTTGTATGCTACTATGATGATTTTAGTGCATGCATTTATTTCGCTTCTTGAATTTGGTAAGAAAATATTTGGTGTTATCTTTTTTTAACGTACTTGTTAAACTTTATGTTAATTAAAGTAATATGTCATGTATCCGTGTCGTGTCCTTGTCATCGTGTCGTGTCGTGTCATGTCCGTCTCGCCATGCCATTATCTATGTATCCTAGATTAAAAGTATTATATGCCTTTTATGAAAATATGTTTGAATATTATTATAATAGTATTTTATTGGTGTCTACATAAATCCAGAACCCATCATGCCAGTGTTTTGAAATCGGATCGGACCGACTGGTTCAATCGGTGATTGGCGCCTGGTCTGATCCGATTGACCCTCTGAAACCACCATAAAAATCGGTGGGAACCGTATTGAACTAGTCAAAAACAGGTTCACCTAATTCCATAAAGGTGTCTTGTGTATTATATATACATATGTTTAATTGTTCGTAAATTATAAAAGATGTGAACCATTTCATAGTTTTTTAAATGTTTTCTTATGATTTGTGGCTTTGTTATTTTTTGTCATTACTTGTTTTTTGAGATGTTTTATTGTTTTTATTTTATATTGGACATTTAGTTTTATTTGATTTTTTAAGTTTGACATTTTATGTTGGTGAAATGATATTTTTTTATATTGTGAACAAATTAAAACTATAGCAAATACATATATATTTTTACAAAAAAAATAAATAGATATTATATAATGTTTCGTCATCATTGCTTAACCCAGTTGTTCAACCGTCGAACTTATCAATCTCATAACCAATAACAATATCGATTTCATGTCCAATTCGCTTTCGAAAACTTCTATAAAGGCTTACAATGTAAGAAAAGTTGGAGTCACAGACCCTAAACGTATTCAAGAATACTATTATAGTAATAATCGACATATTTTCATAAACGAAATATAACAATACTTATAACCAATATTTATATAATAATAGGAATAATTTGAAATTGTTAAATCGAATAAAATTTGATTATGATAGGAATAATTTGAAATTGTTAAATCGAATTCAATTTGATTATGAGAGAGATTTGCCTCAGAATGAATAATCACCCTGGATATTCTGGGATGAATGACTAAGCGGCAAATCGGCATTTTGGGGATTATGCAAAATATCTAATCAAAAGTCCCAAGCCGTATTTCTCGGTTACCCACGTTCTTCCTCTAACCAAATTCCAACTGGGTCAGAGGTTGGTGAATGGTGTGTATGAAATGAGTATGGGATACAACATTTGATAATATAAAATCATATACATTTAATTATATTTTATTAATGCTAATATAACATATTTTTTAAGATTTTAAATTAAATATATTAAACTAAAATTTAATATAAAAATTGAGCATTTTGGAGATAATGGGAAATTTTATTATATTAAAAAAGTTGAAAACAAATTAATGGGGAATTTTATTTCCTCATAAAGAAAATATTTTTAAAAAAATATTTTGAATTAAAATTCTGATCCTAGAATTAAATAAAAAAGCGGAATCTAATCCAACACCTCTTATAAATTAACATGAAAAATAATGAGTCAATTAAGTTTTTTACGTGAACAAATATATTTTACTTTATGTCTTACTAAATTTTAGTCACATTAAATACCTACTTCATTATTTATAAACATAAAAAAAGTATCATTGATGCTAGAAATATATTAAAATAGTAAAATAGTTAGGAGAATTTTGATAATTTATTAAAATAGTAAAATAGTTAGGAGAATTTTGATAATTTTTTAAATATGATTTTTTAAAAAAAGTTATAATTTTTAAAATATTTTTTAACAACTATATTCGCTAGACAGAATATGAGCTAGATATGAACAATTGAATATATATTAATATAATATTAGTTAATCAAATCTATATAGCTTTTATGTCATATTGATATTAATATATATTCAATTGTTCATATTTAGCTCATATTTTGCCTAGCGAATATAGTTGATAAAAAATATTTTAAAAGTTATAACTTTTTTAAAAAATCATATTAAAAAACTATAAGATTATTTTAGTTGTATGTGTCTACAACTTGACATCATATTCAATTTTATTATTCAAATATTTGATAATTAATTTTTTTTTAAATTTTAGTATATTAGAATATAATGTATATGTAGACATTAGAACATATATATAAAAAAATATTATTCATGTATCATAGACATTAAATATTTTAAATATTTTTAAAATTTATTTCCCACATTTTTATCTCACAACTCCGGACATTAAAAATATTAATGGAGGAGAAAGAAATACTAAAAATTGGAGGAGAGAAAAACATGAATCGAGAAATCGAAATCAGGGTTGATTGAAAAAAAAAGTGACACAACATAGGTGTGAACCCTATGTTAGTATGTTGATACCATTTTCACACACTCCAGGGTTGATCGTCTCCCCGGGCCACCTTTTCCCCCCTATAAATAAGGCCTTTCGAATAGCAAATGAGGAACATATATCAAAGCTATATCGATAATGGGTTCAAATCCTCCACCGTCCTCTCAGAAATTTAGCGGCAAGCCACACACAGATTCACTTTTCAGCACCGCCATTAATTCGGCTACTAATGCTACTAAAAACAATGACGGGGGAGCTGCCGCTCGTTTGTTTGGAAATAATCAAGCCACGGCAAGCTCAACATCTCCATCATCGACTCGCTCTGCCGGAGGTGCAACAAACAATAACAGAGGCGCTGCCGCTCCATTGTTTGGAAATAATCAAGCCACGGCAAGCTCAACATCTCCATCATCGACTCGCGATCGGCACTCTGCCGGAGGTGCAGCAAATAAACTTCGCTGAACTCATTGCTTGTAACTAATTACATGGCATGCTGTCTACTTTGCCATGAGTTATGATAAGTAAACTGTAATTTGGGTGACGTTTCTATCCGTGTTTTGATTCCGTTTTATTATAATATAAATTTGATGCATTAAATTTGTTCTGGTTTGAAAACATTCGGATCTAGTTTGAGAAAATCAAGCAAGCGAGATCACACGTTTTCGGTATTTCTCTTCTGTTCTTCATGACGTCCAATCTATTTCACTTCGCCAACTTTTTGCCCAATAAAGAAAAGAAAACGGAAAGGCATTCGAAGTGAAACCAACAACATAATAATAAAATAGTAAAATAGTTTGGAGAATTTTTTTATTGAAATCCTCTGCAACCCTGACATTTTCTAGCAGCCGCAACCCCCATCCTCGCTGGCCGTCCCTCTCCTCTCTTCCCGGCGGCGTAATGTCCCAGGTGATCCCCTCCAAGGAGACGCCGCCGTGCCATACGGCGTTGCCTTCTCACCCCCCAAACCGCTCGATCCCGGCAAGTTCTCCCATCTCTTCAGATGGTTCTTCTTCATCCCCTCAACAGACTATCAATACCTGCCCGCGTGGTTCAAATCGCTGCAAAACAATATTGTCTCGGTTCTTCATCGGAAAATCTCATCCCCATCCGTCGGCCCACCTAGCTTGCGGTTCATTTCACACAACAAGAGGTTGAAAAATTGGCCAAACCTTTTCAATACTGTTTGATTGGTAAGTTTTTTTCTCCGGCGTCCTAAACTATCGGCGGTAAGAAAAGCTTTTGAAGCCATTAAACTCCGAGGTGCGGTATAGGTTTTAGTGGGGCCAACAAAATCTTATACATGATTAGAAATATGAAGCGAAAAAGTTATTGATAGAGATGTCACCTTTAGAAATATAAAAAAGGATCTAAGATAACAAAATAACTTGGTAAAACACTACCTTTCCTTTTCAACAACAAAATGTTTTCAGACCATTTTTATTCAAAATATATTTATTCAGTTTTAAAAATTTGAGAATACTATTCGAATATACTATTTAGTTGGATAACTTTTGTAATTTACATGAAAATTAATCCAGTATCGTAATATCAAAATTTATGTTTCAATACATAAATAACTAAAATGCCAAATATTATGTGCCTAGACTTCTAATGCTTATTCCCACCGAATAGAGAAAAAATTAAAGCAAAACTACTTAGACATGACTTCGAAATTCACCCTTTTTGCTTATTGCAAAAGTAACAAAGAAAGATTTAAGACTTAGGAAAAATAATTACCCATTAGCCTTCTCCATAATATCTATTTAGCAGCCAAATCTTAGCTAAATAATAATATAAAATACAACAACAAACAGCTTAAAAATTTCAAGATAAAAACACAACTAACGCTTTTGGAATTCCCTCATCCCAAATCCAGCTTCACGTTTTTTTACTTCAGATGTCGCTATCGGTTTTTCCCTTATTACCATACATTTGCGCAATTTTCATACAAGACTATGAGCCAAGAAAAGATTAAAGAATTCAAAACTTAAATTCTCAGAAAATTACAGATAACTTCCAAAATTTTCTTATAAATAACGACCCTTGCCCTTTATTAGAGCCGCCCCTTGTCTTGGATATGCTCGGTCACTTCCCCATTGTTGCGCGGGTTTATCAAGGTTTTCAAAAGATATCCCTCCAAGGTTAACCCTTCTAACGCAACCACGGTGTAAACCATTACGGCATTCATCACACTTCAACTTAACTGAACCATGAATTAACTTGCATAATTCAACAAAATGGGAATGAAATGTTACTTGGTCTCCATTGGCATATTTGAGTAAAGACATCATTTTTCTAACTTCAGTAAACAAGCATTAAACCGATTATATGACGTTACATCCGATATTTGACAGCATTCTCAATGGCAGCAAAAACCACTAGTTCGGACTGTGTCAACTAAAGATAAATACCAACATTTAACCGAGAAGACAGAGAAACATGAGTTCAAATCACTGGAGCATAATTAAGAACCAAAAAATAGCATACTACCGAAAAACACGGGCCAAAAACTTGTTTTCCTAACGTACTCACACAAGAAGTGAATATTTTTTAGTGTGGGAGAGGTGGTGGCTAACTAACTAATGAAAACAGGAATTCTAGGAGTCCTGGATAGAAGGCCACTGCTGGATTCTATGATGCTTAACCGCATCCTTTATCTTGAAGCTTTGCATCTTTTGCCCATCATAAATAGATCAAAGGGTTGGATTTACGAGACTCCATCCCCACTTTTCTTGTCATCACGCTTTCCCACTCTTCGCCGCCCACGTCTTTGTGAAGAGCCACTTCCAGATTTGTCAGGAACTGGCTGCCCAGAATCAGAAGGTATATGATGCCCAGGAACTCAAGCAGGGAACCCAACAGCAGGGATTCTGCAGAATTCACCATTTGAAATTAAACATCAGTACCATGAAAAGAGGTCAATACAGCATGAAACTTAACAAAGGAGTGATATGAGTGGATAAGCGATCAGAGCATTAAAACCCCCACGATCCAATGAACAGATAAATTTGTACAAAAATGAACAGATGGAATTAGGCAGTGCAACACCACCTTCAACATAGAACCCACACATCATATGGTATAGTATACTATCAAACTACGAAAATCTAATCCATTGGTCTTAAGGAACAGGCTCGTTATGATAAGCAAATATGATAGTGCTTTAGGAATCAGAGCAAAGAGTCATACGTTTAAAGAAAGAAAAGAGTAAATAATAATTTTTCCCGATTCAGGCAAAGAGTAAGATAAACAGTAAACATAAATAAATAATTTTAACACATAATTAATGGAGCACAAAAACCAGAGCATGGCATCATGAGAAACTAGTATGTTCTATCAGTATCATAATACAATTAGGAGAATCATAGAGTGGGAATTCAAAGTCCCACCCAACAAGAGCACAGCAGACTCCTGCTTATTCATGGAAGCATCAAATGCCTTACTATTGTGCAAGGAAAGCCGTAATGCTTGATTCTCAGCAAGACAGCATTGGAGCAAAGTCCCAAGCCTCTTGCATTCTGCTTCATAGTACTTACTCTTCAATTCAAGATCCCTCAGGTACATCTTCTTCCTTTCCCGTGATCTCACCGCGACATCCTTGTTCCTGATTTCCCTACAATTCATACAAACCAAGTTTAGAGACTTCAATACAACAAGTTTAACTCCAACATATACTGTGGCGGAGCTCAAAAACCATAGCCACTTCCACGAAAAAGGATAGAAGAATCCGAAAAGCACAAAGAATACAGGCATGAAGCCGTTTCGTTCATAATTACGGCACCTAAATCAATGTTTGTACAGATAAATAACGATAATCACACGGTTCATTAATCAAGGAAACACCAATCCACGATGAATTCTTTAAAAAAAAAAATATCTAAATCAGAAAAGAGGCAAACATATTCAGGCCGATAAAGAAAAGTAACACCTTTTGCGTTTTTTGTCAATGGGATCGTCAGTTTCTTCGGAATCACCACCTTTATTCTCATTGGTCTTCTTATAATTTTTTCTCATGCGAGCTATCCTCCTCTCTCTCTTCTTCTTGCGCCTCAACAACCACCGAGTTAGGGCTAGCTGACGATTTGTTTTTCTCATGGGAGCTGTCCTCTCCCTCTTCTTCTGGCTCCCCAACCACCTTCGAGTCAGGGCTTGCGGACGAATCCTTAGAGAGATCCGACCCTAACCAGGACTCATGCGGTGAATCCAGAAGCAAGTCCGAGAAAAACTCATCGGTCAAAGCATCGTGGTGTTCTTCCACTACTCTATCGGAATTGGATTTGTCATTCATAAGGTATTGCTCGATGTCATCGATCGACAAAAAAGAATCCATACCTTCGTCCAAGAAATCGAAACCCATCTCATCTGTGACATTATCTAACAAATTTTCCCACTCAATTACCTCATTATCTGTAACTCCGCTATCGATCATAGCCGTTGAACCAGAGGGAAGACTAACTATCTAAAATCAAGAATGTGAACATGAATCGAAATTAGGGGTTGGATTTTGTAGTGGAAAGGGGAGTTTGGGCAATTGCCTGGTCGTTTCCACTTGCTTCCCTGCAAGGACAGGAGGAACTAGGAAGGACGATCTGAGCCGTAGATCTTCTAAAACTGGAACACATCATCCGTAATTAGACATGACCGCGGTTTTTAATAAACCGCGGCCCGGCCCAGAACCGTAACCGGGTCAACGGGCCTGTTAACCGTTGACCCGGTTCACGGTTCCGAACCGTACGGGTCGGTTACGGTTCATGCCTTCCATGAACCGTGGAATGGCGGTTCCAACCGCCGGTTCAACCTTTTATTTTCATTTTTTTAATTATTTATTATTTAAAATTAAATTGTGTTGTTGAGGATTCGAACTCTTGACCTCTGTTATGTGTATACAACATCTTACCACTAAGCTATTGTCCTTATTGTTTTATTTTAGACAATATAATTATATATACGAAAAGACAATGTATATTATATGTGTAATACAATAATAACTATTTTATATTGTAAAATCAAAATTATCTAAAAAAAATATGTTATGCTCTTAAATAAATATTGTATAATAAAAACATATCTATAACAAAGTAAATATAACAAAAAATGTTGGATAAATTAATAAGAACTATAAATAGTGGTTGAAAAATAAAATATTTCAAAACAAATATATTATACCTTTTATAATTATTCTACAAGTACTTTATATTCATTATTTGATTTACATTATATATATAATAATTAAATAAGTATATCTTAATTTATCACAATATGACTTACAGCAGAAACTCAATAATGTAATATTTGATGAATTAATAAAATAGAAATAAACTATACCAAAGTAAATATAACAAAAAATGTTGGATAATTTCATAAGAACTAAAGAAATACTTGTTGTAAAATAAAATATTATAATAATGAAGTAAATTATTATAAACAAATATAATATATACATTCTAATTATTCTACAAGCACTTTATTTGATTTACATTATATACAATATCAATAAGTATATCTTAATTTTCCACGATATGACTTACCATAGAAACTCGATAATGTAATATTTGATTAATTAATAAAATCTTTTACTAATTTGCTTATAATGATTTGGGAACAACATATTGAATTGATAATTCACTAACTTTATATTATATAAATTAATCACTTCTAATTGATAATCAAAAATCTCATTACTGACTCTTGTTAACATAATAAGAACTTTTGTTATAACAAATAATTCAATGTTATATTCGTAGATTTCATTTTGTAAATAGTATCAAAGTTGTATAGGTTTCATATCAATTTCATATGTAATTAGTATAATAATTATAAATGTTTCAATATCAATTTAATTTGCAATTAGACCAAAGGTGTATATGTTTCATGCCAATTTCATATGTAATTAGTATCATAATAGAAACATATCTATAACAAAGAAAATATAACAAAAAATGTTGGATAAATTAATAAGAACTAAAGAAATAGTTGTTGCAAAGTAAAATATTATAATAATGAAGAAAATTATTATAAACAAATATAATATATACATTAAAATCATTCTACAAGCACTTTATTTGATTTACATTATATACAATAATCAAATAAGTATATCTTAATTTCACACGATATGACGTACTATAGAAACTCGATAAAGGTAATATTTGATTAATTAATAAAATCGTTTACTAATTTGCTTATAATGATTTGAGAACAACATATTGAATTGATAATTCACTAACTTTATATTATATAAATTAATAACTTATAATTGATAATCAAAAATCTCATTACTGACTCTTTTTAATAAGAAACATATCTATAACAAATAAAATATAACAAAAAATATAATTAGTACCATACTAGAAATATATCTATAACAAAGAAAATATAACAAAAAATGTTGGATAAATTAAGAAGAACTATAAATAGTGGTTGCAAAATAAAATATTTTAAATAAGTATATCTTAGTATATATAATAATTATAAGTATATCTTAGTTTATCACAATATGATTTACAATAGAAACTCGATAATGTAATATTTGATTAATTAAGAAAATCTTTTAATAATTTACTTATACTGATTTGGGAACAACGTATTGAATTGATAATCCACTAACTTTATATTATATAAATTAATAACTTCTAACTTAATATATTTATGATTAATCAATGAAATCATCATAAAAATAACTTTATTGACATTTGTTTCTTATGTAAATTGATAGTGACAAATCTCATTACTGATTTTCTAAACATAACAATAACTTTTATGTTGTTTTTTATAGATAAATTACAAATAATTCAATGTTATACTCGTCAATTTCATATGTAATTAGTATAATATTTGTAAATATTTCATGTCATATAATTTGCAATTAGTACCAAAGTTGTATAAGTTTCATACCAATTTCATATGTAATTAATACCAAAATTGTAAATATTTCATATCAATCTCTTTTGCAATTAGTATCAAAATTGTATAGCTTTCATACCAATTTCATATGTAATTAGTACCATAATTGTAAATGTTTCATACCAATATCATTTGTAATTATAACAAAGTTGTATATTTGCATACCAATTTCATATGTAATTAGTATCATAATTGTAAATGTTTCATACCAAACTCTTTTGTAATTAGTACCAAATTTGTATAAGTTTAATACGAATTTAATATGTAATTAGTATCATAATTGTAAATGTTTCATACCAATATCATTTGTAATTAGTATCAAAATTATATATGTTTCACATCAATTTCATATGTAATTAGTATCATTAGATACTCAGATTCCACCAATTAAAATGACAATATCTTATTGTGGTCCCGTCGAGTTTGATGAAACAATGGGGTAAGTTTTGTAGCTTAATGACATGCGACCTATAAAATTTCCACTTGATATACCCCCACTTTGGAACTCAACATATAAATTGCTATATGATTCATATGAATATAGAGAGTGAATGACAACTTAAAAAGTTCAAACTCTCCCCTTCCCCTTACATTTCCTTTGTTAATTTTTATGATCCTTTTAGAGTAATTTTTAAATTTTTTAAATTAAAATTAAAATTAAAATTTTTTAAATTTAAAAAATATAAGGTTTGAACCGTAACCGGTGGTTAACCGTACCCGTAACCGTAACCGTAACCGGCGGTTCACGAACCGTAACCGGAACCGTCTACGAAGGTTAAGGTTAAGGGTCGAGCTCTTTGAACCGTCGAACCGGCGGTTCCGAACCGTTAACCGGCGGTTCACGAACCGTGGTCATGTCTATCCGTAATGCATATGATAATTATCTTTCCACAAAAATAACATGATTCAACCAATCACAATTCAAAATTGCGGGATTGGTTGGGTACCCCATAAGGTAGTGCCACACATGTAGACCCGATCAATGATCATAAACGATCCTGAACGGCCTGAAATCGGGCCATGGTCAACGGACAGGTTAATCGGGTCAACGGTTACAAGGGTCGGACCCGTAATCGGCACGTCTATAGCGGGCCAGTTAAGGTTCATAATTTTGCTAACCCGTGAACCATCGGTTAACCGGCGGTTCAAGGTTTTATTTTAAATTTTTTACAGTTTTAAATTTAAAATATATATTATGGTGTAGATTTGAACTCATGACCTCCAACTTGAATTAATTAGCTTAACCCACTAGGTTATGAGAGCATTGTTGATCTAAATATAGTGTTATAATTTATATATATTAACCAAACAAATATATCATACACATTTTGATTATCAGTGCTTGAAATTTCACATTATTTTACCTGTAATCTATGGATGAAAACACATTCAAATATTTTTATACTTTATTTCAACTTTTAACAAATTTTTTAAATTTTTTTTGAAAAAATAAGGGTCAAACCGTAACTGAAACCGGAACCGTAACTGGTTGTTCATGAACCGTAATCGGAACCGTCAAGGAAGATAGACCCGACCAAGGATCATAAACGGCCCTGAACTGGCCTTGAACCGGACCGTGGTCAACGGGTAGGTTGTGATATCCGAAAATTATTGTGTTAATCCCGAAGTGATTATGATCCTTAATGGATCTTAATTGGGGTAATTATGAGATAATTACGGTGTTGAGACTCCCGAGTATGTTGATGTCGGGTTGTTGGATCCAAGGGTTGAGATTTTAGTCTCATTGAGGTGTTAAACCTTGGAATTGTGTTGGTAGTGAGATTTGGAATCTGGGGAGCTTCGGGTTGAGGTCTGTAATGAAATCAGTGAGTGAGAGATAATTATTGAACACAGATGATTTTTAATGAGTTATGGTGCGAGTATTTGAGACTCGGGTTTTTGGAGCCTTGGTACTTTATATACCAAGTGGACTCGGTGTTCAATCATTTCCTCCCGGCTCACTCTCTCTCATCTCTCTCTCGCCTCTCTCCTCCCTCATTTCCCCCATTTTCCCCCTTGTTGAAGAAATCGACAGAAGGCTCGATTCTTGTGGGATTTTCGAGCGAATAATTGGGTAATATTCTCCGCCTCGCTATTATCTTTGATTTGATAGTAGTTTTGTAGAGTTTGGTTATATTTTGATTTGGGTTTGAGTTTTGGGGGATTTGAAGAAATTGATAAATTGATATATGTTTTATTTTTATGCGTTTTAGTGGACTTTTTGAAGTATTGTGGGTGTTGGTTTGAGTTAGGTTCGAAATCGCCATTAACATGAAGTTTTGGCAAAAACCAGGGCTAGCGATCGATCGCTAGGTTGCAGCGATCGATCTCCCGGAGAAAAATCAAAAACTGGTGGCGATGAATAGTATCAGCGATCGATCGCTGGTTAGATAGCATCAATCGCTGGTTAGATAATGCTCAGCAATCGATCGTTAGGGTTTGAGCGATCGATCACCGAAAGTGAAAATTTGGCAAAAAATGTTTCTACCTGGAGAGAGCTATTGCTATAATGATATAGGTCGATCTCTGTCTTGAAAATTGTGAAAATTTATATTTTTTGAGCATTTTGAGATATGAGCTTGTATAATCGACTTTTGATGATGATTATGACTTTTGAGGAAGTTTTATTAACAATGGGATAAGGTTACAAGTATTGAACCTTAAATAGATATTTACTACTCGATCGAGTTGATTGACAACCCAAGTTAATAAATGATAAAATGGGATGATTTGAGTAGTATACGGAGTACGAATAATCGTGACTGATTATGGTAGGAAGCATGATGAATTTGTATGATTTATGTGGCATAGTTATGAGAACTATTGTTGAGATTATTAATATTGAAATGATATTCAATATAGATGCTTCACGAGCCAGGATATAGGGAATGTCATAATCTTGTGGTCGACTACCAGGTTCGTGTGACGTACGAGCGTAGGTAAATATATTATTGTTTTGCGTAATGAATAATATATCTGTGTAGTGCTTAAATTAGTGCTTAGAGACGTACAGTTTTAAATGTTATATTCATTAATCTAACTGGTTGACTTTGAGTTAATGGTGAAACGTACAAGGAGGCGTCCCTATAGAGATGCTCAAGTGTGTTTGAGTACTATGATGTAGTACGGGGCATTGTTGGAATTCGTATACGTTGTGTATACGGGTTTGAGACTGATTAGTGATGGTGGCAATGATGCACTATCCTGAATCAGTTGTGCAATTATTGGTTCAGGGATACATTTCAGTATAAATATATCCAGATTGTCCGAACGGTGGTTCGAGATTGGAGAGTCATGGATGCATGACACCTTCCTTGCGAGGGAGGATGTATTGATTTACCTATTGGGAATCTTTGAGAGATTCGTTGAGTTGGTGCGTGTGGTGTTGATGTTGAGCTCACACCATTAGTCATTGGTTCGTCAGTCATTATTCTCCACAGTGGGAGAATAACTGAGTGATTGAAAATCGTGTCTGGGGCTTGTGAGTATGATTGGAGATACACAAGCTGAGTGCATTGAGTATGCATGTGGTGCTTTAGCACCCAGGCATATATATATATATATATATATATATATATATATATATATATATATATATATATATGTATGTATGTATATGTGTATATGAATGCCATCATTGATATGCATATTGAGCAAAGGGTTAGTGTGTTTAGATTAGTAAATCTCTGGTGAGAGATTGTAGTACCTTGAGATTGGTGATCTCAGTAGTACAATGTATTATGAGGAATAAAGTATGAGGTGTTTGTTGACTCTCTTCGAGAAGAGGTTGTCGTACTTTGGACTAAGGAAGTACGTTGTTAATGAATCCGATGGTTATCATTGTGTTAGAATTGTTGATTCTAAGGGTAAACAAGGGATGACCAGGATTCGAATTCATTTGGTGTCGTTGTCGACACATGTGATGAGAATGCAATTGATCTTCTTGCATGATCTCTATAGAACCTTGAGACTTTGTGGAGTCTCGATAGTGTGTTCGGACCAAGATGTGATTCCTTGAAACACATTGACGTTGGCATCTATGGAGATGTGTTTTTGTGTTGATCGGTGGCCGTGAGTTGCCCGATCCTAGTTGCTAGTGGTGCAACTATTCCTTGGATGGAGATGAAATTGGAAAGGCAAAACCGAGTTTAGTATGAGTATATTGTGGTATACTGATGGTTTCCTTTGTAGTGATGTGTATTTGACATCGTAAACCAAGTTGTAGAGATAGCATTGAAATGATATCTATGTTGGAATCAGGAACGATACGTTTAGAGAGCAGTTAAGGTTGACTGACTGCTTTTGGGTGGTTAACATCGACGTATGTAACATCATATTTGGGTTGTGATTGTTTTGGGAGGATAACTCCATTCTAGAATTTGGTGCGAGGTCGATGTCCTCGCGGTTGGTGTTTCGTTCATGCTGTATTCATGAATCGACGCTGCGGATCCGAGTTGGATTGTGTGGTCTCGGCGGTACGTAGAGTACGCCTGTGCAAATTTCGAGGATGAAATTTTATTAATGGGTGATAAATGTGTGATCCAAAAATTATTGTGTTATTCCCGAACTGATTATGATCCTTAATGTATCTTAATTGGGGAAATTATGAGTTAATTACGGTGTTGAGACTCCCGAGTATGTTTATCCGATGTCGGGGTTGTTGGATCTAAGGGTTGAGATTTTAGTCTCATTGAGGTGTTAAACCTTGGAATTGTGTCGGTAGTGAGATTTGGAATCTGGGGAGCTTTGGATTGAGGTATAATGAAATCAGTGAGTGTGAGATAATTATTGCACACAGATGATTTTTAATGAGTTATGATGCGAGTATTTGATACTCGGGTGTTTGGAGCCTTGGTACTATATATACCAAGTGGACTCGGTGTTCTATGATTTCCTCCCGGCTCACACTCTCTCATCTCTCCCTCGTCTCTCTCCTCCCCCATTTCCCCCCTTGTTGAAGAAATCGACAGAAGGCTCGATTCTTGTGGGATTTTCGAGCGAATAATTGGGTAATATTCTTCCTCTTGCTGTTATCTTTGATTTGATAGTAGTTTTGTAGAGTTTGGTTATGTTTTGATTTGGGTTTGAGTTTTGGGGGATTTGAAGAAATTGATATATGTTTTGTTTTTATGAGTTTTTAGTGGAGTTTTTGAAGTATTGTGGGTGTTGGATTTGAGTTTGGGTTCGAAAATCGCCATTAACCAGGGCTATCGATCGATCGCTAGGTTGCTGTGATCTATCGCCCGGAGAAAAATAAAAAATTGGTGGCAATGAACAGTATCAGTGATCGGTCGCTGGTTAAGTAGAGATCGATCACCCGTTAAAAAATGCTCAGCGATCGATCTCTAGGGTTTGAGTGATCGATCGCCGAAAGTGAAAATTTGGCAAAAAAATGTTTCTGCCTGCAAAGATCGATCGATATAATGATAGAGATCAATCTCTGTCTGAAAAATTGTGATAATTTATATTTTTTGGGAATTTTGAGATATGAGCTTGTATAGTCGGCTTTTGATGATGATTATGACTTTTGAGGAAGTTTTATTAACAATGGGATAATGTTACTAGTATTGAACCTTAAAAATATATTTACTACTCGATTGAGTAAATTGACAACCCAAGTTAATAAATGATAAAATGGGATGATTTGAGTAGTATATGGAGTACGAATAATCGTGACTGATTATGGTAGGAAGCATGATGAATTTGTAGGATATATGTGGTATAGTTATGAGAACTATTGTTGAGATTATTAATATTGAAATGATATTCAATTTAGATACTTCACGAGCCAGGATATAGGGAATGTCATAATCTTGTGGTTGACTACCAGGTACATGTGACGCCCGAGCGTAGATAAATATATTATTATTTTGCGTAATGAATAATATATTCGTGTAGTGATTGAAATAGTACGTAGATACGCACAGTTTTGAATGCTATATTCATTAATCTAACTGTTGAGTAGTGTGTTGGTTAGTATTGGGAGCACCAATGAGTGGTGCTGAGGTTTCTTGTGATGACGCTATTGAGCGTGATGTTGATTATAATGCCTGTCGCCGTTGAGCGTGCGATAATTATTGTGCTGCCGCTATTGAGTGTGCGATTGTTGATGATGATGCCGCTACTGAGCGTGCGATGGTTATGATGATGCCGCTACTGAGCGTGCAATGATTGCCAAAAAAACCTGTGCCAATATATTGTTCCATGAAAATTGGTATTGCATGAACTCCATGTGGCGTTGAATCATCACCCTGTGTCGTTGGTTCATCTCTTGTTGTTCAAGGCGTATTTTCCTATGTTCAAGGCGTATCTCTTATAGATCACGGTGGAGTGAGTCCAATGTCACAGGGGTAGGCACTGCAGCAGCAGATGATGATGGTCAAGTAGAATGGCTGCTCAAGGGTTGTGGCTATGCTCTACGTCGGCCAGTAGATGGTGGTGGTATGTCTGCCACAATGAGTTCTTTGGGTGGCAGGAGCTCTTCAGCGCCGTCCCAGACAACGCCACACTTCTTGAACATGGCAGTAATGATAGAAGGAAATGGTAAGCCAGAAGTGGGAGGACACCTTCCAAAGCTTCGGATATTGTCATTTACAATTTCCCCTAGGTTCACAGATTGCCCAGTGAGGATGGCACACACCAAGGCAGCTCGCTCCTTTGTGTCTCCTCTTTTAACTATGATTTTAGGACTAACCGTGGATCTCCATGGTTGGTCAGTTCCACTCTGTCCCTCAATGTTGACATAGGAGAGTACCTCATCGTAGTTGACCAGACCGACCATGCATGTGTTTAGTCATCATCCTCTATCGAAGGCGTCCGGCAGTGGTCGTTGATTTGGTAAGAATTCAACCACTTTCCCTGGAAATAAACACGGCTAGCTGGATCGGCGCTGAGAGTCCTCAAGTTGGAATAGAATTTCCGCACTAGAATGATCACTGCATCGTCCGGCTGTTGGATGAATTCAAACCACCCTCTCCTCCTAGCTTCTTGAATCACTGGACATTCTAGAGTGTTGATGTCCATGCCCTTTTCTCTAGTGAGTGGTTTTCGGCGGTAGATGGGATAGAAATCAGTCTCTTCTTGGTTGACGAACTTGAACTCATCGTATGTTTGCGAAGATGAAGCGATTTACTTTTGCTTTTTCTTAGGAGCCATACCTACATATTTCAATATACCACTACCCCAAAGCAACAATATCCAATAGCAACTCAATCCCACCAACACCACAATACCCAATTCACAATTCACAAAAATTTCCCCAAACTTTTCAATAAAGCAAGCCCAACTCAAACAAAATGAACCAAGATATGATTTTTCCTAAACACCCAAGCATTATATGTAGCAATAATGATATCTCATATGGAATTTAGCCAAATTACCTCCAAAAGTTTGAAGATCGCAAGTTGGGTAATCTTTGGCTTGAAATGACTTCAATTTGATGTGTTGGGTGCCCAAAACCACTCCTCAACTTGAAGAACCTGCAAATAATCGAACTTGGTGAAACTACTCGCATATTTGCAAGGAAATGTTGAATTTGGGAGTAAATTGATGAATTTAGGACAATTTTTGAGTTAGGGTTTTGAGTGATTTAGTGTGTGTATTGTGAGTGAATACGCAGATTAACTATATTTAGCCTACGATTATTGAGTGATTATTATACTATATTGACTAAGATACAATAATTAACATAAGCAATGATAGAGAATGAAAAAAATACAATAGAAATAATTATTAAGACGTCCGTTCACCCATGTAATCCCCTATAATTTTTCTATTAATTAAGATTTAATTTAATATACTTCGTTCTAAGATGACGAGTTTTTCTATTGCATTTGTTATACTAGGGCCAAGCTATAACAAGTCTAATATTAATGTTACAATAAAACACCCACATGTACTTATTGAACGATTAATATCGCATATGATTTGTGAAAACTACTAGCCTTCGGTTTTGGTAAATCTATGCTATTACACGTGTGCTAGATTTACTTGTTCCGTCTCAACCTAAGACCCACAGCCTAATTCACTATGTCATATCGTAATATCGTATGGTCAAGTCAATTACAATTACCAAATTCATTCAAAAGATAGCTAATCTTTTGAAAGTATTGAACACGTAAATTATGCGCAAATATTATAAGAATTGAATCAAAACTAATATTTAAACCATGTGTTCAAACATGGGATCCCCTAGTCTTGATAACAAGCATAGCCAAAACATCAAACAATAATGTATAAATATGTTTTGCAACAATTTAAACATAAAAATCTGAGAATAAAAGGTAAACAAGTCTAGAAATACGAATAAACAAGATAGTGACTCCGTACGTTGTTCAGTAGTTCTGTCTCTTGCCTTGCTCTTGCTTTTCAATGGCTTGTGATGGGATGGTATGGGTGGAGGCTGCTATTAGGTCAGGAAAATATATGCCAAAGTCCAGATTTTCGTGTATGAAGTCTCTTATATAGTGGAGGAGGAACCCATCATCTTGTAGGACACAATCTCTTCAAAAATCATCCAATCTCGATTTTTTCGTGACCGGCGATCGATCGGCCAAGACCTCACAATTGATCGCCGAGTGACTTTCAACTCACACAAATTTTCTGCCTTCGGCGATCGATAGTGGGGCTACTGGCGATCGATCGCTGAAACTCAAATTTTGTTTTTCACTTTACGGCACACGGTGATTGATCGATGATAGGTGTGGCGATCGATCGCGTGCTCAACATCTTGAATCTAGAGATTTTTCTCCATCTTTCAACTTGTTAGCTCGATTGGTCTTTTTCATCGCTAGATAGCTCAAATCCTCCACTTTTAGGCACTGCCACATTGATTTCTGAAATCAATATATATATACCAAAAAGCGTAAAAGTCCAGGAATCAACTCGAAAATAATACAAAATCATAGCAAAATAAGAGTAAAAACGAGACTTATCAATGTTACAAATTTTTTTCAAAGATCGAAGTTTGATAGCTGTGTTTATTATCAACAGCTACATAACCAATGTTTCATTTATCTACTGATTTATGTAGATGATATGCTTATAGAGCAGGAAATTGAAGAGACTTCTTATCTCAGAATTTGATACGAGGGACCTTGGCCCTACAAAACAGATTTTAGGAATAGAAATAGTGTGTGTGATAGGAACCTAGAAACACCGACACTCTTTCAAGCAACATTTATCAAGAAAGTGTTGAATATGTTTGGATTGAAAGAAGCAAAGAGTGTCAATACTCCTGTAGATGCACATTTTCAAGTTGGTATCTGTGAATGAACATGAGGCTGAACTCGAACAAGATCACATGGAGGCAATACCATATTCAAATGTTGTAGGAAGCATTATGTACACCATGGTATCAACTGGGCCAGATATAGCATCTGGATTGGGATTAGTCAGTAGGTTCATGAGCAAGCCAAGTCGATAGCACTGGCTTGCTCTAAAGTGGCTACTGAGGTATCTCAAGGGAACAAATGAATTGAATTTGGTCTACTTGGGTGAATCACAACCTGTGCATGACGTAATTGGTTACTGTGATTCTGATTATGCTACAGACTTAGATACAAAAGATCAATTTCTAGCTATGTCTTTATGGTTGGAGGACATGTTGTTAGCTAGAAGTCAAGTTTACAACATGAAGTAGCACTATCAACTACCGAAGCCAAGTATATAGCATTGACCGAAGCAATAAAAGAGGCCTTATGGATAAAAGGATTTGTAGGAGAAAAGATTTAGGGTAATGTGAGAGTTTTTTGTGACTCCCAAAGTGCCATACATTTGGTTAAGAACGACGTGTTTCACTAAAGGACAAAACATATTGATGTGAGGTTGCACTTTGTGAGGTGTCATCACACTTCGTAATTGTTAAGAAAATCCACACTGAAGTGAACCCTGCAGACATGCTTACAAAGATAACTCCAGTTGACAAACTCAAGAATGCTTTGAGTTTGCTCAAGATCAGGGACTAAAGTCCCAGATGTATTAGAGAACTCTAGTTGAATTCACTATGTAATATATATATATATATATATATATATATATATATATATATATATATATCTTAGATGGGGAGGTAATGAAGCCACAACCAAAATAACATTTTCATCATCAACTAGAGGGCAACACTCTTCAGTAGGTGCATCAAATTTACTTAGATGATGTACCCACCATCCCGGTGCGTGTGACCTTATGTGTGTGTATATATTAGATTAGACAGTATAATTAGACAGTATAATACGTGCCATATGATTTATACAGTGTTTTGGGTGTGGTATTTTGCTTCCCAACTATTCTGAGGAATAGTATGTTTTTCATTGTTGGGGTATTTTAGGCATTTATGCTGTCGGATGAGCTTGTTTTTTTTTTTAGTGTTTTGCATTTGACCGTATATATTTCTTTAGTGGGTTCATTTTGTCCTCATTCATCTTTTGATTGTGCCGATGGCGTGGTTGAGCCTCTCTTTTCATTTATTGCATCCGCTATTCATCTCTGGCTTGTGTCCCTTGCTCCCATTATTTTTTAATTTTTTAGCTGTTCTTATTTCAGATCATCGCGTCGAACGGCGAGAGTAGGAGGTTGCCATGCTTTCTCATAATTGTTTTGTGCCTCGGGTGATGGTGACCATGCTTTTGCGCCCTGTGATTGTGGTTCTGAAATACTTTTGTGTATATTTAATTATCGCTAGCAGCTTCGTATTTCTTAGCTTCATATTTCTTTGGAATTCGACAATTTCCCCAAATCTACCGTTCACAGGTACAGTGTTTATCCTTACATTTTGATGTCTTCTCAAATTTATCGAACAAAACCTTCTGTTTTTCCAATCGTACAAGTTGTTTATAGAAGGAAAGAAGCGATACATTTCGACTGAGCTAATTTTTGGTGGATTTTATCATTTGTTTAGCATTTCCGATTATTTGATGACATCGTTACATTTTGTGTTTTTTCCCCAAATTTATCGAACAAAGCTTCTGTTTTTCCAATCGTCACAGTCGTTTATAGAAGGAAATAAGAGATTCATTCCGATTGAGCTAATATTGGTGGCTTTTATCATTTGTTGTTTAGCATTTCTGGTTATTTGATCTGAAATTTTCCTCTTAGGCCCTTTTGCTTTGATGGGAGTAGAACATCGGTAGATTTTGCATCTTTCAGATTATGGAACAATGTTTAGGAGAAATAGAAAATCTTTTTATTGCTATAGAAATTGTGTTGCACCTTGCTCCGACATTTGGGGGGTCATATTTGAGTTTAATTTTGCGTCTTTGTTAATTGATTTAATCTATCAGATTTTAGTTTAAAATTTGACTATTAGCCTTGTTAATTTATATTTCTAGCAATCTCTTACTACTTTTTTTTTTTTTTTTCGATATTGTCATTTCATTTATATATGTTGCCACTTGATTTGCGCATTTCAATTCAAAAGGGTTTTGGCTCTGTTATTTCTAAGTGTATATGTATGATGTTCGAGCAAAGAAATTATCTTTTTTGCAAATCATCAACTCTTTATTGGAAGATATTGGAATTTGGATGCGATTGTAATTTGGTCTGAAAATTTTATGATTTGTTTGTATCATTATAATTTGATTTTCTTATTCCATGTAAGTTATCTATGAAGTCTCTCATTGTTAGGGTATGTTTGGTCCTTTTTTTCCCTGCCCTGTAATATATTTGGATTCATTAGTGTTGCTACCTCGTTTCGATATGGTTATAATGTTGGTTTTTTTGCGATTTCCATCACCCGTGTTTGTGTGTTGTTTTTGCTGTTTGCATTTGCATGTTATGAGAATAGCGGGGCTAGGGGGGTTGTTGTGCGTTGTTTATTTGGAGGTCTTCATTTTGAAAGTTCCTGTGTTGTGTGGTTTGTCATCGGATGTGCCGATTGGGGTTGTCGCTTCGTGTGCTTTTGGTGCTCGCTTCGTGGGCTTTTGGTGCTGTCCGGGTGTGGCAGACGTTTCTACGCATGGTTTGGCTGCCGCACGTATGTCTGCTCAGTCCTTGCGCTGAATGCTATATCTTTATATGGTATTGTCATTCAAAATTGTGATGCTCTTCTCATGATTTTCCTTTACTGATATGTAGGTTCTCCGTCTGGCCATTGCCTCGTTTTTCCCTTTAAGCTGATACACCCTGGGCTCTCATGGAACCTGCCCCGTTAGAAACACCAGGGAGTTCTCATGGCTCCACTGGAATTTTGTTATCTATCGTAATCATGCCAATGCATGCTGATTTAGCCTTCATTCCTTTTTGCTGGACAGAAAGAAACCGGAAAAGAAGAGCACGCTACGCTCTAAAGGTCTCAAAAGGGAAAAAAAGCTTCTTCCCTTACGCAACACGCGGCTAACCGGTAACACCGTCATCCCTTGTTGCTTTAGCACACTAGCCTCTTGTGTGTTTACCTGCTTATTCTTGTTTACTGTTTAGATGTTTTTTTTTTTTTGCTTTATTCCCACCTCTAAGGCCTACCTCCTTTTCCACGTCCTACAGGATCCTTCTGTGCTGAAGGGGCAAGATCCGCTCATAGGACCACCGCTCCGTACTCGCCGCTTCCCTATGTCAGGTCGATCTGCCCATTCAGATTGCTGCCATGTTATTTTTTTTGGGGATTACATATTTTTTAGCATAACTTGAGGTTTTATTAAAAAAAAGGGTCAACTATCTGTTTTCCCAGCCTACAACTTGGTCCGCTTTTGGGAATGAATATAGCTTACTAAATGATTGCATTTATGCAAATCAATATTCTTTTTGAAATCACCGTGCATTTGTTATGAATTCTGGATCTACAGATGTTTGATATTAGTCTTTCCATTTTACCATGAAAATTATGAAAAAAACATTGTTTAACATGTGAACATTAGCTTAGATTCCCACCTCTTTAGCGTACAATCCATTTCCTTCTTGTCTTGAAAATTCTATTTTTTGAGATATTTGGTTTACATGTTAAACAAATCCTATATATGTCTGTATTACTTATTTGTGGTTGGCCGAGTATGGGATCTTGATTCTTGCAATGTGTAATTTAAATATCGAGCTGAAAAAATACCTTATCTAAATGTAATTTTTTTTAATCCATGTTGGGAAACTGTAAAAAATAATAATAATAATAATGATAGGAAGCATTAGTGTCGTGAATAAAGGAAGGGTCCAATTTAAATTTTTTCTTGATCATGCTTAGAGAAATGGTGTTGCGTCTAATATGTCATACCAAAAAATACACTTTTACAAATATCATTGTTAAAGAAAAAAATGGAGGTTGGGTCCAGCTAATTTCCCCTACCCAAGTTTGTTTGTCTCATTTTGCATATTGAGCCCCTTCTTAGAAAGAGGTCCCAGGGTAGCTTTGGGGCATGTTTTTTTGATATGTTCTCATTTCCATCTAATCCTTAATTAACTGAAAGCTTTGTACATTGATCAACAAATTTGAATTTACGGCTGTTTCCTATTAAAAAAAAATTCACCCTTGGGATCTAATGAAGGTTGTTCATATTAACCCCATATTTTCCCTATTGAATTAAATGGTTCATCATATTAGGAAAAACCGCTATTTGATTTGTGATTATCGATTAAAAAAACCCATGCATATTCTCTTTCGTTCTTTGTAGCTGACCGAATGTTAGTTTTGTGGTTTTGCAATATGTCTTCTTAACATTAAAAAATTATACTTTGCGGGCGGTGTATATTTTATTTTGTCACACAAGGTTGGTGAGTTCCAAATGTTAAATATCATAATAAGAAATATTGTTCTAAAAAGGAGAGCTATTGGCTTCAGCTTTTCCTAATTTTACTAATCTCAATTTTGACAAAAAATGAGAGCTATTTGATTTCTAAATTATAAGAAAAAACTATATATGTTTCCTTTGGTTAGTTGTGGTTTGCGAACTATGATATCGCATGTTTAGGAGTTTGTCTTCTCTAAATAAATAAAGATGTGCTGTTTTTGTTTATTAAGGATAGAGGGTTGTATCATCTTAAATATAACAATGCGGAACCATTGTATACATGTTTGGGAAAGGGAATTTCCGCTGGTTTTTGTTAAGATAGATGAATTGTGAAATATTATATTAATATCACATTAATTATAATACTAATAACAATAACAAAATTGAATAACTTTAAAGATATCTAAAAAAAACAAAATAACTGACATCTCAAATTAATAATTGTTTTAATATAAAATGAATCCTTTTGATATTAGTTTCAAATTTATTGATTCAACCAAAAAAGGAAGAAAAAAAAGTGTTTATCATAATAACAAACGAATTATAATCATGATGTTGAATGAATTTTCCTACAAATTTGTCGTTTTCTAGCTTTTCGTCCCTCTGTTATTGCCGCCAAAATTGTCTCTTACCTCAGGCTTAACTTAAGTGAAGCCATCAAACATCCATTTGCATAGCTATGTGCCAAACTTTGGTATTACTCTGTTAAACAACTCTATGAATCACTTATTATACCCAGCACATGCCTCCCCTTAACTTAGTCGCAATATGCCACTGAAATAATGCGTAGATAATATAGCTCTCTGTTTTGCTACTTCATCTATCCCCACTTATTTATGTGATTTAACTTCTTTCAGGCACCTACGCCGTCACGCCCTTGCCAGCTCACCTTCCACACGAAGGCCCACCCATTGTTTGCTCGAGTCTCCTCTCACTAGGCGTCACACCAGCCCCCCCACATGTATTTGGCTGACAACGAGCGCCTGTCAATTATGTTTTTAGTCCCACTATGTTGTTCACATGTGCTTATTACTCTTTTTCACGTTTTCAGATTTTCCTTCGAGCGGCCACCAATTAAAAAAAAAGCCGTTCTCTAAAGTACTTGGATAGGCTCAGATGCATACCCACTGAGGCCTGACGCCTTCCCACAACTCCCGACTGTGAACACTGTGGTTCTCGTAGTCTTCATCGTGAACTGCCAGGGTTCTATTGCGCCAGTGGAAAGATTGATCTTCCGATAACGAAAATGCCTTTACGATTATGGAATCTTTACACTGATGATGCCTGCAACATCGCTTCCCATTTCCAACAGCGCTGTCGCACATATAACAATTCTTCTGCCTTTACTTCTCTCGGTATCTAGTACGATCATTACTTGTGTAGATCCGACAAGGGATTTACACATTCAATGTTCAAGGTTGTATTTATCATTTCATTCAGAACTTGGTACCTTCGGATGGGTGTGGCCGCCAACTCCAGCTGTACTTTTAAGGCACTGAGAATAAAATAACCAATAGACTATCTCAGTCGGGTGATTGGGATACTAGGGTTGTATCGTTCATAATAGATCTCATGACAGTTAATCCATACACAAATTTCTTTAGGAGTTTGAGAGACATGCCTGCCCTAGATTCGTACAAAAGTGTGTTAAGTGTCGATCCTACTTTGGATCATAGAGTCTACAATTTACCCGTGGTTGACCATGTCATAGCTATTTGGAATGATTTGACTGATCCTCCATCTGATTTCCCGCACGATGTTCGGGTCTACACAAAATCAGACAAAACACAGTTTGTTCATTACTATCATGGTTGTTAGGACCCATTGCAATATCCATTGTTATTCCCCTACAGAGAACTTGGTTGGCACACGGAATTCGAAAACAATGGCATAATGGTGTTGATTATGAGTCGATGGATGACCCGTACAAAGATAATTTTGCTACCCTAATGCCTGAACATTATACTTCCGGTGAATCACTCCTTCAAGCAGAACATACAAGTAATCAATTGTCTCTTCCCATATCTTTCTATTTGTTTTTAACCTCTTTTATTTAATATTTTATTTTAATTATATAAATGTCTTTATTTTTCCCACAGATCTTATACGGAACCGGGATAACCAAAAGAATGTGTCCGCACGAGAATTCTATTGTTACAGGTTTCAGCTACGTTATGATGATGTCACAAATATACTATGTGCTGGCCGACTCATCCAACAATACCAGATCGACATGTATGTAAAAAATTGTAACCCAACACTTGGATTATTTCAAATCGTACAAGTATAGAACGAAATTCGCTTAGAAGCATTTCAAGGCATTGTGGATAGCATGACCTGCGACGGCGTTACCTACGGCAGATCCATCGGTCAGCTTAAAGTCCTACCAGCTTCATTCTTGGGTGGGCCCCACGATCTTCGCCGGCGCTATATGAATGCGCTTGCATTAGTGTTGGTGTTTGGCCGGCCTGATTTTTCCTAACCATGGCATGCAACCCAAATTGGCCCGAAATACAGAATTCCCTCTTGCGAGGCGAGCACGTGCATAATCGGGTTGCAAGAGTCTTCCGAGCAAAGAATGAGGAGTTGAAGGATGAAATTGTGCGCAAAGAAATCTTTGGCAAAGTGGCTGCATACATCTACGCCATTGAGTTCCAAAAGAGGGGACTTCTGCATGTCTATTGGCTGGTTATTATAAAGAACACATACAAGATCACTTCCGTAGAATCTTATGATCAGTTCGTCTCGGCAGAAATACCTGACCTGTGTTATATCCTCGGTTGCATACTCGTGTCTCCAAATACATGATTCATGGCCCATGTGAAGATCTTAACCCAACAAATGTATGCATGAGATCAGGTTTTTGTAAAAATCATTACCCAGAATTCACCACCCATCGCAACGATTCTTATCCATCATATAGGCGTAGTAGTAGTGGTAGGATAGTCGTTGCCCATAAACAAACACTTGATAATCATTGGGTTATTCCATACAACCCTTACCTTTTGGCAAAATTTGACTGCAACATTAATGTCGAGATATGCGCTGATGTTAAGGTTGTAAAATATCTATACAAATATGTATGCAAAGGAAATGATAAAGTTGCATACAATGTCGAGGATGAAATGCTCAGCAAGGAATATGAAGATGAGCTAAACATTCGTGTATCATAAGAAGATTTGAACTCCGTGTACATGTTGAATTTCCAACAACGAGCAGCATTTGATAGCATCATGCAATGTGTGGACGATCCAAATGGGGGCGCTTTTTTCATTGACGGTCCTGGAGGGACTGGTAAAACGTTCCTTTACAGGGCGTTGCTGGCAGTCATTAGAACCACTCGTGGTGTTGCCTTCGCAGTTGCATCTTCAGGCGTTGCTACGTCCTTGCTTCCCGGTGGTAGAACCGGACATTCTAGGTTTAAATTGCCAGCCATGTTTGATCAAACAATGGCATGTGCAATAAAAAACAAAGCTTCCATGAACGATTGATTTTATCATCAAAAATAATTATCTGAGATGAGGCAACAATGACAAATCGTAGATGGGTCGAAGCACTCGATTCCTTTTTGCGGGATCTTACTGAAAAACCAATTTTGTTTGGGGGCAAGACAGTTGTTCTGGTGGTGATTTTAGTCAAACTATCCCGATCGTTGTTGGTGGTTCTCGCGAAGACGCTGTTGATTCATGCCTTTTCAATTCACACCTGTGGCCTCCTGTTAAGAATTCCACCTAATCGAAAACATTCGTGCACGAGATGATCCTGTGTTTACAGAATATTTATTACGCATCGGAGATGGAACGAAACCGACAATTTCAGAAGAAAATATAATGTTACCAAAGGATATGTCTGTGCCTTATGTTGATATTGAGAAACCTTTAGACCACCTTATCGAACAAACCTTTCCGTGCTTCCAAGACTATTTCACAAATCCTTACTCCGTTATCGACTGAGCAATTCTTACGCCAAAAAACGACTGCATGGATAGTATAAATGATGCCATGATTGATAAGTTCCCAGGAACACTTATTGAATATGTGAGCAATGATGTTACAAAAAATCCGCACCAACAATGTCAATATCAAGATTTCTTAAATGGTGTTTCTGCTCCAGGTTTGCCCCCACATATCCCCCGGTTAAAAAAGAATAGCCCTATAATGCTTTTGCAAAATATCAACCCTTCTGAAGGGCTATGCAATGGCACGCACCTCACTTGTCGTGATCTAGGAAAAACTGTTATTGGTGAGGTTATTGCATCCAGTGAGTACATGGGAAAATATGTATTCCAACCGAGGATCCCATTAGAACTGTCAGATAACCTAAAATGCCCCATACCTTTTAAGAGGCACCAATTTCCTATACGCCTATATTTTGCCATGAGCATTAACAAATCATAGGGACAAACACTCGATAGAGTTGGCCTTTATTTACCGCAACCAGTTTTCTCACACGGCCAACTATATGTCGCACTTTCCCGGGTTCGGAAGTCCAGCTCTGTTAGAGTTTTGATAAAACCACCTACTGCATTGTTCTCGGTCCACTGTCATGCAAGAAACGTTGTTTATCGAGAGATTTTGGATGCTGCCTTGTGATGTACATGCTCCAGCCTTTTTTGCTCGCTAAATGTCTTTTTCCTCCTCTATGTTTCCTTTACTTTTTCCTGAGTGCCATTTTCCACTACGCGTTAATCTTCTCTTTTATATGACACTCCTATCAGCTTGATATGTTCAATTAAGTCTTTCATATGCACCATGTTATTCATATTTGGCCTATATAATAGTTTTACATGTGTAAATGGGAATGAAAATAAAATGTTATATGCTTCTGTGTATATTATTTACTTATCATCAATATCTCTTTTTGTTCGGTTTATTCAACAGCTTGAATTAATGTGACCTCGCCGTTCGCTCTTGGGTTATCATTGGTCAGGCATTAATGGATCAGAAAATTCTTCATATTCGTGAAATCACCAATAGAATTAAGAATTGGTCTGCAAATGTCCGAGTTGTCACCAAACTCCCAGTTAAAACAACCATTAAATCTCCGACAAAATACCAGAAATTGATCCTCGCCGACGAAATGGTAACGATGCTACGTACTTTCTTTCCGTATTCTCTCCTAATTGTTTGTAGTTAACTTTTTTGCTGTTTACTTACCAAGGCTTTTCTTACATGAAGGGAAACACTGTTGAAGCCGTTATGTTCAGCTCTAATGTTGACTTGTACAGAAACAACCTTGAGGAATCTAAAACGTATAATGTTTCAAATGCACACGTTTCTAAAGTCGATGATATGTATCGCAACGCTTTAGTCAGTAGTCCATATCAATGGGCTATCAGCTCTAGCACCTCAGTGATGCCTATTGAAAAATATACTATCTCTTGCTCATCATTCCGCCCTGACTTTGTTCGTTTCAGTAAGTTTGCTTCATTCCTAAATTCAGGAAAACCAATATGTGAGTCATGCTTATAGTTTTTTCTATGCTTTTTATATGACTTGCGCTTTTAATGACAACATACTTTAACCATGTCTCAAATTTCCTATCTTGAGGCAGGCACTGTTTGCATAATCATTGAGAAGAACAACCCCAGGAAGGTCATGCCTAATGGAAAACCACAAATTCTCCATGAATATGCATCAATTGATCAGGAGTACGTACATGCGTCTATTTATCTTTCATAACACATATTGCCTCGTGTCGTACGAGATATATTTCTCCTTATGTCTTTACTTCCAGCATGACTCCATTCGTGGTTAGTCTATGGAGTGATGTTGTCTCTGAAGGGATATATGCTAACTTGAATGCCACTCACAAACGGCCAGTTCTTGCTCTATTGAATTTTGTCGTCAAAGGATATTATGATAATTATTTATAATATATGACTTACAAAGTTAAACCTATTATTACGCCATTGTTGAGCACCGGTTAACTCATGCCTTCAGGTTTATCCCTTAGTCAAACTCATCTTTTGTTGTTTTGACTGAAATGGACAACCATTTATTTGTGGCAATGTGTGCATGGTAGGATTCTCTCTCTATACATATTTTTCATTAACGAATGCTTACAATATCCTTTTAAAAAATTATTGTTTCTTGCATCTCATAGGCGTGTTGAACGGAGGTTATTCATAGATGAGGTTATTGAGATGAATGGTTTTTTTGAGGACAAGATTAGAGTTCGAACATGAATGGTGATTCCAATAAACACTGTCTTGGAAGTTCTGCAGACAACCAATGTATTTTTTAGATTGTTGTATCTCTGACGCAAACTATCTGTGTGCTAATACTTGAAAAATACGTGTCTCACACAACCCTTCTGTTCTAGGTTGACATATTCAATATAAAGGCAAAAATAATTCTTAACAATGAGTCCCAAAGTTTCATCTATACGTGTTGTGAGAAATGCCGATCCGGGATCAATGTTGATTGTAATTCGCTGTTTAAATGCAACAAGTGTGGGGTTAACAGAATCGCCAAGCCTAGGTTTTCAATCTGACCAATGATCTTGTTGTGTATTGTTCCATGAAATGTATCTTCATCCAACATTTATATTATTGTCAATTTTTTGGTAGATTTCGCTTCCTCTTAGTGCTTTTTACGATACTGGCAAGTTGGAGGTTACGATCTTCGGCAAAGAGGGCGAACTTATTTTGGGCATGGCTGTGCAGCTTTTCTACGAACAAACCTTAAAGGTAGCACATCCTCACGCTTTTGTTTTGATCTCATTGACCTTTTTGATCCGTTTCCCCAAAACAAGTTAGTTATAAACTGATCAATTTATTTACCAGGAAGGGGTAGCCCCAGTCAGTAATATTAATGTTAGATTAAAGGACGTCGTTCTGTTCATGAAAATCAAATCAAGTCTTTTCAATGGCTATAATGGCAAAGAGACAACTGTGTACAACCTTCTTTGCCATGGAATTTGCTGATGGTTACACCGGTTTTGATGTTCAACCAACGCCAAAAAAACAAAGAACCAACTGTCTAAACACCATGTGAATGCCCACATATAGAAGGTATATTATAAAATGGAACAACTGAATTGCCATCAATGATGATTGCATTTTACCTCATCATATACATGATCCATTTGTTCTCTCAGGCATAGATAAATCAGAACGAAAACTGAATTTTGGGTCCTTACCACCCATCTCAACAGTTGACAAATCTGTTAGGCTTGCTTTCAAACAACCAACAGATGGTCATGGCAGAAGTAAGTGCTTTGCTTATTTCTCATCTTCCACATTAAACATCAACAAAAACTAATTGTTGAGATTGAGCTACACTAATCAATGTTGCAATATGATGTACAAGCAATGTGCCGGTCAAAATACGTCTTGCAGCCAAGGGGAAGTTCAAAAAGGGCAAAGCAAATATCGCAAGCAACTCGGGTTAGTAGTTCCATACAAAAGCGTATCGATACTTTATCTTTACAGTTGCGAAACTAGGAGCTGAAAAATTGAGGCATTTAATATATATATATCATAGATTTTGTCGCTCAATCTAAGGAGTCCGCATTTGATTCCATCGTTTCATTTGGAGAAGATTCAGGCAATGACAACATAACACTTTCAGGTAGTTGTTAGCTAACATTTTTATTCTTATTCCTCTACAAAGCAATATACAAAAAAAAAAACTCCCACATAATGTTTATAACATATTATTTAATTTAAATAAAGTTTTTACATATGCAGAGCTTGCTACATCAACAAAAGGTCGTCGTTCGCCCAAAAGGTCAGCTGCCTTTTTTCCAAAACACAAGCCAACATAACTATTCTGCATACAATGATGATGACTTGAGTGGAGGTACATCATTTATAAAGTTTCTTCTTTTGCTATTATCTTACTCGTTGAATAAACCAATAGAACTTTCATCTTCTCATTTCCACAATGTGCTTTCATATGCTTGTTTTATATAAATAGTTGAGTGGCAAACAAACTTATAGTGTTATCATCAAAAGGAATATTGTGCATCTCAGTAAAAAAAAAAAATCCCATACACAATCCTTTTATCTTTGCTGGTGCTTTTTACATCTTTTGCATGTAACATCCCTTAAGTTTTGGTTATCACTATCTATATGACACCACTTTAAAATATATCAGCAGTTGGCAAGACCATAAAAACAAAATTGAAGAAGAGGACTTTGCGGCATATTGTCATTGATGATAGCACATCCGAAGATGACCTCGATGCTGACGTTGATATCTTTCCACAAGAAACACATGTGCAAGGTTTTTCCTTGCATAAATATAATGAATATGATCTATGTTATTTGCTTATTGCTTCTATTTGTCAAGAATGAGCATCCTTGGTTTTATGTTGCAGCTCCTGCAGGAAAAACAATGGGGGTAAAGACATCCACAAGAGGAAGGGTGATAAAGCCCCAAAAATATTTTAGCGATCTACTTCAATCCCCTCCTAGCCAATCTTGATAGCCAATTATCGGGACTAACTGCTGCATAAATTTGCCTTTTTTTTGGACTGTGCTTTTTCTACTAAGATACTTACTTCATGGGATAACTACATCCCCTACTCTTTTTGCAACATGCTGCACTTTTTGGGAAGAACTCAATCAAGCTACATACCCTCCTTCCGCGTGTGCCACACTTTTGGGGAATCTTGTTGTGTCCATAAAGTATTTTGTCCACAACTCTTTAACTTTTGTATCTAACTAATCATGTATGTTGTATGTATGAACCACTTTTTCATTCTCTTTATGTGCAGCAGATTTTTTGCCCAGCTTGGTTTTATGTTTTATATTACTTGTTCTATCTCTGTTCATGAATGATTATGTATGTGGTATTGTGAACCACTTTTTCCATCTCTTTATGTGCAACAAGTTTTTCACCAGCTTGGTTTTATGTTTTGTATTACTTTTTCTATCTCTATTCATGGATGATTGATTGCAAATCAAGCTAAATTGCAGTATAAATGCTCAATTGATAGTATCACTGGCACCGTACTTTGCGTAGTGCTTTTATATATATATATATATACCCCGAAAAATATAACCTAAGATTGAAGGAAAAATGATTAAAGAGAATAACAAAAACCAAAGAATTTTAATCAAAATTCACATGTATAAATAAGAGCGCTTATATATATATATCCGATATTAGTTCCAACTTTTAGTACTAATCAAATATAGTCCGCCAAAATATTTTTTTAATAAAAAATAATTCAACATAAATATTTTTAACAAATTTAGTCTCACATAACTTATTATTTTAATAAAAATGGTCTAATAATTAATAGGGGTTTTAAGACTATATTTGATTAAAAATAATTTTCAAAAAGACTATATTTAATTAGTTTTAAAATTTTGAGACTAGTATTTCAAATATTAGTATTCAATGAGGCCATTTTTTAAATTTATCATATTTATCGTTACGTTTAACGAGTTATAAGGCTTATTTTATCACGGTCTCTAATTAGAAAATATTACATGATATTTCGATTTTATCTACGTCAAATATGTTGATTTCAACATTTTTTGTTGTCAATATATTCTAATGGTGGAGCTAGATAGGTGTGACCATCGCCTCCGACCAACTTTTATTCTTTATAAAATAATTCCCTCCCCCCTAGTTTGTAAATATTACTATTCAAAAATTTCCCCTGACCATTATATTTGGGGCTCCGTTAATGGCATATTCCGAGTGATAACGAGGAAGATTAAATATCCTACAATAGGAGATCAATATATGATGATAATGCCTTGGTGACGATCAACTTACTTAAACATGTCTTCTAAATCATACACATATATCCCCACACAATATATAATAGAATCACACCCACACCCACCCACACACACACACACACACATATATATATATATATATATATATATATATATATATATATATATTTATTATAAATCTAAAATAATATTAATTTATTTAATGTTCTGTATATTGCTATTTAATGTAAAGATAGGAAATTACAAAAATGGTCGGATTGAATAGAAATTTGAAGTAGTAGTTCCAAAATTATAGAACCAATCAAATGTAGTCTCAAATTAAATATCTTCTACGATTACACATAGCCCATTATGGTTCTTATCCTTACTATGTACCAAAGCTTATAGTTTCAAGGAGCTATAGTCCTGGCTTTCTCACCGACCCATTTGATCTCCTGCATACACAGAATACTAATTTTTCTTCTACTCATAGTCTCTACTAACTCTGTTAATCAATCGGTAAGGGAGCCTACATTACAAGTGGCTAACGAATCATATGTGTGACGGCCCGCCCAGATGGGTCGCCCGCCGTATTCAATTTCTTGAATACAAGGCTTCACTCAATTCAAAATCTTGTTATCACTTTGAACTTTTATTTAGCGGAAACGTTTTAATTCTTATCGGATGTTTGACTTAATAATTTTTATCCGTGACTTTTATTTTAGAAAAATTTGGGCAGAGTCTCCTCTTAAATATTGTGCCCTGTGATCTACCAGATCACTACAACCACAATAACCAAAATCATAAAATCAAATAACTAAACTCAACGGAAGTCTTAATATCCAAAAACAACTAAATCAAAATAAAATACTCCATGTCCTCAAAATAAAACATAACCTCCAACATAATTAAACTTTTCATTTCATAACTAAATATCCTCCGCATCATCTAAGTCTTCAACTCCATCTGTAATATGTCACATTACAGGTAAAGGTAAGTTGCAGCATTTTATAGTAAGCATAATAAACATTTGATAAAATGTCAAAAACATCATTTTTCATAATGTGACGAAAAATAATATACTTTCATATCCAAAATAACTTTCACACATATATGGTTTAATCCGAGCAGTTAACGGAATCAAAATTTCACAAAACAGAATCATAACGGAAATAACTGCACAGATAACCAACTAAACGTAACAGAAACGAATAACAATATCATATAATGTCTTAATATTATAGAATTAATCATTAAACATAGCCATGCTGTAATGAAACAAATGCATACTCAATTACGGATGTGACACAACGATATCATTCCAGACTATACCCGCTGGAAGGGTATCGACATATATTATACCCCCTCTGTCTTCGGGCAAAACGAAATGCGTTTCTTTATTCTCGTCGCTAACGAGCCGAAAGTATGCGCGTTTTTATCCTCGTCGCAATGCGAGCCACAACGAAACGAAAATATCCACAGTTCACAAACCTCAAATCGTATTCACCGAATCAAGACAAATATGGCCTTTCAAAATAGTTTTTCACACACAATAAAATGTTATTCAAAATTCTATTTTCAACAAAATACATTTCTTTTCAAAAATCATTTTTCAAAATAATTTCTTGCATGCTTACTATCCGAAAATCATTTCAAAAATAAACAATATGAAATACTTAAAATAATTTGCGGAAAATTGCAACTTCCTTTACTTACCTCAAAGCTTCCTATCAACGATAAATCTACAAACCTCCAAAATCTCCAAGATAATCAAAGATTTCCTATTATCCATTTCAACAATATTAAAATCATATTCAATTAAATTGGTTCTAACACAACCTAACAAAATCCTAACTCTTATATTATTCAACACCATTTTCGAACTATCATACAAAATTCCAGAATATTTTTCGAACCAAAATGCCATTTCAATTCTTCCAAAATTCCAGAATACATTTTCGAAATTACAAATCTCAGTTCTTCAAATATCCAGTAGCATTTTCTAACAACATATAATTTCAATTCTTTGAATTCCCAATAACCATTTTCGAATTCCCATTTTCCAGAAAAATCTTCGAATTCATCCTCCAATTCACACAACATTTTCGAATTGAAATTTCCTAACCTTCGAGCAAAGACATCCAGTTTTCTAATTCCAGAACAAAATTTCGAACTCAAACCATATAAATCTTTCGAACTTTAATTCTGAAAAAAATATGATGTTCTTGACAAATTATTAACCAACACACTTCAATCTAACCCAATCCACTAACCTAACCAATTTCAGAACCAAAAATCGAAACAGAGAAATAAATTCGAAACATCAACATCAAATTTCCATACCAGTTTTCTGCCCAAATCCGATTTTTCTCGCTGTTACTTGATACCACTCGAATCTGGTAATGATTTCCGAACTAAAATCGAAAATTTAGAGAATCTGAAATTTTCTGAAATGAAAACCGATGAAACTTTCTTCGGATTTACCATGGTTCTTGTGGGTAGGAAATTAAATAGAGGTTTATGGTTCATATCAGTTACCAACATGTATGTGAAGGGTTGGAAGATCGATTGTTTTTATGGAGAATGAAACGGACGAATGACGAAGAAACGGACGAAGAGAAGCAAAGGGACGAAGAGAAGCGATGCAGATTTCTGAAGCTAAATGCTTCAGTTATCACTCTTTATCTCCCTTAATTACCATATTAATATTATTATATTATTAATTATTAATAATTTTATTATTAATTGTTATTATTATTATTATTAATATTATAATTTACAAACTTTATAAAAAAAATGGGTCAATAATTTTCCTTTAAAAATCGGACCATTACAATCTCCATACATTCTAAAAAGTTTCGTCCTCGAAACTTGTACCACGTTTCATATCTGGATAATTAGCATAAAATTCTTCTTCTTTTTTCCATGTTGCTTCATCAGGTGAATGATTGCTCCATTGAACCTTTACAAAGGGAATTGTCTTAGTTCGTAGAATTCTCTCTTGACGATCGAGTATCTTGATTGGATATTCTGAATATGTACACTCCTTAGATACCTCAATCTCTGTTGCCTTAAGCACATGACTTTCATCTTGAACATACTTCCTGAGCATCGAGACGTGAAATACATTATGTACTCGATCTATTTCCGGAGGTAGAGCAAGTCGATAAGCCAAAGTTCCTATTCTTTCCAAAATTTCATATGGTCCAATGAATCTCGGACTTAACTTCCCATGCTTGCCAAACCTCATTACTCCTCTGAATGGTGATACTATCAAATATACCTTATCCCCTTGTTGGAATTCTAAATCTCGTCTGCGAACATCAGCTCAACTTTTCTGTCGACTCTGAGCTGTAAGTAATCTCTGTTTGATGATAGACACATTCTCATTCGTGAGTTTGATCAACTCTGGTCCTTCCAATACCTTCTCTCCAACATTAAACCAACACTGTGGTGTTCGACATTTCTTTCCATACAAAGCTTCGAATGGTGCCATTTGAATACTGGATTGATAACTGTTATTGTACACAAACTCTGCCAGTTTCAGATGACGATCCCACTGTCCTTGAAAATCCAAAATACACGTTCTAAGTAAATCCTCAAGAATTTGAATCGTTCTCTCAGACTGTCCGTCCGTCTGTGGATGGAAAGCTGTGCTGTATTTCAAATTCGTTCCCAACACAGATTGTAGACTCTTCCAGAATTGTGATGTGAATCGAGCATCTCGATCTGATATGATACTGACTGGTATCCCGTGCAAACACACCACTTGATCAATGTAAAGCCTTGCTAAATCATTCATTGATGTAGTCTTCTTCATCGGTATAAAGTGAGCACACTTAGTAAGTCGATCAACAATAACCCAAACTGAATCTTTTTGTGTCGTAGTCTTGGGTAATCCGGTCACAAAGTCCATAGTAATATGCTCTCATTTCCAGTTTGGTATATCCAAGTTTCTCAGTGTCCCTGCTGGCTTTTGTCTTCCAACTTTCACTTGTTGACACACTAAACACTTGGACACAAACTTTACGACATCTTGCTTCATTCCTGGCCACCAAAATAATTGTTTCACATCTTGATACATTTTATTCTGTCCTGGATGCATGGCCAATATTGTCTTATGTGAATCTTGTAAGACTTCGCCCCTGAGTGTTGATACAGCTGGAACGAATAGTCTATCATTGAATCTCAAAGTCCCATCTTCATGAATTCTAAAATTTTCTTGGTTTGTTTGAGCTTTTTGCAAGAAAGTCTGCCAAATAGGATCCTTTGATTGTGCTTCCTTAATCCTGAGAATAAGATCAGGTTGCACCATGAGATTACACAACATCGTCATCCCATTTCGGTCGTCTCTTGATTCGACATTCAGATTTAACTTTGACATCTCGTCAATGAGTTTCTGTTGCGTAGTCAATAGCATTGATCCATAACTCTTCCTGCTTAATGCATCTGCTACCGCATTACTCTTTCCAGGATGGTAGTGCAATTTCACATCATAGTCCTTGATCAGCTCTAACCATCTTCTCTGTCTCATATTCAACTCCTTTTGAGTAAAAATATACTTTAAGCTCTTGTGATCAGTGTAGATAGCACATGTGGTTCCGTACAAGTAATGTCGCCATAACTTCAGCGCAAAAACCACTGCTGCCAGTTCCAGGTCATGAGTGGGGTACCTTATCTCGTGTTCTTTCAACTGTCGTGAAGCATATGCAATTACCTTTCCATTTTGCATAAGCACACAACCTAACCCTTCTTTTGATGCATCACTGTAGATACAAAATCCTTCATGTCCATCTGGCAATGTAAGAATAGGTGCCGTCACAAGTAGATCTTTCAACTTCTCAAAACTTGCCTGACACTTAGAATCCCATTCAAACTTTACTCCCTTTCTAGTTAACTTTGTAAGGGGTAATGCAACTCGAGAAAATCCTTCCACAAATTTTCGGTAATATCCAGCCAATCCCAGAAAACTTCGAATTTCTGTTACTGATGTCGGAACTTTCCAATTGGTAATGGCTTGAATCTTTGCTGAGTCTACTCGGATTCCTTGAGTATCAATGATGTGTCCAAGAAATGATACAGAATCCAACCAGAAGTCACATTTCTCGAACTTTGCAAATAATTGATGTTGTCGTAGTCTCTCCAACGTCATCTTCAAATGTTCTTCATGTTCTTCCTTTGACTTGGAATAGATCAGTATATCATCAATGAATACTATGATGAATTTGTCGAGCCATTCTCGGAATACGTGATTCATTAATGCCATAAATGCTGCAGGTGCATTCGTAAGTCCGAAAGGCATCACCAGAAATTCATAATGTCCATATCTGGTTCGAAATGCAGTTTTGTGAATATCCTGCTCTTTGATTCTGAGTTGATGATACCCAGATCTCAAATCAATCTTCGAGAATATTTGTGCACCTTGTAATTGATCGAACAAATCGTCAATCCTTGGTAGTGGATATTTATTCTTCACAGTGATTCGATTCAACTCCCTGTAGTCAATGCACATTCTCATGCTGCCGTCCTTTTTCTTTACAAACAGTACCGGTGCTCCCCAAGGTGACACACTGGGCCTTATGAAACCTTTATCTTGTAGTTCCTTCAATTGTCCTTTCAATTCTTTTAGCTCTGCTGGTGCCATCCTGTAAGGTGCCTTGGATATCGGTTCTGATCCCGGAATAATATCAATAGAAAATTCCGTGCTTCGAATTGGTGGCAGTCCTGGCAAATCCTCTGGGAAAACATCTGAGAATTCTTTCACCGTGCAAATCTTATTTATTTTTGCTGCCACTTCAGAGACATTGCCACAAAATCGTTCATGCAGGCTCACGCCTTCATAACATATCTCTTTACCCGAATTCGTTTGTAGGGTGATGATCCTTCGGTAACAGTCAAGGCGAGCCTTTGCACTACTCAACCAATCCATTCCAAGAATTATGTCAAATTCTTTCATGTTGATGATGAGCAGGTTGGCTTTGAATTCTTCGCTTTCCACAATCAGTGTTACATCATTGCATACATATTTAATTGTGACTGTTTTTCCTAATGGACTCAATACTTGCATTAAGTATAACAGTGGACTGAAGTGCAAATCAAGTTTCTCCACACAAGATTCAGAGATAAAGGAATTTGAAGCGCCAGAATCAAATAACACATAAACATCTTGATTCAGGAATTTAAATTTACCTCCGATCAATTCATGATCATCTTCAGTACGAACATCATACAATCTAGTTGGATTGCGCTGTTGTTGTCCACGTGGTTGATTTGTTCCTGAGGTTTGTTTCAAACTGGGACAATCTCTAATCCGATGATCTTTAGATCCACATTTAAAGCAACCTACATTCCCCAGTATGACTCCGATTACACTTGGGACAAACTTCATTCTTCTTAGTTTCAACTATCAACTGTCTGCGAGCTGGCGGTCTCTGATCTCTGTTTCTGAATTCAGGCTTTCTCTTTCGATTTTGAGGAGTCTCAAGATTCCTCAGTTCAGATTCCACGAACAATGCCCTCTCCATGAGTATATCAAATTTGGTATCCATGAGAGGTGCTACTTTGAGCCTGATGCCAGTGCGAAGACCTTGTCTGAACCTTGTAATTTTGATGTTCTCAGACTGCAAATACAAAGGACAGAATCTGCCCAGCTCTTGGAACTTCCTCAAATATTCCAGCACAGTCATATTCTCAGTTTGCCTCAGCCTCAAAATTCATCTTCTTTAGCCATTCGGACAGCGTCAGGAAAATATTGTTGTAGAAATTTCTCTCTAAAAATCGTCCAGGTAATGGAGTTTCGTTCCATACTTACTTCCACTGAGGTCCACCAATGCTTTGCATTTCCTTCCAGAAATGGAGTCACCACTGTAACTTTTTCTCCATCGGCAATGTTTATGGCCTTCAGTAATTCTTCAATCTTAGTCAGCCATTCCTCAGTTTTCATTGGATCAGTCTCGTTTCCAAAGTACGGTGGTCGGAGTGCCCGAAATCTCTCAAATTCAGTCCTTCTCTGTGTTTCCGGCTGTAGTGGTGCCGAAACAACATTTTGTTGTAACACTCCAGCTATGATACGACATATGTTCGTGATGTCCACCTCATTCATTGATCCCACATTTATATTTGGGACTCCATCTTGACCTTGATTCACATTCCTATCTTGACCATCTCCTGAGTCGCGATTCGAGTCCTGTTCTTGGCTACCACTCTGATTGCTACTGGTTCTTCCTCTAGCCATTTGAAATCTTAAAAAATAGAGTTTTGTCGAAATAAATGATACTAGTTAAAAGGAAACAAATAAAATGTTTAAAGCAAGTAAAAACAAGTATGCACATAAGTTCAAACACACACATATAAAATTCTAGGTACTGATTCAAACTTAACTCCATTATTCTAAATCCAAAACTTTTCCCAACAAGTCAAACCTAAATAAACTTATTCTTAAGGCAAAGGTCTAATCCCAAACATACAAACTAAAGCTCTAATCCAAACTTATAAACTAAGGCTATGATACCAACTGTGACGGCCCGCCCAGATGGGTCGCCCGCCGTATTCAATTTCTTGAATACAAGGCTTCACTCAATTCAAAATCTTGTTATCACTTTGAACTTTTATTTAGCGGAAACGTTTTAATTCTTATCGGATGTTTGACTTAATAATTTTTATCCGTGACTTTTATTTTAGAAAAATTTGGGCAGAGTCTCCTCTTAAATGTTGTGCCCTGTGATCTACCAGATCACTACAACCACAATAACCAAAATCATAAAATCAAATAACTAAACTCAACGGAAGTCTTAATAACCAAAAACAACTAAATCAAAATAAAATACTCCATGTCCTCAAAATAAAACATAACCTCCAACATAATTAAACTTTTCATTTCATAACTAAATATCCTCCGCATCATCTAAGTCTTCAACTCCATCTGTAATATGTCACATTACAGGTAAAGGTAAGTTGCAGCATTTTATAGTAAGCATAATAAACATTTGATAAAATGTCAAAAACATCATTTTTCATAATGTGACGAAAAATAATATACTTTCATATCCAAAATAACTTTCACACATATATGGTTTAATCCGAGCAGTTAACGGCATCAAAATTTCACAAAACAGAATCATAACGGAAATAACTGCACAGATAACCAACTAAACCTAACAGAAACGAATAACAATATCATATAATGTCTTCACATTATAGAATTAATCATTAAAAATAGCCATGCTGTAATGAAACAAATGCATACTCAATTACGGATGTGACACAACGATATCATTCCAGACTATACCCGCTGGAAGGGTATCGACATATATTATACCCCCTCTGTCTTCGGGCAAAACGAAATGCGTTTCTTTATTCTCGTCGCTAACGAGCCGAAAGTATGCGCGTTTTTATCCTCGTCGCAATGCGAGCCACAACGAAACGAAAATATCCACAGTTCACAAACCTCAAATCGTATTCACCGAATCAAGACAAACATGGCCTTTCAAAATAGTTTTTCACACACAATATAATGTTATTCAAAATTCTATTTTCAACAAAATACATTTCTTTTCAAAAATCATTTTTCAAAATAATTTCTTGCATGCTTACTATCCGAAAATCATTTAAAAAATAAACAATATGAAATACTTAAAATAATTTGCGGAAAATTGCAACTTCCTTTACTTACCTCAAAGCTTCCTATCAACGATAAATCTACAAACCTCCAAAATCTCCAAGATAATCAAAGATTTCCTATTATCCATTTTAACAATATTAAAATCATATTCAATTAAATTGGTTCTAACACAACCTAACAAAATCCTAACTCTTATATTATTCAACACCATTTTCAAACTATCATACAAAAGTCCAGAATATTTTTCAAACCAAAATGCCATTTCAATTCTTCCAAAATTCCAGAATACATTTTCGAAATTACAAATCTCAGTTCTTCAAATATCCAGTAGCATTTTCTAACAACATATAATTTCAATTCTTTGAATTCCCAATAACCATTTTCGAATTCCCATTTTCCAGAAAAATCTTCGAATTCATCCTCCAATTCACACAACATTTTCGAATTGAAATTTCCTAACCTTCGAGCAAAGACATCCAGTTTTCTAATTCCAGAACAAAATTTCGAACTCAAACCATATAAATCTTTCGAACTTTAATTCTGAAAAAAATATGATGTTCTTGACAAATTATTAACCAACACACTTCAATCTAACCCAATCCACTAACCTAACCAATTTCAGAACCAAAAATCGAAACAGAGAAATAAATTCGAAACATCAACATCAAATTTCCATACCAGTTTTCTGCCCAAATCCGATTTTTCTCGCTGTTACTTGATACCACTCGAATCTGGTAATGATTTCCGAACTAAAATCGAAAATTTAGAGAATCTGAAATTTTCTGAAATGAAAACCGATGAAACTTTCTTCGGATTTACCATGGTTCTTGTGGGTAGGAAATTAAATAGAGGTTTATGGTTCATATCAGTTACCAACATGTATGTGAAGGGTTGGAAGATCGATTGTTTTTATGGAGAATGAAACGGACGAATGACGAAGAAACGGACGAAGAGAAACAAAGGGACGAAGAGAAGCGATGCAGATTTCTGAAGCTAAATGCTTCAGTTATCACTCTTTATCTCCCTTAATTACCATATTAATATTATTATATTATTAATTATTAATAATGTTATTATTAATTGTTATTATTATTATTATTATTATTATAATTTACAAACTTTATAAAAAAAAATGGGTCAATAATTTTCCTTTAAAAATCGGACCATTACAATCTCCATACATTCTAAAAAGTTTCGTCCTCAAAACTTGTACCACGTTTCATATCTGGATACTTAGCATAAAATTCTTCTTCTTTTTTCCATGTTGCTTCATCAGGTGAATGATTGCTCCATTGAACCTTTACAAAGGGAATTGTCTTAGTTCGTAGAATTCTCTCTTGACGATCGAGTATCTTGATTGGATATTCTGAATATGTACACTCCTTAGATACCTCAATCTCTGTTGCCTTAAGCACATGACTTTCATCTGGAACATACTTCCTGAGCATCGAGACGTGAAATACATTATGTACTCGATCTATTTCCGGAGGTAGATCATGTCGATAAGCCAAAGTTCCCATTCTTTCCAGAATTTCATATGGTCCAATGAATCTCGGACTTAACTTCCCATGCTTGCCAAACCTCATTACTCCTCTGAATGGTGATACTTTCAAATATACCTTATCCCCTTGTTGGAATTCTAAATCTCGTCTGCGAACATCAGCCCAACTTTTCTGTCGACTCTGAGCTGTAAGTAATCTCTGTTTGATGATAGACACATTCACATTCGTGAGTTTGATCAACTCTGGTCCTTCCAATACCTTCTCTCCAACATCAAACCAACACTGTGGTGTTCGACATTTCTTTCCATACAAAGCTTCGAATGGTGCCATTTGAATACTGGATTGATAACTGTTATTGTACACAAACTCTGCCAGTTTCAGATGACGATCCCACTGTCCTTGAAAATCCAAAATACACGTTCTAAGTAAATCTTCAAGAAATTGAATACGGCGGGCGACCCATCTGGGCTGGCCGTCACAATATGGTCCTGGTTTTGAGCTAATTTCTTTACCATGTTGATGTGTCTAGAAATAGACACGGTTTTAAGCGCTTAATTGTCAATGATTGTGAATGATTTAATTGTTAACTTGATGTTTATAGTTCCTAATCATACATTTGGTAATATGTAGGAATGTGAAGAAATCGAGCTAAAATGATGGAATAAGGAGAAAGTTGAAGAAAAGATGAAAAACCGTAATCCAAGACACATGTCACTCATTTCTACTCAATTTTATTCATGTTCGAGACTTATTTTGGGAGTTTGATCAACATAAATTTGTTGAACTTTCAGTTATCTACGCGTGGACAGCTAATTCGCTTAATTCGGAGATCGTATGAAGAAGTTATGACCAATGCAAGTCGATCGCCAAAAGCTAAAAGTGAGCAGAAAACATTCTGGTTTGGTCGATCGATCGAGCAAGGATGAAAAATGAGCGAAAATGTTATTGTCCAGCTCGATCAATCGGCCCCTTTTTCTCGATCGATCGCCCGGAGTTTTGAAAAACATGGAAACATGATTTCTTTCCTTCCAACTTGGATTCTATCCCACCTCATAGCCTCCCTATATAATATACTCGAATTTCAGACTTGAAGATCATCTAGGCAGAGTAGGTAGAATAGTTTTAGACTAGTTTTATATTTTCTTTCAATTATTGTTGAAGAACGCTACGAAGATTGAAGCGAATGCGGGATTGACGACCTCGACGAGCGGAGATCGGATTAGTCTTCTTTCCCTTGTTTTTATTTATAGTTTTCCATAGATTATGTGTAGCTAGTTTTAGTTCTTGGTTGAGGAAGACGAATCCTTGGATTTATTTATCTTGGGGAGATTCTTACGCTTTCAATTATCAATTTTATTGAGTATCAAGAGTTTTTCTGATGTTATTGATATGATTGTTGTGTTTGTTTATTGGATTGACAACCTAATAACTTGCATTAAATCTAATGCTAAATTAGATAACAAATACGGAATCGTTTGATCTCTATAATTTACGAAGCAACTAAGATTAATTAAATTCCGCTTGTGAGTTTGTTAAATTCTTAGGAAGAACATTTGACTAGATTAAACATAGACGATTGGATTAAGTTGTTTAGCTTCATTGATCTTTCTAGTTCATATGCTATCATCGATTTAAATCTTAATCGCTTGTATTTTGATTGATTGTTGATAAGGGTTAAACTAGAACTCTTGGGCTACTTAACTAAACTTAAGGTGAGATAGGACTTTGATTATTGGATTAAACATCCAACGATGAATATTCATATGAAAATTGAATCTTTTGTGAATCGATGAAATACATGATAATTCCAAGGAAGAGTCGACCGATACCAAGAATCGCTTTCATTAGTTTAATCTTTAGTTTTAATTTAATTAGTATCATTCATTCACAACCCCATCTTTTATTTTTTTTATTTTGATTTTCATTAACACAAAGATTCACACCTCTTCGTGGGATCGATCCCTACTCACACTACTACATTATTGCTATCAATCTTGAGGAATGAGTGTGGTTAATTTGGGCGTACACGATAAGAGCGACCAAATTTTGGAGCCGTTGCCAGGGAGGCGTGTTATATTTTTGTGTTAATTTTTTATTTATTTATTTTTATACCTCTATTGCTACTGTGGTTTGTTCGTGCTTACAGGTGAACATCTAATCACAAACCATTTAGGCATACTGATTGCCATGGCGGATTATAGGAGCTTCGAGAAATTGGCATATCTTGTGCAACAACTTGGCGTATGGAGTGGACAAAGTGCATACAACTCAAGTTGGAGTGATCATCCCAATTTTAACTATGACAATCAATGGATGAACCCACCTCCACCTTACATGCAGTCCTATCTACCGCAATACCCGCCATGGCCGCAACAACCTCAATACCATACCCATGGTGAGTCTTTAGAGGATATTATTTCAAAACTTAACGACAGTACTTTCAATTTCAACAGGAATTCAGAGCTAGCATTCAGAATTTGTGTACGCAAATGGAGCAAATAGCAACATCGATCAAGAGACTAGTAGAGCAACAAGAGACCCCAAGAGAGACCATCATTGCAGTCGCCTCAAGGAGTGATGAAGAGGTAGAAACCCCGGGGAAGGTGGTACTTACGCCACCCAAGCTAAAAGAGAAGATACATGTGCCACTAGAGGAAAATGAGCTTGCACATCCTGCAACTCCAAAAGGTATGTCTCTAGAACAGTACTCATAACCCATTCATCCTCCTACTACTGATTATACTATTGGCATCACACATCATATATCACTAAAACAGTCACATCTTGTGACTGAACATGAATTAGGGGTAACTACTGATCGACTGGTTGACGAAGGAGGTATGGAAGACGCTTTGACTGATAATTCATGCATTATTACTACTTTACCAAATCTCCTTCTAAAAATTTTAATTCTGAAATGCATGTACCTGATATTCCTCCTGAAAGATCTCAAGAAGCATCTTTAGAAAATGAGGGGATAAGAAAAGGGTTGAGGACCTCCAAGAAGTATAAGGCGAATAGGCATCGCCTTCGAGCTGTCAGAAGGATACTGAGGTGGGAAAAGGTGGCATTGGACACCAAACATGACCCACCATGAGCACGAGCGTTGGAGTCGGGCCACCGACATTAAACAGAGGCGCTGCTTGTGAGGCAACCCAAGGGGAGTTAGTTTCCCTTTCTTTTTATTTTTTTATTGCTTAATTAGTTAGACTTTTCTCTTTTCTTGTAATTTTGGCTTACATTGGGGACAATGTAAGATTTAAGTATATGGGAGGGATTAGTGGTGTGTTATTGTTTTCCTATTACAAAAATACAAAAAAATCGAAAAATTTGAAAATTTTGAGCTCATAGTTAGTAATGAACACATGCTTAGAATCACTAGCCCATGATGAAACCTAATTGATGGCATGCATGTTTTTGAACTTAGGTGAGTTGTTAACCTTGGAACACTTTGAACTCTAATACAAATTGTACTTTGACTTAGTAGTTGAATATATTGAGCAATATATTGTCATGACTTGTGAAGTGTGCATAGCTTAGTGAAGATTGTGTGAATTTTGTGATAGTCTTAAGAAGTCTCTAATATATGCTAGAACTTAACTACATGATCTTTGAGGCGTATGTCTAGAGTACTTGCAAACATGAAAGTGATATAGGCAATCTTTGATACGTTTGAGTTTTTCAAGCCTACCATGTAAAGAAAATCAATCACTAGTACCCTTTTTGAGCTTTAATGCAAAAGAATGGTTGTATGCTAAGCATACAAACAACCCCCATTCGACATTCTTTGACTAGTTTATCATCCGTCCCTAATAAGCCTAAATGTGATTTTAACCCACACCTTTGAAGGGAGTATGATGTGTGTCATTCATATGCACTTATGTATTCATTGATTCATATGTTTTGAGCTTCATTGTCAAATAATGAAATGCATGAAAGAACAGGGATGCCTTGAAAAAAATTAATACAAATATGACTCCAAGGGGAGCCAAGGCACAAAAGAGAAAAAATGATTAAAGTTTACATTGCAAAAATCATGCAAGAAGAGGAGCTAATTATTGTGCATATCACCATACTCTCTTGTTTGATGCATCTTTACCCTTTCTTTCATAAGCCAATACTTAGGCCAAGCTACAAGCTAATAAAGACCTACTTGATTTGTGTTTGCAAGTGGCTAAGATAGTGGAGAAGAGTGTGCAAGTGAGCTTATACTTATGTTGGTGTACAACTTGAGCTATTGTGGGTTTACATCTATTTGATCTATAATTTGTACTTGACACTTGTTTATGACCACACATACGCATTCACTACTTTGTTAAGTATGAGATGTCTAGGGATTGAACTTGTTCCACTGTTAATTTTTCATCGGCTTTCATTATCGTGCGTGTTTAAAATTGTTGAGGCATTAAAGTGAGGACAAGTTAGTTTGTTATGATGCTATGGGCCAACAAAAATATTGTAGTTTTGTCTGATTTACTCGATGTCGAGTAAAGTTTAAGTATGGGGGTATTTGATGTGTCTAGAAATAGACACGGTTTTATGCGCTTAATTGTCAATGATTGGGAATGATTTAATAGTTAACTGGATGTTTATAGTTCCAAATCATACATTTGGTAATATGTAGGAAAATGTGAAGAAATCGAGCTAAAATGATGGAAGAAGGAAGAAAGTTGAAGAAAATATGAAAACCCGTAATCCAAGACACATGTCACTCATTTCTACTCAATTTTATTCATGTTCGAGACTTATTTTGGGAGTATGATCAACATAAATTTGTAGAACTTTCAGTTATCTACTCGTGGATAACTAATTCGCTTAATTCGGAGATCGTATGAAGAAGTTATGACCAATGCAAGTCGATCGCCAAAAGCTGAAAAGTGAGCAGAAAACATTCTGATTTGGTCGATCGATCGAGCAGCATGCTCGATCGATTGAGCAAGGCTGAAAAATGAGCGAAAATGTTACTGTCTAGATCGATCGATCGGCCCTTTTTTCTCGATAGACCGCCCGGAGTTTTGAAAAACATGGAAACATGATTTCTTTCCTTCCAAATTGGATTCTATCCCACCTCCTAGCCTCTCTATATAATATAATCAAATTTCAGACTTGAAGATCATCTAGGTAGAGTAGGTAGAATAGTTTTATATTTTTCTTTCAATTATTGTTGAAGAACGCTACGAAGATCGAAGCGAAGGTGGGATTGACGACCTCGACGAGCGGAGATCGGATTAGTCTTCTTTCCCTTGTTTTTATTTATCGTTTTCCATAGTTTATGTGTAGCTAGTTTTAATTCTTGGTTGAGGAAGACGAATCCTTGGATTTATTTATCTTGGGGAGATTCTTACGCTTTCAATTATCAATTTTATTGAGTATCAAGAGTTTTTCTGATTTTATTGATATGATTGTTGTATTTGTTTATTGGATTGACAACCTAATAACTTGCATGAAATCTAATGCTAAATTAGATAACAAATGCGGAATTGTTTGATCTCTCTAATTTACGAAGCAACTAAGATTAATTAAATTTCGCTTGTGAGTTTGTTAAATTCTTAGGAAGAACACTTGACTAGATTAAACATAGACGCTTGGATTATGTTGTTTAGCTTCATCGATCTCACTAGTTCATATGCTATCATCGATTTAAATCTTAATCGCTTGTATATTGATTGATTGTTGATAAGAGTTAAACTAGAACGCTTGGGCTACTTAACTAAACTTAAGGTGAGATAGCACTTTGATTATTGGATTAAACGTCCAACGTTGAATATTCATATGAAAAATTGAGTCTTTTGTGAGTCGATGAAATAGATGATAATTCCAAGGAAGAGTCGACCGATACCAAGAATCGCTTCCATTAGTTTAATCTTTAGTTTTAATTTAATTAGTATCATTCATTCACAACCCCATCTTTTATTGTTTTGATTTTGATTTTCATTAACATAAAGATTCACACCTCCTCGTGGGATCGATCCATACTCACACGACTACATTATTGCTATCAATCTTGAGAATTGAGTGGGGTTAATTTGGGCGTACACGATATGTGGAGACCCGGAATTTTGGTCAAACAAATTACGTGATACCGAGATAACATTGAAAAGTAAATAAAAATAATAGATTTACATTATGGATGGATTTAATTATATTATTCAATCTTGTGGACTTTAAATAACTTAGTAGTTAACTTATTAGAGTTTGTGTACCAATGTTATATGATTTTAGCTTGTAGACTTTAAATAATTCTAAGTTTGTAGATAATTAAGAAATCATTGAAAAATAGTAATGATAATAATAATCAATCTTAAATCTTGCAATGAATAGATAAAAGTTATGGACTATAATTCCTACACTAATCCTACATTTTTGAAAGTGCACAATGGTCTTGTCCAAACCTTGTCATAAGTCATTCAATGACATTTAAGTGCCTAACCCAAATCTTGCCATCATTCAATCTCTTACAACCACAATTCAATCCCATTCATTCTAATATAAAGATATTTAATAGTTTGCTTGAATCATGTCATTAGATGGTCAAAGTTTTGTAATTGTCAATAAATTCCTCTTCTTTACCAATTATTGACCACATTCATTACTTGACTCAAATATTGTCATTAGGAGACCAAAATTATGGGATGCAATTAAGTCTCCTACATTATATCATATTATACCATACCAAAGAAAAGATTATCCTACCAAGATGCATATTTACATTCATTGCCTTGCCAAATCATGACACTAAATGACCAAAGTTAAGGAACCCAATTTAAATTCCTCCTACATTAAAATCACCTCACTCAATCCCATTTAATTGCCTCCCAATCACATTAGCAACATCCACACATCATACACTAAAGTCTTGCCAATTGGGAGCCAAAATAGTGGACCTAAATTGGACACTCATCCTCACATTAAAACCACATTACATCATACAAAGAAATGATTATCCTACACTTTACATTGTTGAAAATCTTCTCACACATCACACACACATTTTCGAAACCTTCAAGGCAAAGGAAGAGGAGATTTTGTGTTATTTTCTACAACATGTAATTCGCTCAATCACGCTTCGAAGGTAAGTGGGTTTTTGCTACAACTTCATTTCGTTTTCAAAATATTATTTATGATTTAAATTATCGATGGAACATCAAACATGATTTTATGTTTTTAAATCAAATAACTCGTTATATGGATATGTGCAAGATATGTGTTTATGTGTAAGAAATGTGTTTATGTGCCAAGATCTATGTGATTTGACAAAGAAATATTAAAGGATTTTTGCTATAATTATATGTATATTTTTAATAAGTTCAATCGGCCCCTACTTGCTGAGTGTTTTCCCAAACGCTCATCCCCTTACCTCCCCTCCCACACAAAGACGAAAAGAAGAGATCGAGGAAGAAGAACAAGAACAAGAAATTGTTGGAGATGATGATCCACGGAGAACCTTCAAGAAAATTTATTAGTTTTATTTACGCTTCCGCATCTTTGATTTAATCCTAGACAATAGTATTTTGTAATAGCAATTGTAAGGATAATTTAATGATTTTGGAATAAATAGACTGGTTTTTATCAAGGATCTGTATACGAGGCTTGTTGTATTCGAATTTCATATTTGGATTCAACGCCGGTGTCACGCGCTCCGGTCTCGGGGCGTGACATTTTAGTGGATCAGAGCAAAATCAGGTTCCGTGATCCCGCTGGGAATTGATAAAAATACCAGATTATAAAACCCGGTTAAAATAGACCAACTGTATGGCTCGAAAACAAGTTGGGAATCACAATCTGAAAATTTTAAAAAAAAAACGAACAATCAGAAACATAAGAAAATAAATCTGCCCTAGATCTATAAACTGTCGCCATCGCTGGCAGCTATGCCACCGTCATAACTCGACGACCAACCCACAGTCGGAACCGCCTCCCCCAGACGAAACCACGGCCCAAGTATCAGATCAATCGGACGAGGTCTGCATGAACAATTTTCCGATTGAAAACTCGCGCACCCAAAACCTGTCCATTTTCCGATCTCGCACCGCCGACCACCAATCGACTACCTCGACCAACCATCATGATCGTTGTCATCAGACGAGAAAAAGCCCTCTCCCAATTGCATTAACCGTTCACCGATTGATGACTAATTGCAGATCCAAATTTCGAACTCGAGAACCCTAAACTGTTCGAAAATTTAGCCATTGATTTTCCCACCCGTTCTAATGTGATTTCCAAATTAAATCCGGGTTTCTGTTCCTTGAAGTATTTCGAATCAAATCCCTCTAACCAATTGGATTAACAAATTAAGGGAAGTAAGTAATTTCGGATTTAATATTTTACACACATGAACCCTAAAATTGTACAGTGCTAAAATTTTGAAAATCAAATTACCCATGATTTTGAACACCAAATTCAAATCAAATCCGTGTGTATGATATTCTATACATGATTTAAATTTATATTTTCCAGATGAACGACTTGATTGGATTCCAGTTTTGAATATCTCAGATTTATTCACATAGTTTATATGTATTTTCTTGATTTAATTGCATTCAGTTAACTGGCCACTAATTGAATTGTATATTTATTTGAAATCTGGCACTCGAGAGATACAATTGTGAACACGATCGTGGGAGAACATAACCTAGGAAGTTTGTAGAGTTCGAGAGGTCTGCAACTCCTTTGAAGTCGTTACAAAATAACCGTAGATTCGCTTGTATTATTTTATAGTTGACTTCTGATAAGGATATCAAAATCGATTTTGGAATAATAAAATTATATTCAACACTCGAGAACTGTCTTGGATATCAGGTCTTGATATATATCTACCGAGCACTCATATAGACTACCAATGAAATGAAGTCTACCGACCCCAATGAGTAATGAGTGAAGTCTGCTAATGAGTTAAAGAGAACTCTACCGTAGTACCGATGATATAGTTTACCGACCACTAAGAGATCTACCGATGCTGAAATCTACCGACTGTAGAGAAGATATGTTTTCTAGGACAAAACATTACAGTTGAACAAACATCAGTAGAATTATTCAAATATCCGAACATTGACAGTACAACTAGATGTTACTTGCTATATAAGGAAAGCAATACAGTTCTGTAGAGGTTCATTAAATGCATCAAGAGCTTTTCAGGAAACTAACGACAATGCATTTAATGCTCATCAATTAAAGTCGACAAAGTACTGAATTAGTACGTATATTCAGGAATCAATATTACCGTTGGGTTCCTTGAGCTATTTAATGAAGACTCATTGGAAAGAAAAAAAGAGTTGGCAAACATAAGAGAATTATCATTCATTCATTATTGTTCAACCGCGTCTACAAGAGTTATTCGCTTATTCAAGAGCATTTTCAGGCACCGCATCAGAGACATATCAGATCTTCAAAGATATCATTAATGACATCTGATTGTTGTAATTGATTGCACAATCACTTAAACCCTTTTATCGTTTTACATAATTGTAAAAGACAAAATCTCTGTAAAACTATTGTAACAGTTGTGACCGTGGGTCAAACTGATATGTCTATATCCAAGCTGTAAGAGTGACATCAGTTGTGGGATTGCTGAGAGTTTTAGGCTATCTGTGTGATATTAGCCTAAGTAGGTTGTTTACTGAAAAATGTAAACCAAAGTCTTATAGTGTATCCTTCCTGCAAAGAAAGAAGGGAAGACACAAAAGCGTTTGTGCTTCGAACATCCAGAAAACATTGTATCGTTTATTCTTTGCATTCATTTACTGTTCATATTTACTGTAGGTGTCTACTCAGCAGACTATTGATATATTGATTACCAATAGATACCAAGTTATTCTTTATCCGGTAGACCTTATCTACTATGATCATCTTCGTAGTTCACTATGTTCTTCTTTAGATCAGTAGACTATTTCCATCAGCTCTACTTATTCGCTGCATCAGTCGAGTTATTTTCGCACTTATCTTTAGTTAATCAAATGGCCGGTCTTTAAACAAGAAACCGGCTTTTGGTTGCTAATTTGAAAATTTATTAATTTAGTTAATTTTATTTCCAGTAATTAAATTGAATTTGAGTTTCTAAATAAAATCGAGATTATTATAATTATAATATTTAGTGTAGAATTCAATATCAATCACCGTGGGATCAAGACTCATACTTCACATCCTTTGCCTCTCTTGATGGCATTAACAAAGCCCCAACTCGAGACATTGTTTTTATTGTTTTTAATAGATGTTTATTGATATAGGTGATAACATAAGATTGTGGAGTTTATTTGTCATTTTGAAATTTTATATTCATTATGCTAAATTTATACTATCATTCTCATATTTTATATTGTTAAGTGTTTTAATATCCGAGTATATAATGATATTGAATTATTTTACAATTTATAATAGCTAGTTTAGAAATTATAAATCATGTTTAAAAATAATCAAAAATTTCATTTGAAAAAAAAATTAAAATTTAAAATCGATCATCCAAATCGAAATTCTAGGTTTGGTTTCCGGTTTTTAGTGGTTTGTTATTTAGTAAATCCGATAGAGTTTGTTTGGCTCGAATTCTCAAATTGGCCCTGCTATCTACTTTGTCACCCTTTTTCCGAAAAAATCCGATGAATCTGGTAAAGCCAAGGAAATCATCCCAAGATAAGAGGGAAAAATCGTCATACAAATTAATTAAAGAAATGGAAGAAAAGATGGATATGAATGGTTCGACCCATTTAGACTTTAATCAAATGCCATACATCTCTCTTGACATTGCGAGATAATTAAAAGAATTGGAATTGTAGAGGTCTCCACTTGAGTTACCCAAAAGTGGTTCATCAAATATCGCATTTTTAAATACATAAACTTCAAATGATTATCTTCAAATCCTTTTATTTAAGTCAAATTCATCCATTCAAATACAGTGTAAGTTCAGAGAGAATAGTAGCCGACAAACTATATCTTTAATGTGGTTCCAAACCAAAATTAAGTAAAAAAAAGCACCTCAAAGTGACGGGGTAGTACCTGGTTACCCCTTACTGCCATATCCACTGTTTGAGCAATGTACTGAGCCAATTGCTCCAAAGTGAGATCTCCCACCCTTCTGTTTACTGGAGGCACCTGATCTCCTGATACCGGTGGAATATTTTCACAGTTTTCCGATGATTCAAAGGGGTTTCTCCCCTCGGATGTCATTCTTCTTCCGCGTCCTCTTCTTCCTATTGCCATATCCACGCCTTAGTTCGAGCAATTTCCCACAGACGGCGCCAATTGATGCTCCCAAAGATGGTGATGATTTGCAGAGTATCAACAAAGTATGAGATTACCTTGCCTTATGTTGTTTGGTGGGCTAAATAACAAATATATGTCCTGAATGACCTGTTTAAGATATGAAATAAGTGTTAGAAGGGTGCCGAAAGATTTTTCCGGCGTGTCCTCTCCGACGCTCAAGTCAGATTGTGGGAAAAATGGGAAAAATCGTAATAGAATAGCTGATGTAGACGGGCGTGTACATATGTAAAAGCATACCTGAAATCTTCTATTGGTGCCCTATTTATAGAGTTTACCTCATGAAGATACATCTTAACGCAGTAAGACCACGATTTACACGATTCCCGGGATTCCGGAGCATGTCTGCCAACTGATAAAGCCGTTATTCGTTTCCACTTCCTGAAATCTCGGGACGTGCCTGATCAATGTGGACTTGGTCAAATCATTCTCAGAGGAAAGATGCCTGGAGCTTTTCAAGTCAATGAGCATCATCACTGATTGATCAGATAGGAGCTCGGAGAATTAGGTCTTCTTGTTTTGAAGTTGTGATCATCTCGGAGACAAAACAATGATTAAGTCGGTTGGTTGGAATCAATGCTGAATGATCTGTATTTTAACACAAACAGGTCGGGAGGTCGGTAAGTTGGAATCAATGCTGAATGGTCTGTACTTTAGCCCAAGCAGGTCGAGAGGTCGGTAAGTTGGTCAAGTAAAATAAGGTGAGGTATTATCATTCTATTGCAGAGTATCATACAGTATCTCAAACATCAAGGTCCCATGTAAAATATCATATGGGTACAAATTATTCATACATCGAATTACATGAAATTTGATTATGAAAATAATTTATTCAAATCTGTGTTATCGTCTACAAAAAAACTTGACATTCCTAGCTTACCAAATAAAATATACAATAGATAAGAATGTCAAGGCCCTAGCCTTCATGTTGAGATTTTAATCTAATTAAATAATATAACACTATTGACTAAACATTAAAAATTACATACTTAGGTAGATCGAGAATATTTTATTATTAAAAATTACATACGTAAGCCACTTTTATTTTTATGTTACAAAATGTATCAATAGATCAATATAAAAGGATCTTAGAAAACAAAATAACTTGTAAAAATGCTACTATTTTTATGGTCTAGATCAACCAGGACGCACGAGAATAAGCCGAGATAACAAAAATAATTTGAAACTGTTAAATAGAACAAAAACCTAAAGTTTAATTACTTTAAATTTGAAACCACCAAAATTAAGTACGTGTTGTATATGGTGTGTATATGATGAATTTATGTGATGTGATGTTTTTATTATATTGACATATGATTATGAATTGTGCATTTATGTGTATACATAAGAGATTAAAGAACTCTGTTATGGCTGCTAAGGATCTTGAACCATGTGTTATTACATTCTGAGTACGGTCAGAACTACAGAATCAAAGAATATCGATCCCGAGTTAATTGAGAACTCCAAAGGGATCTACACAGTGCCATGACCATCTTGTGATCACAACTTGTTCCTGATTCTAGTTGGTCCATAACCGAAGAACAAATAATCATACATACATGTGTACATGTGAAAAACTTGTTCTGCAAGTTTTACTATAGATATGATGAGTTGTATGCTCATGTGATATTGAATATCGTTTATTTGTATATACTCAGTGAAGTGTTTAGTTTCAGATAATCCAAAGTAAAAGTCGACTCTAGAGAAAGGTCTAGACGTCTGTTTGAAGTGTTTTATAGTATGGATACAAGGTTGGTCGTCTGATCTGTAGTTCTTTTCCCTCTGCTCATCATTGTACATATATATATATGTATAGGTTTTTGGTACAGGTAGTGAGGGATATAACATCGGTCAATTTTTGTCGCATATATGCCATGTACATATTGTTATTCAAACGTTTAAATTTACATGTTATAAAGTACAATTTTCGCTGCAACGAATCAAATATTTTACTAGAGATGTCAAACGGAGCGGACGGCACGAGGCACAGCATGGGCACGACACAACACGACACGACACGACCCATTTTGCTACAGTGTCGTGTCGTGCCAGGCACGCCCCGGGACATGGGGCGTGCCTGGCCAAGGGGTGCCGGCACGGCACGACACTACAGTTTTTTTAAATTATTTGGCGATCGATCACCACATAATTGGCGATCGATCGCCGAATGGCAATAGGTTACAGACGTGCTTGGCAATCGATCGTCGAGTGGCAGTAGGTCGTAAACGTGCTTGGCGATTTATCGCCATATAACTGACGATCGATCGACAAATGCCAAACGGTCCAAAAAATAGCCGTTCAACGGCCTTTTTTTGTTAATTTTTTTTTTGGTTGTTATATATAGGTGTGTGTTGAGGAAACATTTTATCCTCTCAATCTCTAAGCTCTGTATACTTGAAACGCTATACTCTCAATTTGTTCACAAGAAGAAAGAAGTTTGTCTTATGTTTGTCAATACAAGCACAAGCAAGTGAGCAACAAAGCCAATACTCCTCCTAGCGAATATTTGGTAACTTTTATATTTGTTGCATTAGATAATTGTAGTCTATATACATAATGACATATTCATCTTATAATGTGAATTATGATGATGAAATTGATCAATTTCAAGAAAATGAAGAAAGCACACTAAATATTCAATCATCAACTAGAAGAACTTAAAAAAAAAGAACTAGTAATGTATGTCAACTATTCGATGTAGAAAATGTTGAGGGAAAGGAATCAAGGGTAGTTTGTAAAAAATGTAAAAAAGATTATGCATATGCTTCTTCTGATGGTACATGTCATTTACTAAGACACGTGGCTAAACATAAAAGGAAACCAACTGATGGTAAACAAACTACTCTTTTACAATTCGGTACTGGTAGTAGTAGTTCAAGTTTAGGTATTTTCACTTATAATGTTGAAAAAGATAGGAGAGAATTAGTTAAATACATAGTATGGGCGGATAAACCTTTTTCAATGGGGGCGGATGCAAAATTCACTAATTATATTCATTTAGCTTTGCAACCTCAACATAAACGATTTTCAAGGAATACTATTAAATATGATGCATTCACAATTTTTAATGAAATAAAGAAAATTTAATTACGTATTTAGGTAACCTTTCTTCGAAAGTATCACTAACAAGTGATATTTGGATAACTTATATTGGCAATGCATCATATCTATGTGTTACAGGACATTGACAATAATGGGTGTTACATAAAAAAATTTAGGTTTCACAAAAACTGATTGGCCTCATACGGGTGTAGTTATTTCTAATGCCATTATGCAAGTTACTAATGAATATAATATTAGTAATAAAATTGAAAAAATAAAGACTACTCTTAAATTTCTTAATGGTTCAGTTGCTAAAAAAACAAGCCTTCAAAAGTTCATGCATTTATCATGGTATGAATTATAAAGATTTTCTTTATGATGTTCCTAATGGGTGGAATTTCACATATTTAATGTTGCAAGCATGTTTATCTTATAGAAATGTGATCACTTTATTTTTTAATGAAAGGATGGCCGAACATTTTCATATTGAAGAAATTGATTGGGAAATTGCTTCTAATATTTGTAGTTTTTTAGAATCTTTTTTCGATGCTGCCAGTTTATTTCGGGTTGTTATTATCCAGCTTCTTCAATATTTTTGAATAAAATTTATGAAATAAGTGGATGTTTTGCATTACATAGATCTGATCCGTTTTTTACAGGTATTGTTGAACCAGTGGAATATAAATTCAAAAGATATTGGAAAACTATTCCTATGTTGAATTGCTTGGCCTCAATTCTGGATCATAGATTAAAATTATACAGTGTAGAAATTATAATAGAATCTTATTACATCAACATGGCTTATGAAAACGTTAATATCAATCAAGAGAAAGAGTGCATTAATAAATATTTGTTTGCTTTCTTTTCTTTATATTATTCGTTACATAGCTCTAGATCAATTCCAGTAAGAGAAAGTGGTAGTAGTAGTAAGGATTCGGTGTGGACAATGTTAAGAAGAAGACAAGACACTACTTCCGCTTCTTCTGGTTATAGTTTTAATGCATCTTCATTTACTGAGCTTCAGTTATATCTAAACCAAACCATAAATTTCAGTGAACAAGAATTAGAAACTTTTGATGTTTTGGCATGGTGGAAAGACAATTCTAGACTTTGGCCACTACTTCCCATCATGGCACGTGATCTACTAACTCCTCCGATATCCACAGTTCCATTGAGTCTTGTTCTAGTGCAGGTGGAAGAGTCATTTTTGAAAAAAAGAAGTAGAATGAAACCACGCACTGTGGAGATTTGTATTCTTTTAAAGGATTTATTTGATGCTGATAACCGCTTAAGGTTTGGGAGGACATGATGTTTCTTTGGATGAAAATTAAGAAAACTAGAATTTTTTTTTAAACTCTTTTGTAATTTCTGATTTTGTTTTGTTCAATGTAGTTTGTAGTTTTTCAATTCTTAGTCAATAAATTTTTATTTTGCAAATATATTGTGTTAGTTCCGGATTTTAAAGATGACAAAACAAATCAGAACGGATCGATAGAAATCAGACTGACCAGATTGATCGCTCAAAACAGATCAAGCTGAAATGGTATATCGCAAATCAGAACGGATCGATGAACATTAGCCTGACCAGATCGAAACTTCAGATCGATCTCAACTATTATCAGATCAGAGCAGACAAGGCTGAATAAGATTTGTTCTTTAGTCCGAATCATTAACGGCTATTTATTGAAGCATTTAATGTTGCAGTCAATGCTGAAAAAGACCAAGGACTGAAGATTACCATAAAAGGTAAGAAGACAAAGAAGAGCTTACCTGACAGTCGCCGAAAGCATGAACCAGAATGGCAAGTGCCCAAAAAAAAAAGACTGCAGCTTACTCAGAGTTTGAGCAGAGTCAAGAGTTGCACATAAAGGAAAATAATGTCATTGGTACATGAAACTATAAAAGGATGCAACAGAAGAGCTCAAGACAGAGTCTGATCAATCGAAAAACGCAAAAGAAAGCTAAACAACACAAGCTTACAAGCTCAGACATTCTCGAGCTGAAAATCTTCATAAGCACAAGCATATTGTAATACTTGATCATCTTAGGATCATTGTGTGCATAGACTAAATTAGTCTATCTTTTGTATTCTGTACTAAGATAGAGAAGTGAGAATCAATTGTAACTGTCAGACAGAGTGTGTCTGAACAGATCGAGAGACTAGGAGTTTCAGTCTGGTAGTGAGGTAAATCAAGCTGAATCGGGTTTGTACAACAGGATTGTATAAATCAAAGTCTTCTAGTGGAATCCTTCCTTAATTGGAAGAAGGGGAGACGTAGAAGGATTACACCACTTTTGAACTTCCAGAAACATACTCTGCCTTTTATCATTCTGCACTCGTTTTACTATTCAAGCCATCGAGCCGTTCTTACTAGCCTAAGAACAGACCGTTCCGCACTAAAATATTCAGTGGTCTGTTCTGCAGAAAAGTTGATTAAGAAACAGATTTCTTTCACTAATCCGAAAGAAATCACAAAGGATTAATTTTAATAGGAGTGTTCATTCACCCCCCTCTAAACACTCCGGACCGATCATAACATATTGTGCCAACCTATATTTTATTATAGTATTATTATATTTAAATCATTAAAAAATTAAACAAAAAAATTTAAAAAACAAAAAAAAAGTAAAAAAAATTGATACCTTAGGCACTGCCCATAGGTCACGGGCCTATGGGCCGTGCCGGATCTGGCAAAAACAAAGACGGGTCGTGCCAGGCACGGCCCGTCTCTGTTGCGGGTCGTGCCGGCTCGGCATGGAACAATGTCGTGCGGCATGAATTACCGGCCTGGCATGGCCCTTTTGACATCAATATATTTTACTATAGTAATAACATAGTCACAGTCATGTGTATGTATATAAATGATGTGACACTCTTACAAGATAAGTGTTAGGCGACATGTCTCATGTATTTACACGTATATATAAAAAGATATGAGTGTCATGTGTAATGAAAAGATAGAGGTGTCACAAAGCGGGTGCGCGGGTAGGTGGGGATGCGTGAGTGCGTCAATTTTTAAAACAATTAAGTGGGGGTACGCCTTAATGCACTTTTTAAAAATTTATATATATATGCACACACACACATTGATGAAATAAAGTTAACATCCTAATAAACATCATATTTGACAAACTTACATCATCTTTTATATTATTACAGTGTAATTCAAATCTTGTATTTGATCGCTCTTCTAATATGGATAATTATTGTTTTCCGAAAAATATGTTTCATAGAATGAAAAACGAAAATGAATTATTTAAATTTGATCATAATATAATGAATTCAAAAAATAAACATTTGTCTTTCAACATGTTTTGTAATAGTATAAATTTATAAAATGACTTATATTATTTTCGAGAATTAAGAATGTCTAATATATAAGTTCACGACTTAGTAAAACTTAGTAAGTGACTTAATAAACTTAGTCATAAAGCGTGGCACGCACATTCAATACGTCAGATCACGATCGGAGCGTCGGTGCACGACTTAGTAAAACTTAGTGCGTCTTACAGCACTGCACAAACACTCAATGCGTCGGTTCAAGACCGGAGCGCGAAGAGGAATATGATGATTATGTGACTTAGCCCTTGTCTCATTGTCTTGATTTGTTCTTGCCATGCTTGTATGATTATATTATTTTATTGGACATTGTATTTGAGCCTATGTGACTTAGCCCTTGTCTCTGGGGTCTTTCCAATTAAGACATTAACGATCCGAGTCAGTCAGTCGTTTATCTTCTTTTTGTTTCTTTATTTCTTTTCTATTTTATTAGCTTGGGACTAGCAAAAGTTTAAGTATGAGGAATTTGATAAGTGTATACTTATATTTTCTATACTTTTAATTTAAATTTATGTTAGTTTCCAAGTGATTTTATGTATTTTGTAGTTGTTTTATGTCTTTAGCAGGATTTCAGGTAAATGGATGTTTAGGAGAATGAAATGAGCTTAGAAAGTAATTCAAGTGTAGAAAGGGATCCAAACAAAATCCAAAGGAGCTAAAAAAAAATGCAGATTTTACTGTAGCAGCATCCCAATGCCGAGCTTTCCCAAAAATTATTTTGTGGTGGAATATCTTCGGCCCCAATGCCCGTTTTCAGCTTTCTAGCACTTGCAGACGTGCAAAACAATGATTCTAAGGTGGTTAGGGTTTAATGATGGTTTTTATCTTTATAAAAGGCTTTTCAAGGGTTCTGAAAGGGGCTTCTCATATTCGTCAACTACATAGATCCAAAAACTTCTTCTTTCATCGATGAGACTTTAGGAACGAATTACGGTCGCGATTGAGACTCATGGGCTTATTACAAGGGATGATTTGATCATGAAGACGACATCTTCATCTTGGGGACATAGAGGAGTTTTTTTTTTTTTTTGCACTCTAAATTATTTGCCTTAATTCATGATGAGCATTAAAAACATTCTATGTGTTTTGAATTATTTATCATGGACTAAATTTATATTTCCCAGATGAACGACTTGATTGGATTCCAGTTTTGAATATCTATTTCATTATTTCAGATTTATTCACATAGTTTATATGTATTTTCTTGATTTAATTGCATTCAGTTAACTGGCCACTAATTGAAATGTATATTTATTTGAAATCTGGCACTCGAGAGATACAATTGTGAACAAGATCGTGGGAGAACATAACCTAGGAAGTTTGTAGAGTTCGAGAGGTCTGCAACTCCTTTGAAGTCGTTACAAAATAACCGTAGATTCGCTTGTATTATTTGATATTTTACTTCTGATAGGGATATCAAAATCGATTTTTGAATAATAAAATTATATTCAACACTCGAGAGCTGTCTTGGATATCAGGTCTTGATATATATCTACCGAGCAGACTCATATAGACTATCAATGGAATGAAGTCTACCGACCCCAATGAGTAATGAGTGAAGTCTGCTAATGAGTTAAAGAGAACTCTACCGTAGTACCGATGCTAGAGTTTACCGACCACTAAGAGATCTACCGATGCTGAAGCCTACAGACTATAGAGAAAATATGTTTTCTGGGACAAAACATCACAGTTGAACAAACATCAGTAGAATTACTCAAATATCCGAACATTGACAGTACAACTAGACGTTACTTGATATATAAGGAAAACAATACAGTTCTGTAGAGGTTCATTAAATGCATCCAGAGCCTTTCATGAAACTAACGACAATGCATTTAATGCTCATCAATTAAAGTCGAGTACTGAATTAGTATATTCAGGAATCAATATTACAGTTGGGTTCCTTGAGCTATTTAATGAAGACTCATTGGAAAGAAAAAAAAGTTGGCAAACATAAGAGAATTATCATTCATTCATTATTGTTCAACCACGTTTATAAGAGTTATTGGCTTATTCAAGAGCATTTTCAGACACCGCATCAGAGACATATCAGATCTTCAAAGAGATCATTAATGACATCTCATTGTTGCAATTGATTGGACAATCACTTAAACCCTTTTATCGTTTTACATAATTGTAAAAGGCGAAATCTCTGTAAAACTATTGTAATAGTTGTGACCGTGGGTCAAACTGATATGTCTAGATCCAATATGCAAGAGTGACATCAGTTGTGGGATTGCTGGGAGTTTTAGGCTATCTAGTCTAAGTAGGTTGTATACTGAAAATTGTAACAAAAGTCTTATAGTGTATCCTTCCTGCAAAGAAAGAAGGGAAGACACGGAAGCGTATGTGCTTCGAACATCTAGAAAACATTGTATCGTTTATTCTTTGCATTCATTTACAGTTCATATTTACTGTAGGTGTCTACTCAGCAGACTATTGATATATTGTTTACCAATAGACACCAAGTTATTCTTTATCCGGTAGACCTTATCTACTATGATCATCTTCGTAGTTCACTATGTTCTTCTTTAGATCAGTAGACTATTTCCATCAGCTCTACTTATTCGCTGCATCAGTCGAGTTATTTTCGCACTTATCTTTAGTTACTCAAATGACCGGTCTTTAAACAAGAAACCAACTTTTGGTTGCTAATTTGAAAATTTATTAATTTAGTTAATTTTATTTCCAGTAATTAAATTGAATTTGAGTTTCTAAATAAAATCAAGATTATTATAATTACGGTATTTAGTGTAGAATTTGATATCAATCGTTGTGGGATCAAGACTCGTACTTCATATTATTTGCCCTCTCTTGATGGCATTAACAAAGCCCCAACTCGAGACACTGTTCTTATTGTGTTTTAATATATGTTTGTTGATATAGGTGATAACATGTGACTGTGGAATTTATTTGTCATTTTTAAATTTTATATTCATTATGCTAAATTTATAATATCATTCTCATATTTTTATATTGTTACGTGTTTTTAATATCCGAGTATATAATGATATTGAATTATTTTACAATTTATAATAGCTAGTTTAGAATTTATAAATCATGTTTAAAAATAATCAAAAATTTCATTTGGAAAAAAATTAAAGTTTAAAATCGATCATTCAAATCGAAATTATAGGTTCGATTTCCGGTTTTTAGTGGTTTGTTATTTAGTAAATCCGATAGAGTTGGTTTGGCTCGAATTCTCAAATTGGCCCTGGTATCTACTTTGTCACCCTTTTTCCGAAAAAACCCGATGAATCTGGTAAAGCCAAGGAAATTTAATTAAAGAAATGGAAGAAAAGATGGATATGAATGGTTCGACCCATTTAGACTTTAATCAAATGCCATACATCTCTCTTGACATTGCGAGATAATTAAAAGAATTGGAATTGTAGAGGTCTCCACTTGAGTTGCCCAAAAGTAGTTCATCAAATATCGCATTTTTAAATACATAAATTTCAAATGATTATTTCAAATTCTTTTATTTAAATCAAATCCATCCATTCAAATACAGTGTAAGTTCAAAGAGAATAGTTGCCGACAAACGATATCTTTAACGTGGTTCCAAACCAAAATTAAGTAAAAAAAGCACCTCAATTTCGAAATTTTAGATAACTTTTGGAAGTTTTGTTAGGATTGTTTTAACTGTATTTCGAGAAGATATGTATCAATTTTGTAAAAGGAAAATATGTAACCAATTTTAATGATTTTATATTTGGGCCACTAAATGAAAAAACAAAAAAAATTAGAGGACTGGGTCCACGTGTTTTAAAGAAAGGAGAAATGGAAAGTTATAAAGTTCTTTTTCCAAGTCCTTGGATCTTCAATCACATGGGATTGGGATAAGAGAAAATCATTAAATTTTTAGTCTAGTTTTTTTAAACATTTTGTTGGACTTTTACAAGCATTTAAATTTACTTTAGGTAGGTATGTTCAGGATATATTATCACAGTATGATTCTGAAACCACGTGATTTTTAAAATCGGGGAACGGAACAAGCAAAATTTTAAAATTTCAAGGACTAAATCGGGACGTAAACAAAATGAGGAATTTAACCGGGAATAGATCCAAACTATAGAGAATTTTTAATGTATTATCATCTTTATTTCTTCTAGTTAAGAGCATCATTAAAGTCGAGCTGAATTTTGTTATATATGACCCAACTTTTATTAACATATATTTATTATAGAAGGCGGTGTATAACTTTGTAGAGAAGACAAAAGTCGGATGTAAGAGAAGAAGATTGGCACTTAAGTGCAATATATCACGATCAATGACTTCATTGGAATACTCAAAGGAATGGTGTGGTGTTTGTCGGGTAAGGCGACATCATCTGTTATGAATGATGTTTAATAACCATTCGAGAATCTTTAATAATACTTGTCATTGTTAAGAATTATATTTTAAAGATATGCAAATTATATAAAAACAATTTGGTTTAAACGTTTTATCGAACACTTGGAATGCTTCAACCATGCAGTAAAGTAAATGTACAGATTTGCTTTTGAAAGTTCGAATATGGTGTATTCTTTCTATTTTTCTCATTCTTCCACTGATGGAAGGATTTCACTATAAGACTTTGATTAATATAACTCTTTGTACAAACTCATCGTGGGTCACATTTACACCTTAGATGCATAGCAACTCATCCGATATGTGGACAACTTGTCTCACATTTACAAGCACTCTTTTTACAAACTCAACCCACTATTACAATGTGTAAAATATATTGGAGTGACACAAATGATCTCCTAACAGATCTGATACAACAAGGTACGCGGTGCCTAAAGTTTGGGGTTTGCTCTTATTTCAACCAGATTACTCTTTGAAGCTCCCCGCTTTGAATCTTGATTCTAACTTGAATCACCTTCTTTGATATTCAAGGAGTTGTATTTATAGGTCCAATGGTTTTTCCCTTCTTTTTGAGAGGTTTTCCACGTAAGAAATTGTGGTGTCTTCCATTTATTTTCTACAACACACATAACACACATACTCTGCCGAACACAAAAAATAACGGATGACATCACCATGTATTCTTAAAAATAATGGAGGGCAAATTATATTTATAGTGCATATTAAATAAAAAAAACAACATAAAATCTGTATATAAAATCAAAGATATTTTAAGTTTTGTATTCTTAAAATTTACCCCATTTGCAAGGGGTCTCAGGTCTGATTTTTAACAACACGAGAGTTTAAAGAGGGGAGGCATTTACATATGCCTTAAACCAAAACAAAAATCAAACTAAATTGATTTTATAAATATATTTATTATACAATAAACTCTGTTAAAAAATTTAACTTAGGAATTGATTTTATTTCTTTTTAAATTTTATTTATTTATTTTTATTATTTTTTAATTGATGTTTGTTGATATAGGTGATAGCATTTGATTGTGGAGTTTATTTTAATTTTTAAGTAAATCATTATGAGATTTTATATTCTTTATGCTAAATTTATAATATCGTTCTCCTATTTTATATTGTTAAGTGCTTTTAATATCTATGTATAAAATGTTATTTAATTATTTTTTATTTATAATAACTAGTTTAGATTTTAAAATAATTAAATATTTCATTTGAAAAAAAAATTAAAGTTTAAAATCGATCATCTAAATCGGAGTTCACGCTCTGCTTGTTACAGTAAGTGTAGCAATTGAATCAGTTCTGGGCTTGATTTCTTGTTTTTAATCTGATTCATCCTATAATAAGCAAAAATCTAGGCTTGGTTTCTTGTTTTTAATGATCTGGTTCGCTATTTAGTAAATCCTATAAACTTGGTTGGTTCGAATTTTTATCAAAAACCAAATTAATTCACACTTGATCACCCTTATCCACAACAAAAAAAAAATAGTTGGATGGAGGTTCCAATATAGGCATTGGGAGCTGATATATTCTCCAGAAAGTCGAGCAAGGATGACCATTCTTGAAAAATTAATAGTATTCCTTCTCAAATTGGCCCTCAGTGTAAGTTAAAATTGGCCACAGGTGCGACAACATGAGATATAAATATCGAAAATGAAGAATAAAATAGACGCCACAATTTACGTGGAAAACACCCCTAAAAATTACTAGGGTAAAAATCACGAGCAAGATGAAAAAATTGCACTATAATATTTTCGTAAAACTGCTTACATCTTCATTTTCCATAACATAAAATTGCTTCAATTGAATTTTTCAATCTCAATTTCGAAATTGTACACAGCACTTGTAAGTTTTGTTAGGACTGCTTTAACTGTATTTCGAGAAGATATGTGTCGGTATTTTAAAAGGAAAACATGTAACCAATGAGTGATTTTATGGACCACTAAATGCTAAAAAAAAGTAGGTCCATGTGAATCAAAGAAAAGGGCAATGTAAAATTAGATCTTCAAAAGTCGATTTCGGTTGAGTTAAAGCTATTAATAGTGAATTATTCCAATAGATTACTTCCTTTATTTGAACGAGGCATATAAAATAATTATTAAAATGTATTGTATATTTTTTATTTGAGCATTTTGTTGGACTTTTACAAGCATTTAAATTTATTGTAAGAATGCATTAATATATTATCTCGATATGATTATAAAAAAAACGCGATTTTTACGTGATTCTTTATAATTAGTAGAGATTATAGATGAAATATTATGTTTTTAAAATATAATTTCTGGTCATCAATATATTATGGAGTTCTTTGTACGAAATAAATAAAAATAGATTTACAAACGCCAAGTTTAGTCAACAAAGAACAGCAGTGTTGTGGAGTGCACATGTTTTCCGTATCTCTCTTCATGTGATAACTAACTCTCTTCATATTTCTGTTATATTGGCTCTTTTACATGACGTTTGAATGTACGTGTTTTAATGTTAAAAAAAGAAGAATGTACGCGTTTTGAATAATTAGTCTTTCTTGGATTCAGTGTTGTCGGCTGATGTATTGTTTGTGGGGTAAGGCTGGATCAACTATCTTGGGCGATAAACTAAATTTTCGGGATTCAATATAAATGATCTTTAATAACCATTCGAAATATAAAAAAAAAGGATCTTTAGTGACAATTTATAATAACAAGAATTATAAGCCACCTTTCCCCCTATAAATAAAGCCTTTTTCGAGTAACAAATGAGGAACATATATCAAAGCTATATCGATAATGGCTTCAAATCCGCCACGGTCCTCTCAGGAATTTAGCCGCAAGCCACACACAGATTCACTTTTGAGCACCATTATTTCAGCTACTAATGCTAACCCGACTCCTAAAAACAACAACGGAGGCGCTGCCGCTGGTTTGATGGGAAATAATCAAGCCACGGTAATTGGCGAGCGGCAGTCTGCCGGAGGTGCAACAAACAATAACAGAGGCGCTGGCGCTAGTATGTTTGGAAATAATCAAGCCACGGCAAGCTCAACCTCGACTCGCGAGCGGCACTCTGCCGGAGGTGCAGCAGACTACCTTCGCTGAACTCATTGCTTGTAACTAATTAATTACATGGCCCGTCTATTTTGCCATGAGTTAGGATAAATAAACTGTAATATGTGTCACGTTTCTATTCCGTGTTTCGATTCTGTTTTGGTTATAATATAAAATATGATGAGTTGATTTTGTTCTGGTTTGATTCAAACATTCGGATCTAGTTTGGGAAAATCAGTCAAGCGAAGCCATACTAGAATAACCGCTGAGTTGAAGTCTTAACCCTTGATTCAATCTCGAAACTAATTTATTTCTCGAATGTTAAGCATTTAATTAGGTGAAAATTATGGAAAGAACAATAGCTTAAGAATGGACATAGTTTAATCATATGACAAGAACCTTAATCGCACTGAAATTTGCATGTTTTTTGTTCGAAACCGGAGAATAATGTTCGTTTTTGGGTTGTAACAAATATTGTTACAGTTTCGGACGAGTACAGTTAGAGTTCCATTTGATGTTAACCTTATATCTCAGTTCAGATCTAATATTAAAACCAAAAAAATTCCCTCTCTAGACAAAATCCTCTGCAACCCTAATATTTTGTAGCAGCCGCCACCCCCCATCCCCGCTGGCCGTCCGCTTTCCTCTCTTCACGACGGCATTAATCCCCTCCAAGGCGATGCCGCCGTCCCATACCCCCAAACCGCGCGATTCCGTCATGTTCTCCCATCTCTTCGGATGGTTCTTCTTCATCCCCTCAACAGATTCCTCATCGATTATCAATACCTACGCGGCGCAGTTCAAACCGCTGCAAAACAATATTGTCTCGGTTCCTTCATCGGAAACTCTCTTTCCCATCGGAACGATTTTGAATCTAAACTGGGTATTGGAACAATTTAAACGACCAGTTAATTATAATTCAGCAATTATAGGTTACGTGTACAGATTTAGAAATTTTCGAGAAATCGACAAGATTCAACAATTGAATATGTCCATAGTCGAATGACTAATTTAACCCCCGAGCCATGCATCTCATGCACCTAATCTTTCGTCAATAAAATGCCTTTGATCGCCAACGCCAAATGTATAATATATACACACAGAAAAAAAATTATTAATCTCTCTCAAAATATATATTAGAATTAGAACAATATAATAAGAGGGGAATGATGTGAACAATATTATGAGTCTTGTTTGCATAAAGTGATGAACAGTGGTTTTTGGCTTTTTTTTTGTTTTTTTATTCTTGCTTTCTCGTTGTTTAACGAGGTGTTCTTCTACATTTACAATCGGATCGTTCTTCATCTGCCGAAATAAGTGTCTAAACTTTACTATTCATTACTATTGTAATGAATAGTAAAGTACTATTTATTATTTCTTCTTTTTTTTTTTGTTTTCCAAATTTTTTTTTAATAAAATTCTTTTTTTTTTAAATATTGTTGATGCTTGTGTTTGGCCTGAACCGATTAGGAAAAAATATATCTGAATTGATTTATGCACGCAACTTCAAATGTTATTTTTTAGTTTATATAGTAAGATGAACATCATTTTTTTAAAAAAGATAGAGGAGGCATTTGGTTATTTTTTTTCCCATTCAATTACCATAGCATAGTCGTTTTTTTAAAAAAAAAATTTAAAATCGGTCATTTGAATTGTTATATTTTTCGATCAAATCAGGAAAAAAGTTATTTTTTTCTCATTCAATTACCATAGCATAGTCGTTTTTTAAAAAAAATTTGTTCAAATCGGACATTTGAATTGTTATATTTTTCGATCAAATCAGGAAAAAATTGACCAACATGCTGGTACCTGGCACCGCACGTTGTGCGGTGCCCAAAAAAAACTAGTATATATATATATGCATATATATATATATATATATATATATATATATATTTGCTACCATATTTAAAAATTCCACATTCTTGCCCCATACATAAAAAAAACCTACAATTTTACCCCGTCACTCCGAAGTTTAGATCCGCCCCTGCTTAGTGAGCAGTTTTTCAACAAGTTCAACGACTACGGTTATCACTAGTACAAATAATATGGAGGCGCTGCACCTCGTGCGTGGGGAGCTAATGAGGCCAATAATGCGAGAACACAAAATACTTCAGTTTTTACCACCTATTTATTTTACCACCACTTTTATTTTTACAAAACAAAAAAAAAAAATCTTATTAAATAGTGTTCTTATTACAAAAACAACAAAGAGAGGAAATGGTCAAATAATACAATAGAGATTACTACTTCAAGAAAAAATAATTACTTGTGCCTACATATATATTTATTTAAGTTTATTTTTTTAAAACATCATTGTATTCCAAGTAACATGCTCACGAATATTTAAAAAAAAAAACGTATGATGCGAGCGCACTGCATATTCTAAGGTTAATACAACTGATTTAATATTTTCGTTGCCAGAATCTCCAAGGTATTTGATAGGAAAGTGTATTCGAAATCACTCTAAGAATCGGGGGATTGGGAAGATAGCATTTGAGAAAGAAAACTATTTCATTGCTATTTGGTTTAATGAATACATTGGTTATTTATGTAGTTATTTACATCAACACTTATTTATCAACTAACTACAACATCAACACTTATTTATCTCTTATGATCGTATCATTACCGTCCGCACAACAAACACCTTGTCCTCAAGGTGTAGCATTAGATAAGTGCGCCGAGGTTGGTAAGAGCTAGCAAAAATTTCTTCCAACGACATCCCGATCTACTAAACCAATGTTTGAGTGTGACTTTTATGTTCCAGCAATTAAGAATGACATGAAAATTGAGCATCAGATGACTATCACGAACCCTTACACGATGTGCAGCATTTGGTGCCCTGCCACTCGATGCGTCCTCTTCGAAGACGAGGAATTTCACAGGTGCTTTAGGCTTTTGGCCTTGCAGGAAAAGAACATCATCTGCCCTTGTTTCAACTATCATGATAGTTACCCACAATTCATCAAGTGGCAGCATTTCCCCTTGAACCAGTCACTGCATAACATCAACACAGCCTCGTCTGATGTGTCTACTGTCCATGATGCAGAGATCATGAACAAGAAATCAAAACTGATAATTCTTGCAGAAATTTGAGCACCAACCGAAAGATGCAAAAATTGTCATCTAAATTGTAGCACAAATTTCATGTACAGAGTGCAGACTTTACATCAATTGGTACCAAACAAAGCACAATTGATTCAAAAAATTGATCTCTCAATTTTCGCCTCTGCTACTCGAACGAAATCAAAGAATTAAATTAGGAACTATCGAGAATCCAAAATTGTTGGTGAAATGTGCAGATAGCTTCTACTAACAACTTGAAACTGTCGAGAACCAAATAATGATAGGGGTGGATTCGAGATGTAAGAATTTGGGGATCGAGAAGAGAGCATTTGAGAAAAAAAAAAAACCATTTCATTGATATTTGGTTTAATGAATACATGTACATATAGCTATTTATACCCTTGTACTGGTAAACAATTGGTGGCTCCATTTCACAATAGAAAATGGCTGCAACACGTTTTTAGTTTGGTCAAAAGCATCTTGGTAACCTATTACCTATACCTTGGTTTTGCACCTATATAAACCCATCTATTCATTCCTCACAAACTCATCCATCATCAGTTTAGCTTTAGAAAATATGATATGTGATCTTTGAGTGAATCCGTGAATATTTCTGTAATTCTCGTGAATATATCAATAAAATCTGTTTTTGTTCCCGTGGACGTAGGTGATTGTCGAACCACATAAATATTTGGGTGTGTGTGATGTTTACACTTTATTTTCGGGTGTTCAGGCACAACAATCGGTATCAGAGTCACGTCTTCGTGAAAATGCCCGAAATAAAAAAAAATGTACGAAATTGAATTCTGATCATACCACTAGAATCGTCTCATCGTAGGGAGTCAGAAACACCTGCCGTTGAAATTTTTTGAGTTCCGAATCAACGGGAAATTGCGACCAAAGACAGTGGCAATCTGTAGTTTTTCAGCAAAGTTTTAGAAACACTCTGGAGACGAAGATAATGTTTACTGCTACTATTCCACAATGTTTACGGCTACTATTCGACACTGCTTACGGCTACTATTCGGCAATGTTTACGGACCGAGAACTGTTCATCCGACTCGGATTGGTCCTAACCAAAATTGCTCGGTTCGATCAATTTTTTGTCTGTGTCGGATAATCCAAGACTAGTTCCCTACTATGTTGACCATCCGGACGCAACGGTAGCATCCGTTTCTACTAAAAAGCTACCGAAAAATTTGAAAAATGGATATCAAATGCAAAGTTCGAGATGGAGAAATTTGACAGCACCAACAACTTTGTCATGTGATACTATGAAGTACAAATATATCAAGGATATGTCACTTGATGAGTGGAACTATGTCAGCCGGCCCTGTGTTGTTCATGTTCTCAAAATAACTGAAACCATCAAATTCCCAAAAACCAGTTAATCATCTCATTGATTAACTAAATCTATTTCTTCCATGCCAGTTTCATAACAAATATGATTAAATCATTAAACAAATGACTATAGATATCACATATATCAAATCAATGATTCCATATTTCTTTTCATCGCTCGCTCCACAATAGCGGCATTTTAACCCCACGCGCGCTCAACAGCAGGAGCGTCATAACCGATGTTCGTTCAACAGCGACAACATCCCAATCATTGCTCGCTCAAAAGTGGCACCTTAAAATTACCAATGTATATCCATTTATTGCAAATACCATATACCATACATTTCACAGTTGCAATAATATAAAAGACTGTGCCCGTATGTTATACGTACCTTATAATTCAGTAGTTCGAATCCAACCTTGCCTTGGTCCCGTGACCGATGAATTATGTGCTAAACACAATTAATAATTCACAATTAATTACAAGCATGCAACCACGTGCCCAAGCACGTTTACAAACCCCAAATATATCATCACTTAATGACGATTAACCATTTTAAAGACCCTGGGTGAAGCATGCATCGATTCCATAACATCAATCCAAAATATGCCATGAAACAGGGCCTCTCGATCGATCGGACATAAGCCCTCGATCGATCGAGAGCCACAGCAAAGATTGGCACCAAAAATCCTTCGTGTGCGATCGATCTGCGAGAATGACCGATCGATCGCCACCGCCCACGATCGATCGGTAGTCTCGCTCGATCGATCGCCAACACTATTCATCGTCTTCTATTTTCGGAATTACGCACGATCGATCGGGCCTTTATTGCCGATCGATTGGCGAGCACTGTAAAGGCCCAAAAATTGCGTTTTATGGTTTAAAACCCCCAAATAAACAAACCCAACACCTAATATACCATTAATCCTGAACACAAACTCCATAAAGCTTCCTAAAACATACCAACCCAAAAATCTTTAAAATCCAAAAACTCATACCCAACTCAAACCTTAACCAAAGAGCACAAAACTACTACCAAATCGAAGATAAATGCGATGGGAAGAACAATACATTATTATCTTCGAGAAATCCGGCTCCCAAACGAGCCTCCATCGATTTATGCTCAAAGGAGAAAAGGGAAGGGAAATGGGTTGGGGAAGGGAAACTGTTGAGCCTTAAACGCATGGTTGTGTTTAATGCTTTAATTTATCTCCGATTTATTTTTGAGTTTTGATGATCAACAAAACTTGTGTTTGTTATACTAATGTGTGTACTTAGTGTGCAGATTAAGTGATTAAAAAGTGGATTGATTGAAGAAAATCGAGTGTGCAAAGCTTAGGGCAGATCGCCCCAGGCGATGGTGATCATCGCCCCAGGCGATGCCACGCACATCGACAGAGGTGACGTCGAGGCTCGCGCGCAGGGGGAGTTCGCCCGAGGCGATGGCCTGATCGCCTGAGGCGATGAGTTGAACGCCTGAGGCGATATGTGCATCCTTTGAGGCGATGAAGAATTTGGACCAGCTGAGGCTACGGCATTGATTTGTGTCGCTGATCGCCTGAGGCGATCGACACATCGCCTGAGGCGATGCGTGTTATATGGTGACCGTTGGGGCGCGGTGATGGTGATCGCCTGAGGCGATGGCTGAGGGGATCGATGAGTGATTTCAGCCTTTTGTGTAGCAACGGCTAGTAGGAGCCTAGGGTGTCTCCTACACTATAAATATTGATGCTTTGGAGCATTTTGAAGATAAGAAACAAGCCTTCAAACTTCTACAAAGCTTTGATAATTCACATTTATTATAGCTTTGCAATCTCCATACATTGTTGTTGTATTGGAGTTTGTAATTATTTCTTTTTGTTAGAGTCTTGTGTTCTTCGTGTTGGTACACCGTGAAGGTGTTTGTTGAGTTATTGTAAAGGTCCTCCAACACCTAAGCAAGTTGGAAATTGTAAAGTCGCCACCAAGTAAAGTTGGTGCATGTGTTGTTGCTATCTTTGGAGCCCTTAAGGCCAAGAAGACTCGTGAAGAGTGTTGGTAGCTTGTGAAGAGCTTTGTGTACTCGTGAAGAGTATTGTGCTCGGGAAGAGCTTTATGTACTCGGGAAGAGTTGTATTGTGGCTAACTTGGAGCCCTCAAGGCCAAGACCCTTTGTTCTAGTGGAACCTCGGTTGGAGGTTATCTAACCGGGAAGAGGAGACGTAGGCGATTCATCGCCGAACTTCTATAACAAATTTCCTTGTCATTTACCGCTTTATTTCATTACGCATTTATTTATTTGTTTACTTCTTTAATTCTTTTATTTATCGATTGACTTAAGCCTTCCGCAAGCGCAAACTCTTTTATTTTGCAAACTCATTTTAAAAAGCTAAAGTAGCCAAGGAATCTCATTAACCCCCCCCCCCCCCCCCCCCCCCCCTCTTCGATTCCAACAGAAACGTTGGAGAGAGAGATAGAGAGAAATGAGATTCAAATGATTGAACACCGAGTCCACTTGGTATATATAGTATCAAGGCTCAAAAATCCTGAGTCTCCCACAAATACATCATTACTCATTAAAAATCATATGTGTTCAATAATTACCTCTCAATCTCAATTTCCATTACAAACCCCAGCACAAAGTACTCCGGACCCCAGATCCCACCAAAAACCAAATTCCAAGGCTATCACCAATTATGAGAATATACTTTCCACCCTTGGATCCAACGACTCCAAATACTGGATTTAAAATCCTCTGGAGCCCCAATACCGCAATTAATTCATAATTGCCACAGTTAAAATCCATTAAGGATCATTACCACAACGGGATTTACACCAATAATTCCCGGGCATCACAGTTGGATTGGGTTTCTGTAATCCCACATCGATGGGAGAAGGAAAAGTGGCCAAATCCTTTAGTGTAAAATGAGGATTTAGACTTCTGGTTTAAGTGCACCAGTCAATAGCTTGTCTAGCAACTTTTGGCTTTAGATAAATTTCTCTCTTGTTTTAGAATCTAGTAAAATTCTTATTATGCTCTGTGGTTGCAGCTGTAACTGAATTTTCACATCAGAAAAGATTTTATTATGTGTCTTTCTTGTAAGGGGGGTGTGAGTTATAAAATGTTGCTAGTGGGAAAGCTTTGTGGGTGTGTTTTGGGTGAGAAGAGAAATTATGTGGTTGTAATAATTTTTCATATAGTGTCTTTTTTTATCTGGTCCTGATGGTTTTTCTCTTGATTTGGGAGTTTTCCACGTTAAATCATTGTGTTATTATTTCTCATTTTGCTTGCTTTCTCAATTTGGATGGTCAAATTCCCAACATTTTTCAACAAGTTCAACTACTACTGCTGTTGCGACTACTACAAATAATAATGGAGGTCCGGCAACTCGAGTGTGGGGAAGTAATGAAGCCACAACCACAAGAACATCTTCATCATCGACTCGAGGGCAGCCTTCTTCAGGAGGTGCAGCAAGTTTACTTTGGGGAACTCATAACTAGCCTGCTAGCTAGCTGTAAATATGTAGAATATGTACAGCATATGGAACCCTAGGTAGCCCAATGCCTGTCTATATGAATGTGTGCGGGTGTGTAGTTGATGAACCCACTCTGTGCGTGCGACCTTATGAATATTGATACCCCTCGATGGGGGGTTGATCTACCTAATGGGTTTTAACCGACCCAATCTGATTAAGCAAGGAGTTGTAGGGTTTTGGAAGACATCTATATTCTCGGGATAAACATGGATCTAGTTGCCATTTACAATACTATTTCATATTGACTATAACTCTTCTCTCAGATTGACTAGAACTCTACAATTAGAGATTGACTAGAACTCTTATTCTATATTGATTGAGACTCTATCTCTACATCTATAAATAGAGGGCACCTAACCCTCATTCAGGTACGTTCACTTACGCAATACTTACACGCTATTGCTTACGTCTTTCATAATACGCCTTTCATATTATGCAAAGTCTACAATTTCAATACTTTTTCTATTGAAACATATACTGACTTGAGCGTCGGAGTGTCTTCGCCTACGGGCGGAGTCATCTTATCCTTTTTCTTTGATAATACAGAGATATTTTGGGACGGTTCAATTCAGTTTATAGAAGATAAATCGTTTGTTGCATCATCGCACGATATTGATTAAAGATCACACTTTTCGGTGATATCAAATATGTATAATCTTTATGTAAGTGTGTGAATATAAACTCTTGCTGAGTTTATGTATACAATCTTGTCTCTTGTTTAAATTTTCTTCTATAACTTGTTGCATGCCATATTTTAAATAGAATATTGTACTAGAGTGTATCGATCCATTTCATTTGATATTTTGATTTATGCAGAAATCAAATCAAATCAACCGAAATAACAAAAATAATTTGAAGGAATTCTTAAAATAAGTGTTTATTTTAAACTCGAAACCACCAACAAAATTAAGTTGGTTTATATTTTAAATTTCTAATAATCAATAATCAAAATCAAATTATGGTATAAAAATAAATTAACACGAAAGTCGGTGACAGTGCAAGCACAAAATTAAGTTGGTTAAACAATTGGATTGGCATAATAAACTTTGTTTTACTTTTGATAAATTGTTTTAACATTTCCCTGGACAAAAATATTTCTATAGCTTCCAAAATAAAAAGATTAGGTGATAGGGTGGAATGGAATTGGTTGTGGAGAAGACAATTGTTTGTCTGGTAGGAAGAATCTTTTGGCCACACAGCAATGGAATTTACAACACAAAATCAGCCTTCAATTGTTTGTCTGGTAGTGAATTGTTGCACATAAGGGAATTGACAATACACAAAATGAATTATTGATTGTAGTTTCAAACGTTGTTTTGCGATGATTGTTCCTTTTTTTTTTCCCAACAATTTTCCTGCCGCGATCCATTCACTAGCGAGTTTGTGAGTTTTAGTGAACTGCACTGAGTGTACATGCATCGGCGTTGGCAACATCCGTTTCTAATGTTGTTCAAGTTATATGACGTGGTTTTCCAGATTTTTGCTTGATTAAGTAATAACACACGAAGTTGGATGAAACTTGAATTGAACAAAGAAATAGGGTGCCTATGCCTAGAGCTAACGGTTGCTTCAGGTTAATTGACAGCTTCCCATGAGATTGGTGTCACATTTATGAACCTTCCTCTCTCTCAGGTTTTAATTTCTATTTTGCTTCTGAGGTTGATTGCTGCATGAATTGGCTAGAGTTTCTTTTTTATTTTTTATCACAAACTTTATGTCCTTGGTTTTTTCTTACTTCAGGCCAGTGAAAGTTTTTGGTTGAAATTTATCATTCTTAAGTGCACGGATGCATGGAAGCATCCATTCATAATGAAATTTGTACATTAAATGGAACCAGTCTGAGATGATGCTATTAAGATGACAAATGCTTTTGTAAATTCTATTATGTTGTGTTTGAATTGATGGATTTGATTTGGAGAAGGGATTTGATTTGGAAGAGCGAATAATGGATTTGAAATGACACACATCTTTGGTATATTTCAAATCTATCATAATTATCATTATATCTACATAAACTAAGAAAGTGATTGAATGCAACATAATTAATTCAATAATCAAATTGATTTGAAATCATGGATTTGGAATCCATGATTTCAAATCCCTCAATCCAAATAGACCCTTATTATAGAATTTGTTTACATGGACCAGATATCTTCTCATCCTGAAGTTATTTTGGGCTAAAGTCATGGAAATTGATTTTTGGCAAGTAATTTATTTTGGATCTAGTTTTCTCTTCTAATTTTACGGATGCAAACATTATTCAACTGCATGTTAAAACGAATATGCATGAAATCATCATGCCTGATCGAATGTATTTGTCGTAAAGATATTGGGCTTTCTGTCCTTGGTTTTTATAAGCAATTCTTTATTAATTAATCTTTTCATAGATTAATGTTAGATTCAATATTTTTGTATATCTAATAATGTGAAAGCTGTTTCCGGAAGCATGAGAAGAAAATAGAATATGTAACTTGGCCAAATTTTCTTCTATTTGATTACTCTTGACAGTGTGATGGTTTAGGCTGCGGAATATTTATGCTGCCATTGGCTTTACTATGTGATGTGATATGTTATTTCTCGATTTATGATAGAATTAAGTGTTATGAAAAATAAAGGAAAGACATCAAAGTTTTTACGTGGAAAGCCCTCGAATTGAGAGAAAAACCACGGGACCTAGTCCAGTATATTTTCATTATCACGCTCTTGATTTATTACAGGACTTTTTGACACAAAATACGATCGCAGAATGACTATATGAAAATATTTCAAAAATGACGAAAATGACCGAACAGAAATGTGCTCTCTTCGGAGTCTTTTTTTGCCTCAAAAGTCCAACCCCTTCCAATGAGACTATCAGTGAGTATTTATAGGGCTGATCCCTGTGGTTAGTTCGCGGGAAATCCGGAACATGATCTCCTCTGATCGTGGCTTTATTGGGGCAAAACGTGTCCGAGAAATCCGCGTCCCATTACTGCACGTTTATTTACGCCGGTTGATTTGTTGGTTATCTCCGGATCTTTCGCTATTCTTTTGACCAGAAAACCCGAGGAGGGTTTAACAGCTGTTCGTAATCATCCTGTTCGATGCTACCTGCTCGGTATAACGACTGTTCGGTGCTACCTGCTCAGTATACGACTGTTCGGTTTTTGAGGGGATAAAGTCAACATGTCATATGACATCACTGTGATTTACTTGTTACCTTTTGTCCATGAATTACTATCTTACTCTGTCACAAGGGTCCATTCTTCATTGTCTGGCAATTCCGCACCTGCTCACCATCCTAAAGCCCCAAGTATCAACTCTTTCTCTCTACAGGTAATTTTTGTTTATTTCATCATTAAACTTATATATCATGTTTGCACTTGGGTAGTCTAGTATATGACACTTTGTTGAAGTGATGTTCTGCTTGGTGATAATATTAATCTTTGTTGAAGTGATGTTCTGCTATGCCAATATAACAATTATACTTTTATGATATAACATAAATAGTACTACTAATAGATTTAGATGAGAAGGGCTTTAAGCTATGAGTTAGATTTTATTAAACAAGTGATTTAAGGTACATGCCATATTACATAAATTTAACCCACTGAAATTAAAATGAACTTTTGGCTCATTTACATTATAATCATAAAATACTTGTAAACGACCAAATTTGAACCATATCACTTGTGTATTCAATTGATAGATATGTTGATTTATCATTTTATATGCTACAATAACCACTGTTGAAAAAATTATAGGAAAACCTGTTTAAACGAAGGATATTGAAATATAATTAAAAATACTTGACCAAAAAAAACAATACATGCATGCTGAAAAGTAGAATACGAACAAACAAATATTATAAAAATTCTTAAACTGAATCATTTTTCTCTGTTTTACTTCGGCTTAGAAAGAAAATCACTTGATGATAGTTTAATAAAAAGATCGTCAGCTACACTTACACTTGATAGTGAGTGTTGGATTTTGAGACAGAATAATAAATCGAGACAACATTGATATATTAATCTGTTGTCTTTCCCTTTTTTGGGTCAAGTTTTGTTATTTTCTTTAAACAATTTATTATGCTCACTATGCATTGCGGGATTATAGTTATAGAGTGATGTTGGGTTAATGTTGGTTGGCATGCTATCAACTCATCGATGAACAGAATTTTCTTTGAATCGGTTGGTATACAATTGTGTGTAGACTTTGTTGGCACCTAAATGATACTTTAGGTGAAAGTGTTTGAGCAACACTTTTTTGAAAAGCATATTTGATACTTCCAAAAATGTTGCAAGAGATTTCATTGAAAGTTTAAACCCGTCAAAGTTCGTAAGCAGTGGAGAGTTAGGAGTTCATTGGTGTGAAGTGAAAGTTAAATGTGGCAATGGAATTTGAAGAGTAATTAATTCGGTCCATAGGGAATATTAAAAGTATTGGACAAGCTATTGGAAATAGTATTGCTTGACCAAAGCATCTGGTACTCATTCTTAATATGAATTTGTTTCTGTTTTTCACGTTCCTGAAGTTTCCTTTATATGATATGTGTAGTTTGTAATGAATGAAGCATGGTACGGAAGCTATTGAGAAAAGTTTAGGGAGATTATATTTGTTTCGGTTGATTTGATTATCACTATAGATTGTCGAAGCTTATTTAGTTTTTTTGTAATGACTTTGATAGCTTGAATACTTTAATCCGACTTTATTTTAGTTTAATAGATTTTGGTTATTTGTGCATTAAAATGTGATAGAATATTGTGACATGATTCATGAATGTTAATACATATATTGTTGTTATTTGTTTTTTTATATGTATAATCAAGAAAAATGGAAGAAAAAAAAATTTGTGTGTATGTTAATACTTTGAACGTCGCCATATCAATGTTTGGTGATACTTTATTTTATCACTAAGTTAGTCATTGAACTCTTAAATGACGGTAGATAGTGTCACAAAAATTATTTGTTGTGACTCTTTTATATATTGTAAATTGTAGTATGTGTCACTTTAAAGCGTCATTATAATTTAAGAAACTTATAGAAACATTCACCTATGAAACGCTATCAGCAAGCGTCATTAAAGAAAAAAATGTCACTATATCAACATTTCATGTGTGCTTATTGGTGCCACTAAATCTATTTTTTTAGAGTGAATGTGGACTTGCGTAGTTTGGACCATATGGAATCTTCCAAATGCGACGATATTCAAGGAAGCGAAATTGGATATGTTTAACATAGTTGACAGGATTAAAATAAGACTCTGGAATTGGTTGGCAGCCAAAAAAATTGGCACTGAATCTTATAGTGTTAACCACCGGTTTAGATTTCTATTAAATTGCTTAAGAATTAATGAATGGTAGCCTAGTTTTGTTGATTGTATCAACCATGTAACTTCGAGCACTTCTAATGCTTCATCTAATAAATTTATTTGCCCATAAAAAAACACGAAAATTGATCCACATTTATACAAAAATTGAACACAAATAACTAAATTGTCAAATATTTGTGTCCTACACTTGTTATGTTCATAAAAAAAAACTAAACAAAATTACTGAGATATGCAATCGAAAATCCCTTTTCCTTTTTGCAAAAGCAACAAAGTGGGAAAATTATCAGAATTATTAATGGTATTTTCCGAGTGATAAAGAGGAAGATTAAATAACATAGCATAGGAAACAAATATACATATGATGTAATGCTTATGCAGGATAAATAACGTACCATAGGAAACAAATATACGTATGATGTAATGAAATAACGTACCATAGGAAACAAAAATACATATGATGTAATGCAGGAAGATTAAATAATATACATATGACGTAATGCAAGAAGATTAAATAACGTACCATAGGAAACAAATATACATATGACGTAATGAAATAACGTACCATAGGTGATGTCATATGACATATTGATCTCCTCGGGTAAAATCACTCAAGGGCCGAACAAAGACATATACCGAACATAGTGCACCGAACGGAAAGCACCGAGCAGGGTTCTACCGAACAGCTGTAACCCTCCTCGGTTTTCTGGTCAAAGATTAGCGGAAGACTCGGGAATAACTAACAAATTAACCGGCGTGAATGAACGTGCGATAATGGGGCGCGGATTTCTCGGACGTATTGGGCTCCAGTTAAGCCACGATCAGAGGACATCGTGTTCCGGATCTCCCGCAAGTCAATCACTTGGAATAGTCCTATAAATACCCGCGGATGTCATCACAGAAGGGGTTGGATTTTTCTGGGCAAAAAGACTCCGAAGAGAGCAAACTTGAGTCTGTTCGGTCTTTTTTATAATTTCTATAACAGTAGTCGTGTAAGTCATTGAATAATTTTTTCTTGTTTCCAGATCATCTTGTAAATCATCAATATTTATAGTGGAGCTTTATACTGGACTAGGTCCCGTGGTTTTTCTCTCAATTCGAGGGTTTTCCACGTAAAAAATCTTGGTGTATTCCTTTTATTTTTCGTAAACATCTAATTCTACCAAACACGTAAAATAACGGATCACATCATTGGCGCCGCCTGTGGGAACAAAAAGAGTAAAGACGTTGAAGCAGAGATTTTTTCATCAAGAGTCCAAGGCGAAATGGTTAGAAGCAAAGGGCGAGGGCCAATGTCGGGGAGGGATAAACCACTGACTCCCCCACGTTCATGCCCAGAACCAGAAGGGGCTGGAGAGGCTGGATCATCGCAGAATGCTTCGCGAAGAAAGTAAAGAAGAGGAAGAAGATTCGACTTCTATAAAGAAGTCGGAGGAGGAGGTGGAAGAATCGAAAGATTTCCTTAATCGTTCAAACGATGAAATAGATAGGGCTTTGCACCATCAAATGGAGGATCTAAAGGAGGAGCTACAAAGAATGCGCAATAAAATGGAAGGCCGTATTAACTCGGCAAGAAGAAGCACTCCATTCACTCCCCAGGTCATTGATGATCCTCTGCCTATTAATTTCAGAACTTTGAGTGTGGGGAATTATGATGGTAGCACGGATCCAGAAGAATATTTATCTCGATTTGAGAATGCCTCACTCCTTCATCAGCTGTCAGATGGGGTGAAATGTAGAGTGTTCTTGACTACTCTAGCCGGCGCTGCTCGGTCATGGTTCAATCAGTTACCATCAGGAATAGTGGATTCCTTTCCCAAATTCAGCTCGTTGTTCCTTCATCAATTCGCGAGCAGTAGAAGTTGCAAGAGAACAGCCTTGAGTTTGTTCGGTCTCAGGCAGATGGATAAGGAGTCCCTGCGGGATTTTCTGAAAAGATTCAATCAGGCATGCCTTGATGTTCCGCATGTGACATCTGAAATACTAGCCAGCGCTTTCACCCAAGGGTTGAGAGAGGGGGATCTGTTCAGATCGTTAGCCAAGAAGCCACCGTCAGATTATGATGAATTACTGGGACGTGCCTCTAAATATATTAATTTGGAGGAAGCGCAGAGGATGAAGCAGAAGAAGGAAATAAAAAATGGTGGTGAAGTCAATAGGAAGGAGAGGCCATTGGAACAGCCCAAGAGGAACTTTGATCAGTACCTACCGATGAGACCTTATCGGGAGGTAGCCATGAATCAAATTGTGCCGAAGAGGGGTCGGGGGGGACCTTATGGAAGAGGAGTATTCCGAGGAGGAAGTGCCCGAGGAGGGAGTTTTCATGAAGGAAGAATGGATGTAAGGCGAGGAGCTGACGATGACTTGAGAAATAGTGCTCCTTTCCCCCGGAATAATGTTAATCCCGGGAGAGGAGTACTTCAGCCAGTCCCTTGGGCAGTACGGGGGGAAAGAGGGGAGGCAGGAAATCAAGTTACCAGGGAGAGAACCATGAGTAATGTTCCTAACCGAGGGACTATACATATAATTTCGGGAGGAACATCATGTGGAGATTCTAACCGAGCAAGAAAAAGTTATGCTCGAAAACTCGAAGTGTTATCCATTAATCCAAGTCATACTCAGGAGAGTCCTTCTATAGCTTTCGGACCTGCCGATTTACAAGGGATTTATTTTCCCCACGAGGATGCACTGGTAATTTCAGCCATAATAGCCAACTATAATGTGCAAAGAATCTTCGTTGAAAGAGGCAGCTCGGCGGATGTGCTCTTCCTTAATACGTTGAAGCAGATGGAATTAGGAAGTATAGCTGTGCAAAAAGTAAATACTTCTTTGCATGGGTTTACTGGAGAAGCCATAAGTCCTATAGGACAAGTGTCTTTACCCGTCACATTAGGAGAGGAGCCCAAGACAAAGACGAAGATGATCACCTTCCTCATAGTGGATGCACCCTCCTCCTATAATATAATATTGGGTGGCCCGGCGTTAACGGCCTTCGAAGCAGTTGCCTCTACTTACCACCTGAAGATAAAATTCCCGGTAGGAGAGGAAGTGGGACAAGTACGAGGAAGTCAAAGTTCATCAAGAAAATGCTATGTGCAAGAGTTGAAGCAGGACAAAGGAAAAAATGGAGAAGATGGGGAGCGAGGAAGTAATAAGAGGAAACATGGACAGCCCGAGGAGGAGGAGCGGATAATCCCCGAGGAGGAATTCATGAGCATCGAGTTAGGTCACCCGGCGAAAATTACTCGCATTGGATCTAAGTTGGATCCCGAATTAAGGAAAATGGTGATTGACTGCCTAATAGCTAATGTGGATGTGTTCGCTTGGAATTCCTCTGAGTTAATTGGGGTAAAACCAGAGATTGCTGAGCATCATCTAAATGTTGATCCGGGTGCTCGGGCAATTAAACAGAAGAGAAGGCATTTCGGACCCGAGAAGGATGCCGTTATAGCTAAACAAGTGGAGGAATTGTTGAAAGCAGGTCATATACGAGAGATTAGTTTCCCTACATGGCTCTCAAATGTGGTTCTAGTACCTAAAACGGGAGACAAGTGGAGGATGTGTGTAGATTTTCGGGACGTGAACAAAGCGTGTCCCAAAGATCGTTACCCATTACCGAGGATTGATCAATTAGTGGATTCTACTGCGGGACATGAGTTGTTATGTCTTATGGATGCTTATCAGGGATATCATCAAATCCCTTAGCCCGCGAGGATCAGTCCAAGGTTAGCTTTGTCACAGCGGGAGGAACTTTTTGTTATGTCGTTATGCCCTTCGGATTAAAAAATGCTGGGGCTACTTATCAGAGACTGATGGATAAGATGTTCAAAGATCAAATAGGACGGAACGTGGAGGTTTATGTGGATGACGTCCTGATCAAAAGCAAGAAGGCCCAAAATATGATAGAGGATATGGAGGAAGTCTTTGCCACTTTAAGAAAATTTGGCATGAAGTTAAATCCTGCCAAATGTACCTTCGGAATTCATAGTGGAAAATTCTTGGGGTACATGGTGACAGAGAGAGGTGTGGAAGCTAACCCTGAGAAAATCCGAGCAATCCAAGAAATGAACCCTCCTCGGACCCTGAACGAAGTGCAAAGGTTAGCAGGAAGAATAGCAGCACTTAGTCGATTCATATCTAGATCGGCTGACAGGAGTTTGCCTTCTTTAAGGCCTTAAGGCGAGGAATCCAGTTTGAATGGGACGATCAGTGCCAGAGGGCTTTCGAAGATTTGAAAGAATATCTAGCTCAGTTACCCTTGATGACTAAACCCGAACACAATGAGACCCTCCTCGTCTACTTGTCGGTAACCGAGGAAGTCATCAGCTCGGTGTTAATTCAAGAGAAATTTGGGCAGCAACAACCGGTATATTATGTCAGCCGAGCTTTGCAAGGAGCCGAACAAAGATACCCAGAAATTGAAAAGTTAGCTTTGGCTCTGGTGATCACTGCAAGAAGACTTCGGCCTTATTTTCTATCTCACCCTATCATGGTGGTAACGAGCACTCCCTTAGGAAGGCTCTTGTCAAAAGCTGAAATTTCAGGGAGGATGGTGAAATGGGCCACAGAATTGAGCGAGTTCGATATTTCTTATCAGCCCCGGACTAGCATCAAGGCTCAGGACTTATCTGATTTCTTGGTTGAAGTAACTCATACTCGCGAAGAAAAATATTGGAGCCTATTTGTAGATGGGTCATCTACTCAGAAGGGAAGCGGGGCAGGAATTATACTGATCAGTCCAGAAGGAGAGGAAGTTTCCATAGCTATTCAGTTCGGTTTTTATTCCTCAAACAATGAAGCCGAATTCGAAGCTCTCCTCTCTGGTTTACAAGTGGCATTAGACGCCGGAGCTCGGAAAGTAAAAGTGTTCATGGATTCAATGCTGGTTGTACAACAAGTAAATGGGGTGTACAAGGTGAAAGAAGAAAAGCTGAAAAAATATGTGGAGAAGGCTCAATTATTAACGACTCAGTTCCAGGAGGTAGAGTTAAAGCAAATACCACGAGAGGATAATGACCGAGCAGATTCACTTGCAAAGTTGGCCAGCTCCATCCATGAGTGGAAGAACAGGAAAGTGCTGGTACAAGATCTTTTGGTCTCACACATAGCAATCAACAGTATAATGAATTTGGAGCCTTGTGTCATATCTGATTGGCGGGAGCATATCATTAAATTCTTGAAAAATAGGGTGTTGCCGTTAGATCCAAAGGAAGCTGCTCGGGTGAAGAGAATGGAGAGGCGTTTTGTGTTAGCAGAGGGCAAATTGTTCAAAAGGGGATTTTCAGCTTCCTTCTTGCAATGCACATCAACGCAAGAAGGAGAACATTTACTAAAGGAAATTCACGAAGGCTGTTGTGGGAATCATTCGGGAAGTAATATGTTATATCAGAAAGCCCTTCGGGCAGGATATTATTGGCCCAGTATGAGAGAAAATGCCGAAGGAATTGTTAAAAAATGTGACAATTGCCAGAAACATGCAAATTTATCTCACATACCCGCAGAGGTCTTAAATAGCAGTATCACTTCCTGTCCCTTTGATCAATGGGGGATGGACATCGTCGGACCTTTTCCCCTTGCCACGGGGCAAAGAAAATTCCTCCTAGTAGCAGTGGAATACTTTACGAAATGGGTGGAAGCCGAGCCTTTAGCAAAAATAACTGAGGAGGAAGTCATCAAATTCTTATGGAGGAGCATAGTATGTCGGTTCGGAATACCGAGGAGAATTATTTCGGATAATGGAAGGCAATTTCAGGGAAAGAAAATACAGGAGTGGTGCGAAGAGATGAAAATTAAGCAAATATTCACGTCAGTAGCCTATCCACAATCAAATGGACAAGTCGAAGTTATTAACCGTATTCTATTACATGGGATTAAAACGAAGCTGGAAGGGGCTCGAGGAGAATGGGTAAATGAACTACCTGGAGTCTTGTGGGCATATCGAACAACTCCTCGGGTATCTACAGGGGAAACTCCGTATAGTCTAGTATACGGTTCGGAGGCCCTCATTCCAGCAGAAATTGGGATTGAGTCTCTCCGCGTACAATGTTATGATCCAGAGCAGAACGAGGTTAAGAGAATGCAAGAGTTGGATGAGATCGATCAGCTAAGAGAACAGGCTGTAGCAAGAACAGAGCTATATAAAGTAAGGATTACCAACGCCTATAACCGAAGGGTTCGATCAAGAACATTTCAAGTTGGTGATTTAGTGTTACGAAGAACAAATCCTGCTGGGGAGGTGAAAAAGTTGGCACCCAAATGGGAAGGTCCTTACAAAATTAAGGAAGTAATCGGAAGAGGAGCATACAGGCTGGAAGATCATGAAGGTCGGAAATTGGTAAGACCTTGGAACATTCATAACTTGAAGAAGTATTTTGTGTAATCTTTCTTTTTTATTGTTTTATGAATTCAGTAGTAATAAAATGAAAGTATTTGATTCATCGAGTTTGTTCAGAATTTTAGTTGTTTACTCGTGGGATCGGGATGTTTGGTCCACGTTTAAACATTACATTATCATCGGTTTACTCGTGGGATCGGGATGTTTGGTCCACGTTTAAACATTACATTAATATCGGTTTACTCGTGGGATCGGGATGTTTGGTCCACGTTTTAAACCTAAAATTGCCTAAGTGTTTGCGCTCGGGGTAGCGAGGTATTCGGAATTTTAGTTGTTTACTCGTGGGATCGGGATGTTTGGTCCACGTTTTAAACCTAAAATTGCCTAAGTTTTTGTGCTCGGGGTAGCGAGCTGTTCGGAATTTTAGTTGTTTACTCGTGGGATCGGGATGTTTGGTCCACGTTTTAAACCTAAAATTTCCTAAGTGTTTGTGCTCGGGGTACCGAGCTGTTCGGAATTTTAGTTGTTTACTCGTGGGATCGGGATGTTTGGTCCACGTTTTAAACCTAAAATTGCCCAAGTGTTTGTGCTCGGGGTAGCGAGCTTTTCGGAATTTTAGTTGTTTACTCGTGGGATCGGGATGTTTGGTCCACGTTTTAAACCTAAAATTGCCCAAGTGTTTGTGCTCGGGGTAGCGAGCTGTTCGGAATTTTAGTTGTTTACTCGTGGGATCGGGATGTTTGGTCCACGTTTTAAACCTAAAATTGCCTAAGTGTTTGTGCTCGGGGTAGCGAGCTTTGTTCGGAATCTTAGTCGTTTACTCGTGGGATCGGGATGTTTGGTCCACGTTTTAAACCTAAAATTGCCCAAGTGTTTGTGCTCGGGGTAGCGAGCTTTGTTCGGAATTTTAGTCGTTTACTCGTGGGATCGGGATGTTTGGTCCACGTTTTAAACCTAACATTGCCTAAGTGTTTGTGCTCGGGGTAGCGAGCTGTTCGGAATTTTAGTTGTTTACTCGTGGGATCGGGATGTTTGGTCCACGTTTTAAACCTAAAATTGTCTAAGTGTTTGCGCTCGGGGTAGCGAGTTTGTTCCAAGATACAAGCAAATGATTTCATTAATAAAAAAGAAAAGAAGTACAATAAAAGATAAAAGCGCTATTCTATGGCTGGAATAATTCCTCGGGGAGGCTCTCCAGAGCAGCATTAACATCAAGGAAATCTTTGGAAGCTCCTTCGGGCGGATAGCCCTGAGATCCAAATTGATTGACACATGCTTCAAAGCCATGATCAAAGAACTTGTAAGCACGGTCAGCCACCATGCTGCTATACTCTGGAGACTTCAAAAAGTCTGCTTTCTTCGAAAGCCATAGTTCTTCCGCACGAGCAGCTGTGGAAGATTTCTCCTGAGCCAGCTGCTCGGAGACAGCTTGATGTTGCTCAGCCAGGGCTTTATACTGCTCTGACAAAGAAGAGTTAGCATCTTCCAGAGCAGCAAACTTTGTCCGCTCCTCTGCCAGGACCTGCTCCGCCTTGTCCCGAGCCGATACCAGGGCCGAGTGCCGCTCCTCTAAAAGGCTCACCGTTTTCTTCAACTCCTCACCCATACCCTCTAACTGCCGGATGCGCTTCTGATTTTGCCCATCAGCCAATCGAACTGAATGAAAACGAGTGAGAAGTTCACCCGCCATCATGTGGGCCTGCATCAGATCATATATAAAGTTAAAATAACAAATGAAGGTATTGAAAGAAGACAAACGGAACAAATTAATGGGCATAAACATTTACCTGGGTAAAGGAGGAGGAGAAGTCGTTCACCAAGTTGCTGAAAGCCAGCTCCCCGAGGTATTTTCGATCAGCAGGGTTGGGGGTATAGCACAGCATGGAATGGGAGGCTTTGGGATCGGGTTTTTTCAGTAGTGGAACAGTAGGGGAGTACGTCCACGAAGGGATATGGTATCTCGAAGAAGGTCGAGATACACCGAGAGCGGGTTGAGAAGAGGCTCGAGGTTCGGAAGGGATGAGGGAAGAAGAAGTTTTTTTAGTAGGAGGTGCTTGGGGCGAGGAACTTGGACCTTCGGGAGTAATCTTCCTCTTGCGATGAAGAGCATGAGTCTTCTCAGGTGAGGCCTTCTCCTCAGAAGGAGTCAAAAATCTCAATAGAAGGGGGAGGTGCAGGAATAGCAGCAGCCTTAGAAGTTTGGCCTTTTTGGCTCTTCTCCCTTAGCTTCTCGGCTATCATTGCCTTCATCATTTTTGTTTCTGAAAAGAGCAGAGAAATATTAGTCCGAACATGATAAGTTAAAAGTAAAACGAAGAAGATTACTTGGAAAGCACTCACCGAGGGACATTTTCAAGGATACACCCTTGGGGCTCAATTGGAACAAGTATAGCAGTCCGTCGTCAATCAGCTCCATCAAATTATAACACTGATCGCCAAGTGCACGACGAACCGACAAATACGGTTCCTCCTCAAGGTGACCCTTGATTGATTTCCCCCTCGGGAGACTTTCCCTCCACTCCATAGGGCAATCCCAAGGCTGGAGGGGACGAGCAAAGAAGTAAGAGTTTTTCCAATTTTTTATAGACGAGGGGTATTTTTTGAGGAAGCCAACCCCTGTCCTTGAGGAAAAGTAAAAAAGCCCGATCTCTTTCTTGTTCAATTGGAAGAAACAATGAAAAAGCTCGGGAGTAGGGGTAAAACCCAGATAAGAAAGAACTATGAAGAAGCCTGCTAATAACCTATAGCTATTGGGAAATAATTGACTAAGGGAAACGCAGAAGTAGGAGGCCACTTCAATAAAGAAAGAAGGGACGGGAAAACGGAGCCCTCCTCGGAGTTGGTCTATATAGAAAGGAAGAGATCCAGAAGGGGGAGCAATAATAGAAGTCCCCTCAGAAATCCCCCATTTAGTTCGGATATTGATAAGTTGCTGAGGCAATTTAACCTCAGACTCAAATATCTCGAACCAAGGAACCCTGGCTTTAACCAAATCTCGCTCCGTAGCACGTTTCTGCTCTTGTTTATGAGCAGCCGACGCAGCAGAAGAGCTTAGGGTTTTGTCACTATCGAAAGAGGAAGAGGCTTGAGGAGAGGGGCTAAGAGCATCTCCTTCGGTAAACCTATCTATAGCTTGCAATGAAGAATCGGCTGAGGAAGAAACCATACTTAAGTGATTAAAAAGAAGGGAACTGGTGAGACAAGTTGTTCGACCGTCTGGTGCTAGCTCGGAAGCAAAATGCAGTAAAGTAAAAACAAATGAAGAAAATGGAGGGGTATTTATAGCGGGGACCATGTGAACAGTCATTTAATCCTTACCGTCCAAAAATAAGGGAATGGATGGTTATAAAGCAGCCTCGGGAAACGAAACATCGCGCGGCATTTAAAATATCTTTTAAAATATTTGGGCGGGAAAAAAGAGCGGCAAAAATATCCCGAGCAGGTCAAGTTTGGGATTTTACCCGAACAATAAAACAAGACTTCAAAGGTCTCGTCTTGCTTTACTTTAGGGGGGTGAGGTGATGTCATATGACATATTGACCTCCTCGGGTAAAATCCCTCAAGGGCCGAACAAAGACATATACCGAACATAGTGCACCGAACGGAAAGCACCGAGCAGGGTTCTACCGAACAGCTGTAACCCTCCTCGGTTTTCTGGTCAAAGATTAGCGGAAGACTCGGGAATAACTAACAAATTAACCGGCGTGAATGAACGTGCGGTAATGGGGCGCGGATTTCTCGGACGTATTGGGCTCCAGTTAAGCCACGATCATAGGACATCGTGTTCCGGATCTCCCGCAAGTCAATCACTTGGAATAGTCCTATAAATACCCGCGGATGTCATCACAGAAGGGGTTGGATTTTTCTGGGCAAAAAGACTCCGAAGAGAGCAAACTTGAGTCTGTTCGGTCTTTTTTATAATTTCTATAACAGTAGTCGTGTAAGTCATTGAATAATTTTTTCTTGTGTCCAGATCATCTTGTAAATCATCAATATTTATAGTGGAGCTTTATACTGGACTAGGTCCCGTGGTTTTTCTCTCAATTCGAGGGTTTTCCACGTAAAAAATCTTGGTGTATTCCTTTTATTTTTCGTAAACATCTAATTCTACCAAACACGTAAAATAACGGATCACATCAATAGGAAACAAATATACAAATGATGTAATGCATATTCATAATGGTAATATAATCCTTTAATCACGTAAAATTGGTGTTCTCTGGTTATACATCCACACGCAATATACAGTATCTCTCACACAAATATGCATATACATTGACAATATTTTAATATTATTTTGTCTGTTGATATCTTGTTGTGTTTTCGTTAGTGTCAACACTAGGCGCCTGTATTTGCAGATGTGGTTTGGTTGTGTTGTGACACACTGGGTGTTTGTAGCTGCTTTCTATTGTCTTACGAATACATAAGGTTCCAAATAAAATAATTTGAAATGAGTAGAGTAACTCGTATATCTTATAAATGGCTAACATAGTTTTTATTTTTTCAATGTGGGACAACTCTCAATACGCCCCCTCACATGTGACATTATATAAGTCAAACACGTGGATTGATAACAAGAGTGATGGTAGGCATGCGGACGGAATAGTCAATCACATTAAAATTCGGATCTGATACCATGCTAAGAATACATGTGGTTCCAACTCAAATCAACTGGTAATAAGTGGAGTAAGTTATGAATCTTATAAAGAGCTAACATATCTTCTAATTTCTCAATGTGGGACAACTCTCAACGTATTGTATTGTTTCATATTTTAATATAATCCAATATTTATGTCAAAAAAAAAAAAAAAGTCAGAATCGTGCGATCTACATTAATGATGTAATCATCAAACTTTCGTTTATACATATATGATCACACGTTACGTGTATAGAAATGGAAATTAGCAAGAAAAAATGTTATTCAACAATTGAATATGTCCATAGTCAAATGAATATTTTAACCCCCGAGCCATGCACCCGATCTTTTCCCCTATAAGAAGCCTTCGATTGCCAACGCCAAATGTGTAATATATACAGACAGGAAAAAAAAATACTAATCAATGGCATCAAATCCTTCTTCTTCCTATCAATATTCTAGCGGAAAGCCTCGCACAGATTCCCTTGTGAGCCGTTTTCCAGAACGTGGTGCTGATAATTCTACCGCTGCTCCTGCAAACAATAATGGAGGTGTGGCAGATCGTGCGTGGGGAGGTAATACGGCCGATCACTCGAGAATACCTCCATCATCGACTCGTGGTCGGTACTCTGCAGGAGGAGCAGCAAGTTACCTTTTCTCGAACTGATTACCAGCCCGCTAGCTAGCTGTATATATGTAGAATATGGACAGTAGGCCGATATGTGTGTGACCTTATGTAGGGTGTATAATTTATGTACGTGTATATGTATATATATATATATATATATATATATATATATGTGTGTGTGTGTATGTGTATACTTGTTATTATGTATTAATTGTGAATTCTTAGTTATACATGTGAACTTCGGTTAAGATTCTTCGATTTCGTTATTTTTATTAATCGTTTTTCCCTTCAATCATTTTTTTTTATTGATGAATCAAAATTTTATTCAAAGGTGAAAAACTCAAATTATCATATGGGCATGCCCAGACAAAATACGATGATCAAATACTATACAGTCTCTCAAATATCAAGGTCCCCTATAAAATATCATATGGGTAAAGATTTATTCATAGATCAAATTACATGAAATTTGATTGTGAAAATAATTCATGAAAATTTGATTATGAAAATAATTTATTCCAATCTCTGTAATCGTCTACAATAAACTTGATATTTCTAGCTGACCAAACAAAATATACAATAGATAAAAATGTCAAGACCCTAGTCTTCATGATCCGATAGTTGTCATGTATTATAAGTACTAGGGTTTGTTTGATGATGCCCATAAGGGTAGTGCCCTTAGGGCATCATCACCATTCATTTGGAATCTTTTTAAAAATAAAGAAAAAAGATTCCACATGAATGATGCCCTTGAGGATAATGTCCTTCAAGGCAGCAACAATGGAATCAGGTACTAGATAGGTGTCATGTATTATAGGTACTAGGTATCATTTACGTTTAACTTGGTTACATGTCATATTTTATCTTGATTTTGAAATATATTATATATATATTTATATATTGTCAACTCTAACGTGACACTCATTTTGTGTGTATGTAGCGTGTGGTGTAATTTTTTGATAAAAAATATTTATAAATTCAAGTTGAGATTTTAATCTAATTAAATAATATAACTATATTGAATGAACATTAAAAATTACATACTTAGGTAGATCGAGAATGTTTTATTATTAAAAATTACACACGTAAGCCACTACGAAACGTATCAATAGATCAAATTTGAAATATAAAAGGATCTTAGACAATAAAATAATTTGTAAAAATACTATTATTTTTACCGGGATGCACGAGAATTAACAAAAAAAAAAAATTGAAATGGTTAAATTGAATAAAAACTTAAAGTTTGATTACTTTAAATCTGAAACCACCAAAATTAAATTCGCATTGTATTTTGAATTATAATTCCGATCCGCGGATTAAATAAAAAAAAATCAGAATTAAATCGTACACCTCTTATATGTTATCACACAAAAATTAATCCACAATTATAAAACCAAAGTTTAAGTTTGAATACATAAATAACTAAAATGCCAAATATTATGTGCCTAGACTTTTAATGCTTATCTTGCCGGTTGATTTGTTGGTTACGCTCGGGTCTTCCGCTATTCTTTGACCAATATACCGAGCAGGGTTTAATAGTATTCGGATATCTTGTGCTCGGATACTTCTATTCGGATATCTTGTTCGGTACTTGCATGAGATTTTACCCGAGAAAACTGATATGTCATATTGAAATACATAAATAACTAAAATGCCAAATATTATGTGCTTGGACTTTTAATGCTTATCCCCACATAGTTTGTAAATTTTAATGTTTGAAAATATCCCCTCTCCATTGATATGGGGGCTGCTCCGTTAATGGTATATTCCGAGTAATAACGAGGAAGATTAAATACCTTACAATAGGAGATCAATACATATATACATCCACACGCAATATATATAACACACATATATATATATATATATATATATATATATATATATATATATATATATATATATATATATATATATATATAACGTTGTGCATATTGATATACAATGTGAAGATTTGAGAAAATAAAAATATATTTAAGCTTCTAAATAATGTAAAGACAGCAGAATTTGGAGATATCCCATCTTTAATTTTGCGTTGCCAAATGATTTTAAACGTCAAGTCGCTGACATTTTTAGTTAATCAAAGTACATGCATTTAATGTTGCGTTTCCATCCCTAGCTACAAATATTACGTAGCGGAAACAATAAACAATAAACAGATCTAAGATGAGAACGAATGTAATTATGAAATATAAGTGCACGAAAGAGATTACTGATATACATCAAAATCAATTTGACGGTGATGATCCTAAAGTTCAATCACTTTGACCAGATCTACAACCCAACATCAGTGTTAGTTTAATATCAACCTATCTATGAGAGTGTATTGATTGGAGTGATTATCCCTAGAGAATGAATGATATATTTATAGTTGAGACTAGGGGTGTAACTAATCGAACATGTTCATGAACTTTTCGAGCCGGCTCGAAAAGTATTTTATTCGTATTTGAAATTCTCGAATTCGAGCCAAACTCGAACATGTTCGAACTTTTTTCGAGCCGAGCTCGAGCCCAAATTACTTTGTTCGATAGTTCGCGAGCCGCTCACGAACTTTAATATTTTATTAATATAATATAATTATATATCCTTTCGGGTATTTATTTTCGAGCAATAGTTCAAATAGTTCACGAACATGTTTGAATTTTTCGAGCCGAACTCGAACTCGAACTTTGATTCGAGCCAAACTCGAACCAAAATTTTAAAACTATTCGAACTTCGAATCAAACTCGAGCTCGAATATAACTATTTCGAGCCGAATTCGAACCTTGCAGATTCGACTCGATTCGGTTCGTTTACACCCCTAGTTGAGACTGGTCCAATCAGACTGACATTTAACTGTTAAGATCAGTAAATTAATTGATTAAAACAAAATTATCAAACCAATTAAGATCTGTAAAGTAATTAATTAAAGGTTAAAAAAATAGGACAAAGAAGTTACATCATTTTTTAATATATAAGAAATAACTCTTAAGATATTGACTATGAAAAAACTATATTATTGTATTGTTTACAGGTATTATATTCTGGTTATGAAATTCTGTTTGATCTTTATTATAGAGGTAATACATGTAATGATCCATCTTGTTTGCATACATTCCTGATTTAGTCACTTTTGTTTGAACTGACCCGATTTAGTCCTTCTAGTTTTCTAATTTGTCCCAAATCAGTCATAAACGTTAAATGCACCGTTAAAACTAACGAAAAGGACTGAATCGGGTCACTTAAAACATCAGGACTGAATCGGGAATTGATGCAAACATTAGGGACTGATTCGGGTCATTTAAAACTTAATTCTTTAAATTATTAAAGTAATTAATATGGATACTTTATTTATAATTTTGGCAACTTTTTGTAAAATTATTATATTTAAATAATGATATAATATATTAATACATAACACCATTTTTTCACTCAAACAAAATAAAAGAAAAATCAATAGCATATTGATATACAAAATATATTTCGATGACTAGTTTACTTATTAAACAATATATATTTTTGATTTTATTAAATTATGTCTATCAGATTTGTCATCAATTTATAAAAAAATTATATCATTTTTGATAAATTAAATAAATTGTGACAAATTAAATAATTTTTGTTACAAATTAATGATATTTTTTATAATTATTTAAATCATCTTGTGAAAAATGTAGAATTTAATATATTATATCGTAATTTAAATAATATATTATATTTATAGTTAAGACTGAGTCCAATCAGACTGACATTTAACTGGTACTATCAGTAAATTAATCGATTAAAACAAAAATATCAAACCAATTAAGATCTGTAAAGTAATTAATTAAAGATTAAAAAAATAGGACAAAGAAGTTACATCAGTTTTTAATATATAAGAAATAACTCTAAAGATATTGACTATGAAAAAACTATATTATTGTATTGTTTACAAGTATTATATTCTGGTTATGAAATTCTGTTTGATCTTTATTATATTACAATAGTATATATTTTTGAATATGTATAGTAGTAGGGCAGATGCCATGACACCGACTTTCGAGATGTCATTCTATATAATTAATAAAGATTATAGATGAAGAATATTAAATATTATATTTTAAAATATAATTTCTGGATATTGACATTCATATTTGCCTCATATTCAAAGAAATTCTAATTTGATAAATTATGGGGTCCATCCTTTGTACGAAGAATTTAAGGATAAATTTCAAAAATAATCTCATAAAATATGAATTTTTTTAATATTAGTCTCAAACTTTTAGGACTAATCAAATATAAATACACGTAAATATTTTTAGTAAATATAGTCTCACATAAAATAATTTTTAATAAAAGTTGTCTCATAATTGAATATGGAGTTTTGGGACCACTTTTGATTAAAAACAAAAGTTTGGAACTATTATTGATTAACAACAAAAGTTTGGGAGTACTTTTTAAAAAAAAAAATCTTTGGACTATATTCGATAGTTCTAAAAGTTTGAGATTAGTACTCGTATTTTATGGGATCATTTTTGAAATATATCATTTACAAACGCCAACTTCAGTCAGCACGGGCAACTGACGTTAGCGCCGCTAGCGATTGATCAGCACCGGCAGCACAGTCTAACTCATGCGCCAATTCCGTTTCATCTATAAAATGTTTTCATCAACTTGAAATGTAATGCACAGACCAAAACATTAATCGATCGATAATGGGATCAAACCCTTCTTCTTCCCTATAAATACTCCAACGGCAGGCCGCAAACAGCTTTGCTTATGAGCAGTATTTCCGCTCAAACTGGTATTAATAATATACTACTGCCACTACTCCGAACAATATATTATCTTTGTTCCAACCCTCATACAAATCAATCATCTCCCCTTTGCCTCCTCTTGATCTCGTTAGCATAGGCCCCCAACTCTTGGAGTGGGCTTATTTAAATTACTCTGGACATTGGTAAATCCAACCTTGATAGTGAGGGAGAATTGGGCCTCCATATGCAGTCTACTAGCAGTTATAAGTGTCAGGCTCATAGCCCCACATGTCCTAATTTGTCACAGCCCGAATGTTATTCTACATGTAATAAGCTTAGCATTTCGTTGGCAGCTTGACAGCTTCCCTTACAAGGCAAACGAAGCCGCTAGATTAATAGAGCCACAATTTGGGGTGGACAGAAACTGCATCAAATCGAAAAACCAAATCAAAACTATGGTTGGGATTAGATTTAGGTCAATCATGTCACGCCCCGTGTCCGGGACCGATGGCACTGGCGTTGTTCCCAAATTAAAAATTCGAAACAATAAGCCGGATATATCCGGATACAGATCTCAGATAAACCAGTCTTTCATTCCATAAATAAAATTTAATTGTCCTTACAACTGAATTGATATTAAAATAAGACTGATTTACAACTGATTAAAAACTTAAAATGTTGTGGAAGCGTAAACTAATACAAATTGATTGACACGTCAGTGGCGGTCGACTCTTCAACAGCTGCAGCTCATCATCCCCAAAACTAGTATTGTTCATCATCTTCAACCTAGGATTCACTTTTATCTAGGTAGGGACGTAAATGGTGGGTGTTTAGAACACTCAGCAAGTAGGGTCATTCGAACATGACATAACAGATACATATATGTCTGCTTTTTGAAACAGATAATATCAAAACATAATCAGTACCGATTTTATCATATGAAAACCCAGATATACTTCATTGCTATCACTAGAGCCTAAATCAAATATGTTCACCTAAAGCCAGAACAGGTCTGATAACACACATCGGAACTGATTTCCATTGAACAGGTCTAGTAACACACATCAGAACTGATCTTAACAAAGACAGATCTGTTAACACACATCGGAACTGATCTCCATATAATTGATTTTCATAAATTCGAAGTATTGCATATGCCCGACTGAAATTTAACTCATACATGTGATTTTCAAGCGAAATGACTATTAACAGCAAAAATCAACTTACTGATTTGAAGCGTGTTTGAATAAGACATGAACGGAGTCTACCCTTTCTTCTTTGCAGAAAATGCAGATTACGAGTGTGTGTAATTTTGAGTTTTTCGTGTAGAGTTTCCGTGTAAATCTCCTATTGAGATAAGTGTGGTATTTATAGGGGTGAAAATTCGGGTGTTACAACTCATGATCTCCATTAACTCTGTCATGATTTACTTCAATGCCAAACCCCTGAAATTCTGTAACCATAGCCTCCGTTATTATTTTGTGTAAATGATGGGTTAGTGGGGTTGACTAAGTATCTTGGACTGGCTTTTTAGATAAGCTGAGATGATTGTTATCATCATAGATTGAGCAGATTGGACAATGATTGAGTCCTAGATCAGTTGATTTAAACATATGCTGAGCAGATTCCTAATGCTTGATGTGTTGATGAAACACATCTGCTGAGCAATTTCTTAACATCTACTGAGTAAGTCTTATTGCAGATTTCGGGTCTTCACAAATCACATTTTGGATCGATTTAAAATCAATCAATTGAAAAATGGTTTAGTTTAAAATTTAGATTAAAATATCCAAACAAACTGAACCAAACCGAGTTTATAAATATATAAAATTATACAATAAAATTTGTGCAAAAACTTAACTTCTCCTCGACTAGAGGATTAGTCACTATGAAATCTTAGTTATACTTGTTTATAGTTAATTATAATAGTAATATCCTCAATCGGTGAAACCTCATTTCGAGTTTCCACCGGTCCAACTATTAGATGCCTGCAAAAAGTAGTTTAGTTTAATTATATAAAGTTAATTTGTTGTACTTGATTTTATTTCTTTTATAAATCTATTTTTTTCTTTTCTCTTTATTTTTGAAGTGTTGTTTGTTGATATATGTGATAACAGATAATTATGAAGCTTATTTAAAGTTAAAGTAAATTGTTTGGAGAATTTATATTCTTTATGTTGAATATATAATATCATTCTCATATACTATATTGTTAAGTACTTTTTATATCTGTACATATAATAATATTTATTAAATTACAATAGCTAGTTAAGAAAATTTAAATCATGTTTAAAATAATCAAAAAATTTCATATGAAAAAATACAAGTTTAAAATCGATCTTCCAAACCAAGCCGAATAAAACCAAACCGAAAATTTGTTTGGCTTGGTTTGGTTTGCTATTTAATAAAACTTGTAGCTTAGATTGAAGGTTTGAAACGATTGGATTTTAAATTCGCGGTACGTCATTTATGTTTAGGAAAACATTAAAGTTGATATTTCAAAATCCTTCTTTTTTTTCATTTTTCTTTAACATAGATTTAAAAAGAAAAAAGTTATTCATATCAAATTCTTTCATCCACATACAACTTTGGTGCAAGTTGAGACAAAATGATAACCGACAAACGACGGTTTTAGTGCGATTCCTTAGCCAAAATTAATTAACAAAGCACCTCAATTTCCAAAATTTGGACAGTGTCTGTAAGTTTTGTTAAGATTGTTTTAACTGTATTATTCCGAGTAGATATGTAATAGTCAATTTTTTAGAAGGACATCAATTTTAATGATTTATGAATGTTTTACAAAAAAATTAGTACGATGGGGAAGATAAATGAAAATAAACGTGGCACTGCGAGAAATAACAGCCTCGATTCAAATTAATGGCCGTCTCTTTTACTCCCACATCGTCCATCTCACTGCTCCGCCGTCCCCCGTCGCTGCTCCGTTCCAAAAACCCTTCACCCTTTTCGGGTATTAAAGCTTCGTGGCAGGAGGTACATAACCGCGAATATAAGCACGGTTAATCCACTGTATTTGTATTTCTTTTTGGACGGTTTAATCATTTATTACTGTTAAAGGTTACGGGCGTTATGGTTTTCTCGGCGATTCCATTCACCGCTGTGAAAGCGATTGCCAACAGTCCTCTTGGGGAGGCACTCCAGAGGCAAATGGAGCAGAAGAAGAGGCTTTATGCAGATAACTCTTCCAAGTTTAAGGCACTTGCAGAAAAGGCAAGAGATGAGAGGTAATCAAAGTCCTTACAACACTTGATCTCAGTACTAGTAGTTTTTGTTTATGATTTGACTTCTATAGCAAAGACTAAATTAATTAAACCCGTAGATCGATCAAGAGGATTGATGATTTGCTTGTAGTGAGCTTGGACTTGCTTGAAAGCGCGATAAATTTCAGTCTTTCATGTTCTCTGAAGATTAATGTAAAACATAGGGAGATTGTGGAATTTGTGGTGTCAAACAGGACCACCCGGAGTATCAAGAGCGACCACAGTTGATAAATTATTTAAGATGGCATACATACGTATTGAAATAGCATTAAGGTACTAGAAATTAAAATCAGATGAGTCTGGAAGCGTAATGCATATTGGATTTGCTTTTATGCTTAAAGCCATTGGCAACAAAGAGTGGAATGTGGAGTGTCCAACTAAGCCCATCTAGTTCGATTCTTCAAAATTTATGTGCTTGGGAAGGAGATGGTTTTTTTTGTTGCAATCGTTATGGTGAGCAGAATAATGAGTTCCCTGTTCAATATAAATAACACCATGGGTAACGGATTTTGATAAAATGGAACCAGTTGGTTCATGGACCAAGTTGCATTCACATGAATTTAGTTTCTGTAATATTGAGAGAACAACAATTTTGAATCAGTCAGATTGCTGTTCGCTTGCATCTCAATGAAACATCTTCATTGAATTTGGAATATCAACTACCTGTAGTTACTAGACATGTTCAATGAGATTTCTTTCATTAGGCCTTAGCCAAGTCATCTAGCATATTTTCTGAAAACTGGATCTCTAATTTTCCAGTGTTTGGTATGGTGAGAATCGTCCTGGCTGGCTCGGTCCCATATCATATAAGTATCCTGCCCATCTCACTGGTGAACTACCTGGGGACTATGGTTTTGATATTGCAGGTTTGAGCCAGGATCCTGTGGCCTTGCAGAAATATTTCAAGTGAGTGACTCTGCATGTATAAATGTTTTGTGATTCATAACAGTATCTTTTTTTTTTTAAGTTATCCTTTTGATTAACAAAAAAGGTGGATTATAAACATCCCTTTTCCTTGGGATTCAACAAAGAATTCCCCACTCCCAAAATTTGATCTTTTATTAGAACGATGATCGGCCTCTTCAAACAAGTTCCTGATGTCGCTCATTTATAAAAGTCACCATATTTTTGCAGTTTTGAAGTACTGCATGCTAGGTGGGCTATGCTTGCTGCCCTCGGTGTTGTGATTCCAGAAATATTGGACCTTTCAGGAGCGTTCCATTTTGTTGAACCTGTTTGGTGGCGAGTGGGCTATTCAAAGCTTAAGGTTAGTATCTGTTTCTAATTAGAGATTCAGTAGGCAAATGTATATCCTTTTTCAGTCTAAGTAAAAGATATTATTTCTACCTCAAAAAAACAAAAGATATTGTTTCTGTGGCTGATAGATTATTTTAATGTTTGATGAAGTCTTGATCTAACTATGATGAAGTCTTGTTCGTACGTTATTTCTTTAATCACCGATTGCCTCACTCTGTCATTCCTTTCATGTATTAATGGGGAGACATGGTCATTTAATCTGCATGAACTGGAACTTCTCTATACCTCGAACATGTAACTCCTTCAAACAACAGAACTACCTTGAAGCCAGTGGGAGAACCACATATTTGTCATTGGGGTCATTAAAATCTTCCTCAACTTAAATTTAATCAAATAAAATTTACGTTTAACAATGATCTCCGAAATGTTTTTGATTAGATTATACAATGTTCTGGACACTAACAAATTTCATGATCCATTGTAGAGTGACAATTTCTTTACTAGATTCAGTAAACCAGTTCTTGAAAGAAGTAGTACAACCTCAAATTGTCTCAACTATACGGGCCCTTCAGCTTTTGGTACACCATTTTTTCATTCTTGTAATCTTTCACCAGGGTGATACACTAGACTACCTCGGCATCCCAGGTCTTCATGTGGCTGGAAGTCAAGGCGTGGTTATCATTGCGATCTGTCAAGCCCTTCTAATGGTAAATCGTTCTCCGCTAAAATGTAAACTAATTTTAGACCTTGAACGTGACTCGTGAGGATTCATAATTCACCACTTTTCTGCAATATAATCTACGCTTGCCAACCTACAAGGTTCAAGATAGAAGTTGAAGAACAAATTGTTCTCTTATTGCATCTTTTTTCCTCTTGGGAGCATAGGTCGGCCCAGAATATGCACGATATTGTGGTATTGAGGCTCTGGAGCCTTTGGGAATTTATTTGCCCGGGGACATCAATTATCCTGGAGGTATATTATTCGACCCCTTAAATCTTTCTAAAGATCCGGTTGCTTTCGAGGAACTGAAGGTGAAAGAGATAAAAAATGGGCGCCTAGCTATGGTTGCCTGGTTAGGTTTTTATGCTCAGGCAGCTGTAACAGGTAAAGGTCCTGTACAGAATCTTTTCGATCACATATCAGATCCCTTCCAGAATAACTTGATTACAGCTCTGAAATCTCTTATAACATAATGCCAATGAAATGTAAATTCTATATGAAGAGCTCTCCAATATCTGAAACTCAGATTCTATACATGTAACTATCACCTTTTTAGGTTTATCTCTAAAATCTATTTAGTGTAGGGAAGGACTCTTTTGTGCTGGAATCTGTTGTGGTTGTCTCCTGCCAATAATTTCCAATGAAATGTCCCTCCATACTCGTGCTCACCGTGAGACAAATATCCAGTAGTACAACAAAGTTTGGATTCCGAATTCAAAATGAAACGTGTAATGCGCTGTTAACTTCTATGAAACACAATAAAATAGGCATAATATTGAACATGCTGCGCAACAGTGAGCCTCAAGCTTCAAGCAAGATGGATAAAAGAACGTCTAACATCATATAACAGAGAAAATGGTCTAATTGCAAATGCAACAATTCAATCGAACAGAACTCTGATTGGCTGTCAAAATACCAACTACGCTTCCAGCAAAAAGTAACTTAAACTTTGATGGCATACTTTCTGATTGGGAAGTACATCTCTTTCTTTTTCTGTTTCTCCGTCTTTAAAGATGCCTGTTAAAAGGCCAAAACATTAGGAGAAATTATACATAAATCAAGGTAAAATGAGGTAAACTTCACATTATTAGTAGAAAACATCGAGAGGGCTGAAAAAATCTTAGGCGCCGTTAAATGTTTATAAAGTGGAAGATGACCTTATTCCTGTTTGGATGAAAGAATTCATGGATTAAAATTTCTAGTTTTTAATATAAATCCACGTAAAGAATCCGGGAATTTTTAAATCCATCAAATTCAAATAGGATGGAAGGATTTCATGATAATGAATCATACACATTTACAAAGCTCAATGTATAACTTTCGGTCTAAAGTCAGTACGAGATTGTAGAATATGTAAATCAAGAACAATGTTTCAGTCACTGTCAGAATATTGTTGCATCAATTCTGTCACTACTTGAGTACACTGATTTTTCAAGAAAAGGGATAATATTACAAGGACAAACATCACCATTTGGTGCTCACTCCTGTATTTATATTCATTATAATGGAACATTGCAGGATTGATCAAGCTATAGATGACAAAATCAGCAGAAAATATGGGGTTCCTTTGAGGCTGCCCTCGAGGGCAGTCACGTTTAGCGCATTTACACCACAAGCAGAACTAAGTCATGGAAGATCGAAGAATTAGAAAACCAGCAATAAATCAAAATAACACGATGAGGCAAGCTACCAGCAGTATGAGTCGTGGTTCTCCGACACGGTCGCGGAGGGCGACACGGTCGCGGAGGGCGTCACGGTCTAGTTCTATTCACACCCACGGTACGACCGTGGTAGTTTTTTAAAATTAAAAATAAAAATAATTAAAAATTTTGGCCAAATTATTACTGAAAAAACCAAAAAATTTGAAAAAAAAATTGAAACAATTTAAAATGTTCCCCAACGCCCATTGCCCCGAAATCAACGTTACAGGCCTGTTCCGGCCGTTCAGCAGCCGTTAAAGCCCAATTAACTCAACCAATCTTTCAACAAGTTTCAGTTTCAACGTGGCCAATAAAGCCCAATTAACAAAATGAAGGAATCTGATTGCAAATCATTACCACGCGGCAATTAAATGAAAACGATCACCGTAAGTGAAAGCATAAGGAGGGAAAAAAGGTATACTCGAATACCTGGTGCTTGGTGAGACGGCGGCGGATGGCGCGTGTTTTTTTAGGACGGAGATCAAGAGGTAAATACTTCTTATTCTTGTATACTTCCCTCAAAGCAGCCTTCTGCTTCTGCGAAATCACCGTCAACACCTGAGCAATTGAGAGCCTCACCACCTTGATTTTCGAAAGCTTGTTTGGAGCGCCTCCGGTCACCTTCGCCACGCGCAGCAGCGCAAGCTCCGCCTTCAAATCTTTCAGCTGCGCCAACAGATCCGCCTTACTCTTCTGCCGAAGCTCGTGCACCTTGATACGAGCTAAAAACATGAACGAATATTAAATCATACGGATAATTATAAAAAAAATCAAAATTTACTTATATGAATGGAAAGGGTTAGTATCTCTTCGTACCCATTTCTTCCTCTTCGTTCTCTCAATCGGCCTCTGTTGGCTGGGAGATGGAAAGGTGATTGGCCAAGTAAAACTGTCAAAACCCTAATTAACGACTCTTTGGACCCATTTGGGTTTTCTTCTAGTTGGGCCTCAACCATTGTAGTAATGTTGAATTCTCCAAAAGCCCAAATGTAAACAGGATAACTCTCTTCTGGCCCAAAATAATAGACCATCTGAACATAACCAAGTATAGGTTGTTTGTTAAGACTTTTTCAAAATTCCAAATCAAATATATGACTTCTAAAAAATTCAAATATGTGATTATTGAAAATTTAAGGCTATGGTTGTCTTTCGGTATTTTAAAAAATATTTTCTAATTTTGGAAGGTATTATTCGTCATACTTCAAATTTTCTTGGTTCTTCAACATAATGATTTTCGATTTTTTTCGAAACCGTGACGTTTATAGGATTTTCATACGATGAGATATGCGAAAGTTTAGGTTTCGAGTGATGATCTCAACTCATCACGATTGCTTCATAATCGACGTCTTTATCTCGTGTAACCTCGAAAAAAATACCCTTACAAATTTTGATAATGTAGTCTTAAAAATTTGTATAAATTTAGCCTAACACATTACTATTGTCACATTAAATCATTTGATAATTTTTTTGCAATTCATCAATTTAATTGACTTCTAAAACTAGAAAATTAGAAAAGAACATTTATCAAACTGAGGAAACATATGACTAAATGGAAGGGTAATGCAAGATGTAGGTTACGTAAAGAAAAGAAAAGTTTGCAATAATATGATGTAATAGAATGAGCCATATCACATGCATTGGAGTAATTGTGGGAAAGGATGGGGTGGAAAGCTACAATTTCTATGTAAACTATATTTGGCATATTACCTTTTTTTTAACTTTTTTTAATTTTTTAATAGTTCAGTTTGTTGATTTTTATTTAATTAAAATTTTTGAATCCCATTCACTTGCATACTTTAATGTTTTTGAAATTATGTAAAATATTAATGGGCTTGGATGGCTGTGTCCTGTAATATACCAACATACGTACATGCATATACATATAAATATAGATACATGTATATGTGTTCGTGTATGATATGACCCTACAAGAATTCTTGTATTTAACCAACAGTTCTACCACCGATCAATAAGACACCATAAAAAAAATTTTGCACCACATTTTTCTTTTTTAAAATTTTTTTTTTTTTTGCCCCCCTTTCGAATTTTCCTACGTCCGCCCCTGTATATATCCATGGTAAGTGATTTCCAACAACATATTTCCCATCTTTTTCACAAAATGTTATGAACGTGTTTTCTCGAAAATACCATTCTATATCATCTTTTTTTCCATTTTGCAGATGATCAAAATGTTCATATGAAATAAATTTTATTTTTAAATGTGCACTAAATTATTAATTTTAATGGAGAAAATGAAAGATTTATGTGGTTTTTTGTTTTGCTTTGCATCATATCACATGGGTGTTTGCTTAGACCCCCCATCCCTTTCCCTTACTACTAAGACACAGCACTTGGGTTCCCATACTAACATACAAACAAATATTTGTGGCCACAAAATGTGGATACATGACATTCATATGCCCAAATGAGCACCGATGTCTTACCGACAGATATAATGATGGTGACAAATCTTGTAGGATCAGGCAATTGATTGCGACTTTACCACTAGATATAACTTATGGTAGCGATACAACTCTAATATTTAAATCATAGAGTAGCCCAAGAACCACGATCGTTCTCCAAGCATGGACAATTATTGCATTCCAATAATCTTCTCAATAATTGCACTACCTTTAAATTCATTGGAATCGAAAACATGATATTGGCGCTCATACCAATTGTATGATTAAGAGCTTGCTCTTTTATCAATAACTATAGTTTGTGGCAACGGTGCAACTCAAATTTTCAAACCGTAGAGCAGACCAAGTTACACGCTTCGATTGCTTTCCAAGAATGTTGCACTACAACAAATTAATCCAACAAAAATATTTATAATGATGACGAAGTGGTCACAGTTTTCTCGTTTTACACTTGGGATCGAAACCGAAGCCGTTTTGATCTCTCTTATTTTCTCGTCAGCCATTTATTCATATGTTTATTTTTACAAAGAATTTAAGTTGATGAACTATAAAATAACAAATATATATAAAAAAGTAACTCGATGTATCTTTTTGACAATTTTGGTCTCAAACAAAAAAAGAGAGACGAAAAATCTGTACAAGAATTGCTTGATAATCATATCAGATATTAAGAATATTTGTTCATATTTTTGGACAACGTGCTTTATTTCTGACTTGCATGCCTAACTTTTTAATATATACATATAAATTAATTAATGCATAAATATGTATGTATTTACACATATAAATATACACACATATGTAAATATTTTTGTTTGGATATTTATTTGACTTGACTAGTAAGAAATTGGGATGGGTGACAGGCACCGACACCCCGTACTTATATTAAATATTAATTAAGCACATATTGACAAATAATAATAATAATATAATTAAATATGTTGGGTGTAATAATTATATCAGCCGGATGTCATAATTATATATGCTAGGACACCATTCGAAACATGTGTTTGAATTTTTGTATGATTTAAAAATTTTAAGTTATACAGTTATAACTAGCTATATTTTTTGATAATGTGTCAAATATTTGATTCTATAATTGGTATCATAGTCAATGTCAATTGTTCGATTCTCATGCATTGCAAGGTTGAGTAATTTTTTGAAGGGGAATTGTTGAGGTGCAATAATTATCTCATAATATAAGAGTGGTCGAAACGTAATGATTGTTTTGTTATACGATTTAAATATTTTTTTTGAAACCTATACAACTTCGGTATAGATAAAATTGATATGAAACCTATACAAACTTCGATTCTAAGTATACATAAAATTGATATGAAACCTATAAAAATTTATTACTAGTTATATGTGAAATTGATATGAAACATATACAATTCAGTACTAAGTAGACATAAAATTCGTATGAACTATGAAACCTATGAAATTTTCGTATTAACAATATTTATATAGAATCTTCTATATATATCAAATAAACAAAATATATCACGTCCATAGTAATGTATGTAGAAGATTCTGTAGTATTAATTTGACAGATGTATAATTTGTTTGTTCGATATAGAAAATTAACAACAATATAGAAGATTCTATAGAAATATTGTAATTTTGAAAGATGTCTTGTTTGTTTATTCGTTATAGAAAATTAACATCAATATAGAAGATTCTATAGAAAATTGTCAGTACGAAAATTTCATAGATTTCATAATCCATACCAATTTTATGTATACTTAGTACCGAAATTGTGTAGGTTTCATATCAATTTAACATGTAACTAGTACCAAAATTTTATAGGTTTTATACCAATTTTATGTATACTTAAAGCCGAGGTTGTATACGTTTCATATCAATTTTATGTATAATCAGTACCAAAATTGTATAGGTTTCACACCAGCTTCAAGTGTAATAAGTACCAAAATAGTAAAGTTCCATATCAATTTCATGTGTAATTAGCACTAGTATTGTAAAGATTTCATATCAATTTCATATGTAATAAGTACCGAAAATAGTATAGGCTTCGTACCAATCATTCGTAATCAGTACCAAATTTATATAGATTTCATACCAATTTTAAGTACACTTAGTACCTAAATTATATAGGTTCATACAAACTTCATGTGTAATAATTACTGAATATAGTATAGGTTTCATACCAATTTCATGTGTAACTAGTATCAAAATTGTGTAGGATTCATACCAATTTCATTTGTAACTAGTACCATAATTGTAAAGATTTTATACAAATTTCATATATAATAAGTATCGAAAATAGCATAGATTTCGTACAATTCATTCGTAACTAGTACCAAATAGGCTTCATACAATTTTACATATACTTAGTACCGAAATTGTATAGGTTTCATACCAATTTCATGAGTAACTAGTACCAAAATTGATAGGTTTCATACCAATGTCACGTGTAACTAGTACCTAAATTGTAAATATTTCATACCAATTTCATAGGTAATTAGTACCAAAATTGTATAGTTTTCATATTGATTTCATGTGTAATAAGTACCAAAATTTTATAGGTTTCATACCAATTTTATGTATATTTAGTAGTGAATTTATATATGTTTTTTACCAATTTCATGTATATTTAGTACCAAAATTGTATAGGTTTAACACCAAGTTCATGTGTAATAAGTACCAAAATTTTATAGGTTTCATACCAATTTTATATATACTTAGTACCGAAGTTGTATATGTTTCATACAAATTTTATATATACTTAGTACCAAAATTGTATAGGTTTCATACCAACTTCACGTGTAATAAGTACAAAATTTTATAGATTTCATATTATGTTTACTTAGTACCGAAAATGTATAGGTCTCATACAAATTTAATGTATGCTTAGTACCAAAATTGTATAGGTTTTATATTTCCATGTGTAATAAGTACCAAAATAATTTGAAACATATCAATTTTATGATTACTTAGTACTGAAGTTGTATAAGTTTCATAACAATTTTATGTATATTTAGTATCATAACTGTATAGATTTCATACCAACATCACGTGTAATAAGTACTAAAATAGTATAAGTTTAATACCAATTTCTTGTGTACTAATACCAAAATTGTATAGGTTTCATACCAACTTTATGTATAATAGTACCAAAATTGTATATGTTTCATACAAAATTCAAGTGTAATAAATACCGAAAACAGTATAGATTTTACACTAACTTCATGTATAACTTGTACCAAAATAGTATATATTTCATATCAATTTCATGTGTAACTTGTATCAAATTTGTATAGGTTTTATACCTAATGTAATGATTTCTCAAAATTAAAAATTTAAATTTCAATAGAGATGTATCATAATAATCGTATTAAGATAGGGAGTTAAAAAAATAATTTGAGTTGTAATCCGGAGTTCGAATTATGTTTATGTTTATTTATTATTTTCTTTCGAAACATATAGAAAATATCATGAATGAAATTATTTTAGGCACCGCCTTGGTTCGAAATATGTGATGCTAAAATATAAAATATAGGGATAGTAAATTAAAAAACGTAGACAACATAAATATCTTTAACTTCAATTATTGCAGAACTCCCCTTCCCCTATATCCAAAAAAAAATTGGGATGACTCGGGTTCGAGTTCAGGCAATGACCCAAAAATATTAACAAACTTCCCCTTTGTGACGAGTAGGGTTCGAGTCCGGGCATTGACCCAAAAATATTTACAAAATTCTCGATCCCCCTAGCAAAAAAAATTTTATTTATTGCAGAACCGATTGTGTCATTCGCAACAAATCGTGCCTTAATTTATTAACATAATAAAATGTTAGGCGACTTGCACGAATCGAGCACCAATTTACTGCTGGAATTTCCTTATAAATTCTAGATCTTCCCTTTGACAAAGTTATCTTGTTTCTTGTACCGTTAAATTAGGGCTACCTAATTTTGATAACTAATTATATGGTCATATTTAGAGGCGTAAGTTGACTGCCAGGGATGGGTATTGAGCTCTATTTTAGTCCATCCAAAATCAACATCATCAAGGTGCAAACCCGATGTACGAAGTTTTTGTGATGTACATGGTCCAGGAGAGGTTGGGTCCATTAAACCTGTATACAGTATTCCCCAACAATGCAAGATGTTGTTTATATATATATATATATATATATATATATATATATATATAGGGGCGGTCTAGGGGGGGAGGGGGCAGGGGGGGTACGGCCCAAAAAAAAATTTGTTTTAATGGGATAAAAAAAAAAGAGGAAATTACACATAGGTACCATTTTTCAAAACATGTTTCAGCTAAATCTAGCAAAATATTTGCTTTTCAACTAAATACATCTTGTGAGAATCTTCTTTCAACTAAGTCCATTTTTATAAAACCCTAATCTGATTAGTCATTTAATATTCCTAAAATACCCATAGTTGAATTATCTCTTCATCATCGTGAGAATTGGTGATGGTCGCGTGTTCTGGGAAAGCAGCAATGGTGGTTAGGCGGTATGGAGCAGTGGCGGTGTTGCGGTGGAGGCGGCGCCGACTCCTTTTCGTTTTGCCAAATATCATTATTCTCCAACCACAGAAAATCGACATTTTGTTTCAATTTTGTTTTCTGTTTTTATGGTATTTTTGGATTTAATTAACATTGAACTTTTATTTCAATTTTGGTACACATTATGTGTTTGTTAAAATGTCGCTTTACGTAAACAATTTTTTTTTAGCAAATTTGGAGAAGATAAACAACATATCATCTCATTCCAAAAGTTTTGATTTATTTTTTCCATTTTCATTTGTTTATGTACAACATACCAAGTAAAAAAATAGATTCTAAAATTCCATTTTCATTTGTTTAAATACTGTTTTCATTTATAAACTTTCAGACATCATGTCACTACATTAGTGGAAGGATCTATAATAACATAAACGATGCGTATATCAAATTCCTGACAATATATTAGTGAGGTAGCACTATCTTATCTTCCCAAATCAAAGTTGAAGAACTAACAAGCTTAAACATGCAAGCAACACATACCGATGCATGTAAATTACATGCATCGCTAGTCTATCGGTGCATGTAATTTACATGCACCGATAGTCTACCGATGCATGTAAATTACATGCACCTGTAGACTCAGCATCTGCATTGGTTCTCAAATTACATAATAAACCACTATCATACATAAGTGTTAAAGATGATTACAAAAAAACTTCAAAGTTAAGTCACGCATGTGTAATATTTTATCATTTGAAAATTAATATACTTTTGTTATGAGATTATTCAATAATTTATCATACATTATATACTCATTCATAATAAAAATTTAATTTCTAAAATAATATATTATATCTTTAATTTGTTATAAGATCAACAAGCAAGTAACACATAGCGAACACATAAGGTGCATGTAATTTACATGCACCGCTAGTCTACCGGTGCATGTAATTTACATGCATCGATAGTCTATCGGTGCATGTAAATTACATGCACCGGTAGACTCAACATTTACATTGGCTCTCAAATTACATATCAAATAAGTATCATACAGTAAGTGTTAAAGACGTTCACAAATAACACTTAAAAATTAAGATACGTATGTGTAATATATTATTGTTTGAAAAATAATATACTTTTTGTTATGAGATTATTCAATAATTTATCGTATAGTATATACTCATCCATAATAAAAATCTAATTTCTAAAATAATATGTTGTATCTTTAATTTGTTATAAGACCAATTGCAAAAATTATAGAATGAAAATTAATTCACATTTTTATGATTTGATCATTGTTATTTAGTAATTAGATAAAAAATAATAGTATATTAGTACATCACCGCCTATCGGTGCATGTAATTTACATGCACCGATAGATTTTAGCAAGTCGGTGCATGTGAATTACATGCACCGCTGAGTCTATTGGTGCATGTGAATTACATGCACCGATAGACTTTTATTATATTTAAGCAAACAAATAGTCTTTTTATATATAATTTTAATATGAAACATTTTTCCTCATTAATTTTTTTTTAAATTAATAGCAAACTGACATAGCATGCTCGTGATGTGAAATAACAAACTGAATACGAAAGCAACATCTAATTCTAAAGGTGCATGTAACTTACATGCACCTTTAGACCTATCGGTGCATGTAAAATACATGCACCGATAGACTCATGAATTGTTGGTGCATGTAAATTACATGCACCACTTAGTCTATCGGTGCATGTAATTTACATGCACCGATAGACTCATGAGTTGTTGGTGCATGTAAATTACATGCACCAATGGTTTCAATTTCATTACATTCTCAAATTTTCATTCAAACAATTCATCGAACATCTCAAATACATTATAGTTTTGAGTTTTACATTAAAATTCTACAAACAATCATTACAATAAAATTGAAATTCATAATAAATATAAAATTTTCATTCAAACAATTGATCGAATCTCAAATACATTATACTTACGTTTTACATTAAAAATCTACAAACAGTCATTACAAAAAACTTTGAAATATAAAACAAAATCAATCGGTAAATAGACGATAAACAGAAGAATGAGATGATTTTGTCTTCTTGCACAACCTTTTTGTTTCGTTTATTCGCGACCAGTGCGCGCAGCTCCGACGCCATGGGAGGAGCGATAATTTCCGACGATTAGCGTTGGTGGTTGGGACATGTGGCTGGTGTGAGGGTTGAAGATTAGGGTTTTGGATTGAAGGATGTGATTCAAGGAAGATAGAAGACTATTTGGTCATTTTAACCAAAAGTGGACCTTGTTGAAAGATTTTTTTTTGGGGTGACTGGGCTGAAAAATCTTTTACCAAATGATACCGGCCCGAAATTTTCCCAAAAAAAAATTGCACCCCCAAAATTTGTTTAGCCTTAAGTATTATCAAAAAAAAAACTCACCCCCTAAAAACTGATTCCGCCCCTGTATATATATATATATATATATACATAGATCTGCGTTGGTTAAGATTTGCTGCATTGGGTCTGATTTGGATTAGCCCCATTTATTTTGAAATTTTAAAGAATATAAACAAATAAAGTATCTAGAGAGAATATAAAAAAAATCGTGAGAAAATAGAGATTGGATGAAAATTTTGGACATAGGAATAAGTATTAGTATAATTTTGATTTTATTTGAAATAAAATTAATATAGTACTAATTAATTCTGGTGCCATGGTCTGTTTTTTTAGGTGGACAAGATTGTCTCTATCCATAATTATATATAATGTTTAATGTTGAGGCAAAAAAATTTATTATGAAAAAATTCAATAAAATAAAAAATTATCTCAATCTTTATCTAAATTTAATTAAAAGATTTGTTCTAATCTTATCGAAGTTTAGATGATTACATCAATCTCAATACAAAAAAAAAATTATACAATATCATAATCATAAATTTAAAAATAGCTAAGATTATCATTTTTAAATAATAATATATAATTAATTATTAGAAAATAATATACGTCATATCTTAAGTTTTAGTTTAATAGAATCCCCATATTTTTTTGCACAAAATATATAACACCAAATATTTTAACATATATGCATCCGACGCGTGCATGGGAGAGCTAGCTATATTTAAAAAAATAATAAACTAAATTTTTTTAAAATATTGTAAAATCTGTTTTATAAGAATTAAACAAAAGCTTAAAAACATTTCATAAATGTTGAAATATCAACTCCTAGCTATATTTGCTTTAATTTCATCGTCCATGTGCCATTAATTGGGAAAATATATGTATAGATCTGGTGTGAGCTCCAACTATATACCGATTTAATATGGTTGTGCTAAAATGGTTGATATGTTAGTTTATGTATTTTTTATTTTAAAAATATATTTTAATTTTGAGTTGATGTACAAGTGATGCTCAAATCAGATGATATTTAATAATTAATGATTCAATATTTTAACATGCTACAGAAATAAAAACAAATTGTGAAAAAGTTGTGGTAACAGAGGGTGGGAGTGGTGGACCACGTCTCATCCACGCTCATGCGTCAAATGAAAACGAAATCATGTTCACCTTTTTTTCTACACTATTCGAGTTATTTGATGCTTATAATTATAGAATTATTGGAATTATTCTTAGTTACCGATTGAGACATTATCTCCAATATTGGATCAATAATCCAAATTTATCAATGTCTCACTTTTTTATGTGTGACCAAATACAATGATCAATGTAGGTTATTGATCCTTATAATTCTTCCGATGAGCATCCAATTATTTCAGAAAAATTAATTCCGAGGGATAACTAAGATTTTTTCTAGGTTATTTTTGATTTATTTATGACATTCTTTAACTAAAAAAATGGTCTACGGCAAGGGCGGATATGTTATGTGGTGGGGGCAGCTATCCCCTCTCATGAAAAAAAAATTGTATTACCCTAAAAATAACATTTTACCCTCAAGAAATTACAATTTACCCTTAAATTTTTTTGGCCCCTCATTTTTATATTATTATCTTTTACTCGTTAAACAAAAATTGTGAATTCGGTCATGGTCTATATGCTTATTTTACGAATTTAAATTTGTGTAGAGTATTTGACCCATTAAAAAGTGGGGAGGAGGGCTAGCAGAGAATTTGGGATATAATATTTTATGTCATGGCATGAAATCTGGTTTCTTTTTCATACGATGAGAAGTGGGGCATAATTAAAAAAGTATGTAGTCAAGTTTGAAATGTTGTGTGTTATTTGTGGTGTAAGGCTCCTAGGAGCATAGACATAGGAGCAGATTCCGGTCGACTTCTATTAGTATTTTAATACATCCACTCCTTATATGTTTGTTTATTTATGCTTCTTGGAAACATTATTATTTCCACATATATTGATATTATTTTCAAATTCTTTCCTATAACTTATTTACTTTTATTATTTTACATGAAGGAAACTTAAAAAAGTCATTATACATGCTCAGAAGCGGCCAATACATCACGAGCCACTTTGCAAATAATTTGAAATCTCTACCATAAAAATATATCGTCTGGACTCTCGTACCTAAATTTACAGTCAAGAAACAATTCTGACAAGTCATTCTTCACATTTTCTTTCATCATCACACTTCTTACAAGATCATAAATTGTATCAAATGAAAAATCGATAAATTCCAATTTATGTCGAGGATCAAGGATAATTGCATAATATATAATCATATTCATTTTATCAATCGATCCCCAATATTTATCAAACTTTTCTTTCATTTTTACTATAAGTATGAATCAGGCAACCGTACACGCCAAATGAGGTAACACAAGCACTTTTTGATATGTATCCCCTAAAATTCCATGGACCTGATGGCATGCTGCTATCTTTTATAAAAAAAAATTGGCATATTGTGAGAGATGAAATATCGAATAGTGTTCTGAATTTTTTGAACAAAGGGCTTTTCTTGGATAAACTTAATTACACGCATATTATCTTATCCCTAAATGTTCGTCACTTGAACTCATTACCCAGTTTAGACCGATCAGCTTAAGAAATGTCATATATAAAATTTCAGCTAAAGAGTAGTTAATAGTCTTAAGCCCTTCATCTTTAATATCATAGATGATACCCAATCTGCTTTATCCCGAGCATGTTGATCAACGATAATGTACTTGTATCTTTTGAGATTAACCATTTTCTCAAAAAGAAAACAAATGGGAAGAAGGGATATATGGCTATTAATTTCTTCTGAGTAAGGCATATGATAAAGTTGAGTGGTGTTTCTTAGAGAAAAATATGTTATGCTTAGGTTTTGCTAAGAAATTTGTGGATCTAATCATGAGTTGCGTCCGGAGTGTATCTTATTCGTTGATTATGAATGGGGAACAATTTGGTTTCCTTCACCCAACTAGAGACATCTGTTAGGGTGACCATTTTGTCGCATTTCTTGTTCTATTTATTGTAGAGGCACTTAGCTCCATGATCAAAAAGGCTGAGTATCAGGGTGAGCTTCAGGGGGTGGCAATATGTCGAGGAGGACCAGTTGTTTCTCATTGACTTTTTGCAGATGATAAGATGATCTACTGCAATGCAACAAAGGAGATCGCCTGTAATATCAAGGAACTTTTGTGTAAGTATGAATGTTTGATGCCCGATTTCATTTGTATTTAATTAACTGAAGTAGGTGAGGTAACTTATTTCGTAATTGACAGATTTAAAAATTTGGGAGTCGTATTTTGTCCGGGAAAAAATAATTTCGGGTTGGAATTATAGGGTAAATTGAATTCATGAGATTTTTAATAATAATGATATTATTAATTGAGTTTCATAGTTAAATAAAAATAATCATTTGAGATTGAGTTATAAATTAAATTACTAAGGGATTTGAGATATGTTTGAGTGGTATGGATTAAATGTAGGGTTAGGCCTAGGGGTGCTTAACGGATCGGGTCAATCCGGACCCGGCCTGAAACTGGACCGATTCTGATTCTGAACCGGTCCGGAACAGGTAAGATACCGGTCCGGATTGATTCTACCGTTCTGGAACTGGTATCCGGTTCAGGACTAAACGGATCCGGTTCTGGGTTGAACCGGAACCGGATCCGTTAATGTAAAAAAATTAATTTTTTTTAAAATTTAGATAAATATATTTGAGGTTAGTTTACAAACAAAAAAGCTCATTAGCTCAATTTGTTAGATCTTTAGAGTAGAAGAAGATGGTCGCGTGTTCGATCCTCCAAGCAACAATTTCCTATTTTTTTTTAAAAAAAAAAAAATCAAAAAAATCGGTTCCGAGTTGGAACCGGTCCAACCCGGATAGAACCGGAACCAGATCCGATCCGTTCCTTACCGGATCGGACCGGTTCCGTAATTAGAGGAACCAAAACCGGCCTTATCGGATTGGATCGGTTCCGGAATTAGAGGATCCGAAACCGTCGGTTTCGGATCGGATCGGACCGGGTTGCCCCGTTAAGCACCCCTATTTAGGCCCAACAAAACACACGCACTAACTCCCCAACACACACAAAAATCGATTGCTCTCCTCTTCCCATCTCTTCACGCCATCGGTCACCTTCACACCTTAGTCAGATCGATTTTTGTTCGGATTTGTGTAAGGTTCGATGCTTCATGACTCCTAGTTGTTTACCCTCCTTGTATTTCGATTTTTCCTTTATTTTGGTGCGATTAGATGCTGTTCTTGGCCGAAAATCTGCTATCATTTGGTCTGAAATTTTTGTCATTTTGGTTCGAAAATATGCTATAGTTTGGACTCGATTTCTTCCTGTTTTGCGCTGAAAATTTCTGTTATATTTAGGCTTGACTCATTGTAGCTTGGTATGAAATTTCCTACTACTTTTGGTTCGATTTTGTGCTGTTTCAGTTCAAAAATCTTTGCTAGTTGAATTTGGATAATTATTTGAGTGGGTGTTACTATAGATGTCTGGAAGTGTTGGATAATCGTATGCCTGAGACCTTGGATAATATGAGAAAGTAGAGTGTATATTTTTAATTTAAAGAGATAGAATCTCATCATTGAAAGTTTTAAGTATTTAAATGACAATTTCATGACATTACTACATGGTTGCTCAAGAGTAGTGTCGATTGTCTTAATTATATAAAAATGTGCATTTATCGAGTTGCCGATTTAAGATCTTGAATTGGGAATGGAGAAATACCTAATGATAACAATCGTATTATTAATGAGCTAATATTGAATTGATATTCGATATAGATACTCCACGAACCTCCGAAAATCAACGGTAGCTTGTTCATGTTAGCGATCTTAAGGTACATAGTGATATACGAGCAGGTATGATGTGAAGTAATTATACATTTGCTTACACATATGTTATTCAGTATGATATGTGAATATAAATTACTAGATACGCAAATTGAGTTTAATACTTGTATCATGGTGAATATGTAAATGTAAGCAGTTGTGTCTGTGAGTTGCGTTTGATGCCAATGGTATGGAGAATGTGAATTGTGGAAGAGTGTCATGGTTGGCAGGCAAAATGGCCTCTAATATATTGATAGCCACGAAGGAGCAAGATATCACATATTGTTGAATTTTGATATATACATATCGATGATGAGTATGTTTACAAAGACATTTAAATTTGGTGAATATGAAGATGTGAACTTGTGAGGATAGGAACAGTCTAAAGATCAAAGATATGATACTTATCGTTATGGAGTTATGACTGTGAAATAGGAATAGCTCGAGAAAGCTATGGCTACTTCATAAGTAACATGGAGTATTTCCTTATGAATACCTTTTGTTTAATTATTGATTATTTCTCGGTGATGAATATTATATTATTTTCGGTGACGAGTGTTATGCTAAACATCGATAATGAACCTGGATGATTATGAAATTGTGAAATTGTGAAACGTGAACAGTACGAGGAAGCTTATATTGGTTCTACTCATTCATGGAATATTCTTTATAGATTCAATAGCTTTATTTGATTGTACTGCAATTTTATATATATTTATATGGTTGAGATTTTTTATGTTGGTGCTTGCTTATTAGTTTTTGGGGTTGTTTATGTTGAAATAGGTACCATATTGGCTGGGAGAAACAAGCTTGAGCTTTATTGGGGAATAATGTCGTCAGAAACGCTGTACCAAGTATTGGTAGAATTATGCATATATTCATTGCTCGTTTGTGAATATCCCGATGCCTGTAGTCTGTATGTAAGTGTTGGAGTTTCTCTTTCCATTTGGTTGATTTATGTGCTTTATGAATTGAATATTGAGAATTGATTATATTGTTAGATATTGATTGAGGAAGGGGATTATGATTTGAGTATATAGTGTTAGTTTAGATGAAGTTAGTTTGGTGAATGTTTGCGATCAAATTGTTGAGGAATTGTTGCTTGTGATTTATTGTTGTCAGATAGAATTGTTTACGATTTGATTTTCCCCAGTATGTTCAATTTAAGAAGAGACCCTGCCAAAATTTTTATAAAAACCCACAAATGAAAATATGAAGCATGTAGAGAGTTTTTAAAGAATTAATCTCTTTTATTCACTTATGACATCATAAATGCTTTGTTGACGGGATTAGACGTTGGGGACATCACAGAATGTGCATCAGGCCAGGAAGTTACTTTCCAGAAATCAAAGTGAGAATGTGAAGCAAGAGGTGACAGTCGAGATAAGTCGAATTATGGGCATTCGAGTGGTGGAGAAACATGACAAATACCTTGGTCTTCTGGCTGTGGTGGGTAGATCAAAGGCTGAAATTTTTTGTGGCCTTCGTGATAGAATTTGGTCTAAAATACAAGGATTTGAAGAGCAGAATCTATCGAAAGTAGGTAAGGAGGTCCTTATTAAATTTATACTCCAAGCAATACTTGGTTATACGATGGGTTGTTTCCTATTACCCGACTACTAATTACGAGATATAGAATCGATGAAGTTCTGGTGGGGTGATAATGGTAATAACTGAATGCATTGGGTTAAACGGGACGAGTTGCGTGATAGTAAGGAGAATGAAGGGTTGGGATTTAGAGATTTGAGATTTTAATTTAGCTATGATGGCGAAACAAGGTGGCGAGTTATGAACAATCCAAAGAGCCTCCTCAGTAGACTCTTTAAGGCCAAATATTTTGTGATGCCCCGAAATTAATTATATGTAATTTGGGCATTAATGATGGTTATGTGATTATTTATCATGGTAATTGATTATGTGATGAGTAATGAAGTGTTAACATGATTTAATTGTATTGATTGTCAATCATGAGGAAAGCATGTTTTAGTAGAAGTTTAATGCATTTTTGTAAATGCTTTTAAAATACCATGTTGGGGTATTTTATACATCATGTTAATTAATGGGTACAAGTTTAATTAATTAACCCATATACCCCCCACTATACCTTTTCCCTTCACTTTACCAATCACTCTTAAAATCCCCAAATCATTTCCTCAACCCTAACCTCACCCCATTTTCGAAATTCTTCAAAGGAGGAAGAAGGAAGCTCCACAATTATATAGATTTCACACCAATTTTATGTACACTTAGTACCTAAATTATATAGGTTCATACAAACTTCATGTGTAATAATTACTGAATATAGTATAGGGTCCATACCAATTTCATGTGTAACTCGTATCAAAATTGTGTAGGATTCATACCAGTTTCATTTGTAACTAGTACCAGAATTGTAAAGATTTTATACAAATTTCATATATAATAAGTACCGAAAATAGCATAGATTTCGTAAAAATTTCATTCGTAACTAGTACCAAAATTATATAGGCTTCATACAATTTTACATATACTTAGTACCAAAATTGTATAGGTTTCATACCAATTTCATGAGTAACTAGTACCAAAATTGATAGGTTTCATACCAATGTCACGTGTAACTAGTACCTAAATTGTAAATATTTCATACCAATTTCATAGGTAATTAGTATCAAAATTGTATAGTTTTCATACTGATTTCATGTGTAATAAGTACCAAAATTTTATAGGTTTCATACCAATTTTATGTATACTTATTAGTGAATTTATATAGGTTTCTTACCAATTTCATGTATATTTAGTACCAAAAGTGTATAGGTTTCACACCAAGTTCATGTGTAATAAGTATCAAAATTTTATAGGTTTCATACCAATTTTATATATACTTAGTACCGAAGTTGTATATGTTTCATACAAATTTTTTATATATACTTAGTACCAAAATTGTATAGGTTTCATACCAACTTCACGTGTAATAAGTACAAAATTTTATAGATTTCATATTATGTTTACTTAGTACCGAAAATGTATATGTCTCATACAAATTTAATGTATGCTTAGTACCAAAATTGTATATGTTTTATATTTCCATGTGTAATAAGTACCAAAATAATTTGAAACATATCAATTTTATGATTACTTAGTACTGAAGTTGTATAAGTTTCATAACAATTTTATGTATATTTAGTATCATAACTGTATAGATTTCATATCAACATCACGTGTAATAAGTACTAAAATAGTATAAGTTTCATACAAATTTCTTGTGTACTAGTACCAAAATTGTATAGGTTTCATACCAACTTTATGTGTAATAGTACCAAAATTGTATATGTTTCATACAAAATTCAATTGTAATAAGCACCGAAAACAGTATAGATTTTACACTAACTTCATGTATAACTTGTACCAAAATAGTATATATTTCATATCAATTTCATGTGTAACTTGTATCAAATTTGTATAGGTTTTATACCTACTGTAATGATTTCTCAAAATTAAATTTCAATAGAGATGTATCATAATAATCTTATTAAGATAGGGAGTTAAAAAATTAATTTGAGTTGTAATCCGGAGTTCGAATTATGTTTATGTTTATTTATTATTTTCTTTCGAAACATATAGAAAATATCATGAATGATATTATTTTAGGCACCGCCTTGGTTCGAAATATTTGATGCTAAAATATAAAATATAGGGATAGTAAATTAAAAAACGTAGACAACATAAATATCTTTAACTTCAATTATTGCAGAACTCCTCTTCCCCTATATCCAAAAAAAATTTGGGATGACTCGGGTTTGAGTCCGGGCAATGACCCAAAAATATTAACAAACTTCCCCTTTGTGACGATTAGGGTTCGAGTCCGGATAGTGTCCGAAAAATATTTACAAAATTCTCCATTCCCCCTAGCAAAAAAAAAAAAAATTTATTTATTGCAGAACCGATTATGTCATTCGCAACAAATCGTGCCTTAATTTATTAACATAATAAAATGTTAGGCGACTTGCACGCATCGAGCACCAATTTACTGCTGGAATTTCCTTATAAATTCTTCTAGATCTTCCCTTTGACAAAGTTATCTTATTTGTTGTACCGTTAAATTAGGGCTACCTAATTTATGGTCATATTTAGAGGCGTAAGTTGACTGCCTCCATTTTAGTCCATCCAAAATCAACATCATCAAGGTGCAAACTCGATGCACGAAGATTTCATAATGTGTGGGATCCAGGAGGGGATGGACTCATTGAACCTAATGTATGCAGTCTTTCCCAACAATGCAAGATGTTGTTTATATATATATATAGGTCTACATTGGGTCTGATTTGGATTTGCCCGATTTATTTTGAAATTTTAAAGAATATAAACGAATAAAGTATGTAGAGAGAATATAAAAAACTCGTGAGAAAATAGAGGTTGGTTGAAAATTTTGGACATAGGAATAAGTATTTAGTATAATTTTGATTTTATTTGAAATAAAATTTAATATAGTACTAATTAATTCTGGTGCCATGGTCTGTTTTTTTAGGTGGACAAGATTGTCTCTATCCATAATTATATATAATGTTTAATGTTGAGGCAAAAAAATTTATTATGAAAAAATTCAATAAAATAAAAAATTATCTCAATCTTTATCTAAATTTAGTTAAAAGATTTGTTCTAATCTTATCGAAGTTTAGATGATTACATCAATCTCAATACAAAAAAAAAATTATACAATATCATAATCATAAATTTAAAAATAGCTAAGATTATCATATTTAAATAATAATGATGTCATATGACAAATTGATTTCTCGGGTAAAATCCATTTATGAAGACGCAAACCCTAAAATTGCCGAGCAGAAACTATACCGAAGAGATGCTTGTCGAACACAGGATACTGATCAGCATATTGTCGGGCATCCTTTGCCCTCTTCGGGATTTTGGTCAAAGAGTAGCGGAAGACCCGGTCATAATTAAAACTGATTAACCGGCTGAGATGGAACGTGCTTTAATGGGGCGGATTTCTCGGACACGCTTGGCTCCCATCAAGCCACGATCAAAGGACATCATATTGCTGATTTTCCGCAAGTTAGTTACTAAGGGTGATAAGTGTGATTTTTACACTTAATTTGATATATAATTAGGGGCGTTTTTATAGTGATTCCTGGAAAATATTACGCTTTCTGGTATATATTTGTATATTTCAGGAATCCAGGTCCAAATGCATAAAAGTGGAGAAAATGAGCTTTAATTAATGAAAAATGACAAAACCGAGCATAACCGGATATTAACGAACCAATATTATATTATAATATGTGATATTATAATATATAATTATAAAGGAAGAAAGAGACGTGAGAACACAGATTGAAGGAGGAGACGTACGGGATTGGAGTATAAAAGAGAAAGTTACATCAGATTTGAAAGGGAGCAACGTACGTGAAACAAAAGCTCCAGGAAAGACAGGAGACGTATTAAAAGCAAACGATATCAGGGAAGAAGCGGAGGAAGCGGAAGAGAAGTTACGTGAACAAGACAGAAGAGAAGAGGAAGAGGAGTTACGATATCAGGGAAGAAGCGAACAATACAGATACAAGAGAAGTGAACAGAAAGAGAAGAAAAAAGAACAGATTGGTGACGAGTTAGGAGACGTGAGGAGAGGGAGAAGAGGAGATAGACGAAAAAACAAGAACGAGAAGGAGAGTGAGCAAACAGAAAACGTGAGCAGCAAGAGAGACTTCAACGTAGAAAGGAGAGCAGCAAAAGACGTGCAGTATATTTACAATTCTGGAGAGGAAGCTGATAAGAAAGGAGCAGAAACGAGAACAGAAGAGTGAAGAACTTACGTGCAGAGGTGCAGAAGATTCAAGTACAGAACAACGCACGAAGATCTCTTCAACGCCAAAGAATTCACGTACAGAATCACGTACAAAGCAAAGCGAGAGACGGAGCTACGGGTCGACGACGCGATTCATCGCTAGTTTATACGTATTTCTAAACTTTGTTTGTTCATATTTAATTTCCTTATGCTTTTGATGTTGAAATACATGATATTGCATTTGATTTTAAATATGTTGCTAGGCTAAGTTTATTGTCAAGACTTAGGGGATCCTATGTTATGAACCCATGATTTAATTTGAATGTTTTGATTGATTCTTATTTATCTATGTGTTTAGATCATTGTTCTTCATGCTTTTAAGGGTTTGGCCATCCTTGAATGATATTAAATTGCAATTGAATTGACCATAGGATATTGTGATTCGATAAAGTGATCTTTGCCGTGGGTTTTAGGTTGAGACGGACCAAGTAAAATCTAGCACACGTGTGATAACAATAGATTTACCAAAATCGAAGGCTAGAAGTTTTCATAGATCGATTTACAATATTAATTGTTCAATAAGGGTACGAGAGTGGCTTATTGTTACGTTAGTATTAGATTTGTTATAGCCGGACCAAGGTATAGCAAGTGAATTAGGAAAACTCGTCACCTTAGATTGTTTGAATTAATTCTTAACTAATAGGCGAATTGTGGGGGATTACATAGGTGAACCGAAAGTCTTGATAATTGTCTCTATTGATTTCATTCTCATTCTCTATCGTTTGTTTGGATTTATTATTGAATTAATTAGTTAATTTAGTTAATTAGTCATAACCAATTTTCGTAGGCTAAATATAGTTAAACTAGTGGAGTTTGGTACTTATTTACTAGTCCTCGTGGGATCGACAATCCGTACTTATATTATCATTATACTAAACCTTGACACCGTGCACTTGCGGTATAGAATCGCTAGACTGAGAAATAACTGTTTAAAATAAAAGCGATCAAAGGGCAGTCCTATAAATACCCTCAGATAACTTCATAGCAGGGGTTAGATTTTTCTGGGCAAAAAGACTCCGAAGAGAGCAAGCTTGAGTCTGTTCGGTCTGTTTTATAAATTCCACAACAGTAGTCGTGTGAGTCATTGAATAACTTTTTCTTGTGTCCAGATCATCTTGTAAATCAGTAATATTTATAGTGGAACTTTATACTGGACTAGGTCCCGTGGTTTTTCTCTCAATTCGAGGGTTTTCCACGTAAAAAATCTTGGTGTATTCCTTTTATTTTTCGTACACATTTACTTCTACCAAACACGTAAAATAACGGATCACATCATTGGCGCCGTCTGTGGGAATTTTTGATCTAAGGCGTTGAAGTAGGACGAATTTTCTAACGAAAAACAAATCAAAGGGCAAGATGGCCAGAGGTAAAGGCAGGGGGCAAGCTTCTAGGGGAAATGGATCCAATTCTCACCCATACATGTTCACTGAACCCGGAGAAGGGCCAGAAGATGCAGGATCATCTCAGCATGTTCCTCAGTCATTTCCTGTTGGGGGAATTCCCATGGAGCATTTGACAGAAATGATAACCAAAACTGTTGGAGAGATTATGAGGCAATTCATGCCCCCCCCCCCCCCCCCCCCCCCCAGAAACAAGAAAATGTACAAGATGAAGAGGGGGAAGAATTGGCTTCCCGGCAGGAACCTGAAAAAGAGCCTGAAAGAGAGCCTGAAAGAGAACCTGAAAAGGAGCCTAAGGAAGTTAGACATATTTCTAATCATTTGAATGAAGAAGCTGATAAAGCTTTAAATCGTCAAATGGAAGAGCTGAAAAGTGAGCTGCAGCAGATGCGTAATAGGATGGAAGGACGTCTGTATCCTCCGCAGAGGAGTACTCCATTTGCCTCCCATGTGGTTGATGATCCTTTGCCCCCAAATTTCAGGGCTTTAAATGTGGGAAATTACGATGGTGGTACGGATCCCGAAGAATATCTGTCTCGATTTGAAAACGCTTCGCTTCTTCATCAACTTACGGATGGGGTGAAATGTCGGGTTTTCCTGACCACATTATCGGGAGCCTCGCAAGCATGGTTTAATCAGTTGCCAGCAAGAATCATAGACTCTTTTCCGAAGTTTAGTTCTTTATTTTTGCATTAGTTTGCAAGCAGCCGGAGTTGCAAAAGAACAGCTCTTAGTCTATTCGGGATTAAGCAAGCGGAGAAGGAATCTCTTCGAGATTTTCTGAAAAGATTTAGTCATGCATGTCTTGACATTCCGCATGTCACCTCGGAAGTACTAATCAGCGCGTTCACTCAAGGATTAAAAGAAGGAGACTTATTTCGATCTTTGGCAAAAAAGCCACCTTCTGATTATGACGAATTGTTGGGAAGAGCTTCTAAATACATTAACCTGGAAGAAGCCCAAAGGATGAAGCAGAGAAGAGATGGCAAAACTGGGGAAGAGGTAAACAGAAAGAATAAACCGGTGGAGCCAGTCAAAAGAAGTTTTGACCAATTTCTACCGATGAGACCCCATCGGGAAGTAGCAATGAATCAGAGTATGCCGAAGAGGGGGCGGGGTGGACCTCATAGGGGGGGACCTTTCCGAGGAACAATGATCCGAGGAGGGTCCTTCCGAGGAAGAGGATATCGAGGAGGGGGGTTTCGAGGTGGAAGATCTAACGAGTCTGATGGAGGGCGGGGATTTAACAAGGAGTTCAAAGACAATAATTTCACTCCTAGAATTAATATAAATCCTGGAAGAGGAGCACCGCAGCCAGTCCCTTGGTCAGCCCGAGGAGAAAGAGTAGAGGGAGAAGAGGAAACCTTGAACAATACTCCGAGTCGGGGAACTATACACATGATAGCTGGAGGAACGTCAGGAGGAGATTCGAACAGAGCAAGAAGGAATCACGCCCGGAGGCTTCAAGTGCTATCTATTGACCCCAGTCATGTACATGAGGGTCCGTCTATATCTTTTGGGCCTGCAGATTTGCAAGGAGTTCATTTTCCTCACGATGATGCATTGGTTATCTCTGCCACAGTGGCTAATTATAATGTGCAGAGGATTTTCGTGGACACAGGAAGCTCGGCGGATGTACTTTTTCTTGGTACGTTAAGCCAAATGAACTTAGGAAGCTTACCTATATCGAAAGTGAACACGTCCTTGCACGGATTTGCAGGGGAATTCATAAACCCGATAGGGCAAGTGTCTCTACCAGTTACAATTGGTGAAGCATCAAGGATCAAAACAAAGATGATAAATTTCCTCATTGTGGATGCACCATCTTCTTACAATATAATATTGGGAAGACCAGCCCTAGCTGCTTTTGAAGCCGTTGCCTCCACCTATCATCTAATCATGAAATTTCCAGTAGGAGAGGAGGTGGGGCAAGTAAGGGGTGATCAAAGCTCGTCCCGGAAATGTTATGTGCAAGAGTTAAAGCAAGAAAAAGAGCAGAATAACGAAGGAAGAGAACGAAGGGGAAATGAAAAGAGGAAACGGGGCGAGGAAGAACGAATAACACCCGAAGAGGAGTTCCTCAACATCGAGCTGGGTCACCCTACTCGAGTTACTAGGGTAGGATCCCAGCTTGATCCAGAATTACGAGAAAAAGTGGTTAATTGTTTGAATCAGCATGTGGATGTATTTGCATGGAGCACATCTGATTTAAAGGGAGTTAAGCCTGAGATTGCCGAACACCGCCTCAATGTAGACCCTAATGCTCGGGTAATAAGGCAAAAGAGAAGGCATTTTGGACTAGAAAAAGACGCTGTCATTGCCAAGCAGGTAGAAGAGTTGTTAAAAGCAGGCCACATTCGCGAGATCGGCTTCCCTACATGGCTTTCGAATGTAGTGTTGGTGCCTAAAGCTGGTGATAAATGGAGAATGTGCGTGGATTTTAGGGATGTGAATAAGGCATGTCCCAAGGATTGTTATCCCTTGCCCAGGATCGACCAGCTTGTAGATTCTACTGCTGGGCACGAGCTGTTATGTCTTATGGATGCTTATCAGGGATATCATCAGATCCCTTTGGCACAGGAAGATCAATCAAAAGTAAGTTTTGTAACAGCAGGGGGAACTTTTTGTTATGTGGTAATGCCTTTTGGATTGAAAAATGCTGGGGCCACCTATCAAAGGCTGATGGATAAAATGTTTAAAGAACAAATTGGTCGGAATGTGGAAGTGTATGTGGATGATGTCCTGATCAAAAGCCGAAAAGCCAAGGACTTGGTCAAAGATATGGAAGAAGTTTTCAACACTTTAAGAAAATTTGGCATGAAGTTGAATCCCGCAAAATGTACTTTCGGTATTCGTAGGGGCAAATTTCTAGGATACATGGTTACGGAAAGAGGTGTTGAAGCTAACCCGGAAAAAATCCAAGCCATACGAGAAATGAATCCTCCGAGGACATTGAATGAAGTGCAGAGATTGGCAGGAAGAATAGCGGCATTGAGCCGATTTATATCCCGATCAGCCGATCGAAGCTTGCCTTTCTTCAAAGCATTAAGGCAGGGAGTCAAGTTCGAGTGGAATGACCAGTGCCAAAAGGCTTTCGAGGATTTGAAGGATTATTTGGCTCAATTACCATTAATAAACAAGCCTGAGCCCAACGAAACACTTCTCGTGTATTTATCGGTGGCAGAAGAAGTCATTAGTTCCGTGTTAATCAGAGAAAAATCAGGACAACAGCAGCCTGTATATTATGTCAGCCGAGCCCTGCAAGGAGCCGAGCAGCGATACCCTGAAATTGAAAAGTTGGCCTTATCTCTAGTTACCACAGCGAGAAGACTTCGGCCATACTTCTTGTCTCACCCTATCATGGTAATAACAAACACTCCTTTGGGTAGGCTTTTATCCAAATTCGAAATATCGGGGAGGATGGTAAAATGGGCCACAGAGCTGAGTGAGTTTGAGGTCACTTATCAACCCCGAACTACGATTAAAGCAAGCTCTGTCAGATTTTCTGGTAGAAGTCACCCATACCACGGAAGAAAAAGAGTGGAGTTTGTTTGTGGATGGATCATCTACTCGATTGGGAAGTGGAGCAGGTGTCATACTCATTAGTCCTGAAGGGGAAGAAATCAGGGTTGCCGTCCAGTTTGGATTTTTATCCTCAAACAATGAAGCTGAATTTGAAGCTATCATTTCAGGTCTCCAAATACCATTGGACGCGGGGGCCATGAAGATAAAAGCTTTTATGGACTCGATGCTAGTTGTTCATCAAGTGAAGGGGATATATAAGGTGAAAGAGGAGAAACTTCGAAAGTATGTAGAAAAGGTGCGGGCGATGATAGCTCAATTTCAAGAGGTGGAATTAATGCAAATACCAAGGGAGGAGAATACCCGTGCAGATGAATTAGCAAAATTGGCTAGTTCAATACACGAATGGAAGAACAGGAATGTGCTCGTGCAAGAGCTTTTAATTTCTCATATATCCGTCAATAGCATCATGAGTATGGAGCCATGTATTATATCCGATTGGCGAGAGCATCTTATTAAATTCTTGAAGATAAAGGTTATGCCTTCTGACCCAAAGGAAGCTGCTAAGGTTAAAAGAATGGGGAACCGATTTGTGTTGATAGAAGGCAAGTTGTTCAAGAAAGGATTTTCAATTCCTTTTTTACAATGTGCCTCGAAGGAAGAAGGGGAGCATTTATTAAAGGAGATTCATGAAGGATGTTGCGGGAATCATGTAGGAACTAACATGTTATATCAGAAATCTATCCGAGCTGGGTATTATTGGCCGACGATGAAGGAAGATGCTGAAGAAGTTGTGAAGAAATGCATTAATTGCCAAAGGCACGCAAATTTATCCCATGTACCTGCGGAAATTCTTAATAGTAGCATCATTTCCTGCCCCTTTGACCAGTGGGGAATGGATATTGTGAGGCCATTTCCTCCCGCTACAGGGCAGAGAAAATTTCTCCTGGTAGCCGTTGAGTACTTCACTAAGTGGGTGGAAGCCGAACCATTGGCTAAAATAACTGAGGAGGAAGTCATCAGATTTTTATGGAGAAATATAGTATGCCGCTTCGGAATACCTCGAAGAATAATTTCCGATAACGGAAGACAATTCCAGGGAGGAAGAATACAAGAATGGTGCAAAGATATGAAAATCAAACAAGTCTTCACTTCAGTCGCTTATCCTCAAGCAAATGGGCAAGCGGAAGTGATTAATCGGATTTTATTGCACGGGATCAAAACAAGACTAGAAGGGGCTCGAGGGGAGTGGGTAAAGGAATTACCCGGGGTCTTATGAGCCTATAGAACGACTCCTCGGGTATCTACAGGAGAGACTCCATATAGCTTAGTATATGGATCTGAGGCCCTCATTCCAGTAGAAATTGGAATTGAATCTCTTCGAGTACAGAGCTACGATCCCGACCAGAATGAAGAAAAAAGGAAGTTAGAGTTAGACGGGATTATGGAATTGAGAGAGAAAGCCTTGGCTAAAGTAGAATTGTATAAAATAAGGGTGACCAATGCTTACAATCGGAGGGTTCGCCCGAGGGCTTTTCAAGTGGGAGATCTGGTGCTGCGAAGAATCAATCCCGCGGGGGAGGTAAAGAAGTTAGCCTGTAAGGACCCTAATCCTTAAGTGCGGAATCAAGGCATAATTAGGGCTAATAATAAATGATCAGAGTAGAGTAAACAAGTTGAGTCTATGAGCTTAAGCATTACATGCCAAAAATAAGGACCACTAAAAGGATTAATTACATTCCAATCAATGAATGTTCACTATAGTTTCACGCTACTCCTAGAGTAGGCACTATACAAAAGAATCCTGTCCTTTCATCTACCAAAGATGCTCGTGAAGCTCACTGTCTCAACCCGTTCAAGCCCATCTATCATGCCAAAAAGGTACCTACAAGGACAACCCCAAACATGAGCAATAATAATCATTCATATTCAACACAATATGAAGATAAAGCGTAAATGCATAATCAATATGAAACACTTCCTGTTTCCCGTGCATTTCAAACGCTTCCCGTTTGGTTTTCCCTGTACCAGAACTCATGAGTATAATCAACAGATTATTTTTAATGGCCAAAACATGTCATGACATCATATACCATCTCAACTGTACCACATATTGGTCACCATTCCCTAGTCTGTCCATCACAGTGTATTTTAATGCCCCTCGCTTATATTCATATGGGCGGCATAGGATAACCTCGCTACAATGGACATGCGGCGCTCCCACCCCTCGCTTCACAGAGAGCGGCAAATACCCTTTCCTCGCCCCATATGACAACCACGCTCAAATGTGACATGCGGCGCTCCCACCCCTCGCTTCACATTTAGCGGAACCAATACAAAAAGCGGCAAGCATTAAAATCATCAAAGGATGACCACGACTCATGGGATGTGCATCCAATAATCATAATATGCATCTAACATCAATATGCATAAATTACCATGTATATGCATCCACAATGCAATACCTCATATGGCATAAATCAACATGTATATGCATCCACAATGCATAAACAATGAGTATATAAAATACATGTTACCGTTGGGTGCCCGTACGTCCACTACGTACCTTTCCAAAATGTGGAATGTGGTTGGACCTCAATTCCTTGGCTGCGTTGCCACCTGGGTTGGTTCTACATATTCACAAATACCAATATTAGAACCCAATAATAGTCCAATACCAAAAATCCCACAAAAATAACCAAAAACATCATTTTTGGCATCTCACGATCGATCGCCATCAAGCCCCGATCGATCGCGAGATCACACTGCCTCGCCCAACAAAATTGCACAATCCGCGATCGATCGCGGAGATAGCGCCGATCGATCGTGGCCTCGCCGATCGATCGCGCGCATCTCGCGATCGATCGCCGAAGCGCACTGCCTCAGCGCTGTTGCTCGCGATCGATCGCGAGCGGACGCCGATCGATCGCCGAGCTGCGGGAAATCGAGATTCGGGCACTATTCACCCATCTCCTTCCCAAACACAAACAAACCCACCAATACCAACATAAATCAAACCCAACAACTCAAAACCACCCATAAACCTCAACATAAACCCATATAAACAACATCCAACCAAAACACTACCAAAATCACAACACCCAACACAAACCCATTTTAAAACCCTTCAAACCAACCCAAACTTAAACAAAACCTTACAAAATTAACAATGAGGTACCCATACCTCTTGGGGATCTCAAATCACCCAACAATCTCCTCAAAACAAGATTTTGCAAGCACTTCTCTTTACCCCAAAGGTGGAACTCGAAAATTAAGGGGAAGGGAAGGGTTTGGGTGTGATATTTTGGTAAAGTAAGAGTGAGGGATGTAAAGTGGGGTTTGGGTAATAAAAAGGTGTTGGTTATTTAAAATGCATACCAAACAATTCCATGGTGTATAAAACACCCCAACATGATATTTTTCAAAGCATTTACTCAAAATGCACCATAATATCAATTAACACATGATTTCCAATTAATTGCTAACCAAGGCAAATAAATCATGCTTCCAATAATATTTACCCAACATGCAACACATGCACCCTAAAATGCAACCCCGGGTCATCCTAACCACATGACCATGCATTTCCACATAAGGTAAATAAATCCCAACACATAATCAATTACCACATAATTAATCATGTAAACATAATTTAAAGCCAAATCGCAATTAACCATTTCGGGGATGTCACAATACTCCCCTACTTATAAGATTTCGTCCTCGAAATCACATGCACTTACCCCAACAGAAACTAAACATAAACTCATACCAGAGAATAGTTCCGGGTAGTGCTGCACCATATGCTGCTCCGTCTCCCACGTAGCCTCCTCGACACCCCTGCGATCCCACTGAACTTTGATCATCGGTATCACTTTGTTCCGAAGTCTACGGTCTGCTCTGTCCAGAATTCTAACAGGCCGTTCCACATAAGATATATCTGACTCTAACTGAACTTCGGAAGGCTGTAACACGTGAGACGGATCCGGCTCATACTTCCGCAGCATCGATACATGAAACACATCATGTATACCAGATAAAGAAGGCGGCAAAGCCAGTCGGTAAGCTAAGGTGCCAATGCGCTGCAAAATCTCGTACGGTCCAACGTACCTCGGAGACAGTTTCCCGCGCATTCCAAACCGCACAACGCCTCTGAAAGGCGAGATCTTCAAAAAGACCTTATCTCCCAACTGAAACTCTAACGGTCTCCGCCGTTTATTCGCATAAGCTGCCTGTCTGTCTTGGGCCGCTTTCATTTTCTGCCTTATAGTCTTTATCTTCTCTTCCATTTCCCGGATCAACTCAGGCCCTCCGACTGATCTACTGTCCAAATCATCCCAACACAGGGGTGATCTACATCTTCTGCCATAAAGAGCTTCAAACGGAGCCATCTGAATACTTGCCTGGTAGCTATTGTTATACGAAAACTCTACCAAAGGCACCGAATCCTGCCAAGAGGCATCGAACTCCAAAACGCAAGCTCTCAACATGTCCTCGAGCGTCTGAATCGTGCGCTCGGTCTGGCCATCCGTCTGAGGATGATAAGCAGTACTCAATCTGACCTCAGTTCCCAACGCTGACTGAAGGCCTTCCCAGAAATGAGATGTGAATCGCGGATCTCGATCTGACACAATAGAAACGGGGATCCCATGCAATCTCACCACATCTCTAATATACAACTGCGCCATCCTCAAAAATGTAAATGTCATGCTATAGGGGATAAAGTGGGCTACCTTGGTCAATCTGTCCACAATCACCCAAATAGCATCGAAGCCTGAAGCACTCCTCGGCAAATGAGTCACGAAGTCCATGGAAATGTGCTCCCACTTCCACTTCGGTATCTCCAAGCTCCTCAATTCGCCGCCAGGTCTCTGCCTCTCTGCCTTAACCTGCTGGCAGATCAGACACCTCTTCACAAAAGCGACGACATCGGACTTCATTCTCTTCCACCAAAACTGACCACGCAGATCTCTGTACATCTTCTTCCCGCCTGGGTGGATGCTAAGTCTGCTACTGTGAGCTCGTTCCAAGATCCCCTTACGCAACTCCGGCGTACTCGGAACTACCCAGCGGTTACCCAATCTCAAAGATCCGTCGTCGGCCACTCTGAACTTCGTCGGCTGACCAAGATGCACTATAGACAACCATCTCTGAACCTCAGTATCTGATCTCTGAGCTCTCCTGATGTTCTCATAAATATCTGGCTCAGCTAATAAGGTAGAGACATACACTGGTGATGCATCTATATCAAAATCATAGCCAAGATGGCAATAGGAGGTCATCATAGCTGACAAATGGATGACGTCCTCAGCAGAACTCCTCACTTTCCGGCTCAGAGCGTCTGCTGTCAAATTGGCTTTCCCGGGATGGTACTCAATCTCGCAATCATAGTCCTTGAGTAGGTCCATCCATCTCCTCTGTCTCATGTTCAGCTCTGCCTGAGTGAATAGAAACTTGAGGCTCTTGTGATCCGTGTATATGGTGAATGAAGTGCCATATAAGTAATGCCTCCAGATCTTCAGGGCGAAGATAATAGCTGCCAATTCCAAGTCATGAACTGGATATCGGGTCTCATGCGGCTTCAACTGCCTCGATGCATAAGCTACCACATGCTTATCTTGCATCAGAACACATCCAAGGCCCTGCAGTGATGCATCAGTATATAAAACGAATCTGGAGTTCTCCGTCGGGATCACTAACACTGGCGCCGTCGTCAACCGGTGCTTCAACTCCTGGAAGCTCTCCTCACAAGCTTCTGACCAAAAGAAAGGCACACCCTTCTGAGTCAACTGAGTCAGCGGCTTGGCAATCTTCGAAAAGTCCTCAACAAAGCGCCGATAATACCCGGCCAAACCAAGAAAACTCCGGATCTCAGGCACAGAAGTGGGGGCAGCCCACTCTATCACAGCCTCAATCTTCTTCGGGTCCACTGATATCCCGCTGCTCGAAATGACATGCCCCAGAAACACTACACTGCTCAGCCAAAACTCGCACTTACTGAGCTTAGCATACAACTGATGCTCCCTGAGAATCTGAAGCACTGTCCTCAAGTGTTTCACATGATCTTCCTCACTCCGGGAGTAGATAAGAATGTCGTCAATAAACACGATGACGAACTGATCAAGATACGGCTGAAACACTCTGTTCATCAGACTCATGAAGACGGCCGGGGCGTTCGTCACACCGAACGGCATTACTAAGAACTCATAATGCCCGTATCGAGTCCGGAACGCTGTCTTCTGCACATCTTCCTCTCTGACCCGAATCTGGTGATACCCGGATCTCAGATCAATCTTGCTATACACCCTGGTACCTTGCAACTGATCAAACAAGTCGTCTATCCTTGGGAGAGGATACTTGTTCTTCACTGTAGCCTTATTCAGCTGCCGGTAATCGATGCACAACCGCATCGAACCGTCCTGCTTCTTCACAAAGAGAACTGGTGCGCCCCATGGCGACACGCTCGGGCGTATATAACCCTTGTCAAGGAGATCCTGCAACTGCTCTTTCAACTCTCTCAACTCTGTCGGTGCCATCCTATAAGGTGCACGAGAGATAGCGGATGTCCCTGGCAACAGCTCGATCCCAAACTCAACTTCCCTGGCCGGTGGAAATCCTGGGATCTCTTCTGGAAATACATCAGCAAATTCTGCCACAACTGGTACATCCTCAACTCTCAGTTCTTTACTCTTTCCAGACGTGTCCACGGCATAAATAAGATAGCCCGTGTGCCCACGTTCCAATAGCTGAGACATCTTGATCGCTGAAATCAACGGAATCTTCGCACGAGACCCGTTGCCAAAGAAAGTCCACTGACTGCCCAACTCGGGTCTGAACTTCACTGTTCTCTGTCGGCAATCTACCACTGCCTGATATCTGTTCAGAACATCATTACCTAAGATGCAGTCGAAGTCTGACATACCCAGCACAATCAAGTCTGATCTCAACTCGTTGCCCTCAAAATAAATGAGGCTATCTGCCAAAAACTGATCAGCAACGACGTTTCTTCCAGTGGGTGTCGAGACCAATAGAGGCGTGGGCAAAGAAGACGTGCGCATATGGTGTCTTTCCACAAATCCCACAGACACAAAGGAATGGGAGGCACCTGTATCTATCAAAACAAAAGCAGGGTACGTAAATAAATGACACGTACCGGCAATCACCTCCTCTGGAGCTGCCTGAGCCTGCTCCCTGGTCAGTGCATATACTTGTCCCTGGGGTGGTCCCACCGTCTGACCTCCCGATGGACGAGGCCCAAACTGCTGCCTCTGCTGCACTGTCCTGTCCTCAAACCTTGGCATGTTGCCCTGATACTCTGACTGGCCTCCCCTGGTGGGACAATACCGAGCAATGTGGCCCATCTTGCCACAGACATAACATGCAGGACACTTGTTTGAAGAATGTGGCCCTCCACAATTGTTGCACCTCGGCTCTCCCGGCCTATCCCCTTGTGAAGATCCTCGACTGGCGGACCAATTTCCCTTCTTGCCATCCTGTTTCTGGCCAAAGTATTTCTTTCCACCATACCGCGAAGATGAAGAGGCACCACGGGGTTTAAATGACTCACCCCGAGGCCTCAAACTGTCACTAGTCTGCCTCTGTTGCGGTACCGGTGGTGGCATGGCATAAGCTCCCACTCCTAGCTCAGCAAGCTCCGCTCTCGTGAGAGCATCATCAAAAGAAGTTGGGTTATTGATGATAACCCGGTCATAGAGCTCCGGTCGCAGTCCTTTCATGAAATTTCTCATCTTGGCACGTCCATCAGAGGCAATATGGGGGACATACCTCAGTAGTGATGAGTACTGTGTGGCATAGTCTGCCACTGTCATGTTCCCCTGCCTCAGACTTGTAAATTCATCCTCCTTTGTCTGTCTTGCTGCTGCGGAGAAGTATCGGTTCAAGAACCTGGTCCTGAAGAGCGTCCAGTCAATCACAGCACCCAGTGCTCTCATCTCCATCACTGTGCTCCTCCACCACATCAATGGTTTCTTAGCCAACTGGAACTCCGCCAGCCTCAGCCAAGCAGTAATAGCACAAGGAGCCGATACAAAGATCTGCTCAAGTCTCTCCAGCCACTCTTCAGCTTCTTCTCCGGACTCTGTCCCCTCAAACCGGGGCGGATGATACGACAGAAACAGTGTCAAGCTAATCTCACCCGGTAGCAATAACTGAACTACTGGTTCCATCCCTACAGCCGGTGGAGGTAGAGGATTAGCCTGTCCAATACTTGCATTTACACTCCCAACATCTCCGACTTCCTCATTCGCAGCCATGCTGTAACACAAATGTTAACAACAATCCAAAGCAATATATAACATGTCGTTAGATAACAGGAGTGATATAAGCATGTTAGTATAACAGGATATACAGTAATATGCACCACATGCATAAACATGCTCCAAATGTAAGCACCTAGCCAAACATGCTAAGGCTACCCTTCACTCGTTCCCGGGTTCTCTAACCACTGCTCTGATACCACTAATGTAAGGACCCTAATCCTTAAGTGCGGAATCAAGGCATAATTAGGGCTAATAATAAATGATCAGAGTAGAGTAAACAAGTTGAGTCTATGAGCTTAAGCATTACATGCCAAAAATAAGGACCACTAAAAGGATTAATTACATTCCAATCAATGAATGTTCACTATAGTTTCACGCTACTCCTAGAGTAGGCACTATACAAAAGAATCCTGTCCTTTCATCTACCAAAGATGCTCGTGAAGCTCACTGTCTCAACCCGTTCAAGCCCATCTATCATGCCAAAAAGGTACCTACAAGGACAACCCCAAACATGAGCAATAATAATCATTCATATTCAACACAATATGAAGATAAAGCGTAAATGCATAATCAATATGAAACACTTCCTGTTTCCCGTGCATTTCAAACGCTTCCCGTTTGGTTTTCCCTGTACCAGAACTCATGAGTATAATCAACAGATTATTTTTAATGGCCAAAACATGTCATGACATCATATACCATCTCAACTGTACCACATATTGGTCACCATTCCCTAGTCTGTCCATCACAGTGTATTTTAATGCCCCTCGCTTATATTCATATGGGCGGCATAGGATAACCTCGCTACAATGGACATGCGGCGCTCCCACCCCTCGCTTCACAGAGAGCGGCAAATACCCTTTCCTCGCCCCATATGACAACCACGCTCAAATGTGACATGCGGCGCTCCCACCCCTCGCTTCACATTTAGCGGAACCAATACAAAAAGCGGCAAGCATTAAAATCATCAAAGGATGACCACGACTCATGGGATGTGCATCCAATAATCATAATATGCATCTAACATCAATATGCATAAATTACCATGTATATGCATCCACAATGCAATACCTCATATGGCATAAATCAACATGTATATGCATCCACAATGCATAAACAATGAGTATATAAAATACATGTTACCGTTGGGTGCCCGTACGTCCACTACGTACCTTTCCAAAATGTGGAATGTGGTTGGACCTCAATTCCTTGGCTGCGTTGCCACCTGGGTTGGTTCTACATATTCACAAATACCAATATTAGAACCCAATAATAGTCCAATACCAAAAATCCCACAAAAATAACCAAAAACATCATTTTTGGCATCTCGCGATCGATCGCCATCAAGCCCCGATCGATCGCGAGATCACACTGCCTCGCCCAACAAAATTGCACAATCCGCGATCGATCGCGGAGATAGCGCCGATCGATCGCGGCCTCGCCGATCGATCGCGCGCATCTCGCGATCGATCGCCGAAGCGCACTGCCTCAGCGCTGTTGCTCGCGATCGATCGCGAGCGGACGCCGATCGATCGCCGAGCTGCGGGAAATCGAGATTCGGGCACTATTCACCCATCTCCTTCCCAAACACAAACAAACCCACCAATACCAACATAAATCAAACCCAACAACTCAAAACCACCCATAAACCTCAACATAAACCCATATAAACAACATCCAACCAAAACACTACCAAAATCACAACACCCAACACAAACCCATTTTAAAACCCTTCAAACCAACCCAAACTTAAACAAAACCTTACAAAATTAACAATGAGGTACCCATACCTCTTGGGGATCTCAAATCACCCAACAATCTCCTCAAAACAAGATTTTGCAAGCACTTCTCTTTACCCCAAAGGTGGAACTCGAAAATTAAGGGGAAGGGAAGGGTTTGGGTGTGATATTTTGGTAAAGTAAGAGTGAGGGATGTAAAGTGGGGTTTGGGTAATAAAAAGGTGTTGGTTATTTAAAATGCATACCAAACAATTCCATGGTGTATAAAACACCCCAACATGATATTTTTCAAAGCATTTACTCAAAATGCACCATAATATCAATTAACACATGATTTCCAATTAATTGCTAACCAAGGCAAATAAATCATGCTTCCAATAATATTTACCCAACATGCAACACATGCACCCTAAAATGCAACCCCGGGTCATCCTAACCACATGACCATGCATTTCCACATAGTAAATAAATCCCAACACATAATCAATTACCACATAATTAATCATGTAAACATAATTTAAAGCCAAATCGCAATTAACCATTTCGGGGATGTCACATAGCCCCCAAATGGGAGGGTCCTTATAAGATAAAAGGGGTGATTGGAAGAGGAGCCTACAGGCTGGAAGATCGCGAAGGTCGGGAACTAGTAAGACCTTGGAACATTCATAATTTAAGAAAGTATTTTGTGTAATCTTTCAGTTATCGTTATTATTCCCATATGTATTTCCGAAATAAATAAATTTCCTGTTATCGATCAATGTTCGGGTTAATCGTTGGATCGGGATGTTTGGTCAACGTTTAAACTTGAAAACACCATCGTTTACTCGTTGGATCGGGATGTTTGGTCAACGTTTAAACTTGAAAACACCATCGTTTACTCGTGGATCGGGATGTTTAGTCAACGTTTAAACTTGAAAACACCATCGTTTACTCGTTGGATCGGGATGTTTGGTCAACGTTTAAACTTGAAAATACCATGTTATTGTGCTCGGGGTAGCGAGCTTATGTTATTATAGTCCATTGTTGGCAGGTTAAATACAGGATCGGGAAGTTTGGTCTGTATTTGAACCTAAAATGGGACTAAGTGATTGTGCTCGGGGTAGCGAGCAATGTTCGGGTTTACTCGTTGGATCGGGATGTTTGGTCAACGTTTAAACTTGAAAACACCATCGTTTACTCGTTGGATCGGGATGTTTGGTCAACGTTTAAACTTGAAAACACCATCGTTTACTCGTTGGATCGGGATGTTTGGTCAACGTTTAAACTTGAAAATACCATGTTATTGTGCTCGGGGTAGCGAGCTTATGTTATTATAGTCCATTGTTGGCAGGTTAAATACAGGATCGGGAAGTTTGGTCTGTATTTGAACCTAAAATGAGACTAAGTGATTGTGCTCGGGGTAGCGAGCAATGTTCGGGTTAATCGTTGGATCGGGATGTTTGGTCAACGTTTAAACTTGAAAATACCATGTTATTGTGCTCGGGGTAGCGAGCTTATGTGATTATAGTCCATTGTTGGCAGGTTAAATACAGGATCGGGAAGTTTGGTCTGTATTTGAACCTAAAATGGGACTAAGTGATTGTGCTCGGGGTAGCGAGCAATGTTCGGGTTTACTCGTTGGATCGGGATGTTTGGTCAACGTTTAAACTTGAAAACACCATCGTTTACTCGTTGGATCGGGATGTTTGGTCAACGTTTAAACTTGAAAACACCATCGTTTACTCGTTGGATCGGGATGTTTGGTCAACGTTTAAACTTGAAAATACCATGTTATTGTGCTCGGGGTAGCGAGCTTATGTGATTATAGTCCATTGTTGGCAGGTTAAATACAGGATCGGGAAGTTTGGTCTGTATTTGAACCTAAAATGGGACTAAGTGATTGTGCTCGGGGTAGCGAGCAATGTTCGGGTTTACTCGTTGGATCGGGATGTTTGGTCAACGTTTAAACTTGAAAACACCATCGTTTACTCGTTGGATCGGGATGTTTGGTCAACGTTTAAACTTGAAAACAACATCGTTTACTCGTTGGATCGGGATGTTTGGTCAACGTTTAAACTTGAAAATACCATGTTATTGTGCTCGGGGTAGCGAGCTTATGTTATTATAGTCCATTGTTGGCAGGTTAAATACAGGATCGAGAAGTTTGGTCTGTATTTGAACCTAAAATGGGACTAAGTGATTGTGCTCGGGGTAGCAAGCTTATGTGATTATAGTCCATTGTTGGCAGGTTAAATACAGGATCGGGAAGTTTGGTCTGTATTTGAACCTAAAATGGGACTAAGTGATTGTGCTCGGGGTAGCGAGCAATGTTCGGGTTAATCGTTGGATCGGGATGTTGGTCAACGTTTAAACTTGAAATTACCATGTTATTGTGCTCGGGTTTGCGAGCTTATGTTCGGTTTAATCGTTGGATTTGGATGTTTGGTCAACGTTTGAACTTGAAATTGTATCACCTTATTATGCTCGGGATGTCTTTTCCCCGAGTTCTGTTATATTCATTACTTTGAAATATGTTCTAAAAAGTTCGCTTGTTGGAGAGACTAGTTTGCACAAGAGTGTAAGAAGACAGGGAAAGTCATAATATCATGGTCCAAAGATTACAATTTTAAAACAAAAAGAGTACATCCCTAAATTTACAACTGGAGGAATTCATCGGGAACGGTATTCAGGGCCTCATCAACATTTATAAAGTCTGTTGAAGTTCCTTCAGGAGGATAGCCAGCGGCTTTAAATTGACGAACAGACGCTTCAAAGCCATAGTTAAGGAATTTAGCAGCGCGTTCGCCCAGAATATCACCATACTCCTCAGACTTCATAAACTCTTCTTTCTTGATGAGCCAGGATTCCTCGATCTGAGTAGCCCGAGATAGTTTCTCCTGATCAAGCTGTTCAGAAAGGGATTTGTTCTCTTCAGCTCGCAGTGATCTCTCTTGTGAAAGTTGTTCTAAGAGGGATTTATTCTCTTCAGTCACGGACCTGAATTGCCCGGATAAAGTGGTGTTAACCTCCTCAAAGTCGGCTAATTTACCATGCGCTTCCTCGAGAGCTGCCACTGCCTTATCTCGAGTAACAACAGCAGCAGAGTATCGCTCTTCCAGTAGCTTTATGGATTTCTTCATCTCCTCACCGATACCTTCTAGCTGTTTAAGATGTTTCTGATTCTCCCATCTGAGGATCTCATGGATTGGAAGCGAGTCATAATCTCGCCAGCCATTAGATTGGTCTGCAAGCAAATAAACAAAGTTAATATACCGAAGACAAAAAGTTTATCAGATGGAAATGGATATAAGGTACCTGAGTGAGGGAGGTGGAAAAATCATTTATCAAATTGCTGAAGGCCAATCCTCCCAGGTATTTACGATCGGGAGAATTGGCCCAATTGCAAATAATAGAATGGGAAATTTTGGGGTCCGGTTTTCTCAGAATCGGGACGTTGGGGGGATAAATCCAATCAGGTATGTGATATCTGGAGGTTGGACGAGAAGAGCTAGAACCACCAGGAGCAGGTTGAGAAGTAGCCCGAGTTTGAAGAGATGGATTAGCTCGGTGAGTAAGGGAGATTCGGGGGGGAGTTTTCTTGGCAGGAGGAAGTTTAGAGGAAGAACCCTGGCCCTCGGGGGCCGCCCTCTTCAGTGATCGAGGAATCAAGGCCTCCGTCTCCAGTACCTCAATCACCTCTTCGGGGGGAGCATGTGTAACAGATGGGGGAGGATTTGTTTCAGTGGTCGGTTTGGTAGCCTTCTCTGGTGCGGCAATTTTCTTCAGGCTAGCAGCAATCTTGGCTTTCAGCATCTTGTTTTCTGCAAGAGAGAAACATCATAGCAATTATTCAAGCATGTTAATACAGAATACGCAAACAAAGCAAGATGCTCGGTAAATACTCACCGAGGGGCATTTTTAGGGAAACACCCTTAGGACTAAGCTGGAACAAGTACAGCAGTCTGTCGTCAATCAGCTCCCCAAGGTTAAAACACTGATCGCCAAGCTTACGACGAACCGATATATATGTTTCTCCCTCAAGTAGCCCCTTGATTGACTTGCCCTTCGGTAAGTTTTCTTTCCACTCCATGGGACAGTCCCAAGGTTGGAGTGGGCGAGCAAAGAAGAAAAATCTTTTCCAATTTTTTATGGAAGATGGGTAATTTTTAAGAAAACCCATCCCTGTTCGGGAAGAAAAATAAAAAAGCCCGATCTCTTTTCGGTTTAATTGAAAGAAGCAATGAAAGAGTTCGGGAGTCGGGGAAAAGCCAAAAAAGGATAGGACTATGTAGAAACTCGCCAACAATCGATAACTGTTGGGGAACAACTGACTTAGAGAAATGGCAAAGTAGGAAGCAACATCTACGAAGAAAGAAGGGATAGGAAAGCGAAGTCCCCCTCGAAGTTGGTAGAAGGGAAAATAACCCACGGGAGGTAAGTGGGGGCGAGATCCGGGAGGGGGAGCAATAATAGATGTCCCCTCTGAAATCCCCCATTTAGTTTGGATACTGGATATGTGCCGTTGCGATTTAATCCCTGATTCAAATATCTCAAACCAAGGAACGCGGGCTTTTATCAGATCCTGCTCTGTCGCAGCCTGAAGCTCCTCCCCACGAGCGTCAGGGGCTGTCGACGAGCTGGAAGTCTCCTCACTATCAGAGGAAGAAGAGTGTCGAGGAGAGGGACCCAGGATACCCACTTCCTCGAACATGTCTATAGTCTTCGAAATATCGTCAGAAGAAGACATACTCGATGAATGGAAAGAAATAAGTATGGAGGAAAAGATTGGTCGGACGTCTAATGCTAGCTCGGAAGCAAACTGCAGTAAAGTAAGTTAAATCCGCAAAATGAACGAGTATTTATAGTGGGGTGCCACTGGAACAGTCGTTAAATCAGCACCGTTCAAATAAAATCCCATGAACGGTTATAGATGTGCTTTGGGAAACGAAACGTCGCGAGATTTTTGAAATTTTCAGGCGGGAAAATTAGGCGGTTAAAATATCCCGAGCATATCAGGATTTTACCCGAAGACAATAAACCAAGATTTCACTACTCTCATCTTGCTTTACTTTGGGGGGGTGAGGTGATGCCATATGACAAATTGATTTCTCGGGTAAAATCCATTTATGAAGACGCAAACCCTAAAATTGCCGAGCAGAAACTATACCGAAGAGATGCTTGTCGAACACAGGATACTGATCAGCATATTGTCGGGCATCCTTTGCCCTCTTCGGGATTTTGGTCAAAGAGTAGCGGAAGACCCGGTCATAATTAAAACTGATTAACCGGCTGAGATGGAACGTGCTTTAATGGGGCGGATTCTCGGACACGCTTGGCTCCCATCAAGCCACGATCAAAGGACATCATATTGCTGATTTTCCGCAAGTTAGTTACTAAGGGCAGTCCTATAAATACCCTCAGATAACTTCATAGCAGGGGTTAGATTTTTCTGGGCAAAAAGACTCCGAAGAGAGCAAGCTTGAGTCTGTTCGGTCTGTTTTATAAATTCCACAACAGTAGTCGTGTGAGTCATTGAATAACTTTTTCTTGTGTCCAGATCATCTTGTAAATCAGTAATATTTATAGTGGAACTTTATACTGGACTAGGTCCCGTGGTTTTTCTCTCAATTCGAGGGTTTTCCACGTAAAAAATCTTGGTGTATTCCTTTTATTTTTCGTACACATTTACTTCTACCAAACACGTAAAATAACGGATCACATCAAATAATATTATAATTAATTATTAGAAAATAATATACGTCATATCTTAAGTTTAGTTTAATAGAATCCCCATATTTTTTTGCACAAAATATATAACACCAAATATTTTAACATATATGCATCCGACGCGTGCATGGGAGAGCTAGCTATATTTAAAAAAATAAGAAACTAAATTTTTTTAAAATATTGTAAAATCTGTTTTATAAGAATTAAACAAAAGCTTAAATTTCATAAATGTTGAAATATCAACTCCTAGCTATATTTGCTTTAATTTCATCGTCCATGTGCCATTAATTGGGTAAATACATGTATAGATCTGGTGTGAGCTCCAACTATATATCAATTTAATATGATTGTTCTAAAATGGTTGATATGTTAATTTATGTATTTTTTATTTTAAAAAATATTTTAATATTGAGTTGATGTACAAATGATGCTTAAATCAGATGATATTTAATAATTAATGATTCAATATTTTAACATGCTACAGAAATAAAAAAAACAAATTGGGAAAAAGTTGTGGTAACAGAGGGTGGGAGTAGTGGACCACGTCTCATCCACGCTCATGCGTCAAATGAAAACGAAATCATGTTCACCTTTTTTTCCTACACTATTCGAGTTATTTGATGCTTATAATTATAGCATTATTGGAATTATTCTTAGTTATCTCATCAGGCATTACTTCTAATATTAGATTAATAACCTAGATTTATCAATATTTTACTTTTTTATGTGTGACCGAATACAATGATAAAGGTGGGTCATTGATCTTTATTATTCTTACGATGAGCATCCAGTTATTTCAGAAAAATAAATTCCGAGGGATAATTAAGATTTTTTCTAGGTTATTTTTATTTATTTATGACATTCTTTAACCAAAAAATGGTCTACCGCAAGGGCGGATATGTAATGTGGTTGGGGCAGTTATCCCTTCTCAGGAAATTTTTTTTTTGTATTACCCTAAAAAATAACATTTTACCCTTCAGAAATTACAATTTACCTCTAATTTTTTTTAGCCCCTCATTTTTATATTATTATTTTTTACTCATTAAACAAAAATCGTAAATTCGCTCATGGTCTACATCACGAACTGCTGTAACTCTATGCTTATTTTACGAATTTAACTTTATGTAGAGTATTTGACCCGTTAAAAAGTGGGGAGGAGAGCTAGCCAGAGAATTTGAGATATAATATGTCATGGCATGAAATCTGGTTTCTTTTTCATACGATGAGAAGTGGGGCATAATTAAAAAAGTATGTAGTCAAGTTTGAAATGTTGTGTGTTATTTGTGGTGTAAGGCTCCTAGGAGCATAGACATAGGAGCAGATTCCGGTCGACTTCTATTAGTATTTTAATACATCCACTCCTTATATGTTTGTTTATTTATGCTTCTTGGAAACATTATTATTTCCACATATATTGATATTATTTTCAAATTCTTTCCTATAACTTATTTACTTTTATTATTTTACATGAAGGAAACTTAAAAAAGTCATTATACATGCTCAGAAGCGGCCAATACATCACGAGCCACTTTGCAAATAATTTGAAATCTCTACCATAAAAAATATATCGTCTGGACTCTCGTACCTAAATTTACAGTCAAGAAACAATTCTGACAAGTCATTCTTCACATTTTCTTTCATCATCACACTTCTTACAGCATCATAAATTGTATCAAATGAAAAATCGATAAATTCCAATTTATGTCGAGGATCAGGGATAATTGCATAATATATAATCATATTCATTTTATCAATCGATCCCCAATATTTATCAAACTTTTCTTTCATTTTCACTAGAAGTATGAATCAGGCAACCATACACGCCAAATGAGGAAACACAAGCACTTTTTGATATGTATCCCCTAAAATTCCACGGACCTGATGGCATGCTGCTATCTTTTATAAAAAAAATTGGCATATTGTGAGAGATGAAATATCGAATAGTGTTCTGAATTTTTTGAACAAAGGGCTTTTCTTGGATAAACTTAATTACACGCATATTATCTTATCCCTAAATGTTCATCACTTGAACTCATTACCCAGTTTAGACCGATCAGCTTAAGCAATGTCATATATAAAATTTCAGCTAAAACAATAGTTAATAGTCTTAAGCCCTTCATCTGTAATAACATAGATAATACCCAATCTGCTTTTATCCCGAGCATGTTGATCAACGATAATGTACTTGTATCTTTTGAGATTAACCATTTTCTCAAAAAAGAAAACAAATGGAAAGAAGGGATATATGGCTATTAATTTCTCCTGAGTAAGGCATATGATAAAGTTGAGTGGTGTTTCTTAGAGAAAAATATGTTATGCTTAGGTTTTGCTAAGAAATTTGTGGATCTAATCATGAAGCGTCCGGAGTGTATCTTATTCGTTGATTATGAATGGGGAACAATTTGGTTTCCTTCACCCAACTAGAAGCATCTGTCAGGGTGACCATTTTGTCGTATTTCTTTTTCTTATTTATTGCAGAGGCACTTAGCTCCATGATCAAAAAGGTTGAGTATCAGGGTGAGCTTCAGGGAGTGGCAATATGTCGAGGAGGACCAGTTGTTTCTCATTGACTTTTTGCTTATGATAAGATGATCTACTGCAATGCAACAAAGGAGATCGCCCGTAATATCAAGGAACTTTTGTGTAAGTATGAATGTGTGATGCCCGAATTCATTTGTATTTAATTAACTGAAGTAGGTGAGGTAACTTATTTCGTAATTGACAGATTTAAAAATTTGGGAGTCGTATTTTGTCCGGGAATAAATAATTTTGGGTTGGAATTATAGGGTAAATTGAATTCATGGGATTTTTAATAATAATGATATTTATTAATTGAGTTTCATAGTTAAATAAAAATAATCATTTGAGATTGAGTTATAAATTAAATTAGTAAGGGATTTGAGATATGTTTGAGTGGTATGGATTAAATGTAGGGTTGGGCCTAGGGGTGCTTAACGGACCGGGTCAATCCGGACCCGGCCTGAAATTGGACCGGTTCTGATTCTGAATCAGTCCGGAACAGGTAAGATATCGGTCCGGATTTATTCTACCGTTCTGGAACTGGTATCCGGTTCAGGACTAAACGGATCCGGTTCTGGGTTGAACCGGAACCGGATCCGTTAATGTAAAAAAATTAATTTTTTTTTTAAATTTAGATAAATGTATTTGAGGTTAGTTTACAAACAAAAAGGCCCATTAACTCAAATTGTTAGAGCTTTAGAGTAGAAGAAGATGGTCGCTTGTTCGATCCTCCAAGCAACAATTTCCTAAAATAAAAAAAACCGGATCCGGGTTGGAACCGGTCCATCCATGATAGAACCGGAACAGGATCCGATCCGTTCCTTACCGGATCGGACCGGTTCCGGAATTAGAGGATCCAAAACCGGCCTTACCGGATCGGACCGATTCCGAAATTAGAGGATCCGAAACAGCCGGTTTCGGATCGGACACCCCTATTTAGGCCCAACAAAACACACGCACTAACTCCCCAACACACACAAAAATCGATTTTTGCTCTCCTCTTCCCATCTCTTCACGCCATCGGTCACCTTCACACCTTAGTCAGGTCAATTTTTGTTCGGATTTGTGTAAGGTTCGATGCTTCATGACCCCCTAGTTGTTTACCCTCCTTGTATTTCGATTTTTCCTTTATTTTGGTGCGATTTGATGTTGTTCTTGGCCGAAAATCTACTATCATTTGGTCCAAAAATTTTGTCATTTTGGTTCAAAAATATGCTATAGTTTGGACTCGATTTCTTCCTGTTTTGGGCTGAAAATTTCTGTTATATTTAGGCTTGACTCATTGTAGCTTGGTATGAAATTTCCTACTGCTTTTGGGTCGATTTTGTGCTGTTTCAGTTCAAAAATCCTTGCTAGTTGAATTTGGATAATTATTTTAGTGGGTGTTACTATAGATGTCTGGAAGTGTTAGATAATCGTATGCCTGAGACCTTGGATAATATGAGAAAGTAGAGTGTATATTTTAAATTTAAAGAGATAGAATCTCATCATTGAAAGTTTTAAGTATTTAAATGACAATTTCATGACATAACTACATGGTTGCTCAAGAGTAGTGTCGATTGTCTTAATTATATAAAAATGTGCATTTATCGAGTTGCCGATTTACGATCTTGAATTGGGAATGGAGAAATACCTAATGATAACAATCGTATTATTAATGAGCTAATATGAATTGATACGAACCTCCGAAAATCAAGGGTAGCTTGTTCATGTTAGCGATCTTAAGGTACATAGTGATATACGAGCAGGTATGATGTGAAGTAATTATACATTTGCTTACACATATGTTATTCAGTATGATATGTGAATGTAAATTACTAGATACGCAAATTGAGTTGAATACTTGTATCATGGTGAATATGTAAATGTAAGCAATTGTATATGTGAGTTGAGTTTGATGCCAATGGCATGGAGAATGTGTGAAATTGTGGAAGAGTGTCATGGTTGGCAGGCAAAATGGCCTCTAATATATTGATAGCCACGAAGGAGCAAGAGATCACATATTGTTGAATTTTGATATATATATATCGATGATGAGTATGTTTACAAAGATATTTAAATTTGGTGAATATGAAGATGTGAACTTGTGAGGATAGGAACAATCTAAAGATCAAAGATATGATACTTATCGTTATGGAGTTCTGACTGTGAAATAGGAAGTAACATGGAGTATTTCCTTATGAATACCTTTTGTTTAATTATTGATTATTTCTCAATGATGAATATTATATTATTTTCGGTGACGAGTGTTATGCTAACCATCGATGAACCTGGATGATTATGAAATTGTGAAACGTGAACAGTACGAGGAAGCTTATATTGGTTCTACTCATTCATGGAATATTCTTTATAGATTCAATAACTTTATTTGATTGTACTGCAATTATATATATTATATGGTTGAGATTTTTATGTTGGTGCTTGCTTATTATTTTTTGGGGTTGTTTATGTTGAAATAGGTACCATATTGGCTGGGAGAAACAAGCTTGATCTTTATTGGGGAATAATGTCGTCAGAAACGCTGTATCAAATATTGGTAGAATTATGCATATATTCATTGCTCGTTTGTGGATATCCCGATGCCTGTAGTATGTATGTAAGTGTTGGAGTTTCTCTTTCCATTTGGTTGATTTATGTGCTTTATGAATTGAATATTGAGAATTGATTATATTGTTATTGATTGAGGAAGTGGATTATGATTTGAGTATATAGTGTTAGTTTAGATTACGTTAGTTTGGTGAATGTTTGAGATCAAATTGTTGAGGAATTGTTGCTTGTGATTTATTGTTGTCAGGTAGAGTTGTTTATGATTTGATTTTCCCCGGTATGTTCAATTTACGAAGAGACCTTGCCAAATTTTTTCTAAAAACCCATCAATGAAAATATGAAGCATGTAGAGAATTTTTAAAGAATTAATCTCTTTTATTCACTTATGACATCATAAATGCTTTGTTGACGGGATTACACGTTGGGGACATCACAGAATGTTCATCAGGCCAGGAAGTTACTTTCCAGAAATCAAAGTAAGAATGTGAAGCAAGAGGTGACAGTCGAGATAAGTCGAATTATGGGCATTCGAGTGGTGGAGAAACATGACAAATACCTTGGTCTTCTGGCTGTGGTGGGTAGATCAAAGGCTGAAATTTTTTGTGGCCTTCGTGATAGAATTTGGTCTAAAATACAAGGATTGGAATAACAGAATCTATCGAAAGTAGGTAAGGAGGTCCTTATTAAATTTATACTCCAAGCAATACTTGGTTATACGATGGGTTGTTTCCTATTACCCGACTACTAATTACGAGATATAGAATCGATGAAGTTCTGGTGGGGTGATAATGGTAATAACTGAATGCATTGGGTTAAACGGGACGAGTTGCGTGATAGTAAGGAGAATGAAGGATTGGGATTTAGAGATTTGAGAAATTTTAATTTAGCTATGATGGCGAAACAAGGTGGCGAGTTATGAACAATCCAAAGAGCCTCCTCAGTAGATTCTTTAAGACCAAATATTTTGTGATGCCCCGAAATTAATTATGTGCAATATGGGCATTAATGATGGTTATGTGATTATTTATCATGGTAATCGATTATGTGATTGGTAATGAAGTGTTAACATGATTTAATTGTATTGATGGTCAATCATGAGGAAAGCATGTTTTAGTGGAAGTTTAATGTATTTTTGTAAATGCTTTTAAAATACCATGTTGGGGTATTTTATACATCATGTTAATTAATGGGTACAAGTTTAATTAAATTAACCCATATACCCCCCACTATACCTTTTCCCTTCACTTTACCAATCACTCTTAAAATCCCCAAATCATTTCCTCAACCCTAACCTCACCCCATTTTCGAAATTCTTCAAAGGAGGAAGAAGGAAGCTCCACAAAACCTTTGTTTTTAAGATCCTTGTTAAGATTTGGAGTCTTCAAGAGGTATGGAACCCTTCCTAAAGTTTTTATGATGTTTGGTTTTGAAATGGGGTGATTTTGAAGTGATTTATATGGGTTTGTTTGGGTATGTGTTGTATGTTGTTGGGGTATGATTTTTGAAGTGTTTTATATGGGTTTTAGTGGGTTATGATGATGTTAATGTTCTATAAAAGTTTGGGTTCGAATGGTTTGAGGTAGAGCTTGAAAAATGCTCTAAAATGGCGATTTTTCGAGATACAGGGATCGGCGATCGATCGCCCGTTCCAGGCGATCGATCGCGACCCAGCAGTAGATGCCAGTAGCATTTGGTGATCGATCGCCACATTTGGGCGATCGATCGGCGAGGCTGGCGATCGATCGCGCCAAAAGTGGCGATCGATCGCCAAGAGCTGAAAATTTCAGCAACGTCCAGTATGGTCTCGCGATCGATTGGGCCTGGGCGGCGATCGATCGCGAGATATAAAAATATGTGTTTTTTGATTTTTTTGTGGGATTTTTGGATATTGGACTATATTTAGCTTCTAATATCGATTTGTATGGTTATGTAGAACCATCTCAGGTACCCACAACTTTAAGGAGATAAAGTCCTCCAAATTCTCCACTTTTTGGAATTAAGGTACGTAAGAAGCGTACGAGCATCGGACGGTAACACATTCTTACACTATAACTATGCAATAATCGTATAAGTATTTAAGATGTTTATGATGATGATAATGATAAGTAAGTTTATGATGATGTCTATGAAGTGATGATGTTTATATGATATTTATAAAATGTTACGATGTTTATGATATGGTAAGATGCCATACGATAGGGTAAGATGCCCTCGTGGTAAGATGCCACACGATGTTTATGATATGGTAAGATGCCATACGATAGGGTAAGATGCCCTCGTGGTAAGATGCCACACGATGTTTATGATATGGTAAGATGCCATACGATAGGGTAAGATGCCCTCGTGGTAAGATGTCACACGATGTTTATGTTATGGTAAGATGCCATACGATAGGGTAAGATGCCCTCGTGGTAAGATGCCACACGATGTTTATGATTGGTAAGATGCCATACGATAGGGTAAGATGACATCGTGGTAAGATGCCACACGATATTTATGATATGGTAAGATGCCATACGATAGGGTAAGATGCCCATATGCATGACTATGAAACATGGACAACTAAGTGTGTTAATACGATTAACCAGGAAGTATATGTTACGATTATTTTTATGCATTTATTTATATGCCATTACCTTATGATGTTAAGTAATGATGTACATGCTCATGATGAGTTGTTCCTGTAGGTACACTTTTGGACCGAAGGGCCTAGGGTCGGGTTGAGGCAGTGAGCTAACAGGAGCAAGATGAATATAGGATACAGGATTTTGATAGTCTCTACTCTAGGAGTAGTGTAAATCTATAGCTTTAACATTAATTATTGAGAATGTAAGTAATTAGCTTGTGAAATTTTATTTTGGCCTGTAATCTTATTAGCTCAAAGCTACAACCGGAACCCTAAGATGTTATGAATGCATGTTTAGTCCATAATACGTATATATATGATGTTAAGGTAGGAAGACCCTACATTAGTGGTATCAGAGCAGTGGTTAGATAACCCGGGAATGTGTGAAGGGTAGCCTTAGCAATAAGTTGTCTAGGTGCTTCTTTTTAAACATGTTTTGTGCATGTATTGCATATGAAGTATACGATGTTATACTAACATGTTATGGTTTCTAATGATGTATTATATGAACTGCTTCTGGGTATTGTTGTTAACCCTTGTCTTGCGTATGACAGCAAATATTGACATAGGAGATGCGGTGAGTGTGAATGCAAGTGCTGGGCGTACCAATCCCCTACCACCGCCAGCCTTGGGCGAGGAACCTTCTGAGCAACAGTTACTATCCGGGGAGCTAAGTTTGGCTCAGTTCCTGACATACCGACCCCCAATGTTCGAGGGAACTGAGACTGGGGAGATGGCTGAGGAATGGTTGGCGAGAATAGAACAGATATTTGTGGCAGCTCCTTGTGCTAAGACAGCCTGGATAAGGCTAGTAGAGTTCCAATTGGCCAAGAAGGCACTGAGTGGTGGAAGACCACAGTGATAGAGCAAGAGGCTCAGGGTCAGGAGATCAATTGGAAGCTGTTCAGGACTCGGTTTCTGACCCGCTACTTCTCAGCTGCTGCACGACAGGCCAAGGAAGATGAGTTTACTAACCTCAAGCAAGGTAACATGCCTGTGTCAGATTATGTTCAATACTGTTCCTTGCTCAGATATGTACCTCACATTGCTGCAAGCACTCAAGCGAAGATGAGGAACTTCATGAAGGGCTTGAGGCCTGAACTGTATGATAGGGTGATCACTTATGGCCCAGCCTATTTTGATGATGCACTTTCACGGGCTGAGCTAGCCGAACTGGGAGTTGGTGCATATCCTGACGTCGTACCACCTCCAGCACCCCCTCAGAAATCTACTTCTGACAATTTGAAGCCGAGGGGTGATCAAGTCAAGCCAAGGGGGAACACATCGGCTTCGAGGTTCAGTGGTAAGAGGCCCGATAATCGTTGGAAGGGAAGCCGTAGGAATGATGCCCCATCTGGAAGAGAGCAGTCTCAGGGAGACAGATTCGGGAAGGTCCAGTGCACTCTTTGTGGGCAACCACATTTGGCGAAAGACTGTGTAGGATGTTATGTTTGTGGCGACAAAGGCCACTTTGCTCGACAGTGTCCCAACAGGGGAAGGCAACAGAACTCTGCGGGGAGGCTTGCGGACAGAACAGCACAGCACAGACCACCTTTTGCACCGAGACAGTATGGAGGTCAGCCCATGGGACCACCTCAGGGGCAAGTTTATGCATTGACGAGGGAGCAGGCTACAGCGGCCCCGGAGGAGGTTATAGCGGGTACGTGTCTTTTATTTACACACACTGCTTTTATATTGATCGATACAGGTGCGTCACACTCTTTCGTGTCGACAAGTTTTGTGGAAAGGCACCACATATGCACTTCTCCGTCACCCACGCCTCTTGTAGTCTCGACCCTCGCTGGAAGAAGTTTGATTACTGATCAGATTGTCTATGATGGCCTCATTTATTTTGAGGATAACGAGCTAAGGTCAGATTTGATTGTTCTGGGGATGTCAGACTTTGACTGCATTGTAGGCATTGATGTTCTGAACAGGTATCAGGCAGTTGTGAACTGCAAGCAGAGGACTGTCTGATTCATATCTGATATGGGAGTCCAGTGGACATTCTTTGGGGATGGTTCTCGTTCTAAGATCCCGTTGGTATCTGCTGTCAAGATGGCACAGTTGTTGGAAAGAGGCCATACAGGATATCTCATCTATGCCATTGATGTTACTGAAAAGATGGAAGAATTAAAGGTTGAGGATGTGCCCGTAGTGGCTGAGTTTCCTGATGTCTTTCCGGAAGAGATTCCCGGATTCCCACCGACGAGAGAGGTCGAGTTTGGGATTGAATTACTACCAGGGACGTCTGCCATTTCTCGTGCCCCATATAGGATGGCACCAGCGGAGCTAAAAGAATTGAAGGTTCAGTTGCAAGAGCTCCTTGATAAGGGTTACATACGCCCTAACGTATCGCCCTGGGGTGCACCAGTCCTATTTGTTAAGAATAAAGATGGTTCGATGCGTCTGTGCATCGACTACAGACAATTGAACAAAGCTACAGTGAAGAATAAGTATCCACTTCCAAGGATCGATGATTTGTTTGATCAGTTGCAAGGTACGAGGCTCTACAGTAAGATCGATCTGAGGTCGGGGTATCATCAGATTCGAGTAAGGGAAGATGATGTTCAGAAGACAGCTTTCAGGACTAGATATGGGCACTATGAATTCCTAGTCATCTTTTGGGGTGACGAATGCCCCAGCTGTTTTTATGAGCCTGGTGAACAGGGTGTTCCAACCGTATCTGGATCAGTTCGTCATTGTGTTCATTGACGATATACTCATTTACTCCCAGACCGAAGAGGAACACGTGAAGCACTTGAGGACGGTACTCCAGATCCTTAGGGATCATCAGTTATATGCAAAGCTTAGCAAATACGAATTCTGGTTGAGCAGTGTGGTATTCTTGGGCCATGTTATATCTAGCGGTGGGATATCTGTGGATCCCAAGAAGATTGAGGCTGTGATGGAGTGGGCTGCACCCACTTCTGTGCCCGAGATACGGAGCTTCCTTGGTTTAGTGGGTTATTACCGACGTTTCGTCGAGGGATTTTCTAAGATCGCTAAGCCGTTGACGCAGCTGACTCAGAAAGGAGTCCCGTTCTATTGGTCCGAAGCTTGTGAGGAAAGCTTCCAAGAACTGAAGCGTCGTTTGACTACGGCACCTGTATTGGTAATTCCTTCTGAGAATAAGAGATTTGCTTTGTACACGGATGCATCATTGCAGGGTTTGGGATGTGTGTTGATGCAAGATAAGCACATGGTGGCTTATGCTTCGAGGCAGTTGAAGCCTCATGAGACAAGATACCCAGTCCACGACCTGGAACTGGTGGCCATTATATTTGCCTTAAAGATTTGGAGGCACTACCTATATGGTACTTCATTTACCATTTTTACGGACCATAAGAGCCTGAAGTTTCTATTCACTCAGGCTGAACTGAATATGCGTCAAAGAAGATGGATGGATTTACTCAAAGATTATGATTGTGAAATTGAGTACCATCCTGGTAAAGCAAATTTGATAGCAGACGCCTTAAGTCGGAAGGTGAAGAGTACTGCTGAGGACGCTGTGTTTATCAGCAATGATGACTTCTTATTGCCATCTGGGCTATGATTTCGATGTGGACACGTCGCCGGTTCGAGTGTCAACCTTGTTGGCTGAGCCAGACATATTTGAGACTATCAGGAAGGCCCAGAGGTCGGATGATGAGATTCAGAGATGGTCATCAATAGTACTTCAAGGACAGCCATCAAAGTTCAGAGTGGCTGAGGATGGTTCTTTGAGACTGGGCAACCGTTGGGTAATCCCAGATACGCCGGAGTTGCGTAGAGGAGTATTGGAGCGAGCTCACGGTAGCCGGTTCAGTATTCACCCAGGAGGAAGAAAAATGTATAAGGACCTAAGTGGTCAGTTCTGGTGGAGACGCATGAAGCGTGATGTTATGACTTTTGTCAAAAGATGTTTGATCTGCCAGCAGGTAAAGGCAGAAAGACAGAGGCTTGGTGGCGAGCTGAAGAGCTTGGAGGTGCCCCAATGGAAGTGGGAGCATATATCTATGGACTTCGTGACCCACTTGCCAAGAACGGCCTCTGGATTTGATGCGATCTGGGTAATCGTGGATAGGCTGACGAAGGTAGCTCATTTCATCCCTTATTGTATGACTTTCACATATCTAAAGATGGCCCAATTATATGTGCGGGATGTAGTGAGGTTGCATGGTATTCCAGTCTCGATTGTGTCTAACAGAGACCCAAGGTTTACTTCACATTTCTGGGAGGGTCTCCAGACAGCTTTGGGCACAGAAGTGAGACTGAGTACGGCTTATCACCCTCAGACAGACAGCCAAACAGAGCGTACCATCCAGACGCTCGAAGACATGTTGAGGGCATGTGTTTTGGAGTTTGATACTCCGTGGCAGGATTCAGTAGCACTAGTAGAGTTCTCCTACAATAACAGCTATCAGGCGAGCATTCAAATGGCTCCTTTTGAAGCTCTTTACGGACGACGCTGTAGGTCACCGCTGTATTGGGAGGACTTGACTAGTAAAGCGGTCGGAGGACCAGATATGATTAAAGATATGGAAGACAAGATTAAGTTGATACGTCAAAAGATGAAAGCGGCCCAGGACAGGCAAGCAGCCTATGCCAATAAGCGGCGACGACCGCTAGAATTCCAAGTAGGAGACAAGGTCTTCTTGAAGATCTCACCCTTCAGGGGTGTGGTTTGTTTTGGTATGCGGGGGAAGTTATCTCCGAGGTATGTTGGGCCGTATGAGGTATTGCAGCGTATTGGTACTTTGGCCTACCGTCTAGCTCTACCGCCGTCTTTATCCGGTATTCATGATGTTTTTCACGTCTCTATATTGCGGAAGTATGAGCCAGATCCGTCTCATGTATTACAGCCTAATGAAGTGCAGTTGGACTCAGATGTATCCTACGTAGAACGACCGGTCAGAATTCTGGATCGTGAGGATCGCAGATTACGAAGCAAAAGTCATACCTATGGTCAAAGCTCAGTGGGATCGTCGGGGTGTCGAGGAGGCTACGTGGGAGACGGAACGGCATATGATGCAACATTACCCGGAACTATTTTCTGGTTTGATTTATTCTTAGTTTCATTGTGGGTAAGTGCATGCGATTTCGAGGATGAAATCTTATAAGTATGGGGAGTAATGTGATGCCCCGAAATTAATTATATGCAATTTGGGCATTAATGATGGTTATGTGATTATTTATCATGGTAATTGATTATGTGATGGGTAATGAAGTGTTAACATGATTTAATTGTATTGATTGTCAATCATGAGGAAATCATGTTTTAGTGGAAGTTTAATGCATTTTTGTAAATGCTTTTAAAATATCATGTTGGGGTATTTTATACATCATGTTAATTAATGGGTACAAGTTTAATTAAATTAACCCATATACCCCCCACTATACCTTTTCCCTTCACTTTACCAATCACTCTTAAAATCCCCAAATCATTTCCTCAACCATAACCTCACCCCATTTTCGAAATTCTTCAAAGGAGGAAGAAGGAAGCTCCACAAAACCTTTGTTTTTAAGATCCTTGTTAAGATTTGGAGTCTTCAAGAGGTATGGAACCCTTCCTAAAGTTTTTATGATGTTTGGTTTTGAAATGGGGTGATTTTGTAGTGATTTATATGGGTTTGTTTGGGTATGTGTTGTATGTTGTTGGGGTATGATTTTTGAAGTGTTTTATATGGGTTTTAGTGGGTTATGATGATGTTAATGTTGTAGGAAAGTTTGGGTTCGAATGGTTTGAGGTAGAGCTTGAAAAATGCTCTAAAATGGCGATTTTTCGAGATGCAGGGATCGACGATCAATCGCCCGTTCCAGGCGATCGATCGCGACCCAGCAGTAGACGCCAGTAGCATTTGGCGATCGATCGCCACATTTGGGCGATCGATCGGCGAGGCTGGCGATCGATCGCCACTTTGGCGGCGATCGATCGCCAAGAGCTGAAAATTTCAGCAACGTCCAGTATGGTCTCGCGATCGATCGGGCCTGGGCGGCGATCGATCGCGAGATATAAAAATATGTGTTTTTGGATTTTTTTGTGGGATTTTTGGATATTGGACTATATTTAGCTTCTAATATCGATTTGTATGGTTATGTAGAACCATCTCAAGTACCCACAACTTCAAGGAGATAAAGTCCTCCAAATTCTCCACTTTTTGGAATTAAGGTACGTAAGACGCGTACGGGCATCGGACGGTAGCATATTCTTACACTATGACTATGCAATAATCGTATAAGTATTTAAGATGTTTATGATGATGATAATGATAAGTAAGTTTATGATGATGTCTATGAAGTGATGATGTTTATATGATATTTATAAAATGTTACGATGTTTATGATATGGTAAGATGCCATACGATAGGGTAAGATGCCCCCGTGGTAAGATGCCACATGATGTTTATGATATGGTAAGATGCCATACGATAGGGTAAGATGCCCTCGTGGTAAGATGTCACACGATGTTTATGATATGGTAAGATGCCATACGATAAGGTAAGATGCCCAAGTGGTAAGATGCCACACGATGTTTATGATATGGTAAGATGCCCTCGTGGTAAGATGTCACACGATATTTATGATATGGTAAGATGTCATACGATAGGGTAAGATGCCCATATGCATGACTATGAAACAGGGACAACTAAGTGTGTTAATACGATTAACCAGGAAGTATATGTTACGATTATTTTCATGCATTTATTTATATGCCATTACCTTATGATGTTAAGTAATGATGTACATGCTCATGATGGGTTGTTCCTGTAGGTACACTTTTGGACCGAAGGGCCTAGGGTCGGGTTGAGGCAGTGAGCTAAAAGGAGCAAGATGAATATAGGATACAGGATTTTGATAGTCTCTACTCTAGGAGTAGTGTAAATCTATAGCTTTAACATTAATTATTGAGAATGTAATTAATTAGCTTGTGAAATTTTATTTTGGCCTGTAATCTTATTAGCTCAAAGCTACAACCGGAACCCTAAGATGTTATGAATGCATGTTTAGTCCATAATATGTGTATATATGATGTTAAGGTAGGAAGACCCTACATATTTTCCTTTGCATAATTTCTTGGATGCTATGGCTACGCCATCATCCTCGCTCACTTTGAAGAGTCTGATGCAAGCTAAGTCCCTATTAACAGCGGGAATGAGGTGGAGAATTGGAGATGGGTCCCAGGTATGCATTTGGGGAGACAAGTGGATTCCCCGTCCGAAACTCTTCAAAGTATTCTCACCATGCAGAGAGCTTGACATTGATACCAAAGTGAGTGTCTTAATTGATGGTGATTTACACATGGAAGAAAGATCTCATTAACCGAATCTTCTTTGAAAAGGACGCCAAGTTTGTTATGTCTATTCTTTTGGGTCATATGATCTATCCAGATATTATGATATGGCACTACACAAAAGAAGGAAGTTTTTTGGTCAGGAGTGCCTATCATCTAGCTCGTGATCTGAAGAACAGTGATGATAGGGGAACTAGTTCATCGTCCAAGCCGCCGAAAAAAGGAATTGGAAGGTGATTTGGCATTCGAGGATACCAAATAGGATTAAAATTTTCATGTGGAGGGCATGTCCTGAATCTATTCCAACTAGGGCAGCTTTGCATAGACGACATATTGTGGCTGATGATAAATGTGACATTTGTCCGAATGAATCGGAATCAACATTACATGTTTGTATGTGATGTTGTTTTGCTCATCTTTGCAGGGCATGCACGAATATTCCTGACCAATATATGTTGATTGATTGCCGGGATATTAAGGAGTGGATCTGTACCTTGCGGAATGTCTTGAGTAAGGCTCATTTTGAATTGGTGTTGGTGGTATGTTGGCCTCTGTGGTACGCTCGAAACAAGAGAATACTTGAAGATTTGTATTATGATGTGCAAGGATGTAAGATTTTCACGTGAGAGTACCTGTTGCAATATAGGAATGCCACAGTTTTGGTGACGGCGCGTCCAGTTGATCGCTCCCCGACATGTTGGCAGCCCCCTCCACCTGACACAATTAAAATAAATTGTGATGTGGCGGTCTTTAATCATGGCGAAGCGGCTGGGTTTGGTATAATAGCTAGAGATTGTTAGGGTTCAACAATTGCCTCTGCTTTGTGATCGGTCGAACACGTGGCGCTTGTGCCAGTGTATGGTTGAAAAGATTGATGTTGCGCCATTACCCTTAACTATAGTAATTGGTAAAGCGGTAAGCGCTCGATCCTATAATTGGTATCAGAGCCAAGGTCGCGTGTTCGATTCCCATGAGTTGCAGAGAGTGCAATTATTGGGGGAGGGATTGTTGCGGTTCAACAATTGCCTCTGCTTTGTGATCGGTCGAACACGTGGCGCTTGTGCCAGTGTATGGTTGAAAAGATTGATGTTGCGCCATTACCCTTAACTATAGTTATTGGTAAAATGGTAAGCGCTCGATCCTACAGAGATCATATGGGTTTGTGTCTTGCATGGAGTAGTATTCATTTTGATTATCCAGTTCAACCGGAATTGGCTGAGACACTGGCACTTCGTGAGGGACAACACTTGGCAATGCAACATGGATGGGAACAGATTGTCCTCGAGAGTGACTGCACCAATGCTATTCGGCGGTGGCTTCCCAATTAGATAACCATCCATCCATTGGTCCAATTATTTCGGATATTAAGAGAATGATGGAATGTTTCCCAATAGCCCATACGAGTTTAGTGCATTGTACAGGGAATGCAGTTGCTCACAAATTGGCTAAAAATGCTTTGGTTTCATCATGTGGTCTATCAGTTTATCCTGATTTTATTCATAACTTTGTAATGTCGGAGATTCCTAGTTTATTTATAAAAATATTGTTTGTGTCTGTAAAAAAAAAAAGAGAGAGAATAATCGATATAGCATACAGTATGTTGGTATAATTAAATTGTATTATTTTAAAAAAAAATTAGTCTGATTGTAATTATTTTTATAACTACTTTATATTAATTGTTTAAAATTAGTCCAATCATGGACCAATCATGGATAATTCGAAAAACAGTTATGAATTTTGATAACAAAATATTTCAATTGTAAATCGTTAATTCAAAAGATATTCAATTGAGTATCTCACAATTCCTATAAACTCTTAATATCTTTTAGAGTTTTATTCCAATTTTATCAAGTTTCTAAATCAGACAAATATTTGTAATTCCGTGAGCAATGTTGTGGCGGAGGTCTTGATCTCCCAAATTGAGTGCAAAATATTGAGAGAACCCCAAGAAAGATTAATACGACACAATAACAATTTTAAAATTGATAAACATTTCTATTTACGTGATTCCATAATTTAATATTTTCATAGTTGCCTGAATATTTTATGGGCATCTGCAAAAGATATCCCGATTATGTAATCGTGGGGCCAAATAGATATTATATTTAGGTAGGGTGTTTATATACACCTAACAAACATAAATTTGTATATATATGTATTCATATATTGTTGGAAAACGTGCACTTTCAAAGTGAATTAAATATTTTTTTTTGTTATGTTCGATTGATCGAGCAATATGCTCGATCGATCGAGCGGACCAGAATTTTTTCTGGTGTGTTGCTACAGGAGCTCGATCGATCGAGCCTTGTTTCAGATTTGTGAAATGGTTCGTTCATTGATGTTTGGGGTGCGATTTTTTGGTCAAATATTACCTCCAAATGGTGTTCTTTGGACTTGACTTTTGGACTACTACATAAACAACATAACCCCACTTGTTTTAAGAGAGAATTTTCGAAATTCATTCATAATTTTTAGTGAAATTTGAGAGCATTTATTGTTCATCAAATTGAGTGCTTTGAACCTTTGTGATTTGAGGACTTGTGATTTAGACTGTTTCTATCACAAGTCATAGTCGTTGTATCTTGGGAGACAAATTGCCATAGCGGGGCAATATTGTCTTAAGGGTGGAGATTACAAATCTCGCCTCGACATAAAAATTGTTTTTGAAGTCATTGTTATTTTTTCCTGAGATACACTTTGAGAGAAATTATATACAACATATATTTGTATATGTGTTGGTGTTTACAAACACTCGTGATAGAAGAATCTCTCGTTCGTGTTTGTGTTCTTGGTGTTGGAACTGTTTATCTAAATTTACGGCTTTAATCAGTTTAAACAATTGCTGATTGAAATATATAATACTGAATATAGAAACAATATACTTACAGCAACCAATAAATCAAAATATAAAAAATGAGTAAACTTACAGCAGTAGCGATGAAGAAAGTCTAAAACAGCGAGAATCTGGAAACGATTCTAGACAAGGCCACAGCAAGCCGTGTGCCAGTAAACTCAAATTTGCTCGCCTAAGCTCCTGGCCTCCTGGACAAGTGAGTTCTAAGGTACAACATCCAATCTCGTCTGTTCGGATTGAAGCAAAACTCCGAGCAAACCACTTCGAACACTAGTAGCGTGCAACTCTCAAACCGTATGAAATGTATGAATGAAGAATGATTTCTGATTGAAGAAAACATAGAGCTGTAGCATCTTATATAACTGAGCAGCAGATCTCTTCAAATGTCTCATAAATTAAGTGTAATGTTTAGTGAGGTAGATGAAAAGTCTAAACACTTATCATATTAAAACATATTTAAGTCTCACACTTAAATCTGAAATCAATTCTGCATGTAGGTGAAAAGTTTCAAAATTAATACTAAGCATAATATGAAAAGTTATGTAGATAAAAAGTCATTTCAGAAATCCGAGTAGTAAAAAGATAGGGCTGCCTTCGCTAGACCCGACCACGGTTCAGAACCGTCGGTTAGACGTTTCAGAACCGCCGGTTCGACGGTTCAAAAAATATCGACCCTTAACCTTAACCTTCCTTGACGGTTCCGGTTACGGTTCATGAACCGCAGTTGACGGTTACGGTTTGACCCTTACTTTTTAAACAAAATTAAAAATATTATTAAAATTGAAATAAAGTATAAATTGTGTTTGAATGCGTTTTCATCCATCGATTAAATATAAAATAATATGAAATAAATTCAAGCTCAGATAATTAAAATGTGTAAGATATATTTGTTTGGTTAATATATATAAATTATAACTCTATATTTAGATCAACAAGGCTCTTATAGTTTAGTGGTTGAAGCTAATTATTCAATTTGAAGGTCACGAGTTCAAAAATCTACACCATAACATATATTTTACATTTAAAAATGTAAAAAAAATTAAAATAACCCTTGAACCGTCGGTTAACCGACGGTTCACGGGTTAGCAAAATTATGACCCTTAACCGACCCTTCTATAGACGGGCCGATTACGGGTCCGATCATTCAAACCGTTGACTCGATTAATCGATCCGTTGACCACGGTCCGGTTCCGGGCCGATTCAGGGTCGATGATGACCCTTGGTCGGGTCTAGCCTTTGCGGTAGTGGCAGCGACACGCGCGACGTGACGAGCGGAGCGGACGAACGGACGGCGTGCGAGGAGCACCCATCTTTTCTACTTAACTATACTATAGTGATTTGTTTCTCATTATAAACAAACCATAAGTGTCTCAAAATTTCAATGTGAGATTTCTTTAGTCTATTGACTATTCATAATTAACTTACCGTAATTTGTTCTCATTAACAAAATTAAACTAAATTATTGGGCTTTTATCTATTAAAGCCAACAATTATTTATTAATCCCAACCTTTGACACCTTTTAAAGACAGTGTTCTAGAGAGTATCTATATCATATATTTGGTTTGTGTTTTGTGCATATATAAGATATACTATGTAGATGACAATCTTTCAAGTGAACATACACCTATAATTTAGGTTTTGCTTAGGTCACAAAAGTAAGCAATCCCGTTTGCATCATTTTTTGGGTTTGAATTGTCTTTTAAGAGTTGACAAAAGTGAGCCATCTCAACTTGGAATCAACACATTTTGCTAATTTATTATCTATACCTATATAAAGCGTGAGAGTCTTAAAGTAATTATTTTTGATCTCTCATATCATGTCATATCAAAATTTCTTCCCAAAATATCATTTTTTCATTATATTATTATTTAAATAGAACATAACATAATAAGTTATAATTTTAAATATTAACTTTAAATAAAAAATAATCCAACTTTATTATATTTAAAAAAATTACTATATATAAAAGTATATTTGATATTAAAATTTATTTTATGTGCATATATCACATGCAAATATTTACTAATTTACATTGCATGTGAAACTAGTAACTCGCGTATTTTTTACAATAATGCTTATGGAATGAAAAAAAGTGTATTTTTATATGTTTGCTTAAAATACCAGAAATCAGTTGATCAAAAGGGTTGATAATAAATACTTGCATCGCTTGGTACAAGTTGCATGCATACATATTAAAATATTTTAATTTTCAGTATTTCTACGTAAAAAATCTAGAGAATATATTATTAAAACTTGTAAAGACCCGGATTTTAATTAAGGGGTAACTAAAACTTGATTTAAAAGAGTTTAAATTTTTTAAACTCTAGCATAGAGTTTCAATGCATCAAGGAGTCCCTAACCAAATCAAACTCCTTCCATTTAAATCGATTTGCAGCTGTCAAGATCGAACCAAAATCTATTCCAGCACCTCCACAAATCTGCTCGTTTCTATCCCTTTATATTCGAAGAGTCCAAGCCATTTAATCCATCGAAGAGTCATCTCTTTTGGTAACATCAAAGACCGAAACTCAAGCTCTCCTCAAGCCACAAAATTACACACCAAAGTATTCGAAAGACTCCACCTATGAAGCCATCAAGTTCGAAACAGAATCAGACTTCCACTTCGCAATCTGCTCTAATCTATTCCCTTCATTCTCGAGTTTGAGTCCTACTCCAACACCTATCTATCCAAGAGTCCTTCCATCCTTGGATATCAGTTTATGCCTCTTTAAAAGCAAGGTTCCAGCCTCACTTTCAATCACCAATTCGCCTTCAACCAGCAGTAAATAGCCGAAGCTTTCTGCCCCAAAACCAGCAACAATTCCATCGAATTTCTGTTCCAGATTCAGCGCAAGTTTCGTTAATTCTTTTCTGAATCCGTTTTCCAGCGTGATTGTGTCATCTTAGCATCACAAACCAAGCTATAATCTGTCCAAATAAATCCAGGAAGATTAACCACACACTTAGCCAAGTTTTCGAACCATAAACCATCGTTGTTGCAAGAGAGATTCTGTCCGAGAGTTCTGTTGGAAATTACAGCAAAGTTTATGAGTGTTTTGATCCAACGTTGAACCTTCTTAGATTACCAGAAACGTTGTTCATAAGTCCCTCTGTTTTATGAGTTGAAATTCGAGCAGAATTCAAGCAAGAACCATCCAGAAATCAGTCCAAGTTCGGTGAGTACCAAGTCTGAATCCAAGTCTGCCAACTTGTGTTGTTTGCTGTCCTTATTCGAAGTGTTCCAGCAATCGTTGTCCATCGTGATTCCAGTAGTGATTCAAGGATTAAAACGTGGTGTTTCGAGTGTTGTTCGAAAGCCAAGAAGTTAAGGAAACCGTGTGTTTCAATCCCTCGATTACTCAAACACGCATCAAAGCAAGTAAGTGGGCTTTTGCTATAAATATTCGTTTCGTTTTCTAAAATCATATAAGTATGTTTTGAAATTCCAATCGATATGCATTATGTTGAAATTATGAAAGTATTATTTTGTAAGCACGCTAAACTCGAAATCTAATTGGATTTGGATCCCCATGACCCTGATACGGTGGGATGTAACCGCTAAAAGAACCTTATACGGTGGTAATCCGTTGTTTCTGGATTATCCAGACCCTTTATTCGTGGGTTAGCCGATGTTATGACCTCATCTCTAGGAGGGTTAAGTCTAGAGACTGATATCAGTACCAAGAAGAGAGTAGAATGCTTTACTGTGCTTAAGTATATGAAAATTATGAAACGATATGTTATGTCATGGCTCGTAAGGGCAAATCAAGTATGTTAAGATACATTCATATCGGTTTATGCAAGTTTTATGATCCAAGTTTATGAAAATTATATATATGTATGATATCGATTGTCCCCCACTTGCTGAGTGTTTACCCAAGCACTCAACCCCTTACTCTACATCCCCAGATAAAGCCGAAGAAGAATTAGAGCAAGAAGAAGAGCACCAATTTTGGGGTTGGTGAATCAAGTCCGCTGCGTAGTTCAAGATTTTATGTTTTCAAGTTTTCCAGTTTTAAGACAATTTTAATTATTCAGTTGATTAAGTTTTTAATTCCGTATTTCTTTATTCATTGTAAAGACAATGGTTTTTTTTATTTTTATGGAAAAGACTGGCTTTTCAGTCGTTATGATATTACGAGGCTTATTGGTTTCCTAGTTGTAATGGAAATCAATGCCGGTGTTATTGACCCCGGTCTCGGGGCGTGACATTTTAGTGGTATCAGAGCTAGCCAGGTTCCATAATCCCGCTGGGAAAAGTATTCTAGTTAAGGAAATAACTAGAAGAAAATTCCGGTTGAAATAGACCAACTGGAGAAATAAATACAGTTGGGTGAAAATTGTCGTTTCATGATAATTACGATAATCAGAAGTCCAATCTGATTAATCACATGAATACGAAAATTTTTGAATTCTTAAAATTTCCAGTTTCTGTTTTTAAAAATTTTATTTTCGAAAATTTTTCGATTTTCGTACAGTAAACCCTAAGCTCCAAACCGACGCCGCCGCCTGCCGCCACGATAGCCGTCGACAAGTATACCGTTCGAACCGCCTCTGCCAGTCGATCATTCTGTCCAAGTTTCATGTCGATCGGATTTGATTTGCCCGATCAATTTCTCGTTCGAATCCAAGAACCCTAACCCCCAAATTATTTCGTTTTCCCGATTTACAGATCGTACCTTGATCGTTTTTTAAATTAAAAATTTTCGTGAGATCTTCCAAGCAATTCGATCATTAGCCCTCTGGCAATTTTGGATTTCAAGCTCCGATTAGGGATTAATTCGAAACCCCTATTATTTTCGATTTTAGAACCCTACTTTTCGAAATTTTTAAAAAAAAAAAAAAAAAAAAATTCCAGAATTCGAATTCTTGCTTTTAATACTTGATTTTATGATTTGTCAAGTATTTAATTCCGTGTTTGGGTTTAGGTGATGACAACCCGAGCGCAATCTGTCCAGATTCTCAGTATGGAGCAAGAAATTGAGAAGCTCAAGGAAGCTAAAGCTGAACTAGTTGCGGAACATCTGAGAGGCGATGTCCATAGAATTAGCTACTATCATCATCAAGCTAATGAGCAGCTTGAGGAATCTAAAGAAGAAGTAGCTAGAAAAGACGAACTCCATAGGACTGCAGAGGAAAAATGCGTAGTCCAAAGACAGCAGTTGGATCAAATGGCTGATCATATTCTCTCACTTCAAAATACGAACCATCGCCTGTCTGTAAGAAGCAATGGTTACTGGGGTATAGTCACTCATCTCCTGAATGTCAACAGTGATCTAAGGGAAGCCAATGATCACATGAGAAATCTTCTGGATGTTGTCGATTCATATGAAGATTCAGACGAAGACCCTGAGGAAGAACCCATGCAGGAAGATGTCGTAGAAGAATTAGGAAGTGGAGAAGTGATAGATCCATAGTTCTTAGAAGCTTTGTTTAGGAGTTTTGTTTCCATTTTATTTCAATGTTCAGCATTTTCCTTTTCAGTAGTTGTGATAAACATTTTTCCAGTGATTAATAAAAGTACCATTTTTGTTTATCATGTCTTCTTTATCTTTCTGCTATCGTTATACCTTCTGCGCAAAGATTTTAGATCTTTATATATTGTAGGAAATGGCCGGACGTCCTACTCGCAGCAATCGTAATCCCAACTATGTTGTTCCTCCCAACTCTAATGAGGAGAGAACTAATGGAAATCAGAATCCTCCACCTGCACCGCGACAACCTCCGAGGGTGGGACTAAGTCGTGAAGACTTGGCAGCAATAGCCACCATTGTGGCCACAACACTTCAAGGTTTGAATAACCCTGCTGTTAATCAACCTCAAGCACAGCCAGCACGTTCGCAAGGTGTAAAGTACCACTATGAATCGTTGCGGAAGAACAGAGTTCCAACCTTTGATGGCAACTCAGACTCGGAAATGGCCCAGAACTGGCTGAAGCAAATAGAGAACCACCATAGACTGTTGGAAGTACCGGATGATATCAAGGTGGAAGTTACCACGTCTTTTCTCATCGACCAAGCTGGGAAGTGGTGGGAAAACGTGTCACCACTTATGCTAGAAGCGGGACCAATCACATGGCAAAGGTTCCGAAGTACCTTTCTAAAGCAGTACTTTCCAACTGCGGTCCAGAACCAGAAGCTGCGAGAGTTTGAAAACCTGACACAGACTACAGATATGACAGTGGTGGATTATACCGCAAGGTTTAACTCGCTGGGAACGTATGCACCGAGTATCATGGCAGACGAGTCCCTTAAGCTACATCGCTTCAGGATTGGACTGAACAGTCGAATCCAATCCGCCCTGGCAATTTTCGAGACAACCAATTTCGGAGACTTAATGGGAGCCGCCATCAGGGCTGAAGCAGATATCAAGCGTCGCGAGGAAGAGTTTAAGGGCAAGCGACCCTCCATCAGTCAGCACACCTCTAGCAGTCAAAACTTCAAGAGGCCTAGTCCGTCCAGCAACCAGCAAAGGGGACCCACAGTAGGCCCAACTCAACAGAGGTACCCTAAATGTTCGAACTGTGGATTTAACCATCTAGGAGAATGCCTCAGAGGAAAAGGTGCATGTTTCCGATGTGGGAAGACAGGCCACCGAATTGCTGAGTGTCCCAAACCTGATATGAGGGGGACGACTGTAAGGAATAACGGCCCTCCTAATAAACCAAATGAGACTAAGCCGAACGCCAGAGTGTTTGCTATAACGCGAGAAGAGGCCGAGGACGCAAACGACGTGGTGGCAGGTACCATTTATTTAAACGAATTACCTGCGTATACATTGTTTGATTGTGGTGCCACACACTCGTTTATATCTAAGAGGTTTACTAAGAAACTAGCCCTTGAGCCTGAACTGCTTAGTGAACCATATAACGTAGCAACACCAGCCAATAAGACCCTTATAGCACATAGCATACATCGAGATTGTAATCTTAGTATTAATGAAATCAAGTTTAATGCTGAGCTAATTCAACTCAAAATGGTGGATTTTGATGTTATATTGGGAATGGATTGGCTATCCAAACATCATGGAGTAGTAGACTGTAAGTAATCCCATGAGCATACAACGCAGCGGAATAAAATTTTGGGATTACTAACACCGGATCTATACATAGGGATTCATATCGGATTAGAGAATAACAAGTGTCTCACCCTTGTAGCGTGTTTGAAGCAGATTCCACGGAGCAGCACGTCCAACGAACTCCGAGTCACAAACGAAAGTTTTCACCTTCGTCTCTACGGTATCCACACGATCAAATCGAAAAGGGATATTCAAGAACAAGTTGCTAGACTTATTCTTGAACCAATACACAAAGCAAACTCGATTCACAATCGAAAGAATGACCAAAACCACCAAGAACCCCTTCGACTTGTGAAGGCCGAGAGGAGAATCGATGGTGCGGCCGAGAGCTCTAGCTTGTGTAGGGTTTTTGTGTTATGATAATTGTCTTGCAATTAAAAACCTTGTAATCATCTTTTATATAATTAATTAAAGGCTTTCATAAAGCCTCATGGGCTTAAGCCCATGATTTAATTAATTATTATGATTATTAATTAAGACTCCTCTTAATTATTTAATTCATCCCATGAATTTAATTTCCCTTCTCGATTTAATCTTTTGTGCGACCCGATAGGATCTCGTAATGTTGGCAGTGACATAAAATCTCATTTTATGTCGCAAGCATTGAGCGGTATCTAGCAACACATCGATGCTACCCAAATTACGAGAATGTCAATGACTCGACATAACCTTTAGAACTTGTGATAATATTAATCATGTAACTTAATCCCTTTGTCCTTTGTGTTTAGATTGAACACGAGTCATGGAATAGTCATACTCGTATATCCAATCTATATTTCTTGATCCCCAAGTAGAACTAGAATAAACGAATAAGCTCGATATCTCATATCGACTCATTCGAGCATGGCCATGCATTTTAGTTCTCACTTGATCAAGGGCCAAACACATCTCCTGTTATATAGGAGGGACAAATCCTATCTCGATCAGCCAACATCCCTCTACATAATTCGTAGTGTATCCAATAGTCGCCTTTATAGATTACCCTGTTACGGGTAACGTTTGACGATATCAAGATACATAACTCCTTATGTTGGGATCTCTGATGATCACAAGTCGTAAGGATTACATACATTATTATCACTATGAGAATTGCATATGACGATCATATAACTATCCATGTTGCATTCTCATGGTGGGTCTGTTCAGTACATCGTTCTCTAACATGTACCCATATGTTGATTTGATATCTCATATCAATGAACAATTCATCGATCAACACATACTAGTCTCTACGTATTATCATTATCCCTTTCATGATAATACTTGACTAGGAACATCTTTAAGAATAATACAATATTATTCTAAGGACATTAACACATATATTAATTCACAATGCACAGTTAAAAGAATAACATATAATAATGAATTGCCATTCATAAAACCATAAACATTGTATGTCTTAAACAATCATCTAATGACTTGTCTTAGGGCATATCCCAACAAATCTCCCACTTGTACTAAGACCACTCAGACATATACCTAATGCCTAGAGATCTAGTATGACGATCATGCTTCTGCTGTGACAGCGGCTTCGTCAATGGGTCAGATACATTATCATCTGTTGGTACTTTGCATATTTTAACATCTCCCCTTTCAACGATTTCTCGAATGAAATGGAAACGCCTAAGTATGTGCTTGGATCTTTGGTGAGATCTTTGTTCCTTAGCCAATGCGATCGCTCCATTGTTGTCACAATAGAGTTCTATCGGATCTTTAATGCTAGGCACCACTCCAAGTTCAGAAATGAACTTCCTCATCCAAACAGCTTCCTTTGCTGCATCTGAGGCAGCAATATACTCAGCTTCCGTTGTAGAATCGGCTATTGTTTCTTGCTTTGAACTCTTCCAGCTCACAGCACCTCCATTTAGGCAATACACATATCCAGATTGCGATCGAAAATCATCTTTGTCGGTTTGGAAGCTAGCATCAGTGTAACCCATTACATTGAGCTCTTCCTCACCTCCATAAATCAAGAATGTATCCTTAGTCCTTCTCAAGTACTTCAGGATGTTCTTGACAGCAATTCAGTGACCTTCACCTGGATCAACTTGATATCTGCTCGTCATGCTCAAAGCATACGATACATCGGGACGAGTACATATCATGGCATACATGATAGATCCAATAGCTGACGCGTATGGAATCTTACTCATGCGTTGTCTCTCATCTGGTGTTGAAGGACACTGTTCCTTCGAGAGATAAATACCATGTGTCATAGGCACGAATCCTTTCTTGGATTCTTGCATGCTAAACCTTTTAAGCACCTTGTCTATGTATGTACTTTGACTTAGACCAAGAAGCCTTCTCGATCTATCTCTATAGATCTTGATTCCTAATACATAGGTGGCTTCTCCTAAATCTTTCATCGAAAAGCAGTTCCCTAGCCAAATCTTTACAGATTGCAAGGCAGGGATATCATTTCCAATAAGAAGTATGTCATCTACATACAACACTAGGAAAATGATTACGCTCCCACTGACCTTCTTGTAGACACAAGGTTCATCTTCATTTTTGATAAAACCAAACTCTTTGATTGCATCATCAAAACGAAGATTCCAACTCCGAGAAGCTTGCTTCAATCCATAAATGGATCGTTGTAGCTTGCATATCTTTCCAGCATCCTTCGGATCGACAAAACCCTCGGGCTGTGTCATGTACACATCCTCGAGCAGATTTCCATTAAGGAAAGCTGTTTTGACATCCATCTGCCAGATTTCATAATCATGAAATGCAGCTATTGCAAGTAAGATCCTTATGGATTTAACCATGGCCACTGGTGAAAAGGTTTCATCATAGTCAATACCATGAATTTGTTTGAATCCTTTTGCAACCAGCCGACCTTTATAGGTTTGTACGTTACCATCCATATCGGTCTTTTTCTTGAAAATCCATTTGCACCCTATGGGTCGTACCCCTTCAGGTGGATCAACCAAAGTCCATACTTGGTTTGCATACATGGATTCCATCTCAGATTTCATGGCCTCTTGCCATTTCTCAGAATCATTGCCCATTATAGCTTGTTGATAAGATGACGGCTCATCCTCATCAATGTAGTAAGTCACCTTGTTGAGTCACAAGAAATCCATATCTCTGTGGCTCCCGGTGTTCTCTTACAGACCTACGCTGGGCTTGTGTCTCTTGAGCAGGTACTTCTTCCACAACAGTTTGTGGTGCCTGCTCTGTTTCCATCTCAATCTCAGGTTCAGTGTTTTCTTGTGGTTGAACTTCACTAAGTTCTATTTTTCTCCCACTGGTTTTTCTAGAAATAAATTCTCTTTCAAGAAATACACCAGTCCGAGCAACAACTACTTTGTTCTCGGTGGGATAATAGAAATAGTATCCTTTTGTTTCCTTAGGATACCCCACAAATAAACACTTATCAGATTTGGGTCCAAGTTTGTTAGTGGCGTGACGTCTAACGAAAGCCTCACAACCCCAAATCTTCATAAAAGACATACTAGGACGCTTCCCACTCCATATCTCATATGGTGTCTTTTCCACTGATTTAGATGGAACACGGTTCAGTAAGAAAATCGCTGTTTCTAGAGCGTGTCCCCAAAACGATATCGGAAGATCTGCATGACTCATCATTGATCTAACCATGTCTAACAAGGTTCGATTTCTCCTCTCGGATACACCATTCCATTGTGGAGTATACGGAGGAGTGAGTTGTGGGACTATCCCACACTCCTTTAGATAGTCATGAAACTCTTGGCTTAAGTATTCTCCTCCTCGATCTGATCGAAGGATTTTGATACTCTTGCCAAGTTGGTTTTGTACTTCATTCTTGAAATCTTTGAACTTTTCAAAGGTTTCATGTTTATGTTTCATTAGGTACACATACCCATATCTACTGAGGTCATCAGTAAATGTAACGAAGTATTGAAAACCACCTCTAGCTTGTGTACTTATTGGTCCACATACATCACTATGTATTAGTCCCAATAAAACATTTGCCCTTTCAACATGTCCCTTGAAAGGGGCTTTAGTCATCTTGCCCATTAAACAAGATTCGCATGTTTCATATGATTCAAAATCAAATGAATCTAATACTCCAACCTTATGAAGTTTAGATATGCGGTTCTCGTTTATGTGGCCTAAGCGACAGTGCCAGAGATAAGTCGGATTACAATCATTATTTTTAATCCTTTTAGTATTTATGTTATAGATAGGCATATCAAGATTCAATACATAAAGACCATTCACCATTTGTGCACTAGCATAAAACATATCATTTAAATAAATAGAACAACAATTGTCCTTTATTATAAATGAAAAACCATACTTGTCTAAACAAGAAATAGAAATAATGTTTTTAGTAATTGAAGGCACAAAATAACAGTCTTTTAATATCAATGATAAACCAGAAGGTAAAGCTAAATGATAATCTCCTATAGCTAATGCAGCAACTCTTGCTCCATTTCCAACTCGGAGATCAACTTCACCTTTCGCCAATGTCCTACTCCTTTTGAGATCCTGCACATTTACACAAATGTGAGATCCACATCCAGTATCTAATACCCATGATGAAGAAGTAGATAAATTGACTTCTATAACAAAAATACCTGAAGCGGAAGTCACACTTCCTTTCTTTAGATCCTCCAGATATACTTTGCAGTTTCTTTTCCAATGGCCGGTCTCACCGCAATGGAAACAGTTCCCTTCCTTTGCTATCCCTCCCTTTGGCTTTAGTGCATAAGACTTTGGCTTAGATTTAGCAAAGACCTTCTTTGCTTTCTTGTTGCCTTTAGCTTTGGCCATTCCTTTGCCCTTATTCACAATAAGGACATTTGTGGCCTTAGTCTTCTTAGTATTTGCTTCATATGTTCTCAACATACCAAGCAACTGGGGTAGAGTCTTTTCCATGTCAGTCATATTGTAATTTACTACAAATTGACTGAAGCTCTCAGGCAACGATTGCAAGATCACATCGGTGGCCAACTCTTCGTCCAATGGAAAACCTAGCTTGTCCAGATTCTCAATGTACCCAATCATCTTGAGCACATGACTTCCAACTAAGCTTCCTTCTACCATCCTGCACTGGAATAACGCTTTAGAGACGTCATACCTCTCTTGTCTAGCTTGCTGTTGGTACAACTGCTTTAAGTGTTCAATCATATCGAACGCCTCCATTTCCTCATGTTGCTTCTGAAGCTCAGAGTTCATGGTGGCAAGCATGAGGCACCCAACATCAAGTGCGTCACTCTGATGCTTCTTGTAAGCATCTCTTTCAGCTCTTGTAGCTGTTAGGGGAGGTTCCTCAGCGGGCAAGGGTTCCTCTAGGACATATTGTTTCTTTTCTTGTTTGAGGACTATCCTCAAGTTCCTATGCCAGTCTAGGAAATTTGTCCCATTTAATTTGTCCTTCTCAAGGACCGATCGCAGTGATAAAGTGCTAGTAACGTTGTTAGTTGCCATGGATATCTACAATATAAATATGCAAAATAAGTTTATGATTTAAATCATTTAACATGGTCTTATATTAAATGATACTCCCACTATTTTGTTTGAAAAATATCAACCCTCGAAACCTTTAGTGGGCCAAGATCCATATTTCGCCTAATCTTGAGTTAGCTTTGGCTAATCGCCCAAGACTCGGTTATTTAGGTAGACAACACTTTGTCAATTATATCACATATAATTCTTGGATAGTTGGACGAACAACACTTTGTTCAATTCATCAAATGAATTATAATCCAACCCATGCCTCTAGGTTCCCAATCCTATTGAGATAACCTAGTTAAGTCGTACCCAATTAAAGTATAACGGATATCACTTTTATCCTTTCGCGCCTTACTAAGATTGCCACGGTGCTTTGCTTTGGCAAACCCACACATGTACAATCGAAGTTATTGACGAGTACTTTTAATTTTGGAAGGCATCTAAAACTTAATATTTTAGAGGGATTTATTGATCTCATGATTAATTTGATAATTTAAAATATGTCCACTACATATAGTTGTATACATATCTACATATATGTGTAATACTATTATCAAACTAAAACATAAGATAAATCATGCATCAACATACATAATTAAACGTGACATGGTTATAGCCCCTACTAACGATTTTCTCAAGCCAATGAGAAAATCCTATGAGTCAACCTAAGGTAACTTCACAAGCACCTTCCTTGGCTCCAATTTGTGAATGGCCTCCTCATCCCGGCACGATGCTCCATCTTCATTGATCACCATCAATAAAATAAACTACATTATTTACAAGATATAGAATTCCTCGATTCACATTCGAGGGGAACATAGGGGAGGGATTACATTTAGAATGAAACAGAGAAAGGCACGACACGCAGGTCGTATTATAAATTACAAACATCCACAAATCCTATCTAATAGGTCAAAGGGCTATAACCACGCACCATGCTCAAACAACACATAAAGCATGCATTAACATTTAATTAATTAAATTCTAAACATTTTAAATTTAATTCTAATTAAAACTGTAAAATAATTTTTGAAAAATTATCGTACGCTCGGGACATCACATGCCTCGAACTAAAGCGATTAAGACACGAACCACCATGGTTCGAACCACAAACACTCGGCTGGACCATTGATGGGCCTAGGGTTCGAAACCCTAGCCCATGGCCGAGCCAAGCTCGAGCGGCGGCGGCGCTAGGGTTCCAAACCCTAGCCGCTTCGCACCATCTTTAATTTTTATCGAGCCAACTTGCTTGAAACGACGAAATTTATGAGCCACAAGCTACGATCCAACCATGGACGGTTCATGACGGTGACGGCTTAACCATCTCGAGCCAAGGGTTCGAAAAACCCTAGCCCTCATGTGGTGTAGCCGTCGACCCTCATAATTCCGTGGACCATGATCGAACCATATTGCAACTTCTCAATACTTTATCGAGCCAATAGAGTTCAAAACCCTAGATAGTGTGACGGCTTGACCCATGCACGAGCCAGGGACCGAACCCTAGCCCTTATTCGGCGGCTACATGGCCATGCACGAGCTAATGGGTTCGAAACCCTAGTTCATGCGGCGGCCGTGAGCCAAGGTGACTAGGGTTCGAAGCCCTAGCCATCCTTTGGTGGCTGCCGTGAGCCATGCATGGGCTAACCCCTCGATTTTACGCTTTCGTGTATCGTATACAATTATGTGCCAATTATATCAAATACAATTATACGATGATTTTCATAAACTAAAATTAATTTCATATCATATATGAATTTAAACAGTTTTAATAAGCATGCAATATTAATTCTAATATGATTAACACTATTTAATCACATAAATCCGATATGAGCCTTGAACCTGGCTCTGAAACCACTGTAAGTAATCCCATGAGCATACAACGCAGCGGAATAAAATTTTGGGATTACTAACACCGGATCTATACATAGGGATTCATATCGGATTAGAGAATAACAAGTGTCTCACCCTTGTAGCGTGTTTGAAGCAGATTCCACGGAGCAGCACGTCCAACGAACTCCGAGTCACAAACGAAAGTTTTCACCTTCGTCTCTACGGTATCCACACGATCAAATCGAAAAGGGATATTCAAGAACAAGTTACTAGACTTATTCTTGAACCAATACACAAAGCAAACTCGATTCACAATCGAAAGAATGACCAAAACCACCAAGAACCCCTTCGACTTGTGAAGGCCGAGAGGAGAATCGATGGTGCGGCCGAGAGCTCTAGCTTGTGTAGGGTTTTTATGTTATGATAATTGTCTTGCAATTAAAAACCTTGTAATCATCTTTTATATAATTAATTAAAGGCTTTCATAAAGCCTCATGGGCTTAAGCCCATGATTTAATTAATTATTATGATTATTAATTAAGACTCCTCTTAATTATTTAATTCATCCCATGAATTTAATTTCCCTTCTCGATTTAATCTTTTGTGCGACCCGATAGGATCTCGTAATGTTGGCAGTGACATAAAATCTCATTTTATGTCGCAAGCATTGAGCGGTATCTAGCAACACATCGATGCTACCCAAATTACGAGAATGTCAATGACTCGACATAACCTTTAGAACTTGTGATAATATTAATCATGTAACTTAATCCCTTTGTCCTTTGTGTTTAGATTGAACACGAGTCATGGAATAGTCATACTCGTATATCCAATCTATATTTCTTGATCCCCAAGTAGAACTAGAATAAACGAATAAGCTCGATATCTCATATCGACTCATTCGAGCATGGCCATGCATTTTAGTTCTCACTTGATCAAGGGCCAAACACATCTCCTGTTATATAGGAGGGACAAATCCTATCTCGATCAGCCAACATCCCTCTACATAATTCGTAGTGTATCCAATAGTCGCCTTTATAGATTACCCTGTTACGGGTAACGTTTGACGATATCAAGATACATAACTCCTTATGTTGGGATCTCTGATGATCACAAGTCGTAAGGATTACATACATTATTATCACTATGAGAATTGCATATGACGATCATATACCTATCCATGTTGCATTCTCATGGTGGGTCTGTTCAGTACATCGTTCTCTAACATGTACCCATATGTTGATTTGATATCTCATATCAATGAACAATTCATCGATCAACACATACTAGTCTCTACGTATTATCATTATCCCTTTCATGATAATACTTGACTAGGAACATCTTTAAGAATAATACAATATTATTCTAAGGACATTAACACATATATTAATTCACAATGCACAGTTAAAAGAATAACATATAATAATGAATTGCCATTCATAAAACCATAAACATTGTATGTCTTAAACAATCATCTAATGACTTTCTTAGGGCATATCCCAACATAGACTGCCGTAACAAAAATGTTAAACTACGGACTCCAGACGAGAAAGAGATCGTATACCACGGCAAAACTAAGGAACGAAAATTCATTCTGTCAGCAGCACAAACGTGGAAAGCTGTGAAGAACGGTGAAGAAGTTTACCTAGCTACAATAAGCGAGGTTAAAGAGGAAGATGAACCCAAGATAGAAGACATACCCGTTGTGCAAGAATTTCCGGATGTCTTTCCTGAAGAGCTGCCCGGTTCTGTTCCAAACCGAGAATTGGAATTTGATATTAATTTGGTGCCAGGCGCTACACCAATTTCTAAGGCACCATACCGAATGGCTCCAGCCGAACTGAAGGAACTTAAGGAACAACTGCAGGAGTTATTGGACAAGAAACAAATCAGACCAAGTGTATCCCCATGGGGAGCTCCAGTGCTGTTTGTAAAGAAGAAAGACGGGAGCATGAGATTGTGTATCGACTACAGAGAACTGAATAAGATCACAATCAAGAACAAGTACCATCTTCCAAGGATAGATGACCTGTTCGATCAACTCAAAGGCGCTAAAGTGTTTTCCAAGCTCGATTTAAGGACAGGCTATCACCAACTAAAGATTAAAGCAGAAGACGTGCCGAAAACCGCATTTAGAACACGGTATGGGCATTACGAGTTCACGGTGATGCCATTTGGCTTAACAAACGCGCCAGCCGTATTCATGGATTTAATGAATCGTGTATTCAAGCCATTCCTGGACGACTTTGTAGTAGTGTTCATCGACGACATACTCATTTACTCGTCGAGCAATGAGGAACACGAACGACACCTTCGTCTTACGCTCCAGACACTAAGAGAGAAAGAACTCTACGCCAAGTTTAACAAATGTGAATTTTGGCTAGAAAGTGTATCCTTCTTAGGTCACATAATATCAAAGGAAGGCGTATCAGTGGACCCTAAAAAGGTAGAGGCAGTTTTAGATTGGCCTAGACCAACGACAGTGACTGAAATCCGAAGCTTCTTGGGATTAGCTGGTTACTACCGGAAGTTTGTCGAAGGATTTTCGTCAATAGCAGTACCGCTTACCAGGCTCACACAAAAGAACGCAAAGTTCATATGGAGTGAAGAATGTGAGAAGAGCTTTGAGACTTTAAAGGAAAAGCTCTCATCTGCACCTGTACTGGTATTACCAACTGAAGACATGAGTTTCACTATTTATAGTGATACATCTAAAGAAGGACTAGGATGTGTACTCATGCAGGAAGGAAGAGTGATTGCTTATGCTTCAAGACAGCTCAAGACCCATGAGCAAAACTACCCTACGCATGACCTCGAGTTAGCCGCAGTAGTGTTAGCCTTGAAGATTTGGAGACACTATCTGTATGGCGCCAAGTACGAAGTGTTCACGGACCATCAAAGCCTCAAGTACTTGTTCACTCAAAAGGAACTCAACATGAGGCAGAGACGATGGATCGAACTTCTAAAAGACTACGATCTCACTATTAGCTATCACCCCGGCAAGGCAAACAAAGTAGCAGATGCTTTGAGCCGGAAAGGCAAAGGGAAAATAATCTTAGCTACGGTCTCAGCTCAACCTTGTCTTCGAGAGACCATCAAGCTAAGCCAAGATCAAGATCCGAGCCTAACCAAGCTAAAAGAACAAGTCAGGGAGAAGGAAATTACTGACTTTGAGATCGATAATAAGGGAATTATGTGGATGAAAGGACGATTGTGCGTGCCAGATGTGAATAACATAAGACAAGAAGTAATGTCTGAAGCGCACAAGTCAAAGTTTTCAGTCCACCCTGGGAGTACAAAGATGTACAAGGATTTGAAGGAAAGTTTTTGGTGGAACGCAATGAAAAAGGACGTAGCTGAATTCGTCGCCCGATGCTTGGTATGTCAACAAGTTAAAGCTGAGCATCAAAGACCCGGAGGACTTCTTCAACCTCTGGAAATCCCTGAATGGAAATGGGATCACATCTCCATGGATTTCGTCGTGGGACTACCAAAGTCAAAGCAGAGCCATGACGGAATATGGGTAATTGTTGACAGACTAACCAAGTCAGCACACTTCCTACCAGTCCGCATGAACTACAACTTGGATAAGTTGGCAACACTATATATGGACAATATAGTGAGATTGCACGGAGTCCCAGTGAGCATACTATCGGACCGAGATCCCAGATTCGTGTCGCGTTTCTGGAAAAGCTTTCAGCAAGCTATGGGAAGTAAGGTAACTCTTAGCACGGCTTATCACCCACAAACTGATGGCCAGACGGAGAGGACTATCCAAACCCTCGAAGACATGCTAAGAGCTTGTGTATTGGATTTTACTGCAAATTGGAGCGAACTATTACCTCTAGTCGAGTTTGCTTACAATAACAGCTACCACGGTAGTATTGGGATGGCGCCGTATGAAGCACTCTATGGGCGCAAATGCCGATCACCATTGTATTGGGATGAAGTAGGAGAAAGAGCTATCACAGGACCGGAGTTAGTACAAGCTACTACCGACAAGATAGCTATTATCAGAGATAGACTTAAGACAGCCCAGGACCGACAGAAAGTTGGGCTGATCTGAAGAGGAGACCAGTGGATATCGAGATTGGTGAAAAGGTCTACGTAAAGATTTCACCAATGAAAGGAGTAATTAGATTCGACAAAAAGGGAAAGTTGAACCCAAGATACGTGGGACCATTTGAAGTTTTAGAAAAGGTGGGAACGCTAGCATACAAAATAGCACTACCGCCAAATCTGTCAAGAATTCACAATGTCTTCCACGTATCACAACTAAGGAAATACATTGCTGACTCAAGCCATGTACTGGAAGCAGAACCCCTAGTAACTCAAGGGATGGACGAAACATTGAAATACGAAGAGATCCCAATCCGTATTCTGGATACCAAGGACCAAGTTCTGAGAAGAAGGACCATTCCTTACGTCAAGGTCCAATGGTCAAACCATACGGAAAGAGAAGCTACTTGGGAAATGGAAGAATCAATGCGGGAGAAATACCCCTACCTGTTCCTAAATCAAGTTGACTCAAGTTTCGAGGACGAAACTTCCAATAAGGAGGGAGGGATGTAAAGACCCGGATTTTAATTAAGGGGTAACTAAAACTTGATTTAAAAGAGTTTAAATTTTTTAAACTCTAGCATAGAGTTTCAATGCATCAAGGAGTCCCTAACCAAATCAAACTCCTTCCATTTAAATCGATTTGCAGCTGTCAAGATCGAACCAAAATCTATTCCAGCACCTCCACAAATCTGCTCGTTTCTATCCCTTTATATTCGAAGAGTCCAAGCCATTTAATCCATCGAAGAGTCATCTCTTTTGGTAACATCAAAGACCGAAACTCAAGCTCTCCTCAAGCCACAAAATTACACACCAAAGTATTCGAAAGACTCCACCTATGAAGCCATCAAGTTCGAAACAGAATCAGACTTCCACTTCGCAATCTGCTCTAATCTATTCCCTTCATTCTCGAGTTTGAGTCCTACTCCAACACCTATCTATCCAAGAGTCCTTCCATCCTTGGATATCAGTTTATGCCTCTTTAAAAGCAAGGTTCCAGCCTCACTTTCAATCACCAATTCGCCTTCAACCAGCAGTAAATAGCCGAAGCTTTCTGCCCCAAAACCAGCAACAATTCCATCGAATTTCTGTTCCAGATTCAGCGCAAGTTTCGTTAATTCTTTTCTGAATCCGTTTTCCAGCGTGATTGTGTCATCTTAGCATCACAAACCAAGCTATAATCTGTCCAAATAAATCCAGGAAGATTAACCACACACTTAGCCAAGTTTTCGAACCATAAACCATCGTTGTTGCAAGAGAGATTCTGTCCGAGAGTTCTGTTGGAAATTACAGCAAAGTTTATGAGTGTTTTGATCCAACGTTGAACCTTCTTAGATTACAAGAAACGTTGTTCATAAGTCCCTCTGTTTTATGAGTTGAAATTCGAGCAGAATTCAAGCAAGAACCATCCAGAAATCAGTCCAAGTTCGGTGAGTACCAAGTCTGAATCCAAGTCTGCCAACTTGTGTTGTTTGCTGTTCTTATTCGAAGTGTTCCAGCAATCGTTGTCCATCGTGATTCCAGTAGTGATTCAAGGATTAAAACGTGGTGTTTCGAGTGTTGTTCGAAAGCCAAGAAGTTAAGGAAGCCGTGTGTTTCAATCCCTCGATTACTCAAACACGCATCAAAGCAAGTAAGTGGGCTTTTGCTATAAATATTCGTTTCGTTTTCTAAAATCATATAAGTATGTTTTGAAATTCCAATCGATATGCATTATGTTGAAATTATGAAAGTATTATTTTGTAAGCACGCTAAACTCGAAATCTAATTGGATTTGGATCCCCATGACCCTGATACGGTGGGATGTAACCGCTAAAAGAACCTTATACGGTGGTAATCCGTTGTTTCTGGATTATCCAGACACTTTATTCGTGGGTTAGCCGATGTTATGACCTCATCTCTAGGAGGGTTAAGTCTAGAGACTGATATCAGTACCAAGAAGAGAGTAGAATGCTTTACTGTGCTTAAGTATATGAAAATTATGAAACGATATGTTATGTCATGGCTCGTAAGGGCAAATCAAGTATGTTAAGATACATTCATATCGGTTTATGCAAGTTTTATGATCCAAGTTTATGAAAATTATATATATGTATGATATCGATTGTCCCCCACTTGCTGAGTGTTTACCCAAGCACTCAACCCCTTACTCTACATCCCCAGATAAAGCCGAAGAAGAATTAGAGCAAGAAGAAGAGCACCAATTTTGGGGTTGGTGAATCAAGTCCGCTGCGTATTTCAAGATTTTATGTTTTCAAGTTTTCCAGTTTTAAGACAATTTTAATTATTCAGTTGATTAAGTTTTTAATTCCGTATTTCTTTATTCATTGTAAAGACAATGGTTTTTTTTATTTTTATGGAAAAAGACTGGCTTTTCAGTCGTTATGATATTACGAGGCTTATTGGTTTCCTAGTTGTAATGGAAATCAATGCCGGTGTTATTGACCCCGGTCTCGGGGCGTGACAAAACTAAACTCAGTTTTTTGTAAAAAAAAATTAATATATATATTTTTTATAAAAATAAATAAAAAACAAAATATTTTTTATTTTATATTGTTATTCTTCCTATATCTCACATCCCAAATTCTAAATTAGAATCGAAAAATTTTCAAATCCCAAATCCTATAATTACGGCCGTTATTTGGGAAAGTCGTGGTGAGATAGATTTAATTATATTATATTTATCCCTCAAATTACAAACTAATTTCAAAAATAGATATCACTGCTACATCAATAACGTTTGCAATTATTCTCTTCAATAATATTAAATCATCTTTATCCATGTAATTTACTTCAATTTCAATTAATGTGGTCCACTAAATATTTTATTCATATTTTAGTCTATCGTATTCATATTTATAATCAATATTTAAACACTTTAGGTTTATTTATAAATCCATGTGCATTATCTATACATTATTCTCAAATTATATTATTTATATTAATTATAATAGTTAAATTATAAATATTATAAATGTAGAATATATATTTATATATTTCTATAACAATAATATTTATATGCTTTCATAATAATATTTATATTATTTCTACTTTAATTACAAATATTATATTTATATAAAATAGTTATATAATATTAATATTTATAATAATTATTAGTATAATAGTTATGTAATAATGATATTTATGTAACAATTATAAATATATTATTTAAATATATATACTTTAATAATAGTATTTATATATTATTTATAATAATTATATATATTAACATTTATGTATTAATTTGAATTTTTTAAAACACTAAAAAAAGAAATGACACTTGCAATGTCATGTGGCATTGCAAGTGCGATTACAACACTTACAAATTTTCGAGCTCACCATTTAACCATGCAATTGAGATTGCAATTGTCATCTAAGACTTGCAATTGTGTTAGTGACAACTTCCAATCCCATTAAAGATGATCTTAGCATATTCGTAGAATATAGGATATTGATGATCTCATCACTGTATTTTGAGTTTTTTTTAGCAACTATTATAACTGCTTGGGAGTACGGTAGAGACTTAAATATAAAATCCCCTAATTGTTATTAGGGTCGATATGTTAGATGGGCTATAGCTATCGGCCTGTATTGCGAGTTTCAATTCATTACATATACTAAAATAGCACTCTGTTAGAAAATAAATAAAATGAATGGAAAACATATAACAAAGTTTTTTGTATAATTTTTGTTTCAGGTTCTAATAATTGAATTATTGACTCTTTCGATGATTCATAGCTTATCAAATGGTATCATCTCAATAATGGCGGTGACGTATTCTTTCTAATATTTTAAAATTATCAACTATATATCATTTCAAAAAGAAAAAAAAAATATGAACTATATATTATTTTCATAATCATTAAATTTATTTATATTATATTATTAAATATGAGATTTTTAAAGTTTAAAATTTTGGTTGTCGTGATATTTTTTTTAGGTGCATAAATTATGGCTATTCATAATTTTCTAAAATATTTAGTTTTTAAAAAAATCAATCATTATTAATTTATTAGTATGCAAATTATCTCAATGTTATTCAACTTTAACGGCAAGATTTGTTACAATCTTATCTAAGTTTAAATGATTATATCACTCTCGATACAAAAAATATGTACTATAAAAAATCATAATTTAAAATAATAAATATTATCATATTTAAATATTTATTCTAATTAATAGTAGAGAAACTTATAAAACAAAATTTAATATAATCAATATCTAAATTTTTAATAAAAAATATTCACAAACTTCTATTTTTTCATTTTGTTTTTAATCAAATATCAATTAGCGGATTATTTTTTGTTAAAAATTAGTTTACGTGAGATTAAATTTGTTAAAATATTAATGTTAATTATTTTTGATTAAAATATTTTTTATATAACTATATTCGATTAGTATTTAAAGTCGTGAAACTATTTTTTTTTTAATTTATCCTATAAATAATCAGTGATCTAACAGATATACTTCGATTCTAAATACAGAGAGTTGTATTTGACAGAAACAGAACTTTCCCTCGCCAGCTGTTTCTTCACCTCATCTCTCTTTGCCTTCACACTTTCTGTAGAATTATAATTATAGATATATATATATATATATATATATATATATATATATATATATATACATATATAAATATGTAGATATATGCAGATATAGATATACATATATCTTTCCCTAGTATCATCACGTCTATAGCGCAAGCAAATTGAAACAAGTCAAAATTTCGAAGTGTTGAGATTCTGTGATCCCGATCTGCAAATATCTTTAGCTTTGGATCAGCTTTCCTCGTTGTTGGATCGTAGCTTTCTGGGTATTTGAATTCCTTCCATCTACTCTCTTTTGGTTCATGCAATGCAGTTTTCAAATTAATTTTTTGCTTTCTGTTTATCTTTTTGTTTCCATTGTTTCGTTTCCCATTGTGGGGACTTCAAGTTTAATGACAAATTTGCATGTTCTTATGCGTTTGCTTTGTTATTGAATTTGATTTCCCTGTTAAAGATAATTTTGATCTGCAATCTGGGAATTGAGAATATGACGGCTGAAACTGAGGTTTGTAATGGGGAGGTGTCTGAGGTGGCTGGGATTGAAGGGGAATCGGAATTCAAGGCGAGATCTCTCCAGGATCTTTCCAAGCCCGAGTTAAATGGTATTGGGAATCACGATCAAGCCAATGATCCCGAAGATTCCTATGTTTCGGTGGCCGATGTCGGTGGCCGGAGTCCTGATAGTAAGGATATGGATGCCGTGGATGGCAGTCCTCGGCATGAATCCTGTGCCCCTGTTGAGCTTTCAGGGATAGAATTGGATGCTCTGAACGGGAATCAGGAAGGTGCGAATGTGGGGAAACATGATAAATCGGAGGGTGGAGATGAGAGTTTTACCTTGGTGAATGGCAGTCCTGATGTGCAAGTAACTTCCATTGTGGATGGAACTGGAGACCATGATACTTTCGAGGAGGAGAATAAATGTTTGGAAGAATTGAATGATCAAAATGGGAAAAGGGAAATTAATCCTACGGAGAGGGGGATTGGAAATGCGGCGAGTACCAATGAAAATCCATTGGTGGCAAATGGAATTCTTGTGGGGGTACAGGGCTCCGTTCATGATGAGGATGAGATCCGAGTCAAGCTGGCTACTAGCAATCCTGAAAGTCGGGTAGAATCTGAAATTAAGAAGGCTGAGGACTCAGGTGGAGAGATTGAAATATCCGAAGACGCTGAAGCAGCGAAATTTGAAGATCAAAATGGGAAAATTGGAGTCGTGGCAGAGGCTAAACTGGATAAGGTTGAGGATCAGTTGGTATCAGAAGCATCACCTGGTGTCAAAGAGAATCAGGAATCTAAAGTTTCGAACTTGGGGTTGGTTGCAGATTCAGGAGAGGAAGAGGAACCTAAGAGTTTGTTGTCACCCTTGAACAAGCAGGAGACAGTTGAGGATGAGGATGAGTTAGCTTCGGATAAAGAAGCTATGCAAGATCAGAAGTGTGATATTGACAATGAAAGCGACATTCAATGCGGGATGGATAAAGACGAAGTTGTGGTGAGTAATGCTGTCAAATCCCTTGATGGCAATGGAGCAACTTCCCAAATAGAGGGCTCTGTTCTTGATGAGGACGAGACCCGAGTCAAGTTGGCTACTAGAAAACCTGAATGTTGGGTAGAATCTGAAATTAAGAAGGCTGAGGACTCAGATGGAAACATCGAAAGTTCTGAAGAAGCTGAAGCATCGAAAGTTGAGGATCAAAATGGGAATATTGGAGTTGTGGCAGAGGCTAAACTGGATAAGGTTGAGGATCAGTTGGTATCAGAAGCATCACCTGGTGTCGAAGAGAATCAGGAATCTAAAGTTTCGAACTTGGGGTTGGTTGCAGATTCAGGAAAGGAAGAGAAACCTAAGAGTTTGTTTTCACCCTTGAACAAGCAGGAGACGGTTGAGGATGAGCAAGATCACAAGTGTGATATTGATATTGAAAGCAACATTCAATGTGGGATCGATAAAGACAAAGTTGTGGTGAGTAATGCTGATTTCAACGTCGAAACTGCCTGTGACGAGGTCTTAGAAGGAAAAGATGAAGAAATTTATGGTGTATCTCATGTTGAAGGCAGCATTATGTATCCAGATGATGCTGTCAAATCCCTTGATGGCAATGGAGCAACTCCCCAAATAGAGGGCTCTGTTCATGATGAGGACGAGACCCGAGTCAAGTTGGCTACTAGAAAACCTGAATGTCGGGTAAAATCTGAAATTAAGAAGGCTGAGGACTCAGGTGGAAACATCGAAAGATCTGAAGAAGCTGAAGCAGCGAAAGTTGAGGATCAAAATGGGAATATTGGAGTTGTGGCAGAGGCTAAACTGGGTAAGGTTGAGGATCAGTTGGTATCAGAAGCATCACCTGGTGTCGAAGAGAATCAGGAATCTAAAGTTTCGAACTTGGGGTTGGTTGCAGATTCAGGAAAGGAAGAGAAACCTATGAGTTTGTTGTCACCCTTGAACAAGCAGGAGACGGTTGAGGATGAGCAAGATCACAAGTGTGATATTGATATTGAAAGCAACATTCAATGTGGGATGGATAAAGACAAATTGGCTACTAGAAAACCTGAATGTCGGATAGAATCTGAAATTAAGAAGGCTGAGGACCCAGATGGAGAGATTGAAAGATCTGAAGAAGCTGAAGCAGCGAAAGTTGAGGATCAAAATGGGAAAATTGGAGTTGTGGTAGAGGCTAAATTGGATAAGGTATCAGAAGCATCACCTGGTGTCGAAGAGAATCAGGAATATAAAGTTTCAAACTTGGGGTTGGTTGCACATTCAGGAGAGGAAGAGGAACGTAAGAGTTTGTTGTCACCCTTGAACAAACCGGAGACTGTTGAGGATGAGGATGAGTCAGCTTCGGATAAAGAAGCTATGCAAGATCACAAGTGTGATATTTTTACTGAAACCAACCATCAATGCTGGATGGATAAAGACAAAGTTGTGGTGAGTAATGCTGATTTCAACGTCGAAACTGCCTGTGACGAGGTCTTAGAAGGGAAAGATGAAGAAATTTGTAGTGTATCTCATGTTGAAGGCAGCATTATGCATCCAGATGATGCTATCAAATCACGAGATGGCAATGGAGCAACTCCCCAAATTAGTGTTTCTGAAAGAGACGCTGGGGCTTCTGGGCCAACTCAGAACAAATCAGCTTCAAATGCTCAGGTTCACAGGCCTACGGCTGAAGTTCAAATCTCTGACGCAGAAACTGTTGGAGTCAAATCTTCTTTACCAGTCGATGGCTCAGAATCTGAAATTTTAGGGAACGAACTTGTTCATCTTCACAGCTTTGAAACGTGCACAATTAATGGTGTAAGCTCAGGGTCTGACTCGGAGATCAGGACGGTTGTTTCTAATGAAAAGGAACCAATTCTACAGGGCTGTGAATTAAGTGGGGATTCTGAAGATGACCATAACCCACCAATTTCAGCGGTGAAAATGGAACCCGAAGCTGATAATTCTTCTGCTGCGGAACATGTATCCGTGACTAGTGATCAAGATGCCACCAGTGCAACAGATGTTTTAGTTAGCTTTGTTGTGGACAAAGGTGCATCCAAATCCATGTCTGCAGATGTTAAAGACATGGTAGATGGTGCCAATGGAAGTGACGATGAGACCTTGTTATATGCCAAAAACGGGGACACTGGAAATTCTCACAGCGTGGACATATCAAAGGCTTCACCAGAGTCCAGTTCTGATACAGTCACTGGAGAGGATGTGAGTGGCATCACTGTGACAAAGCCGTTCAACTTTTTTGTTAGGATTCCAAGGTATAGTGATGAAAAACTCCAAGAACAAATCAAGATTGCAGAACTAGAAGTTGACAAGAAGACAAAACTCAGGGATTCTATTCAGGCCCAAATTCAGGATATAAGAGTAAGAAACATACATATTTTTTTCTTATGTAATGTCCGAGGACAAAACAATAACATGAATATAATCCATCGATTACTAGGCGAGAAATCAGAGTCATGGTGTTGATTATGAACATGCCAAGGGTGAAGACAGAAGCGTAAGAAAGTTGCTGAAGGAAAAACGCACTGAAATAGATTCTCTAAAGTCTGTTATCAACAAGGCCAAGAATGCAACATCTGTCGAGGATTTGAACAGCAGGGTAAGGATTATACTTTCCTGTTGCGTGCACACCACTTGTATTAGTCTGTTTTTCATTTGGCTTTTCCATTCATAGCTAAGAGATAATCTTATTAACAATTTGTTATGACTGAATTGTATCTCTTGGCAGATAAAAAGTATTGAATATAAGATACAACATGAGACACTTCCTTTGAAGGAAGAAAAGCAGTTCATTCATGAAATCAAGCAGCTGAAGCAGCAACGTGAACAATTATCCTCTAGTAAGTGTAGCCAAAATGATATCCAGCAGGCTCTTGAACAGAGAGAACAAGCCGAGGAGAGATTAAAGGTATGCTTAGTTCATTCTTGTTGCCCAAAGTAGAGTTTGGGTTGCCGGTAGTTCCCAGTGGGGCCAAAACTCATTTGGGTAGTTCTATACCTCGGTGTCCTACTATTACATTTCACCAGTTATTTTTGGGTTTTTGTCAACGAGCAACCTAGTGGTGCTGTATCAATAATAGATAGTTTACACCCCTCTGCCTTGAAAATAGGTAGTTTACCCATTATGATTTGTGAATAGTTGCAAAACTAACCCACCTTCATATAAGGGGCAGCGTGCTATGTTTTGCAAACCATATGGATAAAATGCTTATTATGAAAACCAAAGGAAGGTAAACTGTTTATTTTCAATACATGAGGGTGTAAACTGTTATTTACAAACCACATGGAATAAAGTGTCTACTAAGGATATCAGATGAGTAAATTGCCACTTATTCGGATAACTATTGATACAGTATATCTTTTATATATTAAAATGTTAATGTAATATTATCTGTGTACTAATGTAATATTTGGCATGTGCAGATCTTAAGTAAGGAGCTTGGTAATCTCAAAGGCACAGCCTCAAAAGCTCAAACAGCTTGTGATGAAGCCGAGAGTAAATACAACGTCGAACATAAAAAGGTCAGGGAATTACAAGCTCAGTACAAAGCTGCTGATGATGTTCGTCAAGAAGCATATGCTAAATTTCTGTGTCTATCTAAAGAACGTTCCCAGAAGGTATGCTCCCAATTCAGAATGTAGTGTTTTACTTGTTTTGCCATTAGAAAGGTGTGTGCATCTCACCTCAGCTAATAAAATCCTTACTTTCGCATAAACATTTCATCATTTCCTAAAAATGTAGTGTAACGAGCGCCGAATCAAAGGAAAGGAGAGTCCGAGGAAAAAAGGAGATTTGGTTTATCAAAGATTAACTCTAAATAGACTTGATTCAGCCAATCTCTTATCATTTCCCAATATTAACTTCTCCTCAATATTAGGATTATCTAGATAGATATTTGATATTTCTTTTAAGTTAGAGATATTATACTCAAGTTTTCTTCCAAAAAGATATTGCTGATAGCAAGGTATTGTCCGGTTCTCCCTATCGATCCCTCGTTCCAAGGGATCGTCGGGTTCTCCCTAATCGATCCTCATTCGATTCTCCACCTCGCAACCAAAGGGAAGCAAGGCCGAAACACAAACAAAATACAAGAAATCATAGATTCCTTCAATCGCCCCATAACTCGATCCTTACCACGTAACATGCTCCATTGTTATCTTATAATCTAATCCAATATATACAATTTTAAAATTCTAAAAATAGTTTTATTTAACTATTTCTGACATGATTGACATCTAAACTAACTATTTTCCAAAAGAAAACCAAAACCAAACATATATTTTATGTACCCACCCCCCATGATAAACTTGATGATTAATTATAACAATATAATAGCCGCATTTTGTTATGACTAACAGATTCCATACTAAATTTCAAGTTGATTTCTATTGGAACACGAGTTGAATATTATATTTCTTGATACAATTTTCAAGTGAGTCTTAAATCTGAGTACTTGACACTGCAGAGGAAAAACTTTTCCAAGTTCAAGAATGATAGTGCCTCAGCAACTTATTATGCATTCACAGATGATAGAGAGGCACTTTATTGCCATTGTGTGAATGAGGTTAGCTTTAATGATCCCTTTTTTTTCTCTCTCTTTTAGACTCAGTAAAATCAACTCTTAACTTTGCAATGGCATCCCAAATTCCATAGGTGGAAAATTTTATGGAACTCTGGAACGGGAATGATGAGTTCCGAAAAGAGTATGTTAGGTTGAACACAAGGAGTACCGTGAGGAGATTCGGCACTTTGGACGGTCGTTCACTTGGCCCTGACGAGAAACCACCCATCCTACCCAGTTATGTCAGTGAAAGAAATAATAAAGTGGTCTCAATGCCAGCCGATGCTGATTCGGTATCTAAAAGTCCCACAATGGAGCTGAAGCCAGAAACAAAGATTGAAAATGTGAGCTCGGACATTCATTCGAGTAAGAAGAAAGAGACAGAAAGCAAGAAGAAGACAGTGACCACTAAAGGACTTGCTAAATCCAAACTAGTGAATAACTTGGATGCTGTTTCTGGCATGGATGAGGTTCAGGAGGAGGAGGAGGAGCCTGTGAAGACAAAGGAGGATCTTGAGTTGATGAGAATAGCTGAAAAAATTAGAAGAGGGGAAGCTGAGGCTAAGTTGAACGAGCAACGTCGATTGGAGGAGATTGCGAAGGCTAAGGAAGCCCGTGAGAGGAAGCAACGGCGTGACGAGAAGGCACAAAAGAGAGAGGAATTGAGAGCTAAAAATGAAGCAGAACAAAGAGAAAAGGTTGATCAACTACATTTCTCATGTTTCACTCAATTCCCTTACGTTACTTTTGCCATTTTTCAGTATCATATACAACATGACAACATGCAAAGTTCTGCCTTGTTCATCTGTCCCGAATTGGGTCCTTAGCATAAGTAATGAATTTGATTTTTTCTTAAACATATAGGAAAGGGAGAAGAAGTTAAGAAAGAAGGAACGAAAAAAGGCTGCATCCGCTTCCGCTTCTGCTTCCGCAGACATGCAAGACGATGCCAGCAGCATCACTTGTTTGGACATTAGCAAGGAGGAAGCCTCCATGCAAGTGAATGACGTATCAACTAAGAAGTCTAAAACGAGTCAGGTGACTGTGAGCAGGCAAAACAAGATGAAAAGCGTGCCTCCTCCGTCTCTTCGCAACCGAAACAGGAAGAAATGGCAGCAATGGATGTGGGTAAGTCTTATAATCCTTGTTGCGTTAGTCCTATTGTGGCTGGGAAATATGGGTGTGTTCTCGAGTGTAAATTCCAAGCTCCAACGCACTGGTTTCTAAGACTCTCTGCTGAGCACGCTTAGTTCTCATTCTTCTTTATTTTAATTTTTTTGGTATTTTAGACTATTATTATTTTTTGAATGTTGCCGAATAGTCTATTAGAGTGCAAAGTGCAAGACTGCGTACATTAGACTCAAAGTAGTCCAACCCCTTCTCGGACATTGCGTGTAGCAGGATTTTTTTGCACCGAGTTTGCTCTTTGTTATTATTATTAAATATATGCGAGCTTCATACATATTGTACAGAAGGGATTATAAAAATTTTGGTAATGGTTGAGACGAGAATATTAATATTTAATTTTGAAGATGGTTCACAAGTCCTACAAGTCCTCTTTTCCCTCGTTTATTTACCATTATCATTAATCCGCCGAGATCATGTGTTAAATTCATTTTGGTTTTTCACTTTCATATATACATTTTGGTTTTTCACTTTCATATATACATTTTGGTTTTTGTGTGTGTCTGTTCTCTCTCTATGCTCCGCATAATAAAGTAAGAGTAGATAATGTGTTGGAATCGAAGAGGGGGTGAATGAGATTCATTGGCTACTTTAGCGTTTTAAAATGAGTATGCAAAATAAAAGAGTTTGCGCTTGCGGAAGGCTTATGTCAATCGATAGATAAAAGAAATGAAGAAGTAAATAAATAAATAAATGCGTAATGTGATAAGTGTGATTTTTACACTTAATTTGATATATGATTAGGGGTGTTTTTGTAGTGATTCATAGAAAATATTACACGTTTTGGTATATATTTGTATATGTCAGGAATCTAGGTCCAAATGCATAAAACTGGATGAAATGGGCTTAAAAATGCTGAAAAAGGACCAAACTGAGCAAATCTGGAAAAGGAGGGACCAAATCGTAAGTTTTATGCATTTGGACCTAGATTCCTGACATATACAAATATATATCAAAACGTGTAATATTTTCTAGGAATCACTACAAAAACACTCATAATCATATATCAAATTAAGTGTAAAAATCACACTTATCAACTCCCCCAAACTTAAGCTTTGATCGTCTCGAGCAAGAAATAAAATCAAAAAGTAGAGTTCAATATTTGAAAATTCAACTAAACCAATTTGTAGTCAATCATGTAGCTCAGACATCTCACTTACAGACGAACCAGAATAAATCAGAAAGTTTAACAAGCTGTGTTTTCTCCTAGATCAAGCAACACGTCGCCAAATCAGAACGTGGGTGTGTACTATTGTCACTTTCAAGTTTCATGCAATTTTCATAGATCAAATCATGCTAGTCAATGAAAAGTCAGATTATCATTGAGCACCCCAGAATCCTATTTTCAAACACTTCTCCACTAATGTAGTCACTCCATAGACTTGGATCACTATGTCTTTTTAAGCTTGTAGCGTTAGGCCTAGGTGTTTGGCTTCAAAGAAATGATAGGATAGCACAAAGAAGAAAGTATAATCAAGTAAATTTCAATTTTTTAGCACAACGATCTTAGCCTTGAGGGCTCCAATTAGCCACAATACAACTCTTTCCGAGTTCACAAAGTTCTTCCCGAATACAACACTCTTCACGAGTCTTCTTGGCCTTAAGGGCTCCAAGGATAGCCACACAAAAACTCTTCCCGAGTTACCAACACTCTTCACGAGTCTTCTTGGCCTTAAGGGCTCCAAGGATAGCCACAACACATGCACCAACTATACTTGTTGATGACTTTACAATTTCCAACTTGCTTTGGTGTTGGAGGACCTTACAACAACTTAACAAACACATTCACGGTGTACCAACACGAAGAAAACAAAACTCTAACAAAAAGAATGAATTACAAACTCCAATACAATAACAATGTATGGAGATTGCAAAGCAATTTGAAATTTGAATGATCAAAGCTTTGTAGAAGTTTGTAGGCTTGTTTCTTATCTTCAAAATGCTTCAAAGCATCAATATTTATAGTGTAGGAGGCCCATAGGCTCCTACTAGCCGTTGCTACACAAAAAGGCTGAAATCACTCGTCGATCGCCTCAGCCATCGCCTCAGGCGATCCCCATCGCCGCGCCCCAATGGTCAGCACAAATCACGCATCGGCTCGGCGATGTCCCGATCGCCTCAGGCGATCCAAAAAAAAATCCAATGTCGTAGCCTCAGCAGCTCAAAATACTTCATCGCCTCAGGCGAAGTCTTCATCGCCTCAGGCGTTCAATGCATCGCCTCAGGCGTTAAGCCCATCGCCTCGGGCGAACTCGCCCTGCACGCGAGCCTCGGCGTCGCCTCTGTCGATGTGTGTGGCGATGCCTCTCCTGGCTGCCATCGCCTGGGGCGATCCAGTCCACATTTTGACATTCGATTTTCTTCATTTAATCAACTTTCTAATCAATTAATCTGCACACTAAGTTCACACATTAGTATAACAAACACAAGTTTTGTTTAAGGCTCAACATAATGACATCATTTTATATCAACGGTTAAACCATACAATGACCAAATTATAATTGGGAAAGTTCAGGTCGGTGCACTCTCGTGAAACTTAATTCATCCTAGCATGACCAAGGATTTCGGACTACCGACGATGAGATGGGCGGTGGCCGGTCTCAAATGTTCGGCCGTGGTGTGGGGACGTTAACTAGTGTATGGGCTCGGACCAATTCATGGATGGATCAAAGAAATCGAACCCAAGAGCTGAAACCTTAGGTCATGCAATTTTCGTCCCCCTCCAGATCAAAACGGTGACTCACGGTGGCTATCTTGTATGACCACAATTGAAATTTTCGTATATTGGGCTCGTTGAACGGAGGTTGGACGGCGACAAACGGAACAATTTTATGTGCGATGGTCCACTGCATGTGTTTCACACCTTCAATGTGTGTTCGCGATTTTGTGAAAATTTGAAATCAGTAAGTGATGCACGAAAATTGAAAATCATTAATTGATGCACGAAAATTAGAATCAGTAATTGATGCACGAAAATTAAGTGAAGCACGAACCATTTAATTTCATGCACCAGTTATTGTTTTCGTGCACCAATTGCTTTTTTGGAAATTTCGTGCATCAATTAATTAACACAAAGTTCATGCACCAATGTTAATTAACCGATGCACGAAATTTGCAAAAAAAGCAACTGGTGAATGCACGAACCATACAATTAAGTAAGTGATGCACGAACCATTTAATTTCATGCACCAGTTATTCTATTTCGTGCACCAATTATTTTTTTTGTAAATTTCGTAGCATCAGTTAATTAACACAAAGCTTGTGCACCAATGTTAATTAACTGATGCACGAACTTTGCAAAAAAACAACTGATGATGCAGGGACCATACAATTAAGTAAGTGGTGCACGAACCATTTAATTTCATGCACCAGTTATTTTCTTACAAATTTCATACATCAAATAATTAACACAAAGTTCGTGTACCATTGTTGTATTTTCATGCATCAATGTTATATTTTCGTGCATCAAGGTTATATTTTCTTGCACCAGTTACTTTTTTTTGCAAATTTCATGCTCTAGTTATTTTCGTGCACCATTGTTATATTATCGTGAACCCATTATTTTTTCAATTTCGTGCACCAGTTATTATCTTTTCGTGCAGCCATTTGAAAACTAACCCTAAATCTATCTTCATCATCATCAAGATTCAACAGCAGTCGCCTCCCATTTTCCAACTCATTATTCACCACCACCACCACCAGAGTATGAGCCGCCGCCGTCACCTTACGTTTATACATCTCCACCACCACATCCTTACGTATATCCATCCCCTCCTCCAAATTCACCATCCCGCCTCCATACTGCCAATAATAATTCATTATATGCCCACTAACAGCTTCAAATAATAACTAAAGAGAAGAAAAATAAAATAAAATAAAAAGTCCAGGAATCGGGACAGACATATTTCTGTCATTGAATATGAGGTCAATCCACTCGATCAGAAAACAAAACAAAAAAATTTGTAAAGAAAAAAGTGACAGATGAGGAGAAGGAAACAAAGGAGACCCAACAAACCTCAATATTATCTCACGAGAGTGGCGAAATTGATGGAGGAGTGGGAAAAGGAAAAGGGTGGAGATTGAGTAATGGGCTAGGGTTTCCAGTGGACGGAAGAAATTATTGTGTTGACAAGAAGAAAGAGAATAGCCAAGGGTACTTTATTAAACAATAAATAGTTAAGTACGACAAATGTCCAAAAAATGGACCTATGTGAATAAATTTCTCTTAAAACTGGATTTAGTTGCACACTTTTTTTTTTGCTGACTTAAGTGAATTTAGTTCCTGAAAATAGTACCTCCCTGCAATTCCCCCAATTATAATTCTTCAATAAAATTATTACTAAACATGGTTATATCAAAGCATAATGACCAAATTATTCCTTTTTCCTCAACCTAATCTCACAATTTTTTGATTAAAAAACAAATCTACGGAAATAATTATACCAATTAATTATAAAAAAAATCATTAATTTTATTAGAATTTTTAAATATTCATATAAAAAAATTGTTTAACATTAAAAAGTTGTTTATATATGTATGCAACATGTGCGTATAAATAATTTGTTAAGTACAAGCAACGCAACGTGTGTGCTTTGGTTAGCTAGTATGTATGAAGGCTCATCATAGATCGATGTTGGTGTCGTCGTGTTTTCAAGTTTAACTATTATGTTGTTCCTGCTCTACGAAAATAACTACTATATATTTATTTAATAGAATAATTAAATAAACAAAACAATAAGAAAAAGCTTATAGAATATCAACGAAATTATAAATTTCAATTTAATTTCTAATTTTTACAAGAAATAACCAAAAAAAAATGGATTGTACATGTACGCACTATCTGGGCAAATTTAAATAAGTAATATAAAAAAATTTAAAAATAAGGTGATAAAAAAAAATTTACGATTCTATACCAGGAGAGAGAAACGAATTTTGACATATTCATTTTTATTAAATATTGTTAAAGTAATTTTAAAATAAAAAATACCAAAACTGAAATCTAAAATATTTTTAAACTTTATTTCCCACATTTTTATCTACACCTCCGGATATTAACCACATCTCAATACAATTTTAAAGTGGAAAACAAATATGGATGAGAGATATATTAAAAGATGGAGGAGAAAGAAATACTAAAAATTGGAGGAGAGAGAAAGTCGAAAATAGGAGAGAAACATTACTAGGAGAGAGAAATGCGAAATAATAGGAGAGAGAATCACGATCCAAGATCACGATTCACGCTATAATCGTAAATTTTTTTTATCACCTTATTTTTAAATTTTTTATATTAATTATTAAATTTGCTCACTATCTACATAGCAAAATAACAAATTATCTGGATAAAAACTAAGATGCATACGTGTGCGTGTCGGTACATAGTAATGCATTATTGATGCTAGTCGTACCATGGAAAAAAATTAGGTGCAAGTTTAATGAAAATGGATGATAGGTTATATAGAATTAGGCACCGTTTGGGGTATTGGATAATATTAGTAATCCCGGGATTTCTAAGATCATCCAATGTTTGTTTTGTTTTTTTTAAAAAAATTATCCCATCACATTTATCACATTCTAATCCCACTTTACAACAAAATGACATAAATACCCATTCCCGCCTTTTATTACTATCTCAAAATTTGAAATTCCCGCCAAAAACTACAATTTATTTCCTACAACTTTATTATTACTAGCGGCCGACGTACACGCGTTGCGTGTGTAACATAATACACGAAACATAGACGTCTCCAAATTCATTTTGCTACACACAAAGATTGAAAATAATGCCGGATAAAAATCAATAACAATTATATGAATCCAAGTAATGGCTAGTTTTGCAGGATTGATGATGATAAATGTAAAATCAAACGAAAACTATATACAATGCATCGATCATATCTCCATAATTTATTTTACTACACACATATTGAAAGAAAAAAAAAAGATTCTGGATAAGAATCAATAACTATTACATGAATCCGAGTAATGGCCAGATTGGCTGGACCGATGATAATAAAAAAAAAACTAAAGGAAAAAAATAATGTTTAGAATTACACGATATGCTCTTATAGCTTTTGACAATCTTTTACTACATCAAGATATCTACATCTTGCAAACTTCACTTTCTCTCCAATTAATACTCCCAATAAATCCAAAGCTAAAATAAATCTAAGATAGAGAAGTGTTACCAAGACATATATAAACAATCACATCCACAAAACATATTATGCATCCAAAGACATACATTCATAAATAACATTATATTAAAATATTCATTTTTATAAAACACATATTCCGGCACCTCAATTCAAGTCATAAACAATTTTGCATCCAAATGCAAAGATGGCGTATATTCAAAATAACAGATTTATTGTCTGAAAGCTAGAAGCAATGTCAATATTTCTTGAGGTTCAGCACTTCTATTGAAGATATGGAAGAAGTAAAATCATGTCTCGCCCGATATGGCCCTCATCTCTGTTTGGACTATAGCATCAGATCATCCTATTTTTCAAGGGTGGTCATTATGTTCTATTCTTAGTAGGAATGAAAAGAATAGACGTCAAATACTAATATATCTAAAGAATTATAATCCTAATCCTAATTATATAATTAATAAAATGAGATTTCATTTATTTAGAAACACTATTTATTATCCAACATGCAATTCAATAATATGGGAAACTCAAAAGCACGCCACTCAAATTTTCATTTCGGCATTTCCTCAAACAAAAGTCATACGCGTTTGCTTCATATGATCGAACGAAAAACCAATACCATCAAACTTATCCTAACCCAACGTTCCAAATTCGCAAAGCACACTATACGTACCTCACTCTTCCTGTTTGGAAACCGCGAGTCGACCAAATAAATTATGCGACACAAATTTACGAACCAACAAAACGTACAGGCAATCCAAACGAACAACATTGGAAACCAAAACTAACCTACTACTTAAAATTCAAGATATGTAAGCATCCAAATGGCAAAAATTATTCAAAAATCTATAACCCCAAGAAAACAGCAAAAAAATAAAAGAATTCAAGCCTTACCTTATACATGAAATCGAACAATAAAATGAAGAACACATAAATCCTAGATGAAATCGTCTGTCATCTCTTTGTCAGCGAATCACACTGAACTCGTGATTCAGGTGGATTCTAATTCGAGAAAAGCACCGATAAATAACCAAAAATCGATGTGGTCGAGGCTCAAGGTGGATTCAAAAATGATTAAGTCGGACAGATTCAAATGATGTTCGACCACGACGAATGCATCAAAATCTAATAAGTTTTGAAATGTCAAAAAGATATCTTGGAAGCAATGAAATTGGAACATGAGAGTGGGAGGGGAAACTGTTGGGACGTAATTTGCAGCAGTTATCGAATGTGGTGTGTTGGAAATGAAAGGTTCATTTGGACGGTTTTTTTATTTTGTTAATTCATTTGGACATTTTTACCCCTTAATAATAGGTAACAAAGTTGTTTTGTTTGGGCTATATAGTAATTTGACATTGGTTCACTTGGTACGGACCAAGGTAGTTTTTATAAGGGGTTTATGTATTATAATATAGTAAAATATTTGTATTGTTTATATATTATTATTATTATCATATTTTATTATTATATGACTATAATAATATATATATATATATTATTAATATTATTATGTAGTAATAATAATAATTATTATTATCATTATGTAGTAGCAACAATTATTATTATTATATTACTATTATTATTATATATTATTAATATAATAATAATATTAGTATTATTACATATATATATATATGCATATATATACATATATATGTATATGAAATAATAATAATAATTATTATTATTATTTATGTATATATATATATACATGTGTATATATATATTATTATTATTATGACTATTACTTTACATAATTATTATTATTATAAATATATTATAATATATATATATATATTATATATTATTATTATATATAATACGATATATATATTATGATTATGATTAATAAATATGTATATATTATTATTATTATTTATGCCTATATATATATATATATTCTATTATGATTATTATTATATATTATTATTATTTTCTAAACACAATATTGTATATATATTATATATTATTATTATTATATATACGTATTTATATATTTTGATTATGATTATATTTTTTAATTATATTATTGTTAATTAATCTATAATATATCTATATATATATATATTTATATATTATTATTATTATATTTTATTATTTCAATATTATATAATAATCAAAATATTATACATATACACATATATATATATATATATATTATTGCATTGATGAGGGTATTTTAGTCTTTATATCAAAGAATAATCCTTATCAACTATCTTATCTCCCAATCAAACATCTTATAACTTATCACAATTTATTTTTACAATCATTTCATAACTTTTTAATCTTTACATTACTTATCACATTCATCACTTCAAACGGTACCTTAGTAGCTGTAATTCAATAATAATAATAAATTAGAGAAAAGATTTGCGACAAATCTTCATTCTCTAGCTGAACATTATTTAATTATTAGTAAAACTCAAACGTGAAGGATTGAATATTTGATATATTTCAAAGAGCTAGTTGCGGAGTAACGCCGTGTTTTTTTGAAAATAAATATTTTATGTTTTTGAAAATAGTCAGATTATTCCCTGTTGTTTGAAAATAGATAGATTACCCATATGATTTTGAACATAGATATTTTACCTTTACTTTTTGTAAATAAGTGCAAAATACCCCAACCATGGACAGGGGCAAATTTACTAGTAATGTTGGGGCAGCTACCCCTCAAATATATTTTTTAACCTTAAAAAAGAATTTGCGATTTTCCCAAAAAAATTATAATTTGCCCCCCAAAAATTACAATTTCCCACCTAATTTGGATCCTTTTAGAATTTTTTACTCTTATTTTTATGTTATTATTATTTTGCCTCCTAAACTATATTTTTAAATCCGTCTTTGTTCGTGGATGTCATTTTTTGGAAACCACAATGGGATAGAGTGTCCATATTCAAAATCACGGGGGTGTTAAAATACATATTTTCAAACCATATGAGATAATCTATAAATATTTATTTTTAAATCATATGAGAATAATTATATATTTTTAAAATTATAAAGGGTAATCCGCACTAGGTCAATTTCAAAAGTCGATAATACAATTGATTACTTTTATGTATTTATTCAATTTACTTTTTATATAATTCATTTTTGTATCAAATAAAATAATATAATTAAGGAGGTGTACGTACGGTCGGCAGACTAAATGGTCCCATTTATAATTGTACTTTAGAGTCACTGCCAATGGACAGCTATTTCAGTACTCATTTGTATTATTATTATTACGTAAAAAATTATACCTCTTGTACCTTTGTACTTCACATATTCTTATTTATTTATTTATTATTACTTATTGATTTGGGGTTTTTTAATAAAATAATCGATTTTCGAAAATAATTTAACGATTTAACCGATTTTTTTTAAATTATCAAACTATCCTAAGTCGTCATGTCAGATGGCGACTTCAATTGAAGTCGCCATCTTACATGGCGACTTTTAATAAAAAAAAATTTTTTTTTGATGTCGCCATTTTTTGATGTCGCCATCTGAGTTGGCGACATCAATGTAATTCATTGGTATCGCCATCTCAGTTGGCGACATCAATATACTTTATTGATATCATCATCTGAGATGGCGACAACCAAATTAATTTCTTGGTGTCGCCATCTCAGTTGGCGACATCAATTTAATTTATTGATGTCGCCATCTGAGATGGCGACAACAGTGTTATTAACCCTAGCCGCCTCACTCGCAATCTCATTCTGAATCTCATTTCATTTCGTCCGCAGCTCTCAGTTTTTTTCTTCCATCCGCAACAACAAGCTACGAAAATCGAATCTCTTGCAAAAATCAAGCTATTTATTTCCATAATATTTAAGGTAAGCTTTTTTATTTTATTATTTGTGTATTGTAGATAAATTGTGATTTAGATATATTTAGTAGGAGTATATTATTTGTTGGTGTATATTTTGATGATGTGAATAATTAAAATTCAAGTTGGCTTCGGAGGGCGGAGGTGGCCGGCGGCGGCGGCCGGTGGTGGGCGGCGGTGGTGGACGGCGGCGGTGGGCGGCTGCGGTGGGTTTTTGTAATGTTGAGATTAATGTTGTTATTTTTTGTATTATATTTCAGGATGGATCAAATGAGACAACCAGGCCCGGTTGACACACATCTTTTGTCGTTGCAGTCTTCACATCGATCTGAGGATGTATGGGGAGGTGATATGGATAGTATACTTCGTGTGAGAAACCCAGATAGCTATTTTTGGGATATGTGTCCATTAGATATACGTGTTGTTAATTTGTTGCACGTTATTGGATTTTATGGTATATATAGGTGTGGTAAGATTGAACTTGACATGCACTTGATCACGACTTTAGTTGAGAGATGGCGCCGTGAAACACACACATTTCATCTTAGATCAGGAGAAGCGTCCATCACACTGCAAGACATTGCAGTAATATGGGCGTTGCCAGTAGATGGCATCGTAGTATCTGGAATAGATTATGACAGGACTCTACCTGAATGGCAAGAATATTGCCATATATATTTAGGATTCATACCAAATATCAAGGATTTTAAAGGTGCGAGGTTGAGATTAGTTGTTTTGAAAAATCATTTGCTGCAAAATCCCTTGGGGGTACATAGTACGCCAGATGATGTTGCTAAGTTTACAAAGGTTTGTGCGTTATTGATGTTAGGGGGGATTATGTGCCCTGATTCCTCAGGCAATTTTGTTAGGTTATTGTATTTACAGAAGTTGGAGGATATCGACTCTGCCAGTACATATAGTTGGGGCAGTGCTGTGTTGGCATACTTATATCGTGAGTTGTGCAGGTCATCAGAGAAAGGGAAAAAAGTTATAGGTGGTGCATTGTAACCCTTACAGGTAAATAATATGTTTGTTTGTTTTAATAATTAAAATATGTTTCTGGTCAATCTAACTTGTGTTATTGATGTCACTACAATAAATGAGATTTGGGCATGGTCACGAATCCCAAGTTTGACTCCGCAATTAGGTAGCGATAGATCTGATATTGGGCCAATAATGGTCGGCCCAGACAATGTGTTACCTTCTGCTCCATATGGTGTAAGGTAATACGAATATGCATTGTTTTATAATTGATTTTATGTGTTAATGCATTTTATCATTTATTTGAATATATACAGGTGGTCATGTCATTTAATCTTTACAGAAACTGTGAGTCATTCCATACGCATCATAAGGGACATCCTCGGTGACCAGCCAGTAACTCAAGTAAACATGCTGTTAAATTAGTTTATACAAAAATACACTCTTTTCATAGTATGTAAAGCAATGTTGTTTTGCAGTTTAATTGACAGCCGTACCTTGATGAGTACACTGAAGGAATCACTGAGTTGGGGACATATAAGGGACCGTTGATTTTCTTCGACATAGTTGAAATGCAAAGGTCTGATCGAGTACTGCGACAATTTGGGATGCTACAAGATATCCCAGAAGATCCACCATCGGGGGATGAGGCATTGCATAATGTTGGTCGAAGGGGAAATGTCAACAAAAACTGGAGCACTAGGCATAGAGCATACATACTTTGCTGGGAGATGGCAAATGATCTACGTGTAGACAGACCACGATTTACTGATGGTGGTTACTATGTTGTTGGCGGATACAGTGACTGGTATGAACAAGTCACACGTAGATACATTGGGCGTCAAGAATATTTTGTACAGACGGGATATCAACATGGTGATGGCCCGGCATGGCAACATGTGGTATGTTAATTACGTGAAATTTTATTTTTATATTTGTGTTTCAATGTATAAATTTAAATGGACTTTTGTACTTTGCAGATTGAGCAGATGGAACAGTTAACTACAAGCTATGACCGACATCTGGCTGATGGAGTGCCTATTACGACAGAGTCGATGAGGCAACACAGGACTATGTTCGACAATGTGGTGCGAGTGGCTCGTGAACGACGAGACAGAAACTTCCCGCCATACAATGAAGTCCAGCCTGTTGATACACGTCGGTTCCATGAAGGCACTCCATCTACACATATGCAGACAGATATTGCAGGTCCATCTACGTGGACAGATATTGCAGGTCCATCTGTAATGTTGAAATCCTTGTACACATGGATAGAAGGCCCAGAACACGTAATTCAAAGTCTTTTCTATTGGTCTGACATTTTCAAGGTGAACCCACTCAACGACTGTGCCGGGATTCCATTTTTGAAAGCTCCCATATAGTAAGGCAATTTCCTCACGGAGCTCTCCCATGTTCCGTACACATTCTCAACAGCACGTCGTAAACTAAACCATCCTTTTGCATAGGAGATCTCAAATCCATATTTATCTTTCACTGTTTGAATTACATACTTTATTTCGTAAGCTGGATCACGCCGAACAATTCCCACTAACAAGCTAGCAATCATGTTTTTGTCCAAATTTGCATGATCGACCGACAGCTCACTCAAAAGGCAAGTGTGAGAACCTCCATACTTGTTTATTTTGAATAAACCAATTTTTTTCTTCAACGAGGCCCGCAGGTACCATCTACAAGGCATATCTTCTGTACTGTGTTTGCACACCACTTTCCACAATGTTTTTGTACTCTTGACAACGCGGTACTCCCGTTTCGCAACACGTACAGAGTAATCCTTTACAGCTGCCTGCAAATGAGCTTTATTTTTGAAAACCATATCTATATGGATATCCCCTTTGGAGTAGTCGTAATAACTCCTCCATCTACCTGTTGGAATGTCTAACGAGTCTCCAAATACTTCGGGATGTGTCATTGAGAAGAATGGAATTGTTGGATAAAGGACATGAGTATTTGTTGTGGTTGTGTCTGGTATATTATCTGACACTTCTTCAATATCAACCTCATCGTCATCAGACTCATCCTCAGATGGAATTCCCTCCGGTTCAGTCTGAAAATCATCTCCAAAATCCAAAAAACTGTCTGCTAGTGGCTCGGGAACAATATTGTCAGCAACTATAGGAGCATCATCTTGAATCCTAGAGGTAGTTGATCTTTCTGTATCTACTACAAATGGACCACTACCACTTGTTGGCATTTCTGTAATAAAATCATAATCTCTCCGTTCTGTTTGTATATACATCTCCAAACAACTATAATTTTGTTCAGAATCCAATACCCATGCTAAATTGTAATCACTGTCAACGGGAAAAATTGTTTGTTTTATCCCAGAAAAATCACTAAATATATATTTACAATATATTTTCAGAATGAACTGGTTACGGTCGATGCCAGTAATATCATATACGTCGTTCACTAACTGCAAATAATTAATAGTGCGAGATATTGTCATGCCTTTCGACGGACCACGATCATATCTAACAGATTCTGAATCTTGTAATATATCGCCTCCCCAATACAACAAAACTTTAATTGACATACCTTAAAAAATATACACAAATTTTATAAATTAGTACAGTATATATAATATTATTAAATTTAATTATTTGTATAACAACATACCTGCAGAGAAAATATTCACGAATTCTGAAGAGAATTTGAATTTTCACGAATTCTGAAGAGAATTTGTTCGAAAGCCGAAGAAATTTTGCTTTATATTTCAAAATGAGTAACATTTTGTTCAGTTTTATAGACAAAGTAATTGATTATTGTCGCCATCTAAAATGGCGACATTAAATAAAAAAATATTTTTTTTATTTGTCGCCATCTCAGATGGCGACAATATTTAAAAACAAAAATGTTGAGCCTTAAACGCATGGTTGCGTTTAATGCGTTAAATTATTCCCGGTCAATCTTTGAGTTTTGATGATCAACAAAACTTGTGTTTGTTATACTAATGCATCACTTAGTGTGCAGATTAAGTGATGAAATGTGATTTGGATTGAAGAAAATCAAGTGTGCATATTCTGGCCTGGATCGCCCCAGGCGATGGTGAGCATCGCCCCAGGCGATGGGTGTCAGGCCAGGCATCGCCACGCACATCGACAGAGGCGATGGCTAGGCGAGCATGCGAGGAAGATCGCCTGAGGCGATGGTGAACAACGCCTGAGGCGATGTCAACCTTTTGGACTTCGCCCCCGCACATCGACTGGAGCGACGCCAAGGCATGGCGCGGGCATGCGCGCAGGGAGATCGTCCGAGGCGATGGGCTGAACGCCCGAGGCGATGGCACGAACGCCTGAGGCGATCTGGAGTTCGTTTGAGGCGATGCAAGATTTGAAGGAGCTGAGGCTACGGCCTTGATTTTGGCATTGGATCGCCTGAGGCGATGCGTGATTTTTGGTGACCGTTGGGGCGCGGCGATGGTGATCGCCTGAGGCGATGTCCGAGGCGATCTTGGAGTGATTTCAGCCTTATGAGTAGCAACGGCTAGTATGAGCCTTTGAGGCCTTCTACACTATAAATATTGATGCTTTGGAGCATTTTGAAGACAAGAAACAAGCCTACAAACTTCTACAAAGCTTTGATCATTCAAAATTCAAATAGCATTGCAATCTCCATACATTGTTGTTGTATTGGAGCTTGTAATTCATTCTTTTTGTTAAAGTCTTGTTATCTTCGTGTGAGTACACCGTGAAGGTGTTTGTTGGTTTATTGTAAAGGTCCTCCAACACCAAAGCAAGTTGGAAAATTGTAAAGTCGCCAACAAGTAAAGTTGGTGCATGTGTTGTGGCTATCCTTGGAGCCCTTAAGGCCAAGAAGACTCGTGAAGAGTGTTGGTAGCTCGTGAAGAGCTTTGTGTACTCGTGAAGAGTATTGTGCTCGGGAAGAGCTTTGTAAACTCGGGAAGAGTTGGGTTGTGGCTAACTTGGAGCCCTCAAGGCCAAGATCATTTATTCTAGTGGAACCTCGGTTGGAGGTTATCTAACCGGGAAGAGGAGACGTAGGCGATTCATCGCCGAACTTCTATAACAAATATCCTTGTCATTTACCGCTTTATTTCTTTACGTATTTATTTATTTGTTTACTTCTTATTTTATTTTATTTATCGATTGACTTAAGCCTTCCGCAAGGGCAAACTCTTTTAGTTTTGCAAACTCATTTTAAAAAGCTAAAGTAGCCAAGGAATCTCATTCACCCCCCCTCTTCGATTCCAACAAGTGGTATCAGAGCCATTTGATTTTTGTTTTAAATCAAATCTTTTTTATAGCTAATCTAGCAAATGAGTTTGCTCAAGGTCAATCGACAAATAGACCTCCGCTCTTCACGGGTGATAACTACGGTTATTGGAAGAATAGAATTTCTCTATACATCCAATCCGTAGATTATGATCTATGGAAAATCATAGTGAAAGGTCCACATATTCCTTTAAAGGAAGTTGGGGGAATTAGTGTTCCCAAAGAAATGGACGATTTCACTAGAGCGGATATGATTTTAATTTCTCAAAATGCTAAAGCGATTAATATTTTGCATTGTGCCTTAGATATGAAGGAGTACAACCGGATCTCGATGTGCTCAACGGCTAAGGAGATATGTGACAAATTGCAAATTTGTCATGAAGGAACCAACCAAGTGAAGGAGACCAAGATTGATCTCCTGCAACTCAAATATGAGACATTTGAGATGGAGTCCGGAGAAGAGGTGGATTCCATGTTTAGGAGGCTCACCCTAATTATCAACGAGCTTGCTCAACTTGGAGAGAAGTATCCTCCAAAGCAAATATGGAGGAGAGCACTAAGAGCCTTACCAAAGGAATGGGATGCAAAGAGGACGGCCATTATCGAGTCCAACAAAGGAGAAAGTGCTTCCTATGATCTTGATGAGCTCCATGGCACATTGGTGACTCATGAGCTTGAAGTTGCCACAAGGAGAGAAGTAAAGGAGGAGGATAGATCCAAGAGAAATGGGATTGCCTTGGTTGGAAGGAAAGACCACTCCGATGATGAAGAAGATGATGATGATGAGGAGATGATCCTATTCACAAAGAAATTCAAGAAGCTCTTCACCAAACATAGCAAGTCAAAGACCTCAAGTGCAACCAAAAATGAATCCAAAAATGAGGTAACTTGCTATAATTGTAATGATAAAGGTCATTATGCTAACAAATGCCCTAGGAAGAAGAATGAGGACAAAGGAAAGAAGAAGGCGTTTATAGCCACATGGAGTGATAGCGACTCCGATGAAGAAGAAGCCACAAATCTATGTCTAATGGCTCTTGGAGATGAAGGAGATGAAAGTGACAATGAGGTACCTTCATTTGATGAACTTTTAGAGTCTTATAATGATCTTATTGATGCTCTTGGCAAAACCAAGATGAGTAACAAATTACTCAAACTTGAGATTGCTAAGAAAGATGAAGAAAATAATTCATTGAAAAATGAATTAAATTCTTTAAAGATATCTTTTTGCAAATTTAGTGAAAGTATTAAAAAGATGAATGAATTGCTTGGCTTGCAACGTTGTAGCTTTGACAAAGCCGGGTTAGGTTTTTCAAGCAAATCAAAAACTTTTTCTAGCTTGTTGGCCAATGCAAAGCATGATTCTCCTACTTGTAATTATTGTTGCAAAAATGGCCACACTAAAAATAATTGTAGGTTTGCTAGAATCCAATACCAACCTAATAAGAGGTGGAAATGGATTCCAAAAGTGCCATTGAAAGTTAACCCCCTAGGACCCAAAAATCAAATGGGTACCAAAGTCCCTCCAATTGTAAATTTGTCTTGTAGGGACAAGAATGGAATGGAGGATGAAGGGCCAAGCAACTCAAAGGAGGAATTTGTATTATTCACAACTATAGAAGATGCTCGAGGCGTTGGACCTATGACAAGAACGAACTCTTGTCATTGAGGGTAAAATTTATTTTTTACATATTAAAAGAACAATTTCAAAATTCATTGGCACAAATTAATTGTGACCAATAAATATGAAGCTCAATATTCATTGGTAGTAAAATGCATAACCCCTTAGCATATGCACATATAAATTATTTTGATGCATGATTCTTGCTTATCTCTTTTTTGGTATATATATCTTGATATGCCTAAAATTCAAATTTGAATATGCAATGTGGAAATTTGCAATTATATGTTTTGTTAACTTATCTAATAATGCTTTGATATTTTTAATGTTTATTGGGCATAAGTGCATGAACTCATGGTAGAACATATGCACACTTTGCAAAATTTAGAATTCATTGTTGATTGCCTTAAACGCATGTTTTTTTCATCTCATTGATTAAATCTTATGCTTATTACATGCTTGATGAGGAACATGTATAAATTGTTGAAATATGGCTATGTGGCAACATATAATTGAATTATGTTTATTTAAATTTTGTGCTTTTTGATTATCACAAAAAGGGGGAGAATTTTGTGATAAACTTGAACCTTAATTCATGCATAGTTTAAGGGGGAGAGCTTATGTATGCATGATTTGAGGGGGAGAGTTATTTGTTTAATGCTTTACTTGATAACTTGTAGTGTATGCAATTGTTAAGGGGGAGTCATTTTTACTCACATTTCATGCATATTACTTATTCAAGTTTATCAAGTTTTGTGATCATCAAAAAGGGGGAGATTGTTGAGCCTTAAACACATGGTTGCGTTTAATGCGTTAAATTATACCCGGTCAATCTTTGAGTTTTGATGATCAACAAAACTTGTGTTTGTTATACTAATGCATCTACTTAGTGTGCAGATTAAGTGATGAAATGTGGTTTGGATTGAAGAAAATCAAGTGTGCATATTCTGGCCTGGATCGCCCCAGGCGATGGTGAGCATCGCCCCAGGCGATGGGTGTCAGGCCAGGCATCGCCACGCACATCGACAGAGGCGATGGCTAGGCGAGCATGCGAGGAAGATCGCCTGAGGCGATGGTGAACAACGCCTGAGGCGATGGCAACCTTTTGGACTTCGCCCCCGCACATCGACTGGAGCGACGCCGAGGCATGGCGCGGGCATGCGCGCAGGGAGATCGCCCGAGGCGATGGGCTGAACGCCCGAGGCGATGGCACGAACGCCTGAGGCGATGCAAGATTTGAAGGAGCTGAGGCTACGGCCTTGATTTTGGCATTGGATCGCCTGAGGCGATCCAGCGATCGCCTGAGGCGATGTCCGAGGCGATCTTGGAGTGATTTCAGCCTTATGAGTAGCAACGGCTAGTAGGAGCCTTGGAGGCCTTCTACACTATAAATATTGATGCTTTGGAGCATTTTGAAGACAAGAAACAAGCCTACAAACTTCTACAAAGCTTTGATCATTCAAAATTCAAATAGCATTGCCATCTCCATACATTGTTGTTGTATTGGAGCTCGTAATTCATTCTTTTTGTTAAAGTCTTGTTATCTTCGTGTGAGTACACCGTGAAGGTGTTTGTTGGTTTATTGTAAAGGTCCTCCAACACCAAAGCAAGTTGGAAAATTGTAAAGTCGCCAACAAGTAAAGTTGGTGCATGTGTTGTGGCTATCCTTGGAGCCCTTAAGGCCAAGAAGACTCGTGAAGAGTGTTGGTAGCTCGTGAAGAGCTTTGTGTACTCGTGAAGAGTATTGTGCTCGGGAAGAGCTTTGTAAACTCGGGAAGAGTTGGGTTGTGGCTAACTTGGAGCCCTCAAGGCCAAGATCATTTATTCTAGTGGAACCTCGGTTGGAGGTTATCTAACCGGGAAGAGGAGACGTAGGCGATTCATCGCCGAACTTCTATAACAAATATCCTTGTCATTTACCGCTTTATTTCTTTACGTATTTATTTATTTGTTTACTTCTTATTTTATTTTATTTATCGATTGACTTAAGCCTTCCGCAAGCGCAAACTCTTTTAGTTTTGCAAACTCATTTTAAAAAGCTAAAGTAGCCAAGGAATCTCATTCACCCCCCCTCTTCGATTCCAACAAAAAATAACTTATGTCGTTATATACCGACACCGGTGAAAAAAATAATTTTTTAATATAATGTCGCCATCCTACATGGCGACATCAAAAAAAATTATTTTTTAAAAGATGTCGCCTTGTCAGATGGCGACATCAGAAAATAATATTTTTTTTAAGAATTTTTATGCAAGTCGCCATGTCAGATGTCGACTTCACCTAAAATCGCCATCTGACATGGCGACATCGGAAAAATAATATTTTTTTTAAGAATTCTTTCGAAAGTCGCCATGTCAGATGGCGACTTCACCTAAAGTCGCCATATGACATGGCGACTTAGGTTACTTTAATAATAAAAAAAACGATTATTTTGTTAAATAAATTATTTTTTTTCGAGTAAAAAGTTAAAAAACCCTATTGATTTGTGTATAAATACTAAATAATGCATATTCTCTTTCTTAATTATGTTAACTTCCAATGATATAATTATGTTATAATTATTCATATTATTAGATATGATAAAGAATCATAATAGTTTGTTATGAATAATTAAGATTAAAATTGTAATGTTGATTATATGATAAATTATTTTTTATCCTTAGGTTCTAATTATTAATATTATTGTTTTGTTTGATGTATTAAAATTATAATCGTAAGTATATTAGAAAAATAGGGTTCTTTTTTTTTCCCTATTTATTAGTTTTACTTATGTAAGACCTTTTTTAATTTACCTTCGATCTTTTTGTCAAAATTTCAACCAACATCTCCACTCGTACGTAATCACGTACCTTAAGGTCGACAAGATGATTAAGATATTCTCAACATCCCGGAGGCTCGTGAAGTATCTATATTGAATATCAATTCAATATTAATTTCACATCAATAACTCTTAAAATAACATTAATTATCTTATAGACTCGTCATGCCTCATATTATAATCGGTTACCATTTATCATATACTCTTATATACAACACAAATCATCACATTTTATCCTTTATAAATTTGAGTCAATTAATTCAAATTTATAGTACATTTATTTCTAAGGGTCAATTCATGTAACCTTAATTCATTGTGTAATATTTCTTTAGAATGTAGAATCATCATGAAAATCTACCATAACCACAACATCTCAATTTTCCAAGAAAAATCAAAATTTTCAAAATTCTACAGCTCGCGATCAATCGGCAACAGCTCGCCATCGATTGCGAGACTCAACCAAATGTTTTTCAACATGCGGCACTCCTCAATCGATCGAACCCTTTTTCTATGATCGATCGCGGAACTGTAAATCTCCTAAAATTGCTCTGCATACATGCGATCGATCGCGACACCTCTTCCTATCGATCGCGAGGCTTTGAAAAGCGAAAATCCACCATATTTTCCACCTTCAAGCTCAATACTAACACATACTACTTGATTCGAACCATTAAACTTCATAACATTATACTTGTTACAAAAACAAAACCCTTTCTTCTATCAACAATTACTTTAACAACATAAAGCCCACAACAATTAATCATCACCAAAACCATGCTACCTTTAAAGCTTCAAATTAAAATTCATAAACATTAATACTTTACCTATTTGGCAACCAAAACCCAAGTTAGAAGCATATTGCTCTTTAATCCAAGCCTCTTCAAAATTTGAGGAGAAAAATAGGAGGAGGGTTTGAGGAGATAGGTGTAGAGATTTGTGGGTGTTTATTGTGTAAAGTGTGAAGATGAGTTGGACATATAATTTTGATTTTTGCAATTAGTCCCCCAACTTTAATTCACCTCTAATCTTACCCCAATTCACTAATGAACATTATAATCATCTCCTTAATTCAACTCATTAATATCTAATGCACTTGAAACAAGTCATCTCAACATTATCCAAGTCTATGATTATTACTCACCTTCAATAGTTATCTCTCCAATACGCATTCATAGTTGCCTTAATGATCCAATAAAATCAACTTCACAATTTAATTTCACAATTTCAGATAATGCTTTCATGATTATCACATACTCTAATCATACTCAGTTTATCTCAAAACCGAGTCCAAATACAAAACAATGCTCATTCATTGTTACTCCTTAATTATCACATTCAACTCAATTTAATTAAGATAATTAAGTTACAGGCATCACAGATAACCCCCGAAAAGGAATTAACAAATACCAAACGAAGGAGAGTTGACATACCTTTCGAGCCTAGTGAAACTGCCATAGAACATGGAATAAGGATTCTGGAACAGAACAACAACGAGGGCATCTACTATCCACAAGAAAACCTTGCTTAGCTAACTGGAAACGAGATGGAAACGCATCCCTCAAGGCTCGCCAAATATGAATCTTTATTTTGTTACGAAGGTGTAGATTCCATAATCATAGTTATATTGAATATGATTTAAAATTTTAATTTTATAATTTTTTTTAAAGAATTAATATAAGTATATTACGGATAAAACCATTTTGTACTGCAAAACTATACAAAAACAAAAAGATTCATCAGTCTAACATATTAGATAACAAATAATTTTTCTTCCGAATTAGGGGTGTACAAAAAAACTGACCAATCCCCTTCACACGCCTGTATCCGTCTGTTTTAACATTCGAAAAAAGAGCTGCAGTTGGAAAAATTAAGCATCCGCATTTATATGGTCAGGTAGTAGATTGTTGCACTTTCACCTACATATTCACCCAATCCGACCGCATCTTTATATAATAAAGATGTTTTTAATTATAAAATTAATTATTTTAGGGGTATAGAGTGTAAATTGTAAATTTTAAACGCATTTCAGTTTCATAATTTCTTGTGTATTATTTAGAGTAAAATTTGTAGTTATATTTTTAATATAATTTTTTTTGACAATTAAAAAATATTGTTTATTAATTGAGAAACAATAGTTTCAACTTCTTTCATTATGCATATTTTAATATCAAGAAATACTTTTTATTTGGGAACATCATCTTGTATTCTTGTAGTAAGAAGAATTTTTTTTTTTATTTTTTTTTTAATTTTTGAACTTATGAATTGTTGTTTTCTTTGTACAAGTAAATGTTTAAAGTTATTGTTGTCCCAATTTGATGGTGTAAGATTTTGATACTTAATTTATTATGTTTTTGTTCATATTGTGAGATAACATTTTTTGTTCAGTTTTAGTGCATGAATTGGATATATATTATTTTAGGATGACAGTTATATAAATGATGATCTATTATTTTAACTGCATTTGATTTACAGTTGCAAATGATTTGATAACTATGGTTCAGATAATATTTGTGTTCACATGATTTTAATTTTAGTTCTGTTTTATTATCATTGACAATAAATATATTAGTTTAATAAAATGCACTAATTATAATTTATTTTTATTTTACCAGCTAATCCCCTGCACCCTCGTACCGCCCGTATCTTCACCAATCCAAACCACGAGGTTTTGTATATTTATGTAGTGCTTGCGGCAACCCGTATATATTTTTGGATGATTTTTTTCATGCTTACCTATCCAAACACTTCCACATACACCTCTATTTCAAATAGACTTATAGATCCAATTCCTTGGGAATTAACCAATTTCACGCCTAGAATAATGAAACAATATAAATTGTTTACGCACTTATTTATCAGTTATTTTGAGGATAAAATATACTCATTGTAATTTTATTTTATTTGATATGTTCTTCGCACACCAGAATTGCATGGTTTTTTTATATATGTTATAATACTGCTACAATTTAACAATTTATCAACTCGCATATATTGAGTCGAGATGTCTGCCAATCCAAAATGACCGAAAACACCTCTAATTTCACCAGTTAGCAAAAGTGTTAGATCATTAGTCACAGTTTACCCCCTCTCGCGTCAGCAGTGATGGTTGGTAGAAAATTTGATCATTTAAATATTGTGGCTTGAATTCTATATAAATTGCAAATGGGTGAAATTAAAAATAAGGTTAATAGCGTAAAACCCCATGTGACATGATAAATATGCATCAAACTCTCATTTGTTAACAAAATAGGCAAGAACCGTATCTGTTTTCTTAAACTCGGCATTAATCTCCCCCGTGTTATTGCAAATATGCAAGAAACTTCCGTGCGTTAAAAATAGGCAAACCCCTCTATTTTCGTAAATCCTGCACAAAACCACATATATTGTCTAATATGCTCTCCAATTTTTCTACATCTACATTATCTTCTTTTTTCTTTCTGTAATGAATTGTTCTTTTAGTTTTAAAACGAACAATATTCAGAATTTTAAAGTGAATATTTTTTATTGTGTAATTTTAAAATAGAATGTATAGAAAAATTCTTTATTCATAATCTATTTGAAAATCACATCACAAAAGGTACTCTTTAAAATTCTGAACATTGTTCGTTTTAAAACTAAAAGAACAAAACATTACAGAAAAGAAGAAAATAATGTAGATATAGAAAAATTTGAGAGCTTCTTAGACAATCGATGGGGTTTTGTGCAGGATTTACGAAGATGAAGGGTTTTTTTTTTTGCCTACTTTGTTTAAAACGGTGAGTTTTGTGCAAGGTCTCAAAAAAATAGAGGGTTTTTTTTTTCTTTTTTCATAATACAAGGGAGTTTCATGCTGAGTTTAAGAAAACATATAGATTTTTTTGCCTATTTTATTAATATATGGGAGTTTCGTGCATATTTACTATAACACAAGGGATTCAAGTCGAATTTATGAAAACATAAGGTTTTTTTGCCTATTTTATTAACATATATGAGTTTCGTATGTGTTTATTATAACATTGGAGCTTTTATGCTATTTACCCTTAAAAATAAGATATAAATCAAATACCCATATGACCTATCAATTTATGTTTGAATTTATTTTGAAAGTCAAGGGCCAAACTTTCTATATTTCTCTTATTTTGGATATTCAATGATGGAATAATATATAAATAAAATACTAGATAGTGAGAATGGGTGAACAAAATTTTGGTAACCGAATTAATCAATCAAACCGGATTAATTTAGAAATTTGGGTAGGTTAATTCATAAATTCAATTTTAATTTTCTAAAAAAATAGTTAAATTTAAAACATCAATTAATCGAATTAACTGATTTTTTTATTTATTTTAAATATTTTTAGTATTTTATTTTATTTTATAATTTTTAGAATCAATTTTATCATTCTTTTATTTGTTTTTAATTTTAAATAATGATTTCTCATTTTTGTCTTCTTTTTCTAAATATCGTTTGATTCGACAAGTAATCGAATTAACCGAACGACTTAGCTGTTTAATTCGGATACCGATGGAATTAATCATTTTTCGTTCAGTTCAATTAAATTGGTTTCCAAAAAAATTTCGATTGGTTCGTTTGCCCAATTTTTTTTTTTGTTATTTTAGTTTTTATAAATTTGTTTCGGTCAGTAACCGCTGAGAGTAGACATTAAATGCCAGTAATTTGGAAGCAATGGCTTTGTTAATACCTCAAATTCAAACATACAAATATGAAGTTCAATTCCACAATTTCACATACTAAATCTCAAGCAATATTATTCTAAATTCTAGCAATTTATCGCCACTAATCTGTTCATTTCAAGTTTAATTGATAACATTCAAATACAAATTGTGTTCGCCAAAAATAATAATTTATACTTAATTTTATTTGTATTAATAGTCGTATTCTAGAATATATTCGTCCTTTTCATTCTTAAATTACTTGTGTGAGAAAATGTAACCCGTTTTAAGAAAACTGTAAATTTCACAGCATTCGGTCTCTAAGCTGTAAGTGTTCTTACATACTCAGTGTTTACATCAATATCTATAAAAATTGACTCAAAAACTGATAAGTCTAAGCAGGGGAGAATCTAGACCGAGGGAAGGGGAGTCAAAAGTTAAATACATAAAAAGTAAATCAAAAGTTTGTGGTAAACATCTGAGTTTAAATACTGTATATAAAAATCATTAGGTAAATAATTACAATGCGAGTATTTTAATAAAGTGATTTGCTTAATTTCAAAAAATAATACACTTACCGAGTTTAATTGTAATAATATAATTATTACAATGCTCGGTTCATTGACATTCACGGAAGGGATTTGCTCAATTTCAAGAAAGATAGGAGCATGTTATTTACATGTTTAAGAGAGCCATTCTTTTCTGAGAGAGTTATAAGAGTATTGAGGTGACACGAGAGTATTTTGTGGTGATATGATTTTTGATAATTTATTAATATTTTATTTATATTTATATATTATTGTTTGTAATTTATTTATTTTTGATAAAACAACTAGCGCTCGACTTTGTAAGTATATATATATATATATATATAATAAATTAAATAAATGAGAAATGGAAAATTGGAAAACATGGAAAAGGTTAGTTGAGAGAAAAGTAAAAGGTGTGAAATGTGAATATACATACACACATTTTTATTTATGATTATACAGAGAGGCAGAGGAGTATTTTAAAGTTGATTTTATCGCTTCTTTCACTTTCTTCTCCCCATTCTTGCGTTGTATGCTGTTGCCACAGATCTCTCTTTCATGTAATTATTCTAACCCTAGGCCTGCGTTTTCTGGATTTGCTCGATTTATTCCATGAAACCCATATATTTTTTTTACTGTTTACGTGTTTAATCGGCCGGAAAATTGAGGAAAGTACTCTGAACTGTCGTCGGAGGAGCTCGAATCTTGTGAATCACTCTGACGATTTGATTCTTCGTCCAGATGAGAGGCATCGAACTCGATTGCTCGAACCCTGTTTGGACATGAAATCTGTTGACTCATGAAGGTACCTACTATAAAAAAAAAATATTTTCCATATTTTGTCTGAATTGTTCGAATTATGCTGTTGAAATCGTGTACTGCTTGATATTAATTGACCCTGATGATTTAGTAATAATCATAGTTGGAAGATATACTTTGTTTTTCAGGGCTCAGTTTCCCGCAAGAATTAGGCAAAGCTGTGAAGATATGATGCATTTGTTAGTTTTGAGATGTGGTCTTCATACGAACTCACACATATTTTTGAATTGGTTCTGAGTCATAATTTCCTTGTTTGAGTTTTTATTGATGATTTGGGATCGATGGGGAGAGGAAGCTGCCTTCTTTCTTGTGATTTTGCGGTGGCTATGCTTGTGTGTATAATTATTAAGCAAGCATACACTTTTATATTTAGGAGTTCTTTTATGAAAATGGTACTGTCAAAAAGCTTTATTTTCTTGTGTAATTTTCCTCTCTTTTGGGTTCTAAAACCGACTTCCGTTTGAAGTCTCGATATCTTCCATCGGTGCAGGTACTTCTTTTTTGGTTCCAGTGTTAAAGTTCTTGTCTTGGAAAGATGGAAGAGGCAGGCGCCCAAGTGGCCTCTCAAATGGTCATCCCCCAACCACATACTGGAATGTTTTACGACGTGCATCCAATGGCCAAGAAACGCGGTCCACCTTTTAACCCCATTAATTTTGTTCACCAGAACCCTTCTGATAATTGGAATCCTATGTCCTGGGATTGGGATAGTACGAGGTTCGTCGCCAAACAGTTACAATCTGATGGAATCTTGGTGGGAAGTGACCCTCGTATTCAACAAGACTTGCCAAGGAGTATGGAGGTACGAAATAGTGCTCAAAATGCTAAAAATCCTGAATGTACTGGACAAGATAACGAAAATCTTAGGTTGAAGCTGGGGGCTGGAGACGGAGTTGGCCCCAGTTGCATCAGCGCCACCAAGAATGCAGTGGAGCCACAAGCCGTGTTAAGACCCAATAAGAGAGTAAGATCCGGATCACCTAGTGGTGCTAATTATCCTAGGTGTCAAGTGGATAATTGCAAGGAAGACCTGTCTACTGCCAAGGACTATCACCGTCGGCACAAGGTATGTGAGGTTCACAGCAAAGCCAACAAGGCTTCGGTGGGGAAACAGATGCAAAGGTTCTGCCAGCAATGCAGCAGGTTGGTAATTTGGCCTCTCACTTGAGCGCTAATTTTGAAGCATTCTTCAATGTCACTGTTGAGGTTTAAACATAAATTATAACATGTTTTACTAGGACTTTCGAAGTCAGGGTTGCACTTTCATCTAATTTCCTGGCAATTTTGGGTACTTTCTTTCTTAACGGGCATATTAAGCCAACAGGTTGGTTTCATTCCCTTATATCAGGTTCCACCCCCTTTCAGAATTTGATGAGGGGAAGAGAAGCTGTAGGCGCAGACTTGCTGGGCACAACAGGAGGAGGAGGAAAACTCAACCAGATGATACCACTCAACGGCTGTTAGTTCCCGACAACCGCAACAACAATGTCAATAGTGATCTTGATATTGTCAGCTTATTGGCAGTTCTAGCTCGTGCACAAGGTAAGAAGGTCTTTCATGAGAATACTTGGGCTTAAGTGATGATATAGACAAGAAATACTCGGGACTAAAATAATTACATAGGCAAAACTTATAGATTCTTGATTTCTTGCTAGTGTGATGATAGATAGCTCTTGCATTGACATCGCACAAGTGATGCAGTTAGGGCTAGGGAAGAGTTAAAAGCTGTTTTTTTCTTGAAAACATGAAGATAGTAGAAAGAGTTCTTCAAACTTCTAATTATTTGCCGAGAGGCCCAGGACTAGAAATCTGATCTTTTAACTTCTCTTGCGCATACATTTGACCTTTTGCTGAATTCTATCTTATGTAATATTAGGGAACTTCGAGGAGAGGATTGGTAAATGCTCACCAGTACCCAATAAGGATCAGCTCATACAAATTCTTAATAAAATAAACTCACTTCCCTTGCCAGCAGACATAGCAACGAAGTTGCCTGTTGCAAAAAGTAGCAATGCAAGTGTTCACAATCTTTCATCCTCTGAAAATCAGAATCAAGTGATGGAAAATGCTTCTTCACCATCAACCTTGGATTTGATTGCTGTTCTTTCGGCAACTTCTGGAGCACCGGCATCTGATGCATTTGAAATTCAATCTCAGCCTAGTACTGAGGAAAGCGGTTCTGAGAAAAGTAAGTCACCATGTGTTGACCAAGAGGCACATGTTAATGTACAGGGAGGGCCTCTTGTGGAAGTTCCCACTGAGGGTGAAAGGAGTGGCACTAGTTACCATTACCCTTTGGAAGATGTAGATTGCCATGGTCAAGGGACTCCAAGTTTGCCATTACAGCTAATTAACTCCTCACCAGAACAGGATAGTGGAAGGAGACTACAATCTGGTGGGAAAAACTGCCTTTCTTCTTGCAGTAGTAATCCTTCAGAAGGAAGGTCACCAATGTCGTCACCACCTATTGTCTATGATCTGTTTCCGATGCATAGTTCAAAGGAAACAATGAAGCATGACAGTTTGCCAAGTAGCAGAGGCAATTTGAAAGCATCCATAAGCAATGGGTGCAGTACATCTCTTCAACTATTTGGAGGCTCAGTTAGGACTAATGAAAATGGTTCAATTTCGAGTTCTCCATACCATGCAGGGTATTCATCTTCTTCTGGGTCTGATCATTCACCATCCAGATTGTTATCTGATGTTCAGGTATTTCTGGATGTGTTCTGTCTCCTTTTAGCAACACCTTTAATCATATTATTATTGTTTTCATGTATTCATACTTCTTATTCTTACCATAAAGTAAGAGAAAACATAACTTTTTTTTTAACCAGGATCGAACTGGTCGAATAGTTTTCAAATTGTTTGACAAGGATCCCAGTAATTTGCCTGGGTCATTACGAGCTCAGGTTAGACTTTAATGCTTAAGCTTTAATACTTCTTTATTCATATTGGGTTTTACTGGTCTACATTGCGCCCCTATTTTCAGATCTACAATTGGCTATCCGCCAGCCCATCAGAAATGGAAAGCTACATCAGGCCTGGTTGCATCGTTCTCTCACTCTATTTGTCCATGTCATCTTTTGCTTGGGAACAAGTGAGTATGTTTCCATGAAAAATCATTTTTTAGTTTTTTCTTTTGATTCACCATCTTTATTGCCACTGGTTTCTTTGCAGTTTGAAGAAAATCTTCTCCACTACGTGAAATCTTTAGTCAGAGGTGTTGATGTCGACTTTTGGGGAAATGGGAGATTTTTGATTCATACAGATAGACAGATGGCTTCACATAAAGATGGTAATGAATGTTTTCTTTTTTGGGTGGGGTGGGGTTGGGGGGGTTATTGTGAGCCAATTAATGAAGATTTTGTTCTCTTACCATTTTCGTTTTGTTTTATTTTATTTTATTTGAATTTACATAGCAATCACTTGCCTTGCTACAGGTTTTCAAGTACTCATGTTTCTTTTGTGCAATTAATCTTTAGGAAGTATACGTCTCTGCAAATCTTGTAGAGGCTGGAGTACACCAGAATTAACATGGGTCTCACCTGTGGCAGTTGTTGGAGGAGAAGAGACCTCTTTCCTATTGAGAGGAAGAAGGTTGACCGCTCCAGGCACAAAGTATGTGATTTGGTGAAGTTGGATTATTTATGTCACACCTTTGGTATCTTTTCATCAAGAACTTTTCTGATTACGGTGTAGGATATACTGCACACATCCAGCTGGATACAATGTAAGTTTGTTTCCAGAATTGTCACACCAAGACTCAGCTGCTGATGAACTTATTCTGGGTAGCTTAAAAATTAATCTAGCTACACCTTGTACACTTGGCCGCTGTTTCATTGAGGTACAAAATAGAAAATCATCAATTTTGAAGTAGTTGGCCGAGCTCTGTATCATGACAGTTTAGTGTTAACAGGTCGAGAATAATATCAGAGGCACTAGCTTTCCAGTAATTGTAGCAGATGAAGTTGTTTGCCAAGAATTGAGACTTCTTGAACCTGACATTGTTGGAAGTGCTGAAGTGCAATACAGTGTCAATGAGATTCAGAATAGAGATAGACCCATGTCCAGGGAAGAAGCCCTGCATTTCTTGAATGAACTTGGATGGCTCTTCCAAAGAAAGCACACCTCTAGTTTGCTGATGAGCCCAGAGTATAAGCTTTCCCGGTTGCAATTTCTTCTTATATTCTCTGCTGAGCACGATTTTTGTGCTTTGGTGAGAACCCTCCTGGGAATTCTGGTAGAATTTAACTTGGGTAGAGAAAATTTAGTGAGGGAATCTCTGGAGATGCTAGCAGAATCTAACCTCTTGAACAAGGCTGTCAAAAGGAGGTCTCGCCGCATGGTTGATATGCTCATTCATTACTCTGTTATCGATTCTACTGATAATTCCGAAATGTTTATTTTTGTACCCAATGTGGCCGGACCTGGTGGTACAACGCCTTTACATTTGGCGGCTTGTACATCATCGGCTGATGACGTCGTTGATGCTCTGACTAGTGATCCGAAGGAGGTATTTCAGTTCTGTTCAACAACTTTGACAAGTTTTGACTAAATGGTTTTGAATTTTCCGGGGTCATTTAGTTTTGAATCGTTTAAGCATTAGATTTTATAAGATATATGTGCTTTTACCATTATAAAAAATGGCTTCAGATTTTTTCACCATTTATTATTTCTCGTCTTGCTTTAATTGTTTGTTCGTGAATAACATTTCAATGAAGTGTTCTGTTCCATCGTCTTTTTTTGTAGATTGGACTGCATTGCTGGAATTCGCTTCTTGATTCAAATGGACTTTCTCCTTATGCATATGCCTTGATGAGGAATAATAATTCCTATAATTCCCTTGTTGCACGGAAATATGCAAAAAGAAAAATGGATCAGGTGTCGGTATCAATCGATAATGAAATTGATCTGTTCCAGGTGGAGGTAGATAAGGACAAGAGGACTGTCTCGAACCTCAATCATGGGCAAAGATCTTGTTCCAGATGTGCACTTGTTACTGGATATGGTAAAAAATTTCCAAATTCACAGTGGTTGCTTCAGCCTCCCTTTATCCATTCATTGCTTCTTGTTGCTGCCGTATGCGTTTGTGTCTGTGTGTTCCTGAGAGTTCTCCCGTATCTCAGTTCTGTTGCCCCATTTGCCTGGGAGAACTTGGACTATGGTGCAATTTAGTTTTATGAGAAGATTTTCTTCGAGAAAATGTTAGTAAAAGAGGAGGCTCTAGTGTTTTTATGGGAGAAGAGAACACTTTCGTGGGATTCGGCCTGCAACAAAATGTAACTTTGAGTTGTAAGTCTTATCGATCTTGAGGTAGAGTAGCTTGAATTTCTCCGGAAGGTTGAACCTCGTTCTCGTCACAGTAACTTAAGATAAATACATAGTCCTGATGGATCAAAAGCTGAAGATTCCGTTCCCGGTATTAAGCATCTTGAATTCTTGAGCTTGTGTTACATGCAGGTAAGTGACTTTAGTATATCACTGCATCAACTGAACCTAAGGAAGTACCAAGTATATTTGTTTCTGTAAAAAGAAGCATCAGGCTTTGAAAATTACATTATTAGGTTGTTGAAGTGAAGTATATAATTGTATGTCTGTATTTTTTCCTTATCTCATTTCATTAATTGGTGAGGCGTTATGAATTTTGGGAAAGAATGGCCAACCATTATCAGTTATTTGGCCTGTTTGAGTGATAATTGAATTTATTGCACGTGTTCGCATGTTAAAGCATGATTGATTGATGAGTGAGACAATACTGAGTTTGAAAATAGGAATAGGTATTTGCTATCCCATGGGGTAGATCCATCAATTGGATCGGAAGGTATATTCCCATCCAATGTTGATGAGAATATATTCATCCAATGGATGAGACTATCACATGGAGTAGCCAAGAATAAACCTGAAAATAAATAGGATACTATAAAATTCAGAGTGTCAGGAAAGTTTGTTTTTATTGGGTAGCCAAAAATAAACCTTAAAATATAGAGTGTCTGAAAGTTTGTTTTATTGAAGGTATTACATTACCACATTAACCTAGAAGACTCTGATTATGCGTGTATTTGGATTTCATTTATATATCAATTCAATATTAAAATATAATATTTTTAGATAAAAAATACTGATATACCAATCATTTAGACCAGTCATCTTGAATTAGTTCGAATTTAAATCGGGTCCAAGTATTTTTCCTATAGACACACTCTGACACACAAATTAGTTATAGAATTATATACTAAAATTCCAAGAATCTTTCAGCAACATAGCTTATTCTTGCCTCTCAACCGTGGCATCACCTTCACCTAGGTTTGTATTGTACCCTCTCAAATACCCTGAGAAGTCGAACCCATGTGTGCAGTGTTTTGCGATTGATCTCCAAAATTTCATTCATTTTAAAGTTTGATTACTCTTTAAAACCCGACCCACGTGTAAAGCTTAGAGTATCGTAAATACTTGTTCTGAAAGCTTGAGCTCACTGGGTGTGTACAGAACTGGTGTTGCAAAAAGTGGGTTTCATTCAATTTTTACTGATAATCTAAGTGGAATTTATTTAATGGAAACGAAGATGGATTCGTATGAATTCTACTTCACGAGTAGATAAATTTAGTACATCTAGTTTCAGGTGACTTAGATATCAATGAATAAAGTAAAACCAATTGGAATCTAACGGGAAATGGAAAGAGTGACTGACCATTCATATAGGCAAAATAAGATTCATAATTTTTATTTATATATTTCCTTAAGGTTGTAAGGAAGAATTAAGTCAATTTCCCATATATAGCAAAATTTTACGAGCTACAAGGATGGCATGTAGCTAGGGATGGCAATGGGGCGGGTCCAAACCCGGACCCGTATTGAACCCGACCCGTCGGGGCGGGTCCAAACCCGCTTCAATCGGGTTTGGAAGCGGGGCGGGGCGGGTCCTGGGATCGCCCCGAACCCGCCCCGCACCCGCCCCGCTATGCATTTTTAATTTTTTTTTTAAAAAAAATTAATATTGAATATACATTTCACTTCTTTGATTGTACAATAATGTGTTATTGTTTAATTTCATATCAAAATTCATGTGTTTATGGTAAAGAAGTTGAACATTTTGAATGGAATAAAAACTAAATAATAAATATTTGATAGTTTAAAGATAGTTTTACGATGCTTATTATAAATATTTACTAGAGAAAAACATTAAATTCAATCTCAAAACTCAATTTTTGTGTTTCAAAATTAATTTCTACCAAATTTTTTTTTTTATAAAAAAAAATTGTTTGCGGGGCGGGGCGGGTAAACCCGCGAACCCGGCGGGTCTAAGCGGGGCGGGGCGGGTATGGGTTTTATGTGTAGTGGGGCGGGTCCTGGGATTGGCCAAACCCGTCCCAAACCCGCCCCGTTGCCATCCCTACATGTAGCACCATCCGAGCCTGTGCCCGTGCCCGTTCCTATACTCGTGATCAAGCCTGAGCCGCACATATTGCAGAGTTTGCATTGATGCATCAAAAATACACTTCGCACATAGCACCGTCGTGACTGAACCTTTGTTTATGCGTAAATAGAACTAGAATGACTTTGAGTTGATTAGTGATGTGGCAAGTAACTCGCCATTATGTGTTGTATCTAGAGATGAGGGATAATATCCGGTCAACATCCACATAAGGGTTTTGTTTTTATGAAGTGAAACCAAGATTGCATAAAGTGGCTTGGTAACATCACAGTCGGTCTTGATGATATGGCACACTTAGAGACGAGGCATCAAATCCAATCAACATTCGTATAATAAGCCTTTCTTTATATGTGGAAATGGCTTGGAGTTGTTGGATGACGTGGCCGTATGGCGTGACGTGTCCACGATGAGTCAATAATAGCCTAGTCAGCATCCACATGGCATGACACCGTGGTATTGGCCACTAACTAGGCGCAATTGAAAGGTACTATTAGAAAACTATTGTATATGTATTGAATGATAAACAAACTCATAAGCAGTTTCATAGATTAAGTGTGTGTTTGTAAATGCTTCTCAGAAGTATTTATATTTTCAGATTAAAAAAAAACAAATCAAACCATCTGCCTTTATTTCAACAAAGGAAGCATGCGCTTCTTCACTAGAAGAGTTTTTTTTTTGTCTTGGTCTACATTCAATACTAAACAAGTTTGAACGAATTGAATATCTTTACCAGAAATCCCTCGAATAGGTTTACCATTTCCATAAAGGATATAACTGACAACTCGAACTTGCACATTCTCCCTTTCCTGCAACAGATTCGGGGGAAAAAAAGCGTTGCTAAATTTATACCTTCCTGTATTTCATATGCGACGACAGACCGAACTATTAAAATATTTTTTCTTACCAGGAGTGATCTGTTGAACATGAATCCACATTTGCCAGTTTTTGGATTCCTTAGAATTTTGTTTTTCTGCTCCTAGTGGAATCAAAACGCCGGGAGATCTTATCTTTTTTCCACGAAAATAGATCCCCAGAAAAGATCTTAAGTTCAATTCTTATTTTTTCTCTACTCGGGCCAACCCGCCTAATTGGCTTCTTATATTTGAAGTAATTTGTATATGTGTCCAAATGCTACTACTGTTCAGTACCATTATGAAAGAAGATCCGGACAAGGCATGCACTTCCTCAGGTATGAAAAAAACCGATACACTTTCATTTTGATATTTTGGCCTAAGTTCCTTGTCTCCTCCATTACTCAATCAAATCATCTTTTTTGATGATTGAATGCATTTCTAGAGTCCATATTTAGAAATACCCGAACTCTTGATATTTGATTTCCTTACTTTTGATATTGCTTCTCTAGAAAAAAAAAAGAAAGAATGTAAAATCATAAATAGAGAATCGGTCCATGATATGCTTCTGGCTGCTTTAAGTTGAGCTGCGACAATATTGGTAATTAATTGAAGTTTGTTAAGCTGTTTTTTTATTTAATAACAAAAACTCAATGATTTTGCATAAAAACAACATTTTTCAACTTTAAGCAAAAGCAACATAAAAATATTTTAATTAAACAATTGTAAACACACCAAAAATATAGAATACTATAATAGCAACCAGATCTCTATATACTCTTAGAGAGCTCAGTTGAACTTGCTAGATATCTTTCCACTGATTGAACATTCATCTCAACAGTCCTTTTTAAGGCTATCTGTTTTGATAGACGAATTTTATTATTCAATAAATTAACAGTGAATGCTTTTTATAACCGTTGAAAGAACATCCCTTATTTCTAGATATATGCATAGCAAAAACAAAAAGGTAAAAAGACAACCACAAGTAAAAAAAATATATTGAATACACTGAATATCTTTACATTGAAGAATCTAAAATAAACATAAACGTCAAAAGTTAAAGCAACCCCGGAGTTATTACAAATTCACTAAAGCATTCAAAGGAAAAGAACACATAGGTACTAATGCTTGAATATCATCATAACAGTTACGTAATGATGCTCCTAAAAAATGTCACCAAGCTTTTCTCCTTCGCCGGCTGTTGTGCCTGAAAACACGAACAACTCGGTTAGGAGCGCCGGGATTTCTCCCGCATGACCCATCTGATGTCTCAATGAGCCCAAGATCCAACCGGAAGAGGAATCGAACATAGTAAAAAAAGTGGGAGGAGACGGAGAAAGCAAAACAAGAAAAAATGAGAGAAATGAAATGTGTGTTGTCCCCATATATACCAAAAAAAAAATGAATATAAATATTATCTTTATTCATATTTAATAAATATATTTTTCTCTTTTTTTTTTACATCGTGTATCATTAAAGTCTAGATATCGAGTCACCATTGACTTGACTAAGAAAAATATGATGATTTGGCAAGATATGTTATGTTCCCCATGACATGTTGATCGATTATTTTAGGAGTATCACATAGTTATCTAGTGTTTTTAAGCTAACATATATAAGGCTTTTCAATGTTGGAAAGTGAAGTTTAATGGAACTTTCTGGAACGGAAGAAAAATTGAGTAGAAGTTCGAACTACTAAAAAGTGGGAGGAGACGGAGAAAGCAAAACAAGAAAAAATGAGAGAGAAATGAAATGTGTGTTGTCCCCATATATTAAAAAAAAACAAAATGAATATAAATATTATCTTTATTCATATTTAATAAATACATTTTTCATTTTCTTTTACATTGCATATCACTGAAGTCTAGATATCGAGTCACCATTGAGTTGACTAGGAAAAATAGGATGATGTGGCAAGATATGTTATGTTCCCCATGACATGCTGATCGATTATTTTAGGAGTATCACATAGTTATCTAGTGTTTTTAAGCTAACATATAAGCTTTTCAATGTTGGAAAGTGAAGTTTAATGGAACTTTCTGTAACGGAAGAAAAATAGAGTAGAAGTTCGAACTACTGAAAAAATCCTTGTGTTATTTGATATTCTGCACTAATTTTTATACTAGTTTGAATTAGCTTTTCATACATCGGGACTATTAAAAACACTTGAATTATTATAATTTACTCACAGTTGGTAAAATTCATTAGCAATCGCTATTAAATTTGTAAACATATTCACCATCTCTAGACAAATTCTGCTGCCCGACCTAGTAAACACAACTGGATTGAGTTTTTGACAAGGCTTGTGTGTGCAATTAGAACCGTTCGATTTGGCGTCGGATGGATTAGATGAAAATGGTGCATAATAAGGATGCTTGAGTTGTTGCTACCCTTAAAGATTGTGTCTTTAAGGATATGAAACACTCTTGGATGAGAATATTCATATCCTATGTTGATGTACCCTCAAGAGCACTGCTCTTGAGGGTAACATCAACATAACTAATAAAGACATAGATATTCACAAACGGTACAATTTGAATGTACACTGGATAAATCTCACGGAGATGATGCATCATAAGAATGGATATTAACTAATAGATATGATCAGCGTGGTTGGATCTCGATTAGATGGATCAGAATCACTAGATTGAAGCGGTGCATCATAAATCTACACATACATGTGTAATCTAGACCATTAGATTCAATTTAATGGATCGGATTCAATCAGGTCCAAAAGTTCCTTCCGATTACTAATTGACACTATAATTCTTGAAGAACCATAATTTTGTTTGATTCACTCCATTGCATACAATTGCATTTATACATTTATCTCATTTTTCTTTTCATGTATATGAAGAGAGTTAATACCTAACATTCGTGGTTTGTACTGTCACCACCGCAAGAAGAAAATCGTTACATCATGGAAGAGAATTATTATATTCTATACGCACCATGCGCGGGCCAATATCATCTTAGAAAACGAATGTAAAGTCTTGCATCGTTTACAAACTCACACTCAAGGAAACAACATTCTGCATAAATTATTATTGGCATTCCAGAATTATGTCCAATTTTAAGTTTACTTGATCTTTTTGGGCTCTTTTGCCGAGTAATTTAACATGTATCCGTGCAACATGGCCCTTCTTCATTATTGAAAACTTTGGTGTTATTTCTTGCTTTTTAAGTAAGTAAATCTAGGGGTGTTTATCGGTTCGGTTTCAAACCGAACCGAACATAACTTAAAGCAGAACAAAAATTTCGGAAATTTGAAAACCGAAAACCGAACCGAAATTGATCAATTCGGTTGTTTTTTTTTATAACTTTTTTTTGAATTTTGGAATTGGATGATTAGTCGAAAGGAAATCTAAAAAAATACAAATACTAAAAAATCATACATTAGATCAAAAGGATTTTTAACCTTTTAGTTATAAAGTTCTAATATTATTTTGAAGCTATTTATACCAAAAAGTCGAGTTTAAAAGAGGCAACAAAATAAATTATATTATACTTGAAAACACGTAGTTAAATTATGAGTTTTTATTCATGCGATCCCGAGCGAAACCATTAAAATATATATATAAACCATTTAAATTTATTTAAAAAATTTTACAAAAAATTATTATTTTTTAAAAATTTCATTTTTTGGTTCGGTTTGGTTAACCGAACCCTGTAACCCAAAACCAAGCCGAAAATCAAATTTTTTTTATTAAGAAAACCTCTTCGATTTGGATCGACCGGTTAACCAAACTGGTGCACACCCCTAAGTGAATCCATATGGAAATAGAGGAATGAGAACTCCAAAACTAACTAGTTGATGTAGTGAGACTTGCCGTATGTTTTAGAGTGATTATAATTTGGAAAGTTCGATAAACGGTGACTCTCTACTAATGTCTTTCTTACAAATTACAAACGTAAATTTGAACATTTTTTGAAGGAATATGACAATAATGTCTCTAAGCCGAATAATGTCTCTAAGCCGAGGCGAGGCCGAAACCACGGAGTCCGAGGCAACTTGACCTCCTTCAATATTTTTTTTTGTAATATCCCCTAAAATTTTCTAAAACTACATTTTTATCTCTCCAAAATTATAGATTGTCCTATTTCAAATTGTATTTTGCACCCCTAAAACAATTTTATCCACTTTCAATATTTTTGCCCCACACTCAACCTAAATTTTGAATCCGCCCCTGAACTTGGAGGCATATGTTTCCGAAGTATATCATTATAGGGTTAAAATTAAATATAATCAGTATATACTTTCTTAAGAAAATATATAATTTGTTGGCAAAATTATAATTTGACTTAAAAGGAAGAATTAAATTTTGAATTTTTTTTTATAAAAATAGATCATGTTATGCTGGTATTTTCAGATGAAAAAGTTATGATAAATCAAATAATTATCATGTTATGCTGGTATTTTCAGACGAAAAAAGTTATGATAAGTCAAATAATTATGGTTGAATAAATGTAATTCGCTTATTTTAAAAAATAATAATAAATGTAATTCGCTAATTTAATTAGGTTGTGTTTGGATTGAGGGATGTGAAGTCATGTATTCCAAAGCCATGATTTTAAATCCATTTGATTGTTTGGGTGAATTTAAGTTGGGTAAATTTCAAATCCACTCCTTTCTTAATTCATGTAGACGTGATGATAATTAGGATGAATTTGAAATACATTAAAGATGAGTGTCATTTCAAATCTATTATTCAAATCCATCTCCAAATCAAATCCTTTCATCCAAATCAAATACTGCTATCCAAACACAACATTAAAGAAAAAATAGTTGTATTATATATTTTTGTTACTTTTAATGTCATTAATGGTAACGATTACACACATCCATAAACTCAAAAAGGTCTAGGTAATGAGATGATATCATAAGATAATCATATTACATCCAATGGTTCAAATTGATTTGAATATATGAGAGTTTATTTTTTATGTGGACCATATACCCAAATCAAATTTAAACAATTGGATCTATGATTATGGTATTGCTCTTATACCTCTTATACCAACAAGAACTCATACGTACTGATCATCAAATGTGAAAAGGTGCCACAAGTTTTTTCCCGTAAAGTTCATCTTTATGCTAGCAAGAACTCATACCTACTTATTATCAAATATGAGAAGGTGCCACAAGTTTTTCCCGTAAAATTCCTCCGAAGATTATGTAATATGAAAAAGAAAAAAATGTGGAAAAATGTAGGCTAATTTAATAAAATATTATCATTTTTAAAAAAAATTTCAAAAATAAGTTTTTTTTTTTTTTTACAAAACTAAGGTAAAACGCGTTCTTGGAATGCGATTTTAAAATCGCTTCCAGGAACCCGTTTTTAAAAGCTTTTTTATTTTTTATTTTTTAAAATATGCAAGCTTTTAAATTTAGTTTAGATGTTAATTTTTGTTTAAAAGATATATTGGGTCATAGTGGTTACTTATGGCTTTATAGAATTATATTCTATAGTCTAGAAAATCTTTTTGACCAACTCCATGCATATTTTATTTTTTTCAAAATATTAATTTATCTATTAATATATCTACCAAATTATACACAAAATAATTATTAAAAAACAAATTATACATTAATTTCACCAAATAACAATATGGGTGAGCATTCGGTTAATTCGGTTACCGATCGAACCAAATTAACCAAAACCGAAAAACCAATTCTTTTTACAAAATCGAACCGACCAAACTTTTTTAAAATGAAAACCGATAACCAATATTTTTAAAATAATAATAATAACCTATTCGGTCAAGCAATATTCAAACTTGTGCTGCTGCTGGGTTAGGGGTGCAAAGTCCCCACTAGTAGAACACATGACCATACTTGGCAAAATTATTACTAACAAATATATAATAACCTATTTAACCGATATCGATTTTGATTTTAAAAATATCGATTAACCGACTTAACCGATTTAACTGAATGATCACCCCTAGATAATATATTGTTATTTGGTGAAATTGATGTATAATTTATTTTTGAATTAGTGTATAATTGGTAGATATATTAGTAGATAAATTAATGTTTTTGAAAATAATAAAATATGTATGAAGTCACTCAAAAAGATTTTCTAGGCTTAGAATATAATTCTCTCCTGTGTAACCACTGTGACCCACTGTATTTTTTAAACAAAAAATAAACATCGAAACTAAATTCAAAAGGGTGCATATTTAAAAAAACGCATTCCAAGAATCCGTTTTTAAAAAAACCCGCCATAAATAACTATTGTGACCCACTGTATTTTTTAACCAAAAAAATTAACATTAAAACTAAATTTTAAAGTTTACATATTTTTTTAAAAAAATAAATAAAAACGCATTCCACGTATGTATTTTACTATAGTTTGGTAAAAAAAAAATTTAAACATTATTTTTTAAATTTATTTCAAAAATGGCTATTTTTTTTTAAAATTAGCCGAAAAATGTATGTGCTAATAGTGAATAATAAAAGAGGACTGTATATCAGGGTGTTCATGGGCCGGATCGGACCGGATTCGGACCGGATCCGACCGGTCCCGGACTCATTCGAGTGGAACCGGACCAATCCGGTTCTGAACCGGATTGGTCCGGTTCCGGTTCCATGGCAAATGCCATGGAACCGATCCGGTCCGGGTAACCGGATCCGATTTATCGGATTGGACCAGGTTAAACCGGTTCCAACCGGAACCGGTTTGGCCAACCCGTTTTTTTTTTCAACTCGAATCGTAAAGGAAATATATCATTTATTGAATATGGAAAACAACATAAAAGATACATCATTTGAAATTCATAACAAAAATACATTACTCTTCATAATTTATAAGTATAGTCTTGGCCAATTCTTCTTCTTCTTCGGAACTTTCATTGCAGAACTCGTCGATTCCTCCTTCTCTTATTTATTCTCTCAGCATCGAACCAATCTCTTAGCAGCGTAAGCATGCACAATGATTCTGCTTGTAGAGAAACTCTAAAGTCTCCAATGAGCCGAGCACAAGTTGAAAATGCCGACTCTGATGCAACACTGGATGTTTGGACTGCAAATACATCTCTAGCCATTTTGGCTAAGACTGGATATTTTCTTGCGTTTGCTTTCCACCACTCTAGTACGTCAAAATTTTCATCTGTAATGAACATTTGACCCAGGAAGAACTGCAACTCATTTGAAGAGGTAGATGACACTCCGCTTCCTCTCTGCTTCTTTCTTCCAAGGCTCCGCAACAGATTAATCCCTCCGCTTCGTGACTGACTAGCATCTTCTTCTTCTCCTCCTACTACACGCGCCGATGAGCTCTGTCCCTGTTCACTATGGTACAATCCAAACATATTTTGGAGAGAATGCATGATTGACGTCTTTTGATCGTCAACATCCTTATCCAAAAACGTACTGTAATATTCAAAGAAAGTATCGAAAGATCCTACACCCTGACTTGGGTCTAACAATGTAGATATACAGTGCACGTGTGGAATTTGTTCCCAATATTTTTTAAACTTCTCCTCCATACGATAAACGAACGACGTCAACTCAATATCATCTCTAAATTCAATAAATTTGCAAAACATGTTAAATACAAGTGGTAGAAAATAATGAGAAGTAGGATTACAAACACCGGAGAAACGATCTGTTGCATCTTTAAAGGTTGATAACAAAGCAGTTAAATTTTTAACAAAAAACCAATCCTTATCAGACAATAAATAACTTTCATCACTTTCAGGCATTTGATAAGAGTTATAAAAAGAAGTTAAAGCATCTTGATAAGGTAACATCGATTCTAACATTTTGTGCAAAGAATTCCATCGACTTACAATGGGCGGTGGAAAAAGAGTAAACCGAAGGTTCTGACTTGCACACGTATGTTTCCAATCACGCTTAATGCGTGATTGTCGTATCCATTGACAACAATTTTTAAGTTTGTCTATGCTACTACATTCAGCATCTTCATAACCATCTTTTACTGCTAAATTAATTATATGGCATGCACATCTCACATGGAAAAAAACACCATTAAGCATTGGTCGTAAATATATTTTAAGTTCACGCATTGCCGCGTTATTATTTGAAGCGTTGTCAAGTGTAATCGAACAAATTTTATCTGCAATTCTGTAGGGTCTTCCTACCTTAACATCATCGTATTACACAATTTATGGACTAAACATACATTAATAACGTCTTAGGGTTCCGGTTGTAGCTTTGAGCTAATAAGATTTCAGGCCAACAATGAAATTTCAAAATTTAACTCATTACATTCTCAATAATGAATGTTAAAGCGATAGAGTTATACTACTCCTAGAGTAGAGACTATCCAAAAGTCCAGTATCCTATCTTCTTTCATGCTCCTTTTAGCTCACTGCCTCAACCCGACCCTTAGCCCTTCGGTCCAAAAGTGTACCTACAGGAACAACCCATCATGAGCATGTACATCGTTACTTATCATCATAAGGCAATGACATATAAATAAATGCATGAAAATAATTGGTAACGTATACTTCCGGGTTAATTGCATTAACCCTCTTTGGTTGTCCCTGTTTCATAGCCATGCATATAATCATTAATTCTTGACAAGAATGATTAAGATCATCGTCTTATAATATCATCATCATATAAACATCATCATTTTATAGCATCATCATCATCTTATAACATCATCATCATATAGCATCATCATCATATAAGCATCATCATCTTATAGCATCATCATCTTATAAGCATCATCATCTTATAGCATCATCATCTTATAACATCATCATCTTATAACATCATCATCATCTTATAGCATTATCATCATATAGCATCGTCATCTTATAGCATCATCATCTTATAACATCATCATCATATAGCATCATCATCATATAAGCATCGTCATCTTATAGCATCATCATCTTATAAGCATCATCATCTTATAGCATCATCATTTTATAACATCATCATCTTATAACATCATCATCATATAGCATCATCATCATATAAGCATCGCCATCTTATAGCATCATCATCTTATAACATCATCATCATATAGCATCATCATCATATAAGCATCGTCATCTTATAGCATCATCAGCTTATAACATCATCATCATATAGCATCATCATCATATAAGCATCGTCATCTTATAGCATCATCATCTTATAACATAAAAGTAAATGTACAAAATCATAGTTAAGTAAACATGCTGGTTATTCGTCAGTTTCTTTTTGTTGACCCTGATTCACATTCGTGCATATGGGCATCTTACCCCATCGTATGGCATCTTACCATATCATAACATCGTGTGTCATCTTACCACGTGGGCATCTTACCATATCGTATGGCATCTTACCATATCATAATATCGTGTGTCATCTTACCACGTAATGACATCGTATGGCCTCTTACCATATGGGCATCTTACCCCGTGGCATCTTACCACATAATAACATTGTATGGCATCTTACCATATGGGCATCTTACCCCGTGACATCTTACCACATAATAACATCGTATGGCCTCTTACCATATGGGCATCTTACCCTTTTATAAACATCGTATAACATCATTATAAACTTACTTATCCTATCATCTTCACAAACATCATCATCTTAAACTTATTTATCACAATCATCATCATATACATCATCATCATAGGCTTACTTATCACAATCGTCATCATAATCATCATAAATACTTATGCAATGAATGCATAGTCAGAGTTAGGAGTGTGTTACCGTCCGATGCCCGTACGCTTCTTACGTACCTTAATTCCAAAAGTGGAGAAATTGAAGAACTCAATCTTCTCGATGTTGTTGGCACCTGGGATGGTTCCACACAACCATACAAATTGATATTAGAAGCTAAACAATAGCCAAATACCAAAAATTCAACAAAAATCATCATTTTCCATGTTTTACACAGTGGCGATCGATCGCTACTTGAGGCGATCGATCGCCTCGCTCTTTTGCCTTGCGGCGATCGATCGCTTAATTTTAGGCGATCGATCGCCTGCTACGTGAAATGGCTACTGGCCATCGGCGATCGATCGCCTCATTTCAGGCGATCGATCGCCACCTGCTGGTGCGCGATTTTTCGCCATTTTTGCACATTTTCAAAGCTCAATCTCATACCATACAAACCCAAACTTTCCAACAACACCAACATCATCATAACTCACTAAAACCCACATAAAACACTTCAAAAATCATACCCCAACAACATACAACACATACCCAAACAAACCCACATAAATCACTTCAAAATCATCCCATTTCAAATCCAAACTTCATAAAAACTTTAGGCAGGGTTCCATACCTCTGGAAGACTCCAAATCTTGACAAGAATCACACAAACACAAGTTTTGTGGAACCTTCCTTCTCCTTCCTTGGAGGGTTTCGAAAATGGGGAATGGAAAGTGTTTTGGGAATGAATTGGGGATTTTAGAGGGAAAGGGTAAAGTGAGGGGGAAGGAGGGTATAGTGGGGTATATGGGTTAATTAAATTGTACCCAAAAATTAACATGATGTATAAAATACCCCAACATGGTATTTTAAAAGCATTTTACAAAAATGCAACCAACTTCATTAAATCCATACTTTCCTTATAATTAAAATCAACACAATTAAATCATGTTAACACTTCATTTTCCACACATAACTTAATCATCGCAATAATTCATCATATAAACATAATTAATGTCCAGATTGCCATTAATCATTTCGGGGACATCACATTACTCCCCTACTTATAAGATTTCGTCCTCGAAATCGCATGCACTTACCCCAAAAGAAACTAAACATAAATCACATACCAGAGAATAGTTACGGGTAGTGCTGTACTATATGCCGCTCCGTCTCCCACATAGCCTCCTCGACACCCCGACGATCCCACTGAACTTTAATCATCGGTATAACTTCACTTCGTAATCTGCGATCCTCACGATCCAGAATCCTGACCGGTCGTTCTACGTAGGATACATCTGAGTCCAACTGCACTTCAGTAGGCTGTAATACATGAGATGGATCTGGCTCATATTCCTCGGGGATAACTTCCCCCGCATACCAAAACGAACTACACCCCTGAATGGTGAGATTTTCAAGAAGACCTTGTCTTCTACTTGGAATTCTAGCGGTCGTCGCCGCTTGTTGGCATAGGTTGCTTGCCTATCCTGGGTCGCCTTCATCTTTTGGCGTATCAACTTAATCTTGTCTTACATATCCTTAATCATATCCGGTCCTCCGACCGCTTTACTAGTCAAGTCCTCCCAATACAGCGGTGACCTACATCGTCGTCCGTAAAGAGCTTCAAAAGGAGTTATTTGAAAGCTCGTCTGATAGCTGTTAATATAGGAGAACTCCATCATTGGCACTGAATCTTGCCACGGAGTATCAAACTCCAAAACACATGCCCTCAACACGTCCTCGAGCGTCTGAAGGGTACGCTCTGTCTGGCCGTCTGACTGAGGGTGATAAGCTGAACTCAGTCTCACCTCTGTGCCCAAAGTTGTCTGGAGACCCTCCCAGAAATGTGAAGTAAACCTTGGGTCTCTGTCAGACACAATCGAGACTGGAACCCCATGCAACCTCACCACATCCCGCACATATAATCGGGCCATCTTTAGGTATGTGAAAGACACATGACAAAGGATGAAGTGAGCTACTTTCGTCAGCCTAACCACGATCACCCAGATCGTATCAAATCTAGAGGCCGTCCTTGGCAAGTGGGTCAGGAAGTCCATAGATATGTGCTCCCACTTCCACTTAGGTACTTCCAAGCTCTTCAGCTCGCCACCAGGCCTCTGCCTTTCTGCCTTCACCTGTTGGTAGATCATACATCTCTTGACGAAGGTCATAACATAACGCTTTATGCGTCTCCATCAGAACTGACCACTTAGGTCCATATACAACTTCCTTCTTCCTGGGTGGATACTGAACCGGCTACGGTGCTTGCTCCAAGATTCCTTTACGCAACTCCGGCGTATTTGGGACTACCCAGCGGTCGCCGAGTCTTAAGGAATCATCCTCAGCCACGCTAAACTTTGATGGCTGACCTCGAAGTACTAATAACGACCACATCTGAACCTCATCATCTGACCTCTAGGCTTTCCTTATAGCCTCAAATATGTCCGGCGCAGCCAATAAGGTCGACACTCGCACCGGCGACGTGTCCACATCAAAATCATAGCCCAAATGGCAACAAGAGGTCATCATAGCTGATAAACACATAGCGTCTTCAGCAGTACTCTTCGCCTTCCGATTTAAGGCGTCTGCTATCAAATTTGCTTCACCAGGATGGTACTCAATCTCACAGTCATAATCCTTGAGCAAATCCATCCATCTTCTTTGACGCATATTCAGTCCAGTCTGAGTGAATAGGAACTTCAGGCTCTTGGGTCCGTGTAGATGGTAAACGACGTACCATGCAAGTAATGCCTCCAAATTTCAAGGCAAATATAATGGCTGCCAGCTCCAAATCATGGACTGGGTACCTAGCCTCATGTGGTTTCAATCGCCTCGACGCATAAGCCACCATATGCTTATCTTGCATCAACACACAGCCCAAACCTTGAAGAGATGTATTCGTGTACAAGGCAAACCTCTTATTCTCAGAAGGAATCACCAATATAGGTGTCGTAGTCAAACGACGCTTCAATTCTTGGAAGCTTTCCTCACAAGCTTCGGACCAATAGAACGACACTCCTTTCTGAGTCAGTTGTGTCAGGGGTCTGGCAATCCCTAAGGATCTGGAGTACTGTTCTTAAGTGCTTTACGTGTTCCTCTTCAGTTCGAGAGTAAATAAGCACGTCGTCAATGAAAACTATGACGAACTGATCCAAACATGGTCGGAGCACCCTGTTCATCAGGCTCATAAAATAGCTGGGGCATTCGTCACCCCAAAAGGCATGACTAAGAATCCGTAGTGCCCATAACTAGTCGTGGAAGCTGTCTTCTGTACATCATCCTCTCGAACTCGAATCTGATGATACTCCGATCTCAGATCGATCTTACTGTAGAGCCTCGTACTCTGCAGCTGATCAGACAAATCATCAATCCCCGGAAGTGGATACTTATTCTTCACTATGGCTTTGTTCAGTTGTCTAAAATCGATGCACAGCCGCATCGAACCATCTTTCTTTTTGACAAATAGGACTGGTGCACCCCAGGGCGATATGCTAGGGCGTATATAGCCCTTGTCAAGGAGCTCCTGCAACTGAACATTTAACTCCCTTAGCTTCAGTGGTGCCATCATATACGGGGCACGAGAAATGGTAGACGTACCTGGTAGTAACTTAATCCCAAACTCGACCTATCTCGTCGGTGGGAATCCGGAAATCTCTTCCGGAAATACATCAGGAAACACCGCCACTACGGGCACATCCTCAACCTTTAACTCTTTCCTCTTTTCAGTAATATCAACAACATAGATGAGATATCCTTGATGGTCTCGTTCCAATAACTGTGCCTTCTTGACAGCAGATATTAACGGAATCCTTGAACGGGAACCATCCCCATAGAATGTCCATTGGACTCCCATATCAGACCTGAATCGGACAGTCCTTGTCTGCAGTCCACAACTGCCTGATACTTGTTCAGCACATCGATGCCCACAATGCATTCGAAGTCTGACATTCCCAGAACAATCAAGTCTGTCCTCAGTTCGCTACCCTCAAAATAGATGAGGCCGTCATAACCAATCTGATCAGTTATCAAACTTCTTCCAGCGGGTGTCGAGACCACAAGAGGCATGGGCGACGGAGAAGTGCATATAAAATCGCATCACTTACTTCAGCATTTGCTGCTATGCTGCAACACAAGAGTTAACAACAATACCCAAAAGCAGTTCATATAATACATCGTTAGAGAAATAAAACATGTTAGTATAACATCATATACTTCATATGCAACATATGCATAAAACATGTTTAAAAGTGAGCACCTAGCCAACTTATTGCTAAGGCTACCCTTCACTCGTTCCCGGGTTATCTAACCACTGCTCTGATACCACTAATGTAGGGTCTTCCTAGCTTAACATCATCTTATTACACAATTTATGGACTAAACATGCATTAATAACGTCTTAGGGTTCCGGTTGTAGCTTTGAGCTAATAAGATTTCAGGCCAACAATGAAATTTCAAAATTTAACTCATTACATTCTCAATAATGAATGTTAAAGCGATAGAGTTATACTACTCCTAGAGTAGAGACTATCCAAAAGTCCAGTATCCTATCTTCTTTCATGCTCCTTTTAGCTCACTGCCTCAACCCGACCCTTAGCCCTTCGGTCCAAAAGTGTACCTATAGGAACAACCCATCATGAGCATGTACATCATTACTTAACATCATAAGGCAATGACATATAAATAAATGCATGACAATAATTGGTAAGGTATACTTCCTGGTTAATTGCATTAACCCTATTTGGTTGTCCCTGTTTCATAGCCATGCATATAATCATTAATTCTTGACATGAATGATTAAGATCATCGTCTTATAATATCATCATCATATAAGCATCATCATTTTATAGCATCATCATCATCTTATAACATCGTCATCATATAGCATCATCATCATATAAGCATCGTCATCTTATAGCATCATCATCTTATAAGCATCATCATCTTATAGCATCATCATCTTATAACATCATCATCTTATAACATCATCATCATCTTATACCATTATCATCATATAGCATCGTCATCTTATAGCATCATCATCTTATAACATCATCATCATATAGCATCATCATCATATAAGCATCGTCATCTTATAGCATCATCATCTTATAAGCATCATCATCTTATAGCATCATCATTTTATAACATAATCATCTTATAACATCATCATCATATAGCATCATCATCATATAAGCATCGTCATCTTATAGCATCATCATCTTATAACATCATCATCATATAGCATCATCATCATATAAGCATCGTCATCTTATAGCATCATCATCTTATAACATCATCATCATATAGCATCATCATCGTATAAGCATCGTCATCTTATAGCATCATCATCTTATAACATAACAGTAAATGTACAAAATCATAGTTAAGTAAACATGCTGGTTATTCGTCAGTTTCTTTTTGTTGACCCTGATTCATATTCGTGCATATGGGCATCTTACCCCATCGTATGGCATCTTACCATATCATAACATCGTGTGGCATCTTACCACGTGGGCATCTTACCCTATCGTATGGCATCTTACCATATCATAATATCGTGTGGCATCTTACCACGTAATGGCATCGTATGGCCTCTTACCATATGGGCATCTTACCCCGTGGCATCTTACCACATAATAACATTGTATGACATCTTACCATATGGGCATCTTACCCCGTGGCATCTTACCACATAATAACATCGTATGGCCTCTTACCATATGGGCATCTTACCCTTTTATAAACATCGTATAACATCATTATAAACTTACTGTTGGAATCGAAGAGGGGGGGTGAATGAGATTCCTTGGCTACTTTAGCGTTTTAAAATGAGTTTGTAAAATAAAAATATTTTGCGCTTGCGGAAGCCTTTAGTCAATCGATAAATGCAAAGAATAAAATAAATAAATGCGTAAAGGAAATAAAGCAATAAATAACAAAAGGATTTGTTATAGAAGTTCGGCGATGAATCGCCTACGTCTCCTCTTCCCGGTTAGATAACCTCCAACCGAGGTTCCACTAGAACAATAGATCTTGGCCTTGAGGGCTCCAAGTTAGCCACACACTACTCTTCCCGAGTACACAACGCTCTTCCCGAGCACACTACTCTTCCCGAGTACACAACGCTCTTCCCGAGCACAATACCCTTCACGAGTATACAAAGCTCTTCCCGAGCTACCAACACTCTTCACGAGTCTTCTTGGCCTTAAGGGCTCCAAGGATAGCCACACACTTGCACCAACAAGACTTGTTGATGACTTTACAATTCTCCAACTTGCTTTGGTGTTGGAGGACCTTTACAATAAACCAACACACACCTTCACGGTGTACCAACACGAAGTGAACAAGACTCACACACAATAAAAGAATTACAAGCTCCAATACAATAACAATATATGGAGATTGCAAAGCTTAAATCAAATAATAATTATCAAGACTTTGGTATAAGTTGTAGGCTTGTTCCTTAGCTTCAAAATGCTCCAAAGCATCAATATTTATAGTGTAGAAGGCCTCCAAGGCTCCTACTAGACGTTGCTTCAAATAAGGCTTGAATCACTCCAAGATCGCCTCGGACATCGCCTCGGGCGATCACCATCGCCGCGCCCCAACGGTCAGCAAAAATCACGGATCGCCTCAGGCGATCAGTGGATCGCCTCAGGCGATCAAGAGCAAAAATTAAGGCCGTAGCTTCAGCATGTCCAAATTTTGCATCGCCTCAAACGAACTCCACATCGCTTCAGGCGTTCCAGCCCATCGCCTCAGGCGTTCGTGCCATCGCCTCGGGCGAACTCCCCGCGCGCATGCCCGCGCATTGCCTTGGCGTCGCCTCTGTCGATGTGCGGGGCGAAGTGCCAAATGGTTGCCATCGCCGCAGGCGATGGTCATCATCGCCTGGGGCGATCTTCCTCGCGTGCTCGCCTGGCCATCGCCTCTGTCGATGGGCGTGGCGATCCTCGCTTGGCACTCATCGCCTGGGGCGATCCGTGTCTTCCAAAAGACAATTTTTCTTTGGCATTTCAATACTATTACAATCTTCAAATTTGATCATAATTTATGCTGCATACTCAATAAAAACCATTAGTACAAAATGTATAGGTTTTGTAATCATCAAAACAAAAACGATAATTTTATTTAAAATAGAGGAATGAGAGAGTTGTAGCGTTTTAAGGCGCAACAATCTCCCCCTTTTTGATGATCACAAAACCCGGTAAACTTGAAAGAAAATATAACTTATAACAATGCAATGCATAGAGAGTTTAAACTCCCCCTTAATGAATGCAATGATAAACAATGTTTCAATGTGCATTTTTATCACCTTTACAAAATGTGTCACAAGTTGTAAAAACAATTAGGTTGCAAATAGCACTCCAACAATCAAGTTTACAACAAGTTTACATAAACATTCTCCCCCTTTTTGTGAGAATAAAAAAGGTAAAGGAGTTTTAAACAAAATTGGACATAGTTTCCTTTAAAAATGAATAAACCATAAATCCATCCAAGTAATACACAATCAACTCAAAATCCAATCAACAACTTAAACTCCATCAACATAAACAATAAATTCATTCCAACATCATTTAACCATTTAATCCTTACAAATAATTACAAAAAGGATAAAATCTATAAAAAAAAACAGTAAAACAAAGACAACTCAATCCATGCCACCATCACCATCACCATCATTCCCGTGAGTAGTATCCTCATCCATGTGAGCACTGGAAAACTGAGAACGAAGAGCGTCCACTTCATGTCGTAAATACGACAAATCTTCTCTCGAGGAGTCTTGGTAAGCTCGAAGAGACGCAACATCATCTCGAAGGGAATGAAATTGAGAATTCATGTCGACTCTCAAGGATTGAAATTGAGAGTTCATATCCTCACGAAGGCTTTGGAATTGAGAAGTAAAGAAAGCAAAAGCGTCTTGATTGAACTCAAAAGAAGAAGAAGGTTGATGACTATCAGGAGCTGGAATATCCGCCCCAATATTCATCATGTCATCAAAGGTAGATGGAGATTGATGCTGAATGGGTGGCTCATCAAGATTTGGTTCAATCAAGAAAGGAAAATGAAGCCTTTGGGCACTAGTCATCCTATCAATGGGTAATGAGGGGTGGTCTTTAGGATTGAAGGCAGAAAGTAGGTTCCCCGGATCATTAACCCAACAGGAAGTGAAAGGATTCCAAGAAATTTTGTTAAACAGAAAACACCTAAGATTGAAGGTGTCCTTGGACTTGATAGGTACTTTCTCATTGTCATCGAAAGGAAGGTTGAAATGAAGAAAAATCTTTGTTAAGACACGGCCGAATGGGAGAATAACCTTTTTAGGATTATGGGCGGTGTTCCTAAAGATTTGGACAATGAATCTTGGTAGGTTGAAGGGGGTCATTGTAATGATGTAATACATCAAGTATACATCAGAGAATTTCAACCTAAGACGATCACCATCCCGAGGGATCATCGAGGTGATCACAATCTTGTGAAGGATTTGGTAGTTCGTAGGAATAGAATTCACAAGAAAGGATTGGTTTGGACATTGGGGAGTGCCGCCAAATATGAGATACAAGGCTTGGGCAGGATCACATACCCCATCATTGGGCCAAGTAGCTAGAGCAAATTTAGCTGGACCCTCCGAAGGAATGCGAAGAATATGTCCTAATTCAGTGCTATTGAATTCAATTGGACGATTGCAAACGATGGTTTTGATAGTTAATTTACCATCACCCTCAAACAATTCAAGATTGGCATAGAAAGAATAAATCATGGATGGATACAAAAAATCGTTCTTTCTAGGGTGTTTGAAAAAATTTTCCCATTGTTGGAATTGAATCCAATCAAGAATAGGGAGCTGGGAAGTCCTAAGGAAATCGAAATCAAAGACATAACCCGGAATTAATTTGCGAGTAAGATAATCTTCCGGAATTGGCTTACCATCAAGAGGAGGACCCGTATAATTCCTAGAGAATCGATTAGAGCGTCTCCTTCGGCTTGATTCTCCTTCTTCTCGGTTGCTTCGCGACATTTGGCAAGAAATTTGAGAGAATTGAGGTAAAGTTTCGATTTTTTGAGAAATGGGGTTAGGGTTGCAAAATTTCGAATTGGAAGATTTGGTGTTTGGAAAGTGAAATTGATGGTTTGGAAAGGCTTAGGATTGATCGATTATAACAATGATGAAGAAGGCTCGAATTATGGGTGAAAAACACGAAATATTGCTGAAAAAATGAGCAAAAGCCGTAGCTTTCTGTCTTTAAAAACCGAGATCGCCTGAGGCGATCTGGAGAACGCCTGAGGCGATCGAGAACGCCCGAGGCGATGCTTGCGATCGTTTGAGGCGATGCTTGCGATCGTTTGAGGCGATGCGAGCCACGGACGAGGCACTGCACACAGAATGCTGAGGCGATGGTTTGGCCATATTTTGAGTCAATTTTTGGACCAAAAAATTATTTTGATAATTCTAACTACCATTAAACCATCTAACAACAAAAATTAAATCACATAATCTAAAAAGCACAATAATTCACAATTTGTGACTTTTAAAAGGTGATTTCAAAATGCATTTTTGAAATTAAATGTGAGTAAACTTGATTCCCCCTTAACAATTGTATAGCACATACAAAATAATCAAGTAAAGCATAAAGTAAACAACTCTCCCCCTCAAACCATGCATACACAAGCTCTCCCCCTTAAACTATGCATGAAGTAAACTTCAAGATTATCACATAATTATCCCCCTTTTTGTGATAATCAAAAAGTACAAAAAAAATAAATAGACAAATCACAAATATATGTTGACACACAACCATATTTTATACATGTTCCTCATAAAGAATGTAATAGCCATGACAAGCAAGATTAATTCATTTTGAGGAATACAAACATGCGTTTTAAGGCGATCAACAATGAATTTAAAATGTGCAAAATGTGCATATGTTCTACCAAAATTGCATGCATTTGTGCCCAATAAACATTAGAATTCTCAAATCATCATTTGATAAATTTATTAAGATCATGATAGCATTATTTCAAAGATAGAGCATCTAAACAAATATAGCATGCTTAATCACATAATATCATATAACATATTCAAATTAGAATTCATTGCACTTACTATAAAAGGATAGGCATACATCATGCAATAAAACAATTTATATGTGCACATGCTAAGGGGTTATGCATTTTACTCCAATCAATATTGAGCTTCATTATTTATTGGTCACAATTAATTTGTGCCAATTAATTTTGAATTGCTCATTTAAAATGTATAAAATAAATTTTACCTTCGATGACAAGAGTGCGTTCTTGTCATTGGTCCTATGCCTCGTGCTTCTTCTATAGTTGTGAATAATACAAACTCCTCCTTTGAGTTGCTTGGCCCTTCATCCTTCATTCCATTCTTGTCCCTACAAGACAAATTTACAATTGGAGGAACTTTGGTACCCATTTGATTTTTGGGTCCTAGGGGGTTAACTTTCAATGGCACTTTTGGAATCCATTTCCACCTCTTATTAGGTTGGTATTGGATTCTAGCAAACCTACACTTATTTTTAGTGTGACCACTTTTACAACAATAGTTACAAGTAGGAGAATCATGCTTGGCTTTTGCTAACAAGCTTGAAAATGATTTTGATTTGCTTGAGAAGCCTTACCCGGCTTTATCAAAGCTACAACGTTGCAAGCCAAGCAACTCATTCATCTTTAGACTACTCTCACTAAATTTGCAAAAAGATAATTTTAAAGAATCTATTCATTTTTCAATGAATTATTTTCTTCATCTTTCTTAGCAATCTCAAGTTTGAGTAGTTTGTTGCTCAACTTAGTTTTGCCAAGTACATCTATAAGCTCATTATAAGACTCTAAAAGTTCATCAAATGAAGGTACCTCATTGTCGCTATCATCTCCTTCATCTATGTCGTCTTTTGCCATGAGACAAAGATTTGTTGCTTCTTCTTCTTGATCGGAGTCGCTATCACTCCATGTGGCTATAAACGCCTTCTTCTTCCCTTTGTCCTCATTCTTCTTCCTAGGACATTTATTAGCGTAATGACCTTTATCTTGACAATTAAAACAAGTTACCTCATATTTGGATTCTTGTTTGGTAGCACTAGAGGCCTTTGGATTGCTATGTTTGTTGAAGAACTTCTTGAACTTCCTTGTGAACAATGCCATTTCCTCATCGTCATCTTCATCCTCGGATTGATCTTTTCTTCCAACCAAGGCGATCCCCTTTCTCATAGATCTATCATCCTCCTTCATTCCTTTTCTTGTAGATACTTCAAGTTCATGGGTCACCAATGTGCCATGAAGCTCATCAAGGTCATAAGATGCGTTCTCCCCTTTGTTGGACTCGATGATGGCCGTCCTCTTGGCATCCCATTCCTTTGGTAAGGCTCTTAGTGCTCTCGTCCATATTTGCTTTGGAGGATACTTCTCTCCAAGTTGAGCAAGCTCGTTGATAATTAGGGTGAGCCTCCTAAACATAGAATCCACCTCTTCTCCGGACTCCATCTCAAATGTCTCATATTTGAGTTGTAGAAGATCAATCTTGGTCTCCTTCACTTGATTTGTTCTCATGACAAATTTGTAGTTTGTCCCATATCTCCTTTGCCGTTGAGCACATCGAGATCCGGTTGTACTCCTTCATATCTAAAGCACAATGTAAAATATTAATAGCTTTAGCATTTTGAGAAATTAAAATCATATCTGCTCTAGTGAAATCGTCCATTTCTTTGGGAACACTAATTCCCCCAACTTCCTTTAAAGGAATATGTGGACCTTTCACTATGATCTTCCAAATGTCATAATCCACGGATTGGATGTATAGAGAAATTCTATTTTTCCAATAGCCGTAATTATCACCCGTGAAGAGCGGAGGGCGATTTGTCGATTGACCTTGAGCAAACTCATTTGCTAGATTAGCCATAAAAAAGATTTGATTTAAAAACAAAAATCAAATGGCTCTGATACCACTTGTTGGAATCGAAGAGGGGGGGTGAATGAGATTCCTTGGCTACTTTAGCGTTTTAAAATGAGTTTGTAAAATAAAAATATTTTGCGCTTGCGGAAGCCTTTAGTCAATCGATAAATGCAAAGAATAAAATAAATAAATGCGTAAAGGAAATAAAGCAATAGATAACAAAAGGATTTGTTATAGAAGTTCGGCGATGAATCGCCTACGTCTCCTCTTCCCGGTTAGATAACCTCCAACCGAGGTTCCACTAGAACAATAGATCTTGGCCTTGAGGGCTCCAAGTTAGCCACACAACAACTCTTCCCGAGTTTACAACGCTCTTCCCGAGCACACTACTCTTCCCGAGTACACAACGCTCTTCCCGAGCACAATACCCTTCACGAGTATACAAAGCTCTTCCCGAGCTACCAACACTCTTCACGAGTCTTCTTGGCCTTAAGGGCTCCAAGGATAGCCACAAACTTGCACCAACAAGACTTGTTGATGACTTTACAATTCTCCAACTTGCTTTGGTGTTGGAGGACCTTTACAATAAACCAACACACACCTTCACGGTGTACCAACACGAAGTGAACAAGACTCACACACAATAAAAGAATTACAAGCTCCAATACAATAACAAGGTATGGAGATTGCAAAGCTTAAATCAAATAATAATTATCAAGACTTTGGTATAAGTTGTAGGCTTGTTCCTTAGCTTCAAAATGCTCCAAAGCATCAATATTTATAGTGTAGAAGGCCTCCAAGGCTCCTACTAGCCGTTGCTTCAAATAAGGCTTGAATCACTCCAAGATCGCCTCGGACATCACCTCGGGCGATCACCATCGCCGCGCCCCAACGGTCAGCAAAAATCACGGATCGCCTCAGGCGATCGGTGGATCGCTTCAGGCGATCAAGAGCAAAAATTAAGGCCGTAGCTTCAGCATGTCCAAATTTTGCATCGCCTCAAACGAACTCCACATCGCTTCAGGCGTTCCAGCCCATCGCCTCAGGCGTTCGTGCCATCGCCTCGGGCGAACTCCCCGCGCGCATGCCCGCGCATTGCCTCGGCGTCGCCTCTGTCGATGTGCGGGGCGAAGTGCCAAATGGTTGCCATCGCCTCAGGCGATGGTCATCATCGCCTGGGGCGATCTTCCTCGCGTGCTCGCCTGGCCATCGCCTCTGTCGATGGGCGTGGCGATCCTCGCCTGGCACCCATCGCCTGGGGCGATGGCACTCATCGCCTGGGGCGATCCGTGTCTTCCAAAAGACAATTTTTCTTTGGCATTTCAATACTATTACAATCTTCAAATTTGATCATAATTTATGCTGCATACTCAATAAAAACCATTAGTACAAAATGTATAGGTTTTGTAATCATCAAAACAAAAACGATAATTTTATTTAAAATAGAGGAATGAGAGTTGTAGCGTTTTAAGGCGCAACACTTACTTATCCTATCATCTTCACAAACATCATCTTAAACTTATTTATCACAATCATCATCATATACATCATCATCATAGACTTACTTATCACAATCGTCATCATAATCATCATAAATACTTATGCAATGAATGCATAGTCAGAGTTAGGAGTGTGTTACCGCCCGATGCCCGTACGCTTCTTACGTACCTTAATTCCAAAAGTGGAGAAATTGAAGAACTATATCTTCTCGATGTTGTTGGCACCTGGGATGGTTCCACACAACCATACAAATCGATATTTAGAAGCTAAACAATAGCCAAATACCAAAAATTCAACAAAAATCATCATTTTCCATGTTTTACACAGTGGCGATCGATCGCTACTTGAGGCGATCGATCGCCTCGCTCTTTTGCATTGCGGCGATCGATCGCTTAATTTTAGGCGATCGATCGCCTCATTTCAGGCGATCGATCGCCACCTGCTGGTGCGCGATTTTTCGCCATTTTTGCACATTTTCAAAGCTCAATCTCATACCATACAAACCCAAACTTTCCAACAACACCAACATCATCATAACTCACTAAAACCCACATAAAACACTTCAAAAATCATACCCCAACAACATACAACACATACCCAAACAAACCCACATAAATCACTTCAAAATCATCCCATTTCAAATCCAAACTTCATAAAAACTTTAGGAAGGGTTCCATACCTCTTGAAGACTCCAAATCTTGACAAGAATCACACAAACACAAGTTTTGTGGAACCTTCCTTCTCCTTCCTTGGAGGGTTTCGAAAATGGGGAATGGAAAGGGTTTTGGGAATGAATTGGGGATTTTAGAGGGAAAGGGTAAAGTGAGGGGGAAGGAGGGTATAGTGGGGTATATGGGTTAATTAAATTGTACCCAAAAATTAACATGGTGTATAAAATACCCCAACATGGTATTTTAAAAGCATTTTGCAAAAATGCAACCAACTTCATTAAATCCATACTTTCCTTATAATTAAAATCAACACAATTAAATCATGTTAACACTTTATTTTCCACACATAACTTAATCATCGCAATAATTCATCATATAAACATAATTAATGTTCAGATTGCCATTAATCATTTCGGGGACATCACAAATTCCATAAAATCTACAAACATTAACAATATATTTAGCAATTTGGGAACCAGTATGTGCAGATTTTAAATCATCCAGTGACAAAATTCTTTTCTGCAAACACCAGTTATCATCAATCCAATGACCAGTAATAACAAGAAAAGAAAGTAGTGCGGTATTCGTCCAAATATCAGTAGTTAAACTTAATCTGCAGTTAATAGAAGAAAGATGATCAACTAAAGTCTTACGGTAATCAAGAAACACATCGACAATATTTCTTTTCAAAGTATGCCTAGAAATATGTCTAAAACATGGTTGGATACCAGAAGAAAATTCAACAAAGCCATCTTTTTTCAGAAAACAAAAAAGGAAGTTCGCATCTTACAATAAAACGAACGAATAATCTTTTGTTCATTTCCGGTGTTAAGATAAAATTAGTGCCAGACTGAGGATTAATTTGAAGTTGGATTGGTTCTCTACCTAATGGTTGTAAAGTAACATCATCAAAATTATGTTTTTTAACTAGATGTTTCTTAAAAGTTCCGGGTACCGCCAGCGGAACCACCTGTTTTATAATTATATGTGGTTTTACATATTTTACAAATAACAACAGATTCGTTCGTACCTGGTTTTGTCTCGACGTCAAAATGATCCCATACCTTGCTTCGTTTGGGACGGTTACTCGTGCGACTCGAAGCGGCAGTAGTCGCGGATGACCCGCCAGGGGCCGGATTTTGGGGGGCCGCCGGTTCTGCAACGTGTTCCGCTTCTTCAACATCATAAGCATTATCAAACTCGGCAAAAATATCATAATTTTCTTGGAATAAATGTGGATTTGAGGAACCACCACGACCAGTAGAAGAAGATGACATCGTATTAGTGGAAATATGGAAAAACGATATAATTGTAATCAAGATTAGGATTGTAAGAGTAAAAGAGTTGGAGATGAAAAATTGAAGAGGAAAAAATGAGGTATATATAGAAGCAAAATTTTTTTTTTTTTTAAAATTTTTGTTTTTTAATTAAGCCGTTGCCCAACGGCTATTTTAGCCGTTGGGCAATGGCAGTCCGTTGGCCAACGGTACCTCCCCTTTTTTAAAAAAAAATTTTCACCGGTTCCAGAACCGGAACCGCCAGATTGGCGGTTCCGGATCTGTGGAATCGATCCGATCCGGGTAAAACCCGGATCGGATTCCGGTTTATAACCGGATCAATCGGTTCCGATTTGGAACCGGAACCGACCGGTCCGATTCCGGACCGCTTCCGATTGATCCGGCCCGATAAGCACCCTGAACTGTATAATATGCGGATATGCCTATTTACCATTGAAACGAATCCACAAGATATATTTCAGATTAATGTCATCCGATCATTATTGTACTTCACTCTAAGAGAGTGCCAAATTAGAAGGTCTAATCTGATATGTAAAGGTAGTTATGATGGGAAAATATTTTTATAGATCCAGTTTGGCCTTCATATATGTATTTTTATGTTGTATATATATTGATGTTTATAAAATTGAGTTTATAGAAGTCGCTTCATATATGTATGTTTATGTTTATATATATGTTTATGTTTATAAGATCGAGTGTATAGACGTGACATTAGGAATGTATGTATTATATTATATTATGTATTATTATTGTTTATTATTACAAATATTATATTATATTATTATAATATATGTACGACGGTGTATTGGAACCAAATAAGAAAGCACCGTTGGCTATTCATTCTAGTGAAATCGAGGGGAAAGCAACAAAAAGGTGTGGGTCAAAAGGTTTAGCAGAATTAGCGAAAGGTGTCAATTAGTGAGAGACTGCTGTCGGTCGAATCTGGTTGGTCCCGTAATGAGGAAAGACGGAGCACCGCCGTCCGCCACCGCCTATCCCATCGGAAAAATGTTCTTGTGCTTCGAGACCAAGCCCCTTCTCGCAACATTCCTAGCCCTCACACTTGTCCTCCTCATTCTGAACCTTCAGCCTTACTACGAGAATCTCCTCTCCCCGCCTGCACGATGCTCCGTTAACCAGTCTTCCATACCTATCAAGTCCACTACTTCCGTTCCTCTGGGGAACAAGAAGCTGATGAGGGCCCCTGCCGATCCCAACAAGCGTACGTTCCAAGCCTTTGGCAACGCGGCTGCGCTCTTTGTTCAGATGGGCGCCTACCGTGGCGGATCCCGCACATTTGCTGTGGTGGGTCTGGCTTCGAAACCCATCCACGTCTATGGTCGGCCGTGGTACAAGTGTGAGTGGATTCCTAACAATGGAAATGCTTCCGTCAGGGCCAAGGCCTACAAGATGCTCCCCGACTGGGGCTACGGCCGCGTGTATACCGTCGTTGTAGTGAACTGCACATTCGAATCCAACCCCAACGCTGACAACACCGGAGGGAAGCTGATGCTCTACGCCTACTACACCGGCTCCCCTCGTAAGTACGAGAAGTTCACTGTCTTGGAAGAAGCGCCGGCCACGTACGACGAGTCCAAGTACCAACCGCCATACAAGTACGAGTACTTGTACTGCGGCTCATCCTTGTACGGAAACGTGAGCGCGCACAGAGTGAGGGAGTGGATGGCTTATCACGCTTGGTTCTTCGGGGCGAGCTCGCATTTCGTATTCCACGACGCCGGCGGAGTGTCGGCGGAGGTTAGGGCGGTACTGGAGCCATGGATCCGAGCTGGAAGGGTGACGCTGCAGGATATAAGGGCCCAAGCGGAGTACGATGGATACTATTACAACCAGTTCTTGGTGGTGAACGATTGCCTTCACCGGTACCGATTCGCCGCCAATTGGACGTTCTATTTCGACGTCGATGAGTATATCTATCTGCCCGACGGCAACACATTGGAATCAGTGTTGCAAGAATTATCAAACACCACCCAGTTCACCATCGAGCAAAACGCCATGTCCAGTGTCCTATGCTTAGATTACTCCGGGTACTGTCCACAAATTGGAATCCACTGATCTTAGTTTTATAATTATCATACATGAACTTGCTGTCCTCTAACTTTTTTCCTTAATTTCACAAACATTTTCAAAAGATTTATGTTTGTTATCGTATATCCACGGGTGAATCTAGACGGCACTATCGTGCGATAGATCAAAGACCAAGATTTATTGATTCAGTTGGATCCCACTTAAAAAAACAAGTGGAATATTGATAAATTTAGATCATTGAACCAACGATTTGGTAGTGTCATGGGTAGCAAGAATAATTCGAAGAAAATGATATGTGGGACATAATTATTTTGCCTAATTTGGCAATAATTTTATTGGGAAATGATGCTTTATTGATAATAACTGGAATTGGAGCTACTGCGCGTATGAATTTGCTGGCATATGGGAATGGTCCATTTTCCTCTTGTTGGCATTGTCATTTGCTTTTGCCTATTCTTTAGTAATAGTCCTTGGTTCTTATTATATTCATTTGTTGTGTTGTCTTTCCTATTTTCACCATGTGAGGGAGAAAAAATTCTAATCAATGGAATTATTTTTAGTGAATCATAGTATTATTATGAATGTTTTATTTGTGATGGTCATTTTAATAATCAGGCAATGGGGTTTTGAGAAGCTGGTGTTCAAAGACTCCCGAACCAGAATTAGACGGGATCGCAAGTACGCGATACAAGCCAAGAACGCGTATGCGACGGGTGTGCACATGTCACAGAATGTGATCGGAGCGACACGGCACGACACGGAGACCAAAATAAGATACTATCACTACCACAACTCGATCACCGTGCATGAGGAACTATGCCGGAATATCCTCCCCATCACCGCCCGGAATACGACGACTTGGTTTGAGAAAATCCCTTATGTATATGATGATAACATGAAATTGCTAGCTCCTGTAATCAAAGAATTCGAGAGAAACATCATTGGAGGAGGTCTTGCATCTTCCCAATCACTCCCCCATTCTTGAAATTTGTTTATGGCTTTATATGAATTCTTCTTCATGTATAAAGGTATGGTGCATCATATTTTTTAGAACAAAAAAAGGGGAAAAAAAATTCTGTAATCATATTGTTTTGGTGAAAATAAATACATAAAATGGATGAGTTGATCCCGGATATACTATTTCGCTATCTGCTTCACACGTTATATTACCACATTATGTGCATTACACCCGGTAGTGGGAGAAATGAATAAAGGTAAAAAGGCACCCGGTACACGAAACTACCACTGATCCTGGGATTCGAGAAAGGGTTGGATGTAAAAAGGACATGATCTTCAGATTACATATCAACAACTTTACACTGATTGGAAATTAGAATATATATATATATATATATATATATATATATAGAATATGGGTAGATGAATAGAAATGCTCAATGATGGAGATGGTTTGTTTGATGATGCCCTTAGAGGGTATCATCACCGTTCATTTGGAATCTTTTTTTCTAAAAGAAAAAAAAGATTCTACATGAGTGGTGGATGATGCCCCTAAAGGCAGTGCTCTTCAGGACAGCAACAAACAAACCTGATGGAGACCAGGGCATAATAATACGTTGGAGGTTGTGAATAAATATGATTTATTAAGAGAAATTATGAATTTGGTGGGAGAGCGACGTACTTGCATGAGGTCGATGACAACTGGTGCCCGTAGTCCAACTGGCTGTCAACCAGAGGTCTTGCTAAGCTACATCATCCATATATATATAAATATATGGATTGGAATTTATGAAGTCACAGATGGGCTCAACGTAGATTTATATGTCAAACTGGAATTTGGTTGATGCTGCTATTAGGCACGGATGTTGTTAAAAGAAATATAAGAATATTTTCATTCAATGATTGCTGAACTTTAAACGGGGTCGTTACAGGTCTACTTTTAGTCCCAATCAGTCTCCATTTTATTTTTATTTATTTGATAAAATATATAAAACTTGTTCGTGCTCAGTTAATATAAACTATATTATTATATATTACAATTGAACAAAAATTATAGAATAATCATAAGGTGGAATAAGATATGTGGTAAAACTATGAAAATAAGTTATTTAAATAATTATTATAATAAGTTATCAAAAAATCTTTAAAAAAATTTCTTTGGAGTTTATTAATTTTAATATAATCTTTAAATCTATTAAATATAAATTATTTAACATAAAATTTATATTTGGTAGATACACAGGTATATAGATACAAAATAAACTATAATAATAACCACATGCACGACATAGACATATAAGTTGTTTCCCTGATGATTCTTTTGAAAAATTAAATAATCGAATAAAAATTCTCAAAAAACCATATTTACAAACACGATAATTACCCATATTTTATATTATATGTATTAATAATATTAACTGATGGCAGTATGTTCTTCTAATGGCAGTATGTTCTTCTAAATTAAGTTAATATATATGTTGCACGGATATGGATACATGGATACAGTAGATACGGGTACGATTGTACGAGATTTTTGAAATTTATAGGATACGATATGTTTGAATACAACAAATATTTATTTATTTATTTATATATATATATAAATATATAATTAATACTATTTGTAAGAAATCAAGTTTCAAGTATATATTCAACATTAAACACATTAGAAATCAGAATAAAGTTGCAAACTCACCAAATTCACGGCAAATGGTAGAATATTAATCCAGGACTATCTAAAAATTTCAAGCATATAATCGACATTAAACACATTATGGTGGTTAGGAAATAGGGATTAAGTTAAATAATTTAATTTTAATTACAGTTTCAACCCTATTTTTTAATTTTTTTTGAAAGTTCTCGTATCTAATCCGTGTCGGATACGGTCACCGGCGTATCTTGACCTGTATCCAAAATATACGAAAATAAAAACTTAATTTTTAGTCCTCAGATACGCCACGTGGCGTATCCGATACGTATCGGTGCCGTATCTGTGCGTATCCATATCCCAGAAGTATTTGATACTTGACCGTGAATTTTTCTAGAGTATCGGTGCAACATAGGTTTATATTATATATGTTCGTATACAAAATGTCAAATTTATTAAAATATACCTAAATTTAAATTTTAATATAAAATTTATTTGTTGAAGCGTTTCTATCGAATGAGGATGTATCAAAGGAGTGATTTGGCTCCTATGCTTCACTTGATTAGTTTGATGCTTTCATAATACACTTAGAGATATCATCACCATTGATTTTAATATTCTATATGTTGAATCTTTCATATTAATGATTGATATACCACATGACACTGTTCAAGGATATAGCATCAAATTTTCCGCTATATGTGGTGAAGGAAATTCCTCATAAGATATATTGAGAATTGAAGAATCTAGCTTAATTTATATCACACTTGAAGTAAGTCCTCCTATAAATAAAGTTCTACGCTTCTTTTTATAAGGGGAAGGGAAATTTTTGCACCACTGTCTAAACTCGAATTCGAGTCATACCAAAAAAAAACATGAACTTTTATCATCCGATTAAAATCGTAAGCTCCAAGTTCAGTAATTTAATAATTAATAAAGATGAAACTGTTTAATAGTTATTGAACGTTGGCATGTGCGTTCATCATCATTGATGCCACAAGCATCATCCAACTTTATTTTATTTTACTTTATTAGTATTTATTATTATTATTTTTTCTATATTTGAAAGTTTTGGAAGATGCTTTGATTGATGAGCTATGCCAAACTTGTTTCTTTTTCATTAGTTTTTGTTTTGTTGTTATTATTTAATAGTTTATTAGTACCCTAGACATACTCTGACCGCAATAATCACAGAAGAACCTGGCGTGCTGTTGCCTATAGACATAGTTATAGTTTTCAACTTAAAATATTTTTGAAAAAAAATGTTTGAAATTCAGTTTTAAGTACCGCAAATTGCCATAAAATCCCAAAAATCAAAACCCATTTACTGATCGGTCTCTGTATCAGCAATGTTATATTTAAACTCTCTGTATAAAGTTTAGTTTTAATATCAATCCCATAAGCACAAATTATATATTTACTCTTACGGAACCATGTTGTCTTCTTCTCAAACTAATCGATTAACTTTCTCTTCTCCCCTCTGGTACAGAAACTTTGTAATTCTTCCTTGTGTTCCTAATATTTCTTTTAACTAAATATATCATGCAATTTGTTTCTTGATTTTATAGCTAGCAGGAAGAACGACAACAAGAGAATGAAATCAAGTATTGTGGGACCCGATCGGGAATATTACTTTATCCCTTTATATGGTACCACATTCTCTCTGAATATTATGTACGAGAGTTTTAAACCTTTGCGAAAATAACGGAAGCGTTTAGTCAATCATTCATTTTACGGTAGCGGAAACGTTTTTCTTTTACAAACTAGATAATAACAAAATACAACCCAGTACAAACTCCTCACAACGGTCCGACACGTAATAAAGAGAAAATACTAAAACAGTACCGGTAAGCCAACAATACCATTTTTCCTAATTTCCCTCCGGTTCTGGCTCCGGTACTTATGTATCTGGAACTCACAATAAATAACAAGGAAAACAGAGGTTAAGTCTTTGGGGACTTAGTGAGGGAATAACATTAGCTTTAATATCTGTAATTATCAAATAGTGTAATGTATCGATATGATATGTCATGTAACAAAGATCTTACAATCAAGCAATTGTCACTAATGAACAGTGACTATATATGATTTTAGAATGAATATCGTGGGCTAAAGAGGTGGCTCCGACCGGACAGTTCGGTGTAGCATTTTTTCCCACATATTCAGATGGGATCTATACATTCAGTCATTTACGAGCCAAGGTGAACCATTCTCTGGACCGTGAAATGGTGCACGTTGTTCAGATGAACCATATACCCGGAATGTCATCCGTTGTTCAGTGAACTCAATTTTCGGGCCGAAGCCGCTTTGTCCAGTGGATAAATATCCATGGCTCCATTCATTCAGTCATTTAGTCAAAGTTAGGGGTGCTTACCGGGCCGGGTCAAACCGGACCCGGCCCGAATTCGAACCGTTAAGTCCGGTCCGAAACCGGAACCGGAACCGGACTTAACGGTTCCGGTCCGCCCCGGAACCGGTTAGAAACCGGTCCGGGGCCGTTCCTAAGAACCAAACCGGTAGCACCGCTGGTTCCGGTGCTACCGGTTTGGTTCTGGTTCTGGAACCGAAACTGGTAGTTTTTTTTAAAAAAATAAAAAAATAAAAAAAAATAGGAAGAAGGCAACGGCTTCAACGTTAAATGTTAACGTTGGCAACGGCTCTTAGCCGTTGCCAACGTTAACAAATTATTATTTTTTTAAAATTTTTTTTAATAAAAAAAAAACTATAAATAGGGGATGTTGTGTTGTGTATTTTTTCATAACAATTCTTGTAACGAAAAATACTTCACTCTCATATTTTTCTCTCAATTGTGCTATCTACAATTTACTTATATAATAATGGCATCTTCATCTAGCAGCGGTGCTGGTCGTAGCCGGGGTGGCAGTCGGGATCTCGTTCCGGGTCGTCTATCACTGAGTTCATCTTCTGCAATGAATTTGCCTGTGCCACTTCCTGAGTTAAATGAAAGTTATGATTTTTTTGCTGACCTCAATGTTGGTGGTTCTTCTATGAATCTCGAACCACAGCAACCCCAACAACCTGCCGAACCTGTTGCTGCCCAAGCCCAAGAAAGACAACATGTGGAGTCATCCGGAGCCACTACAGCAGCGAGTAGACAACCGACTCGTGCCAAAAGAAGTAAGATATGGGATCACTTTGAACTCGCTCAAAAAGAAGGTACTAATGAATCTGTTGCAATATGTAAATTATGTAAGATCCAGTATTCATATAAAGCTGGTGGTTCCAGTGGAGGCACCGGAACATTTAAAAAACACTTAGTAAAAAAACATAATTTTGATGAGACAACATTACAACCATTAGGTCGAGAAGCAACACAAGCACAAATTAATGTTCTTACTGGCACGAATTTTATTTTAACTGCTGAAATTAATCGTAGGTCACTTGTTAGATATGTGATCAGATGTGAACTACCTTTTATACAAGCTGAACGTGCTGGTTTTATTGAATTTGATTCGTCTATACAACCCATGTTTAAACATATTTCCAGACACACACTAAAAAGAAATTGTATGGACGTATTTGTTGAATATAGAAATACATTGTTTCAACATCTTTCTAGTTTGCCTTGTAGGGTTAGTTTAACAACTGATATTTGGACAAATGTAAATTATGATTCATATCTTGTTGTCACTTGTCATTGGATTGATGATAATTGGTGTATGCAAAAAAGGATTTTATCTTTAGATGAGTTAGACTGTGCACATACTGGTTATGTAATTGCTAAATATGTATTCAACACTTGTAGACATTATGGAATTCAGGATAAGGTATTTTCAATCACATTAGACAATGCTGCGAATAACAATGCTGCGATGCGTGATTTAAATACCTATCTTAAACCAATGCTTGATGGTATTTTTTTCATGTTAGATGTGCATGTCATGTGATTAATTTGGCTGTTAAAGTTGGTTATGAGGACAATCACTCAGCATGTATTGAGAAAATGAAATACTGCGCTAAATGGTTACGCAACAAAGGCCTGTTGAAGTACAACCCCAAGCTCAATCTAAAGGTGGGGGCATCGATTTGCTTAGAATGCTGGGCAGGAAAAAACTTAAGGAAAAATGACCTTCTACTAGCATGTCGACTGAGTTGCAAATTTATCTGATTTATCAATTTCTAACCGAAGACTACTTCGACGTCTTACAATGGTGGAAGTCCAATGCAGCACAATTCCCTATCTTAGCCAAAATGGCTAGAGACGTGTATGCTGTACAAGCTTCAAGCGTCGCTTCTGAATCGGCATTCTCAACATGCGGCCGTATATTGGAGACTACAGAAGTAGTCTATCAGCTGATTCGTTATGCATGCTCACATTACTTAAAGATTGGTTTGAAGCAGAATGCAAAAATAGAAGAGATGAGACGGTTGACGAATTCGTAAATCATTATGACGAGCAAGAAGAAGAGAACGCCAAAACAATACTTATCAATTATGAAGACTGCTAAGTACTAAATTGTAATATTTTTTTATTTAGATTTTCAATTGTCATGTCTTTACAATTATTTGTATGTATCTATATTATGAAATGAAGAAGAAATATATTGAATTTGTGATGAACATCATTGAGGAAACATTTACAACATTAAAAAAAAATCGGAAAACCGTTAAGGAACCGGACCGAACCGGAACCAGTTGGAACCAGAACCGGTTCGATCCGATTCCTTAACGGACCGGACCGTACAGGACCGATTCACCCCGGTAAGCACCCCTAGTCAAAGTATTCGTTCAATAGGAATCGATTAGTAATCGACAACATTCAAGATAATTAAACATGCAGATCAAGATGACCAATGGAGCAATGTAATGTACAATATGATGACATAAATGAAGTGTGAGATAAAGAATAACAAGTTACTGTAAATACCAGGCCAAATGCCAAACGGGCTATATAACAAGAATTCGGTAGTACACCTCACCTTACTATTTGATGTCTTACTGGATTGGCTCGATTTTGAACTCAAATGCCAATAACATTCCTATGAACATAATATAAGATAATTTATAATGATTATCAACCTAAAGGTATGGTTTAACATGGTTAAGAATCATTTTTGTACGAAACTTGCCAGGGTAATTTTAATCAAGCATTTGAAAATTCATTAAAATCAAGTTTAAGTCGAAACTTCACGAAACTTTCCAGAACTGCCTTAAATCAGTCCAGCAACGTTCGCCGACCAGAATTTTGTAAAACTCGTCGGCGCATGAGTTACACGCGCTGCCATCCCAGCGCGTGGCCATGCTTCGGACGCCACGCGCGGCTGAAAATTTTACAGGAGGTTCGCTTCTTTCCGATCTACAACTTTCGTTTAGAAACCATTTTGAAATTCCCAGTCAATATTGCCCAGATTTTGAGTTTACAAAATGATTAACTAGGGTGGTTCGGGTGCCGAAAAACAGTGTTTCCGATGACCTGTATGACAAACGGCCGGCATAGGTGTAAAATAAAACATATTTGGAACACTTAAAAGGCGTGAAATCGAAGCTTGAATCTGCTACCGTGAAATGAGTTACTGAAATTCTGACAGCACATTGTTCTTCGTGTTCTTGAATTTTCTGGGCAATAACAACTTGTGATTTTTCAACACCTTCATTACAGAAGATGATCTGGGTGTGTGAGGAGTGTTGTGAAATATTTTTGGAATTTTTGAACAAGATTTGGTATTTTCCATATAATTTTCTCACTTTTATCACTATTTTCTATATTTTTCCTAATTATATTTAACCTACGATTATGAGTGAAAATTAATTAGATTAATTAAAAACAGTAGCCAAACCCAAACAAGAGATAAAAAGGTGAAGAAAATTATAATATGGTCAAGCTATATTGAACATAATATTGAGATGCAACAAGTCAATGATCATGTGCTTATTTAACGCTCAATATCGCATATGCTTTATGAAAACTTCTAACCTTCGATTTTGGTAAATCTATAGCTATCACACGAGCTAGATTTTACGTGGTAAGTTCAATCTAAAACCCACGGCCTAATTTATTATGTCATATCACAATATCATATGGTCAACTCAATCACGATGTATTTAATCATTCAAAGGTGATGAATCATTCAAAAGCATAGAGAACAATAAATTATACGCAAAGAATTGTAGGAATTAACCAAAAATCGTTATCTGAATCATGGGTTCAAACATGAGATCCCTTAGTCTTGATAACAAAACTTAGCCAACAATACTCAAATAATAATGTAAAAGTATGTCTAACAACAATTTAAACATTTAAAATCTGCAAATAACGAAGAATTAAGTTTAGAAATACGAATTAACACGAGCTATTGACTCCTTGTGTCACTGTGACGTCTCGGCTCTCCGAGGTATTCCTATTTTAAGGCTTGAATATGATGTGGGATGTTTGATGGATGAAAATGTAGGTGCGATGGATGAATTAAGTTTAGAAATACAAATCTAGGTGGTGGGATGGATGAATTAAGTTTAAAAATACAAATCTAGGTTCAAAAGATGATTAATTCTTATTATTTCGTCCATACATTGTAATGGACTCAAACTCTAAAATGTATTTTTTTCAAAACTTCTCGGCTACTGATCGCACCATATTACGATCGATCGCACGCCTTCAAATCTTATTTCTGAATTTTTTCGCCTCTCGTGATCGATCGCACCTCAGCTACTGATCGATCATGAGCTCGTCAAAATTGTTTTTTTTTATTTCCTTTTCTTCTTTCAACATTGTTGGGGTTCAACAACTTGCATCTGCTTTGTGATCGGTCGAACACGTGGCGCTTGGGCCAGTGTATGGTTGAAAAGATTGATGTTACACCATTACCCTTAACTATAGTTATTGGTAAAGCGGTAAGCGCTCGATCCTACAAACATGTTGGCGTGGTTTGGCCTGTTTCATCATTTTAGCTCATTTCCTCCACTTTTATGCACTTCCACCTAAATTCCTGGATCATACACAAACAACACGAAACGCATAATATCGTCCAGGAATCATAATAAAATGCATATAAATTCATAACAATATAAATTTAAAAATCACACTTATCACTCATCATGTCCACATGTGGCTTAGTACGGGGCTTTGCGCTGCCGCTGTTAAGGGTTTGAAGTTGAGCCTATGCTACCAGTTATCACTTTTAGCTTAGTGGTAAGCGTTTGATCCTAACACAATGTTTATTTGACTATTGGTAAATATTATATCTTAGTGTGTTATTATGATAGGGCTAGATGTCATTGCAAGTAAAATTCTTGAGACATAGATATTGATACATTTTAGCAAAGATATGATCGAATGCCTTCTGTGTTGATGGTGATTGGTAATACTCCTGTTTTGAGGGTTGAAACTGAAGTAATGACTCCTAGCTCAGAGGTAACAATTGTTATGGCCATAGACATATCGTCACATGCTATTCCACATGAGTTTGAAGTTTCTGTTGTGTTTAAGCAAGATGAACGCCCAAGAGATCAAGATGTATAAAGGGGATCCAACACGTACACACGACTGTATAAACGATTTCTGCGTTGTAAATGCTCTATTGTGATTTAATGAGGCAAGTTCAAGTGTTTGCCTCAATTGAATGATCTGTATGCTATATCTTTTGGTAAGAAATTAGGCACAATTATGTGTTTTGTAGTACATAAAATGACTACATTTGATACATAATAGTAGACCAATTTTAAACTTTTCACAGTATGGTTAATACATATGGTACATATTAGTTAATGTGATATGATACCATAAATTAGCTTATATAATACCATAAATTAATATATATATATATATATAGTACCAGAAATTATGTTATCTAGTACCACAACTTATGTTATATAATACCACCAATTAGCTAATTAATACCACAAATTAGTATAGATAGTACCACAAATTAGCTTATATAGTACAACAAATTATATTATCTAGTACCACAAATTATGTTATATAATACCACAAATCAGTATATTTGGTACCATAGAATAGTTTATATAGTACCATAAAAGAGTGTATTTGGTACCACAAATCAATATATTTAGTACCACATAGTAACATATACAGTACAACAAATTGTTATTTAGTACAAATCAGTATATTTAGTACCACAAATCAATATATTTAGTACCAGAAATCAGTATAGTTGATACCACAAATCAGTATTCAGTACCACAGAGTAACTTATATAGTACAACAAATCATGCTATTTAGTACTAAAAATATGTTATGTAGTACCACATATTAGCTTATATAAAACCACAAATAAGTATATTTTGTACTACAAATCAGTATATTTGGTATCACATATTGCTTATATAGCACCACAAATTATGTTATTTAGTATCAAAAATATGTTATTTAGTACCACAAATCAGTATATTTAGTACCACATATTAGCTTATATTGTACCACAAATCATTATATTTGGCACCATAAATCAGTATATTTAGTATCATTACATAATAGTAGACCAATTCTAAACTTTTTATAGTATGGTTAATACATATGGTACATATTAGTTAATGTGAATATATGATACCATAAATTAATATATATATATATATATATATATATATAGTACTAGAAATTATGTTATCTAGTACCACAACTTATGTTATATAATACCACCAATTAGCTAATATAATATCACAAATTAGTATAGATAGTACCACAAATTATGTTATCTAGTACCACAAATTACGTTATATAATACCACAAATCAGTATATTTGGTACCATGGAGTAGTTTATATAGTACCACAAAAGAGTGTATTTGGTACGACAAATCAATATAGTTAGTACCACATAGTAACATGTACAATACAACAAATTGTTATCTAGTACAAATCAGTATATTTAGTACCACAAATCAATATATTTAGTACCACAAATCAGTATAGTTGATACCACAAATCAGTACATTTAGTACCACAGAGTAACTTATATAGTACAACAAATCATGCTATTTAGTACTAAAAAATATATTATTTAGTACCACATATTAGCTTATATAATACCACAAATAAATATATTTTGTACTACAAATCATTATATTTGGTATCACATATTGCTTATTTAGCACCACAAATTATGTTATTTAATATGTTATTTAGTACCACAAATTAGTATATTTAGTACTACATATTAGCTTATATTGTACCACAAATCATTATATTTGACACCACAAATCAGTATATTTAGTATCAAAGATTAGCTTAAATGTGAACTATCTATATATCATGTTATATACAAATATATGACATGTTATATATATATATATATATATATATATATATATATATTTACAGATATACCAAGTTATATATATCATTATCGTATATTAAATGTATGATAATGTGGTACTAAGTAAACTAATGTCAAAGCTGTACTAAATAAACTAAGGTGTGTATTATTTTATTCACATGTTAATATACAAATATATGACAATTTATATACAAATCTATGATTTGTACTATTATATTCAAATATATGACATGTTATAGATTTGTATATAACATGTCATAGATTTGTATACAATTTGTATATAACACAAATTAGCGTTTATAGTACCACGAATCAGTATATTTGGTACCATAAATCAGTATATTTGATACCACAAATCAGTATATTTAGAACCACATGGTAATGTATATAGTACAACAAATTGTCATTTAGTACAAAAAAATATGTTAGTTAGTACTACATATTAGCTTATATAGTACCACAAATCTGTATATTTAGTACCACAAATCAGTATATTTGGAACAACAGAGTAGCTTATATAGTACCATATTGTTATTTAGCACCAAAAATATATATTATTTATTACCACAAATCAGTATATTTAGTACCATATATTTGCTTATATAGTACAACAAATCAGTATATTTGGTACAACAAATCAGTATATTTAGTACCAGCACCCAAAAGTGGAAAAAGATTCATCGCATGGCAGAATGTGCATCGCTAGGATGCTGCCAAAGTGATCGCTATTTATTTAAATAGTAAATTCCAGTGTAGCGATTTTATACCGCAAGTGCACGGTGTCAAGTTTTAGTATAATTATATGAAAATAGAGATGTCGTACCCACATGGACTAGTAGCAATTACCAAATTTAATTAGCCTATCTATATTTAGCCTACAATTATTGAATGAAACTTAATTAAAATAAACCCTGAAAATTAGCCAAACCAAACAAGCTAGCGATGAAAAGCGACGAAAATCAATAGAGACGAATATCAAGACTTCGGTTCACCCATGTAATTCCCCATAATTCTCCTATTAGTTAAGACTTAATTCTACGTTCTAAGATGACGAGTTTTCATATGTAATCCAATATACTTTGGTCAAGCTATATTGAATCTAATATTAAAATGTAACAAGTCAATGGTCATGCATTCATTTAACATTCAATATTGCATACGCTCTATGAAAATTTCTAGCTATCGATTTTGGTAAATCTATAACTATCACACGTGTGCTAGATTTTACCTAATCAGTTGTATTCTAAATCCCGCGGTATGAATATCTTGTGAAATTATATGGTCAACATAAATTATAATTACTAACATCAATTCAAAGGTAGTTAATCCTTGAAAAGCATTAAAAACATAATCATACTCAAAGAATTATAGAAAAATAAATCATAAACTCAAACTTGAATCATGGGTTCACAAAAGAGATCCCCCAGTCTTGATAATTAATTTAGCCAACTACCATCATCAAATATGAATGCAAAAACTTGTTTAACAACAAATCAAACATTCTAAATCTGAAAATAAACAACAACAAAAGTTTAGAAATACTAAAGATGCTAGGCGTCGACTCCTTGCTTCGTTGCGTCCCATCTCTTCGATTCCAGCTTTCTCTTCAATAGCTTGAGGCTTGAATGGAGGTAGAAAAGCTAAGCAAAAGTCCCTACAAGTCGTGCATATCAACCCTTTTATATTGGGAGAAGAGTTCTCCCACTTTTGGACACAAAATATCCAACAAGGAAATAAAATCTCGACTTTTTCGCTCCTGGCGATCGATCGTGACATTCTGGCGATCGATCGCCAAAGTATACTGGATTTCATTTTCAAAGCATGCATAGCCGCAATCGATCGCTGTATTTGGGCGATCGATCGCCAAAATGTTCTGGATCACCGCGATCTATCGCTGACTTCCTGGCGATCGATCGTCGTATAATTCAATTTGTTTTTCAGAGTATACGGCTCCGCGATAGATTGCGATAATGCTGCCGATCCATCACGGAGTTCAAATCCTTCAATCTCGAGATTTCAGTCATTCTTTCAAAGTGTTCGCTCGGTTTTGTCCTTTTTCAACATTTTTTGCTTGTTTCCTCCACTTTCATGCACTTGGACCTACATTCCTGAAACAAAAAAGTTTAAAATCGTCCAAGAATCCATATAAAAACCTAAAACTCACAGCAAAATAATTGTAAAAATCACACTTATCAACCCCCCCAAACTTAGACTTGATCATCCTCGAGCAAGCATTAAGATCAAAATGTAGAGTTAATCCTTAATACTTTAAAAGAACTAAGTTAGCATCTCAAATGTAAAGCTCAAAAATCACACTAACACATCAACAAGAGTCAATCCAATAATCAACAAGAAGTGTTTTCTCCTAAGCCAAGCACTCCATCGCAAAATCGGAACGTGCGTGTGTGCTATTGTCAATCTTGAGTTTCATGCAGATCTTTATGATCAAATAATGCTAGTGAACTCAAAGTCAAGATTGCTATCAAGCACTTCATAAGCCTACTTTTCAAGCACTTCTCCACTAATGTAATTATTCCCTAGACTTTGATCAAAATGTCTTTTTTAAGCTTATATGTCAGGACTTTGGTGTCGGTTGATAAGAAAATCAAAGAAGAGAGTATAATTTGTAAATTTCATCTTAAAACATCTTCAATTCCCTCCTTTTTTCTTTTCTTTTCTTAATATCTTGATGACCATGGGTTTTGTTATATTTTACCAAACATGGTCAATGTAGGACCTCTACATGGTTCATCATCACGTAACTATGCTATAATTTAACTATGCCTTTCTTTTTCCTTTTTCAATAGGCATTGATTTTTTTTCTTGTAATAGCCCAGAACATAACACGTGAATAATATAGTAGCCCAAAACATAGTATGCACATGAAATTCATTATACTCTCTTAAGGTAAGGATAACAATTATTTTAAGCTCAAATAAAGGTAGGCATAATGAGTTTCATCATCAAAAGCGAATGGTGGTTAATTTTCAATCTTTTTCAATTAAGCTCAAAAGTGGACACTAGTGGTTAATATAGATAATGTAGGCTTGAAATGCTCAAATATTCCAAAGATCGCCTAAATCATGTCCAAGTCAAGTTCATAATTAAAATTTCGACTCAAAGTGCCCTCAAATAGGTTCTAGAATGCTCTAAGATGCTCAAAACAAATCATAGTTCACAAAATTTTTCACTTTCCAACATATACTTCACTCAATCATGAATCAAAATTGCCCAAAATGTTCCTTAATTTTGAAGCACTAACTCAACCAACGATATTCACAAACAAGTCAAAAAAATTCAAGACTCTAGTTGAGATGGGGATTAATTTCACCATGTAATACAACTTAATTTCTAATTCATTAATTTCTTAAGGTAGAACTCATTTTAGAAAAAAAAAAAAAAATTCAGTTGCTCAAGGGACACACGTCATAATTTAAGTAGCATATAGATGCAAGAAATAGCAAGAGACGACATGCAACAGCAACGCATGCAACAGTAATGCATGAGACAGTAGTGACGACTCCCCCAAACTTAAAATGTGCATTGTCCTCAATGTACGAGACAGACAAAATAAATAGGACAAAGCACATACATGTGACGATGATCGTCAGTGATCGTCGTCCTCCTCGTTAGCTGGTGGGGGGTATGGTGGGAAAACTGGTGGTTTTGGGAACTGAGCGCCTGTGAATTGCTGAGCTAGGGCAGATGTCCATTCAGAAGTAAAGCTCATGCATTCCATTTGACATTGATACATTCACTTGAACCCGGTGCATGTCAACCTGCTCTCGTCAAATATCAGTGATCTCGTGATGTAGGGAGGCGAGAGTAATAGTGGTGTCCGATGAGGATAGACATGGTGTGGCACGACGGGTTGAGGGAGGAGCTGCTGTTCTTCTGTGGCATGTGGATGGTGATGGGTTAGCAACCATAATGGGTGCCTTGCGTGATATGATTTTCTCAGCGGGATCCTAGACAAGACCCGCACAGGGTTGTAACAGTGGAAGGTCAAGGCATGCTAGAAGTGGAAAGGCCATGTGTGTAGTGCCGGATAGACGTCTCCACAACACATCCAAGATCAAAATTTAAACCGGTAACGATGGTGAATACTAAAGCAACTCGGTCCTTCATAACCTCGGAAGTATGGGTCGATGGCATGACGCGTGCGACAATAAAGGAGAACCAAGTCTTGACCTTCTCTTCCAACTCAGATATAAGTACCATCTGTGGCTTGCCATCGGCTGCTGGTCGCCATTCTGTGCTCTCAACGCATATGGTGGAACGAATCTTTGAATAATCAATATGGTCCTTGCTATATACCGAGTATTCATCGTCCTGGATGATTGGCATGTCGTAGAGAGTATTGATATCAGTGTAATCAAAATCAATGGCCTCTCGCTGGACAGTAATTTCACTGACATCAAGGTAGGTCTGTGTCTATAGATTGGAGTAGAACTCCCGTACAAGAGGGACCACAAATTCTTTTGGTTGCTGGATGGATGTGAACCAGCCTCGTCTGCTTCTCTAATCACGACATAGTCAAAAATACCGATATCCATCCCCCGTTCCCTAATGAGAGTTCTTTTCCGGTATACCTCATAAAAGTCAGCGGCTTCCCTGTTGCTAAACTTGAACGAATCAAACGGTTGTGAAGAGGAAGCCCCCTGCTTCTGTTTCTTTTTAGGTGCCATACCTATGGAACGAGATACACCAAAACTACCACAACAACAAAATCCAATATAATTGCAAATCACCCAACACCACAATATCAAAGAACAATATTACGCAAAGTTCCCCCAAACTTAGCAAGAACACTTGCCCAATTTAACCAACATTCACAAAGATTTACTTATTCTTCAACACCCAAGCATTATATGTAGCATATATGATATCCCATGTAGAATTAATACCTCAAAAAATTGAAAATTGTAGGCTAGGTAGTTCTTAGCTTTTCATGGCTTCCACTTGATGTGTAGGGTGCCCAAATCCACTTCTCCCTTGGAAAATCCTGTAAATAACGGACTTTGATGTGAGAATTTATGATTGTGCTCGAAAATTTGAATGAAATTGAGGGATTTGGGGTTGAGTTGGTGAAATTGAGTTGAATTTTGTGATTTGGGAGAGAAGGGTTAGAGAGTTTTTTTGTGTGTGTGTATGTGTGAGAGAGAAGTGCATACTTCGTTTTTAAAAAAAATAAAAACTTCAAGCCCGCGATCGATCGCGAGAGTTTTCTGGAACACCGCAATCGATCGTGGTGTTATGGTGATTGATGGCGAGAGTTTTCTAGAACACCGAGATCTATCGCGGTGTTATGGAGATTGATCGCGAAAACTCTCTGCCCTGCCCCCCCCCCCCCCCCCCCCCCCCATTTTTTAGAATCGTTCTTCCACACACATTCTGCAAAAAGAAACAAGGAGTCACTCCTAAAACAGAAATTGCAAAAAGTAACTATGATTTTAAAAAAATGAAGAAACAAAGAGAAGATGATGTTCTTGATTTATAGTCTCAAGCTGGACTTTTTACCAATTACGCTTAAGAGTCAAAGTGGACCGTGGTGGGCGGACTATAATCATGCCCATGATAGTGCTTCAGTCTTTGTCCACTGACTGTAAATGTTCCCTTCGTTGGATCGCTAATCTCAATGGCACCGGATGGGAATACTCCAGTTACCGCGAATGGTCCATACCATCTAGACTTCAACTTGCCTGGAAAAAGCATCAATATTGAGTTGAATAACAAAACCAGATCTTCTTCTTGGAAATCTCGTTGACTGAGCCGAGCATCATGCCACTTTTTAGTTTTGTCCTTGTAGGTCTTTGCATTCTATAAGCTTGGTTCCTAAACTTTTCCATTTCGTTCAAGTGTAGAAGATGTTTATCACCTGCAGCAGTTAAATCAAAATTCAGACTTTTGATTGCCCAATATGCCTTATGTTCAAGTTCTACTGAAAGATGACATGCTTTTCCAATGGTGTTGTGCCAATAGGTGTTTTAAATGCAGTTCTATAAACCCATAAAGCATGATATTCTCTCAAGGACCAATCTTTTTTAGCTACCGTTTTTTCAAAAATTTGCTTCACTTCTCTATTAGACACTTCCACTTGTCCACAAGTTTGTGGGTGGTAAGGAGTTGCAACATTGTGAGTGGCACCGTACTTGCTCAAAAGTTTTTCAAAGGGTTTATTGCAAAAGTGTGACCTACCGTCACTAAATGATTGCTTGACAGGTGCCGAATCGAGTAAAAATGTTCTTTTTCAAAACATCGCACCACAACTCTAGCATCATTAGTGCATGAAGCTTCAGCCTCAACCTACTTTGACACATAATCAACCGCAACAAGTATATAATAGTTAGAACATGAATTTGGAAACTGTCCCATAAAGTCTATGCCCCAAACATCAAATAATTCATATTCAAGAATATTGTTTAAAGGCATATCATGTCTCCGAGAAATATTACCCGTCCTTTGACAAATATCACAAGCAGAAACGTATATGTATGCATCCTTAAATGAGGTAGGTAGGCCAATAAAAACCGGATCCAAGTACCTTTGCAGCAGTTTTGGTTGCACCCATGCGTCCCCTACCTCTCGGTCATGACAGTGGCTCATGATAGACGACATCTCTTCCTCCGGAACGCACCTCCTAATCATATTATCTCCACATACCTTGAACAGAAATGGATCCTCCCACATGTAGTGCTTAACATCAGACAATTTTTTTTTCTTTTGATAATATGTCAATTGTGGGAGGACCCCGCTCACATATAATTTGCAAATTCAGCATACCAAGGTAATGTTTGGACTTGAAATAGTTGCTCATCAAGAAATTTTTCATTTATCTCATCTATTTCAAGCTCATGCTCATCATTCTCATTAGTGATCCTAGATAAGTGATCTGCTACTACGTTCTCTACACCCTTCTTATCTTTAATTTCCAAGTCAAACTCTTGCAATAAAAAAATCCATCGAATCAAACATGGTTTAGCGTCTTTTTTAACATGGAATATTTGAGTGCAGAGTGATCATTGTAAACAATTACCTTAGATAGACAAAGATAGGAGTGAAACTTGTCAAAAGCAAATACTACTTGCTAGAAGTTCTTTCTCAGTGGTCGCATAATTTTGTTGTGCCTCATTTAAAGTTCTACTAGCGTAGTAAATCGTATAAAATAACTTGTTCCTTCTTTGTCCCAGTACTGCTTCAACTGCGGTGTCACTAGCGTCGCACATCAACCCAAATGGAAGATCCCAATCAGGTGCTACCAAGATAGGGGCAGTGACTAACCTTTCTTTCAACATCTTGAATGCCTGCAAACAATCAGAAATGAAATCAGATGGTGCATCATTAGTCACTAAATGAGAAATAGGTTTTGAAATTTTAGAGAGTCTTTGATGAATTTCCTATAAACCCTGCATGGCCTAGAAAATTGTGAAATCCTTTTACTGACATTGGTGGGGGTAGCTCTTGTAACACTTGGATTTTTGCTCGGTCCACTTCCATACCTGATGGGATCTTGTGACCCAAGACTATTCCTTTTTGTACCATAAAGCGACACTTCTCCCAATTCAACACCAAGTTTGTCCCCTCACACCTTGTCAGAACTAAATCAAGATTATGCAGACAAGAATCAAATGACTGCCCAAACACAGAGAAATCATCCATGAAAACCTCAAGAAAATTTTCTACCATATCATGGAATGTAGACGTCATGCATCACTGGAATGTAGCAGGTGCATTACATAACACAAATGGCATTCTTATAAATGCCAATGCACCATAAGGACAAGTGAATGTGATCTTCTCTTGGTCCTCAGGTGTGATAGCTATCATTATTATAAAAATCATACACTGCTAGTCTCTCTATCATTTGATCAATGAAGGGGGAGAGGGAAGTGATCTTTACGTGTTGCTTCATTTAACTTTCTATAATCAATACAGACCCTCCAACAAGTGAATGTTCTAGTAGGTATTAATTCATTATTTTCATTGGTAACAACTGTCATACATCCTTTCTTAGGCACACATTGCACTGGACTAACCCATGCACTATCAGATATAGGATAAGTAATACCTGCATCCAATAGCTGTATGACCTCGTCCTTTACTACCTCTTGCATCTTTGGATTCAATCGGCGTTGTGGTTGCACCACTGATTTTTAGGTATCCTCCAACAGAATTTTATGCATGCAAGTTGATGGGCTTAGCCCCTTTATATCCGTCACTTTCCATCCAAATGCTTGTTAATGCTCTCCTAAAATCCTAAGAAGCTTTTCCTCATCTGCACCTGTCACAGATGAGGAAACAATCACTGGTAATGAATTAGTGATATCTAAATAAACATACTTGAGATGAGATTGTAGGAGTTTTAATTCAAGAGTTGGTGGTTCTTCAATTGAAGGCTTTTGTGGTTTGATGTCCCTTTGCCCCAACTCTCCAAGCTTGTTCCTTGCATGTCTTGTATGAGGGAGATTAGCATTCAAATGAGCTACTATCTCCTTAATCTCGCTACTTTCATCCAGCTCATTTGTATCATCGACCAAGCATGCTTCTATTCCATCCCTGCGTGATCCCTGAAACATACTAGAAGATAACACATCAACAATATCAACACGGAAACACAAATGATCATCATGTGGATGTTCTATAGCTTTAAAAACATTAAAAGTAACTTGACCCTCTCCTACACGGAGGATCAATTTCCCTTGATGAATGTCGATCAATGCCTTCCCATTAGCTAAAAACTGGTCTCCCCAATATCAGTGGTGTGCCCAAATCTTCCTCCATGTCCAACACCAGGAAATCCACCGGAAAGATGAATTTATCAACCTTTACGAGAATATCCTCGATGATTCCTCTTGGGAATGTAATGGACCTATCCGCCAACTGTAATGAAACCGTAGTTGGTTTTGGCTCTCCAAGCCTCAAATTCCTGAAACTCGACAAAGGCATGGGATTAATACTTGCTCCCAAATCACATAAAGTTTTTACAAATGAAATAGACCCAATAGTGCAAGGTATAGAAAAACTCCCTGGATCTTTTAACTTCGGATGTAATTTGTTTTGCACAACTGCAGAACACTCCTTAGTTAACTTTATTGTCTCATGCTCACCCAACTTCCTCTTATTCGATAGAATTCCTTCAAAAACTTAGCATAACTAGGCATTTGAAGTAAGCCATCAGCAAATGGAATATTTATGTCATTTCTTAAAGATCTCTAAGAACTTAGCGGAACTAGCATCTACCTTAGCCTTTTTTAATACATCAGTAAATGAGAGAGAGATTTGTACCTGTTCGGGTGGTGTGATAGGTGAAGTAGTAGTAGTAGTAGTAGTAGTAGTAGTAGTAGTAGTAGTATACTTACACTTGTCACATGATTGATCCTCATTCTTGGTCTCATCAATTTTATGCTCCTCCTCGGTGTTTTCAGTTTGCAGACCAATCTCTTTTCTGCTCCTCAGTGAAATCGCTTTGGCTTGCTCTCTAGGATTCTTTTCAGTATCGTTAGGCAGACTCCATTGTGTTCTTCCAGCTAACATATTTGTCAACTGCCCCACTTGAGTTTCCAAGTTCTTTATTGAAGCATCCTGATTTTGCATTCTATACTCCGTCGATGTAATGAACTTGGTTAGCAACTCCTTTATGCTTGGCTTTGATGGATAACCCGGTGGAGGTTGTTGATTCAAGACATTCTTTTGGTTAGACCAAGAGAAGTTTGGATGATTCCTCCGCTGTTGGTTATAGTTGTTGGAGTAGGAATTACCATGTGGTGGCCTGTTTCCTACAAGGTTAGCATTTTCAGTAGATTGAACAAAATGATTACCTGCCTGGTATTCCGTGCTCGGATGGTTGCCTCCACATAAATCACATTCACTTGAGCTTGCATCGCTGTCATTCTCAAGCTATCCAATTTCTTTTTCAAAGCCTCTAACTGAGCGGCTATCACTATCACCTCATCAACTTGATGTACCCCAATTGGCCACTTTGGCACGTTCCTCTCAGACTGCCATTGATAGCTATTGGAAGCCATCTATTCAAGAAGTTCATAGGCTGCTTCAGGCTTCGTCTCATGATGGTATCTCATGATGATGCATCAATCATAGAACGATTAGCAGAAAATAGACCGTAATAAAATGTTTGTACCTGCAGCCATATAGGGAGGCCATGATGTGGACATCTTCTCAGTAAATCCTTGAAGCGTTCCCAAGCTTCGTATAATGTCTCCTGATCATATTGAGTGAATGAGGTGATGTCATTGAGCATCTTTGCAGTCTTTGATGGTGGGAAGTATTTGGACAGAAATAACTGCAACATCCCATCCCACGTAGTGATAGAACCTGGAGGCAACGAATGCAACCAACTTTTAGCTTTATCTTTTAAAGAGAAATGAAATAATCTTAACCTGATGGCATCGTCGGTAACACCATTATGCTTAAATGTATCGCAGATCTCCAAAAAGTTGGAGATGCGGGCATTGGGATCGTCAGTGGCCGATCCTCCGAATTGCACCGAGTGTTGAATCATTTGAATTATGGCAGGCTTGATCCCAAAGTTATTAGCCTGAATCCCCCGTCTAGTGATGCTAGACATAATGCCTTGAAAGGTTGGTTGTGCATAGTCCATAATGGACGTGTAATTTCACTTCCTCGTTGGGTTGTTCAAATTCACCATTCCCTCCTTGATTGTTCTTAGCCATCGCTCGAGCTTCTCTCCGAAGTCTACAGCAAGTTCGTTCAATCTCTAAGTCGAGTGGCTCTAGTATATGGTTGTCACTACGTAGCATGCACCACAAAGACAACTATATGCGAAAGTCAAAACAAGGAAGAAAAAGCCTTAGTGAAATAGTATAAAATGTAACAAAAGCAATAATAAAAAGAAAATTGCTAAATTATAATCAACTAATCTCCTATGATATTACTTAAACTAGTTGTCACAATTAAAACTAAAACTACCTTTAGATCTATATATATTAGATGAAGAAGAAGGAGGAATAGACCAATTATTTAAACTTTTTTCAAAATTTTCGTTTATAAATTTTCTTAATTATTTCTACTATTATAGTTACTACTACTACTACTACTACTACTACTACTACTAGCTTCATTACTAAAAGATCTTCTCGACATAGATCTTGAAAATCTTTCCATAATTTATCTCAATCCTGTTTTCTACTAATTCAGTGTCCACAGATACGGGACCAACGACCACCTAACCACGGCTGACCAACGGATTTCACGGCTGACCAACGCAAATACAAACACCTAGGCAATTTGAACATTCACGAGACAACTACATAGAGATAACTTGAAATAAATATAAAAGAAGCTTACAATACAGGGCTAATAGAAGCCTTGTAGCAAACCTTTTTTTACTGATTAGTGCTATCGTTTCTTCAGAGAGACCAAAATCCCACCAACCTTTTCCCCGGCAACGGTGCCAAAAACTTGATCACTATTTCTTTAGATATTAAATTCCTGTGTAGCAATTTTATACTGCAAGTGCACGGTGTCAAGTTTTATTATAATGATATGAAAGTAGGGATATCGTACCCACAGGAACTAGAGCAATTACCAAATTTAATTAGCCTAACTATATTTAGCTTACGATTATTAAGTGAAACTTAATTAAAGAAAGCCCAGAAAATTAGCCAAACCAAATTAGCTAGCGACGAAAATCAATAGAGATGAATATCAAGACTTCGGTTCACCCATATAATTCCCCACAATTGTCCTATTAGTTAAGACTTCAATTCTATGTTCTACGCTGACGAGTTTTCCTATGTTATCCAATATACTTTGGTCAAGCTATATTGAACCTAATATTAAAATGTAACAAGTCAATGGTCATGCACATTTAAGATTCAATATTGCATACGCTCTATGAAAACTCCTAGCTTTCGAATTTGGTAAATCTATAGCTATCACACGTGTGGTAGATTTTACGTTGTCAGTTTTAATCTAAAACCCACGGTATATATTATCTTGTGAAATTATAATATCGTATGGTCAACATCAATTATAATTACTAACATCAATTCAAAGGCAGCTAATCCTTGAAAAGCATTAAAAACATAATCATACTCAAAGAACTGTAGAAAAATCAATAAAAAACTCAAACTTGAATCATTGGTTCATACAAGGGATCACTAGTCTTGATAGCCAACTATCATCATCAAATATGAATGGACAAACTTGTTTACAACAAAACAAACATTCTAAATCTGAAAATAAAAAAACAACAAAAGTTTAGGAATACTAAAGATGCTAGGTGTCGACTCCTTGCTTCGTTGCGTCGTCTCGTCTCGTCTCTTCAATTCCGGCTTTCTCTTCAATAGCTTGAGGCTTGAATGGAGGTGGAGGCTTTTTTATAGGGTGAAAAACTAAGCAAAAGTCCCTACAAGTCGTGCATAACAACTTATAATGGGAGAAGAGTTCTCCCACTTTTGGACACAAAATATCCAACAAGGAAAGAAAATCTCGACTTTTTCGCGTCTTGTGATCGATCGCAACATTCTGGCGATCGAACGTCAAAGTATCCTGGATTTCATTTTCAAAGCATGCATAGCTGCGATCGATTGCTGACTTCCTGGCGATCAATCATCGTTAATTCAATTTGTTTTCCTGAGTATATAGCTCTGCGATTGATCGCGATAATACTGCCGATCAATCGTGGAGTTCAAATCCTTCAATCTCGAGATTTCAGTCATTCTTTCAACGTGTTCACTCAGTTTTGTCTTTTTTCAACCTTTTTAGCTTGTTTCCTCCACTTTCATGCACTATGACCTAGATTCCTGAAATCAATGAAAATATACCAAAAAACGTAAAATCGCCCAAGAATCCATATAAAAACACCTAAAATTCACAGCAAAATAAGTGTAAAAATTACATTTATCACAAAGGTGGCGCCCCAACGATGCTACCTCTGAAATTTTGATTAAAAAATCAGATTTAGTATAACAAATCAGTATATTTAATACCACATATAGTACCACAAATCAATATATTTGGTACTAGAAATCAATATATTTAGTACCACAGAGTAGCTTATATAGTACCACAAATTATGTTATTTAGTACCAACCACAAAGCAATATATTTAGCACCACATATTAGCTTATATAGTACCACAAATCAATATATTTGATATCACAAATCAGTATATTTGGTACCAAATATTAGCTTTGACTTTAACATGTTATATACAAATCTACTATGTGGTACGAAATTTACTGATTTGTGGTATCAAATTATATTGTTTGTTTCAAATACAATTACTATTTACTCAAACCTTTTTATTTTTCTAATAATTTTAGTTTTTATCATTTTTTATTCAATCTTGTAATATATTAATACATACCATAATAAAATCAAATTTAATATATACACAACATTTAAAAACTTTTCGTGAGAAATAACAATATTTTGGATATTTGAATTAAATCGAATTTAAAGTCAAATTAAAGAACAATATGTTTGATTTCTATTTTTCGAATTGATGTCAATAAATATTGGTTCACCAAAACATATCGTAAAAAATTGATAATATATAATCATCGTACTTTCAATAAATAATTTAAAAATATACATAATATATGATTAATTTGAGAACGAGATAAAAATCAAAACTTCGAAAATAAACTACACAAAATACGAGTTCAACTATGGGTGAACATCCGGTCTGAACCGATAGAATTTGTAAAAACTGAACCTACCGATTTTTTTCAGCCACCGGACTGACTGGTTTTTACACTAAATAGAACAACCCAAATCGATAAAATATCAATTATCATTACATGGCCTAAAACATAAGTAATTTAATTTAAATTCAACGTCTAAACATATAATTGTCTAAAAAATATTTGTTAAACTATTTTAAATTAGTTCAAAAGCTGTGAAGTTTTATTTTAAGAATAAGATGTTAAAATATTTGAATAAACTTATTTTAAATATGTTAAATATGTTGATGTGTTTGATATTACAAGATTTATGATCATAATTATCAAATAAAGATACGATAATATGAGAATAATACAATTAGTTAATTTTGAACGAATTTTTATATATAAGTTGTTTTAAAATATTATCATTAATATGAAACCTAGTTTATAGTTTAAAAATATTTAATAATAATTTTTTGAAATAAATAAAAATAATATGACACCATAGTGAGTGTAAATATCATGTCTAGTATACTATAAAGGGTGTTTCTATAATATTTTGATAATTTTATATTACATATATCTTAAGGATGTATCTGTAATATTTTGAAAATTTTATATTATATATACAAAATGGCAAAACCGTCATTTTGCAAGTTCTGTTAATTTTTTCTGATGGTGTTACACCAAAGGGGAGGTCTCTGTAACTTTTTAAAGTCGAGGGGAGGTTTCTGTAATTAAGCTAAAATCGAGGGGATGTAGATACAATTATGCCTTCAAAATATAAATTGATAAGAAAATAGACTAAAAGACCGCGTATCTTCAATTATGAAGCGCTCATGCCCCGGGTGTTTATATTCTCTTATATATTGGTATATATACATAAACAAATTAAAGGTAAACTCACCTAAAATCCCTACCTCCAAACATAACTTTAACATTCTTCCCTATATCAAAGATTCTTTATTCTAACTCCCTACCATACTTCTTTTCTTTCCAACTCCCTACCATCCTCAAAAGTCATAAAAGTCCTTACTTTATTTGCATAAAACTCCATAATGCTTTTAGGATTATTACAAACATCCAAAATCTCATTTTTCCAATAAGCAACTATAAGAGATACATAATGCAGGGGCCTAAATGAACATGAGATCCTTCAGTTTCTGTCATCTTGAGAAAATCTCAAGAGCATACTTCTGCAAATGACTCACAGTTCATGATAAATTTAAGCCCTAATATTCTCTTACTATGTAAAATTAAATAACAGGCACATCATGCTTCTGTATTACAATAAAATTTTAACAAACTGAAATATACCATTTTGACCATAACGCCACTGGGTGAGGTGGGTTGCAAAGCCACCAGTCGAAAACTTACTGCCTCCAGACTATTTTACGAATGGTTCATCACCATCCAGCCTCAGCTCTCGGGCGAGGTTAGTCTGCTAGTTATCCGACTCCTTCAGAAACCGCACATCACAGCCCTAATTCGTTTCCTATCTTAGGGCGTAAGGTATAATCAAGATATAAGAAAGATTTAAAGAAATCTGGGAGATAGATGGGCAACAGCCTTTATTTTATTCTGGAAATACTTATAATATCTATTACATTAAAAATCTCATTTTGGGAGGAGACGAACTTGTTTAGCATCTCATATAGACGAGGCATGACTTAAGAACACATAAACTAAAACTAAACAGAACAATATTACAATGATTACAAAAGAAAGAAAGAAAATATTACCAAGCTATGAAAGTTGAAGAATTACAAAGCTTGGAGTCTACAATTTTTATTCTCAGAAAACTATGGAGAATTTTCTATGTCCTTAGCTTCCTGAATGAGTGCCCTTATATAGGCATGAATCCGGACTTCAACTTTGAATTCCAAATCTTGATAATTGTTAGGTGCTCCCATGAGTGCGCTTTAACTTTAACGTGGTCTGTCATCTTTGTCTGGTTATGCCATTTTTTCTCGTGAGTGGTCCATTAATTTTGTCTGAGTGCGTTGAACAGTTACTGCACTAAATTCTAATGGTCCACACATCTCCCTTTGTCAGTGAATCTTTACATTATTGATTTTTGTGGTCCCCGAGCTTTAGGAAAATGGGCTCTCTTGTCAGCAGGTCTTTTGTCTCTTCATGCCTCTGATCTGTCGGGTTTGGATCGGAATCCTTTCCCGAACTCTGGTTCTTTCTGCTCCAGGCATGCTTGGCAAATATGGTCTATCCATCGGCCAATGTGTGACATGTTGCAGAATTTCCGGTAAGTTTCTTTTCCCTCCGGAATCTTGTTTTCCCAAAGAATTCTTCTTTTTGTTTCAAAGAGTTCTTCATCAAATCTTGTTGAGGTTCTTGTCATGGAATTCAGCATGGAAGTTCCGTTGCCTGAATTCTGAAAGAACTTGAATGAGTATTTGACTTTGTCCATTTCCGTTAGACAAACCCAAAGACCACATGCACGTCTGGTTGAAACTTCATCTTCCGTGATAGTCCCAACCAAAATTGGTATACCTTCTGGTAGCGCCATTTTTATATTTTTAAGGCGTTTCCGTCTCGTTGTCTAATCTTCATAAAATGAGAAGCTTCAATGAAGCCTTTCTTCGCTGGCTCTGGAACAGCACTGAAAAAATACAACTCCAAGATATCTCATCTGGCCAAATGTGGATTATTGGCCCAAGTCCAATGAACAACTTCTCTGATCCATTTTACTAATTTTGAAATTTCAGAGAATGCTGGTGCCACAGTATAAACCGAAGCCAGAGCTCCGAAATTATACCATTCTTGAACATCGTTTGGATGGCTGCCTGGTTTAATCCAAACTCTCGGATTCCGGAGATATCAACTATAGATTTGTCTGGGTAGATACTTCGCCTGGTAATAGTTTCTCCCAAGTACGTTGGTAATCCTGCATAGGTGAAGAAACTAAATCATTATTAGTTTGAACCTTAGAATTGCCAGTCATTGGCCTAAGATTCAACTTCCCCTCATTTACCCCAGAGGTGCTGGGTTGGCTTGAAGGTTCAGATTGTGATAACACCTGACCCTCAACATTCGCTTAAACTTGTACATCTTCAAGGAATGCATCATCTGCAGCACTCGTGACAGGGGTACTTGAATCCCCTGCCTCTGGGTTAGATGAGCCCCGTTCTCTAAACACTTATTTCTGCACCGTTGGTGGTGTGGCCTGAAGGATAGGCCCTTTCAAGACTTCAAACAAACGTTCATGGTCCCAAAAGTATGCTCGTATGTGATCAGCAACAAGTTCTTGATCTGCTCGTTGAAGTCGTCCTGCGACCTCAGGATTGAGACAAAGTGTCCCAAAGTCTCGTTCCAGGATCTCCAGGTTTTCCCTGAGATTCCTTACTCGTTTGAGGGTATCGCTAGCAATGTGTCCCTCCATCTCGTGTTAAGAAATCTACAAGAACATTTTTATCATATTTCACTATGACAATATCATAATCATAATATTGTCATTCAACTTGCCATCTTAAAAGTCTAGCATTTTCTGGTTTTATTCAATTTTATTTTTCAGAAAAGACTTAACACTAGTGTTATCTATTTTTAAGATAATATTTTTTGCATGTAAGAATATTGGACATTTTTTGAAAGCCTTTCGAACTGCAAAGAATTCTTTTTCGTTGATGTGCCATCTGATAACTTCGCTGCTGTCAAATAGACCGCTGCAATATCTGCATGGCACTTCTCCATCTGGTGTGGCCTTCATAAGTACTGCAGCCAACCAATGATCGCTGGCATCTTTGTATAATGCCAGTTCATCCTCGTCATTTGGAATTGCAAGCTTTGGTAGTTGCCTACAAACTTCTTTAAGATATTTGATAGCTTGTCTGTGATCTTCATTCCACTCAAACTTAACATCTTTCTTGAGTAGTGGACTGAACAACTTCCTGTGGTTTGCACAACTCTTAAAAAACTCTGAAGTTGCAGGATGATTCCAGATTCGTCGATCTCGATTCCAAGGAACTCGATCTGTCTTGTAGCAATCACTGCTTTCTTTTCGGAAAGCATTAATCCTTCCTTGTAACAAACATCTGAAAAGATTTCCAAATGTTTAAGATGCTCTTTCATGTTTTTTGACGCTATGAGGATGTCGTCAATATAAACGAACATGAAGCTGAAGTAATCTTTGAAAAGATTATCCTTCTTTATTTGATATATCTGAGGAGCATTTGTCAATCCCATTAGCATAACATTTAAGATATAATGTCTTTGTAGTGTGGAGAATGCTGTAAACTTTCTGCTTGCTTCCTCCATTTTAATCTGGTAGAATCCAGACTTGCAATCGAACTTAGAAAATACTTTGGCATTCTTGATGCTATTTACCAAATGTTCAGTGCTTGGGATAACATATCCATCGAACTCCAAAATTTTGTTGATTTTTTTTATAGTTGATCACCAATCTTGGCTTTCCTCGTTTGAATTCTCCATGATTCCGAACAAGAAATCATGGACTGTTGTATGGAGAAATACCCGTTGAGATTAACTTAAGGTCAAGATGTTCCTTAAGTATCATCTGCATATCCATCCGATCTTCCATATTCATGGGGATTGGTCTGAATCTTATGAACTCATTTTCATTTCTAGCTTTCATCTTCAAAGTAGCTTTGAGCTCATTCTTATTCCACCATGCCAGTGGATCCTCGTTGTAGTTCCTCTGAATTTTCCTTTTCACATCTTCTAGATGTAATTTGCTCTTCGAGGGTAGTTTCATGTTGTGGAACTTTATCTTGTAATGCCTCTTTTAGTAGCAACAGGGTTTCTGGAGTACTTCTTCCTTACCTTGTTCTCTAAACGACATAATATTAACACAGTCAAAAGTTTGAGAATCCTTTTCACTAGGACTTTGTTGTCTGAATTGAAGAATTGCTTCTCCAAATTTCTGTTGATCCTTCATCTCGATCGTAAAGGACAAGTTTATTAGAAACATGGTAAAACTTTGGGCTAATTTTAAAAGTGATTAAAATTCTAGGGGCATAATGCAATTAATCAATTACCACCTGTAAGAGTAATTTGGTCAAGTGTTGTGTGGTAGGGAGTTAGGATGAGATGGAAGTATGATTGGGGAGTTGGAATATAAAATAATGGATAAGGGGAGTCAGATTAAAGAAAAGTTTGAATTTGTGGATTTACTGGTAGTTTACCCACAGACTAAACTAGTTATTTATAATTAGTCACAAAATATTCCGAGATTTTATCACATTTGTTATTATTTTATTTTATTTTTTGTTTTAAAATAATACATAAATAAATTGAACTATTCAAAAACTGAACCAATCCGGAATTGACTTCTTTTTTTTATCAATTGAGGAGGAATATTTTTGTACTCAACAAAGCTCGAATTCAAGCATCTCACATAATTGGGAAGAATGACGATCAATGGGGTTGAGCCTCAAGTATCGAATTGACTTTTAGCCATTTGAGTTATTTTCATATCAATCTGACCCGTATGCAAATAGGGCATACTAAATTGACTTAGGAACCAAATTCACATGATTCATTTACACCTCTAACTTATACGAATCCGTTGCATAGTTACTTAATGACCTTACGCAACACCACATTGAAGTCAAAAAAAAAAAAAAATCACATATGAATTCAGACAAAAAAAGTATGAAAATTGGATTCTTTGGAGAAAATAAGAAGAGACCTAATATCGAAGGAAAAATAAATCGAATAAGATTTGTCCACTTCTATATTTTCCTGAAATTTTTTAAGATGGAAAGAATAATTGGATTACTTTGGAGATAATTGTTTGCAGCAAGTGGACGTTGTTATGTAGTGATTATTATTATTTATTTCTTTTGGACCCATGATATTAGGTCCTTGCATAGCTATTCCAAGGTTTAAATAAAAGCTCTCTAACAAATATTTTTTGATAATGACTCAAATCAATTATTGATTTTTTTTTAATGTGGTCTAAAGTTTAATTAAGACCCAGCCTCTGTGTTAGTATATGTGAATTTCATATAGTCCATCGAGGTTTCAACAATAACGAATTAAATATCTCTAGTTTCAATAATAATGTCTATCACTCATAATATATATTTTATATCAAATCATAGGAAACCTTTGTATTTTTTCATATATCTATTAAACTAGAAGTTGATATTACAATGCAGCTATTTCGACCCAGAAGACTCTTAATGTTTTATATTTACAACTACATATATATCAAGTGATATTAATGTCGATAATATTAATAGTATAATAGCAGCTAAGCGTACAGATAACCTTGCATGGAGTTATATGTGAGAACATTATAGATTCAGATACATAGAAAATGAGTTTTTATGGTGTTTTGCGCCGCGGATATCGACTTTTTGATATTCATCTGATTATTGTTCTTGTTGATTGATGGTGTCGCGAGACACATACATTCACTTTAGAACAGATGATGCGACCATCACCTTACAAGACGTTTATATTATTTGGGGATTGAGAGTCGATGGTGAGCCTATCATCGGCATAGATCACACACACAATAAAGTAGAATGGCAACATATATATATTTACATTTACTTGGATTTCAACCATGACCAAAATATATCAAAGGCGAACATTTATCGATGACTGTGCTATATGAGATGTATGTAATAAACTACTCTCGTTGTATCGCCCTAATGATCATTGGAGAAATTTTGTTTTCCGGATTATCAGGAAGGTTCCGTGAAGCTCATGTTTTTGCAGCTACTCCAAGATATCGATCAGTTAATTCTTATAGTTGGGGTATTGTAGTGTTTGCGTTCTTGTACCACCAAAGTACAAAGCATCATGTATTGGAAAGTATATAATCATAGTGCCTTTGTACCTTTTGGCGGTATATATAATATATTAACTTAAATTATATAAAACATCAATTTGTTAACTATTTTAATGTTTATTGGCATATATGGGCATGGAGCAGGATACAATGTGTTAACCCTGACTGAACGTTACAAACTAGTGTTGTCACTGATTATCCAAAAACCATTTCAGTTAGTCATATGCTTCTTCATCCACAAGTGTGAACATACAGGCATGACAGCGATCAACATTTTATGATTATATTTTGTGTACTAATCTATGTTGCACCGACACTCTAAAATCACCACATGCAGTGTCGGGCAATTCGTGGAGACGGTTGCCACACGGTGTCGGACACGCCACGTGGCGTGTCTGGATCTTTTTTTTACAAAACATTCCGACACGTTTTGGACACGGCATGGACACACCGTAGTGGCGTGTCTGGATCTTTTTTTTTTACAAAACATTCCGACACGTTTTGGACACGGCATGGACACACCGTAGACACGGCAGGACACAGAAAAAATGATTTTTTTAATAATTTTTTTTAAAAAATAATTTTTTACAAAAATGTTATAATTTTTTTTTACGAAAATGTTAAAAAAATTATAACTTTTTTTGTATGTTTTAATTAGTGAATGAAGTGTGTACAACTTGACATCATTTTCAATCTTATTATTCAAATATTTGATAATTAAAGTTTTTCTTGACTTTTAGTATATTATAACATAATGGATATGTAGAATATATATAAAAATAAATAAAAAATTATTGTTGTATCCTAGAAGTGTCATGTCCTGTAATTTTTGAAAATCTGTGTCCCCGTGTTCGTGTCGTGTCGTACCCGTGTCCTCGTATCCGTGTCCATACAGCATAGGTACTGATGAGTTCCATCGACATTAATGATACTGCGACAGTATCGAAACCCATCTATGCACGACTTGAAAGCTTGACATAATTCAACGTATGAACCACCCGATGATTTGATCTTAAATGGTTCCACACCACAATTGTCCCTGGATTGTACTTGCAGAAAGCACCCATGTATTTTTGAAATAGACATACAGAGCTCTCCCACGTCCATAAACATTTTCCATTGAACGTTTTAAACCTCGTCGTATCTTCGGATACGAGATATCATAGCCATACTTGTCTTTGACATTCTCCCTTACATACTTAATCTCTTACGAGAGATCACGCTGCACAATCCCCAGCAATGTATTGGCCACTATATTACAGTCCAAGTTGTGATGGTCGATACCAACATTATTAGAGATGCATGTATGAGGACTGCCATATTTATTTTAATATCCAATAACCCAACTTCGCCTTGAAAAGAGCTCGAAGACCCCATTTACATCTGACAGCAAGAGAACTCTTTTTATACCGTAGTTCCATAAAATATGTGTTATCAACGACACTATACTCACGCCCGACAACTCTAACGGAGTAATCCTTTACATAAGCAATCCAATATTTCTTATCTTAAAGTCATGATCACGGATAACTCTCCTCTCTCTGGATTATCATACCTCATTCGCGATCCAGAAGGTACACCAACATCAGGAAGCTATTCCTCGTTGACCACATTAAAAAAAAGGTGGCAGTTGGTGCGTCTTGCCTATGTTTCACGTCACGAGGATGTTACTGGCTCTTCAGATGAAGCCAACATAAACGTATTCTCCGACGGACCAATATCTGCATCAAAGGTATCATGAACTAGTGTAACATTTTCTCTTATAGAATTCCAACCTTCTTCGACATTCGGCCAATATGTAGGATTTTCTTCGAACGAACCAATTATATATAGATCTTAAGGTCCATTTTGATGCTCAAAAAATGCAGAATCTTGATTTTGTTGAAAACCCCGGTGCGTTGAGTACCTGGTTGGTCACTGAACCCTGTGGTCCTTAGTCCTTCAGTGCAAAATGGAATATATGATTCTGGTTTATCAAAACGAACATCATGGCAAGTTGGCTCTGTTTCGACACATAGATGCAACATCTGCATATTAGAACATTACATAATAAACTGTACAACAACATAATCTATAATGTTGATGTGTACTTCACTCCAACAAGATTTCACCGTTAAAAGAATAGTTGGTTGGCAACTTGGTATTAAACATCGCTGGGTCGATGTTCAATTTTCTATTAACTATTTGAATCAAATAAAGCAATATATCATGAATTCGAATTGGTATGATAGGTTATACTCAACCTATCCATTCCCGATAATAATATTACCACCAAAATATACTAGCACTTTAATATTAATCGTTTTCAGGAAATACAAAAATGATCGAAAAAGGGAACAAATGATATTATGTAGCGATAGGAAGTAATTAGTATTGAAGAATGATTCATTTCTAGATGAAAACTGAAAGCGCGTACTTATATTACACAACCGGATACTCGTGAATTAAAGATGCGATGTACTTTTCAGCCCCCGCTGCCAGCTGCACCAGGGGCCTTATTTTTCAGGGTGGCAGGTGCGTTCGTTGCCAGCTGTAGCAGGGGCCTTATTTTTCAGGGTGGTAGGTGCGTTCGTTGCCAGCTGTAGCAGGGGCCTGCTTTTTTCAATGTTCTTGTTACAGCTGACAGCAAATCGAAGTAGATTTGAATTTTTTTTTCAAATTGAGGTTGTTTTGTTTCTTTTACAATTAATTTATTAAAAATGCCAATATAATATACTTTATATTAAATTTAATATACATCCAACGAAACGTGTGCCAAAAATCATCATCATTATTATTATATTATAAAAGAAGAAGGGTGCAGAGTTTACTATCGTGGTATCGTTATCGTATATGTTCCCAAAAAGGTCACATCACATTTTGCAGCTATTAAAAATATATACATGAATAAAAAATAAAATTTGGAAATAATAAATAAGTATTTACTTAATTTTTTGTTTTAAATATCAAAAAATCTTAAATGGTCATATTTAAATTCCTAATTCTAATATAATCACCAAACTGTTTACATAAAATTACTTAATATAAAAAATAATGCACACATGAATTAATTTATAGACATATGTATATATCGATGTGATTCAATATTTTCGTTGTTCAGTAAAGCAAGTGTAACATAAAATTATGTTGACACCATAATTTTTTACATGAAAACCCTGGAAATATCACGAGACATTTTTCAGTATAAATTTTCAATACAAACAAAGGTGATTTAAAGTGTTTACGTGCAAAATGATTGAATGAAAAGGACATATGAACAATTTTTATTATTTGATAGGAAATCACCGAACAGAGTATAATCTTCTCAAAATGCTTTTCTTTTTGTAATAATGATCAAAATCCCTTTTAGATGATTCAATGCTGGTATTTATAGTGAAATCTTCGGCAGTAAATATGCGTTAATTCCAGAGCACGATTGGCCTTTGATCGTGGCACAGTTGGCTCTAGACGTGTCCGAGAAATCCACACACTATCAATGCACGTACATCCACATTTGTTGCCTAGTAGTTATGTCCGAGTCTTCCGCTATTGTTTGACCAAATGAGCCGAGCAGGTACCTCATCTGCTAGTGTATTTTGTGTTCGGACTGATATAATATTTTAGCCGATGAGACGTATTCATCATATGCCATCACACACATATATATATATATATATATATATATATATATATATATACTCACAGCTATTTCAGAAGATGAGTATCACAGTAATAAATTGTAGCCTCCAAAATCTTTTGTATTATATAATGAAGGATTATATTTCGTATAGACGTTATCGGTATTTTTTTTTTCCGAGGAAGTTATCAGTAATTTTATAGTTTCACTTTTAAGCTATGATGTACGGATACTCCTAAAAATTTTACGATCACTTATACGATATTTTTCGGATATCGACACTCACGGATACTTGCCCGATACGTATCCGATACTCCATATGGCGTATCTGAATTAAAAATTAATTTTTTTATTTTGGATATTTGTCTAGATACTTCATGATACTTCATATTCCGACGTATCAAATACGTCATATGGAGTATCGAATTTAAAAATTAGTTTTTAATCTCAGATAGTTATATGAACACGGCCAAGTTTCTTCTTCTTGTTGTGAGGGAAATTTGAGTACTTATGCATTTATTCATTCAACAAAGAGGAACCAAATAATACTACAGTGTGCCGAATATTTGATTTTCATTCATATTATGTTTTCTTTCAAGGAAATCTCCACGATATATGAAGGGCGACTCCAAAATGTGGGGATATGGCTGGAGATGCTTTTGAGTCGTTAGATGATGTTAGCATTCTTGATATTGCGAATCTCTCACTTGATGAACCAGCATTTGAGTTTATTATATTGCAGATGATGCTAATGAAGAATCAATATATCGAGATAGTGCAGTCAATTAAATGATTAGACAATATTTTTATGTAACTTTCTTGATTTAAGTAGTAACTGGTGTTTAAAACTCTATTATTTGTCGTTGATTTGATGAATTTTAAACTTTGTTATTTTGATTTTATGTGTTTATTGTTGACTATATATTATAAATATTATTGATGTATATATATATTTAAAATTAAAAAAAAATTGATGTATCAAGACATATCGTATCCTAGAAATTTTGAAAAATCCGTGCAACCGTATCGGTATCCACGTATCGGCATGTCTAGCTCCGTGCATCATAGCTTTTAAGTAGGTCCAATATTTTTTATAAAATTTTTTTATTGATAAGCATAGTTAAAATAAAATGAGTTCCACTGGCGTACAATCCTCTTTAAAATAATAGTACTTTTGGGCCTAGCACAACTGATAAGAACTGACCTTCACTTTGGTGAGATTCGAATTCGAGTCTCGCAGTGTGTGAAAAAATAGTTAGCCCCTTCCCCCTCTCAAAAAAAAAAAATCTTCTACAAAAATATTTATGATTATCTTAAAACTCAAATATTTTAAATTATATAATATTTCAAATTTCACATTTTGGCCACACTCTTAGCCAAATTAATTATTATTCTCCAACAATCACCTCTCATTTTATGAGAATGAACACATGATTTAAGATTTGATACCAATTGTGAGTTCGAAGGCTTGCCAACCAAAAAATTATAGTTGGTGGTTTACTGTGCAGGTCAAATCTTTAAATGACATGGTGGTCCAAGCGACATGTTCAATCACTCTCCCAGTACTATCGGTTTTTGGTTTTGATTTTTAAAATATCATTATTTTTTATTTTTTAATTTTTTTTAACATATCGATTAAATCGATTACTGGTCGAAATAACCGATACTTTATCGATTTGGTTTGTTCAATTTTGTAAAAAAAGGTCGATTTTCAGTTTTGATTAATTTGGTTCGATCGATAATTGAATGAACCAATTGCTCAATATTAGGCATAACCAAACAACCAAATACATTACATATAAAAAAAATTATAATTGTCTCATTTTATTTGTATAAATTTAATTTTAAAATTTTTTTTTGGATATAATTCAAGATGCATAATATTTGACTCGAATATTAAGAATGTAAGATCGGTGTCACATTTAATTTATAATTCTGATTTATGCATTACATGATAAGAAAAATCTTATGGCATCAATGCCATAAGATAGATGTGAAAATATGTGTCGGCCGACACATCCTGTTGGCATGACCCGTTTTGGTTTTATATTTTCTTTATATTTTTTGAATTTTGTAATTTTTAGAATTACTCAGTTAAATAGTTAATATTAATAAAATAAATTTAAATTTGGAGTATACATCAACACAAGTATATAAAATTTATAAAATTTGAATTTATTTAATATGAATAAATAAAAGGTACAATCACCAGTCAAGTTTATAAACTTACAAATTAACAATAAAAGTAAAAAGGAAACAACTTATTAATTTTCATCCGAAGATATATCGTGCCCTCCTACATTTTATAAGCGACTATGACATCAAGTCAATCTTTTAAAAGAATACAAATATATAATATATCTTCTGCTAATTTACTTCTTTTTCTATCCAGAACTCTCCCACATGCACTAAAACAAAGCTCGGATGAACTATAGATATCAGAGACGTAAGATCATGTATCATGATAGAAAACACTAACCAAAGTTTCACATTGTCATTCCACCATTTGGTGTACTTTGTTATTCATTTAGATATTGACCAATTTCATCATCATAATTCAAATTATAAGATGAATATGTCATTATGTATAAGCAAAGATATAAAAATAATTAACTAGTGCAACGAAAACAAAGAAATGTTATTGACTATGATAGCTTGTGTTGCCAAATATTGAGAGGAGCTTCCGTCTTGTTGCTTACGATTTGCGATTGAAAATTGTAATTCAATTGTTCAAAGAGCTTAGAAATTGAGATTGTAAGAGGTGAAGATAAAATGAGACAAACAATCCATTTATCTACATAACAAAATTAAAAAATTTTAGTCAAACAATAATATTACCGTTTGGAGAAAGAAGGTGAGTAGATAGATACATCCAAGTGCCCTTAAGAGAGGCATGAAAGAGATGAGATCATTTTAGCATATTATCATGTATTTTTTTTTTGTGTAAAACGCCAAAAGATATAGCCGATGATGATGTAGCAACTTAATAATTTTAGAATGTACAATAGCTCAAGCACCACATTATCCTTCCCTTGTTGTTGTTGCTCTTCTATAACGCCCCATCCCAATAATTATATTCCTTGCAATCCATGAGAATCGACTGATACCAATTGTATGATCATACATTTATCACTTTTTAAAAACATATAGCTGATGATAACGATTCAATTTAATGTTTTTAAACGTATAACAACCCAAACGCCACATCTCGAAAATACACATAACAAAGCAATTGTTGCTTCCAAACAAAAAAACCCAATTTAAGTTATTTTCATTATGTTAAGTAATCACAGATGTTAAAATGTAAAATTGATAATATCAAATTTTATAAAATATTAAAGAAAGGATTTTTTAAGGGACTAAAGTTAAAAATAAGAAATTTTAAGAGAGGAGAAATCAAATATTTATTTATTGAATACATAAATTCCTATAAATTCATAAAACATTTTAAAATAAAAGGCGTTAAGAAATCAAACTTTAATTAATTTAGCACACATTTTTTGAAACGTACCCTTGTTTTATTTATTTCACTCCTCTAAATATATATATATATATATGTATATATATATATATTATTTTTTATGATCACCTCTTGTATATGTATGGATATAATACACACACACACACACACGAGGTGATCATAAAAAAAATAAGTATAATATCTTGATTTGTCATTTTCTACAAGTAACTAATTACTTTTATTTTTATCAACATTTTTGTCTAAAATATAATTATAATAAAATTTAAAAAATATATATCTTAATCAGCGGGAGGAAATATATCTAAAGACATGGGCTACTCATCCGCCTCTAAGCTCAACCTCAGCCTCACCGTCGAGATTGCTTGTTTTTAACCATCTAACCTACCTGACTCCCAATTCCCATTGCTTACTGGGTCCATTCGCCTGTACTTGTACCACAACCACTCAATTTTTACAATGTCTTGTTGGTTTTAATATTATTTTTCTTAGTGTATCTAATAAAATTTCAATTTTATTATTACTTTTAACTTTATGTATATAAAATTATTAGAGAACAATAACTATACCTGATATGAGAGCGATCAAATCATGAGTTTGGGTTATCGTACGCTTTAAAATGTTTGATTTTCATCGTAACTACTAGCTATAACTTTATGTAAAAATGTTAAGCGTTCGATTCTACATAAAAAAAAAATTCATAGAATTTAAATTTTCAAAAATATCAATATATCATAAAAGTTTTAAAATAAATTAACTCAATTATTCAAAGTTACTCTTTAAAAATTAGATGAATTGATGACTGCCATTAGATTAGGTATGGATGAATAACCACATTGCGAAAACTTCTAATTTTTGTATCCTATATTTCGCAAGATAGTTCAATTACAAATAAATTTCGTGTGATATATACATATTTTACTATATTCAACAATAAATATCACAAGATTATTTCTTATAATATAGACCGAACCATATTATATATTAGCATTATTTCGAAAAACTAACTTAAAATGTGAAGTGGGTCAAATTTGGTCACTAAAATGACGAACTGGCTCAAGATGAGCTCCATTTAGCCGTGAATTATTTGAACTAGATTTGAGTTCAACTTTATTTGTTGATAAACTCTATGAACTCAAGCTAAGCTTATGAACTATATTGCTAGCCTTGACCTTGAGTTCGAGCTATTTTTGCAGTTGAGCTACTCGAGTTCATGAGATGCTACAAAATCAATATGTTCACGCTCCTACTTCAAAATATAAAAACCCCATATCGATAAATATTTGGTGTATGTTAGGATCATTGCGGTATTTAGAGAGATGGTGAAAAAATACAACCTAAACTTTGGTATTTTTGAAACTATGAGCCTTTACCTCAAACTTCAGTTGAATAGCTTGACTGGAACGGCAGTGGACCGCCGGCAAGCTCGTGCAAGAGAATAGGCACTGGCATCTGGCCACCTTCTCTGAGAACATTGAAAGCTCTCAAGTTTCTTTCTCTTCCCGGAAACCACTGTCTCGAACTACCTCCTTTTCCACCAAAGTCTGAAGCTGGGTGAAGGCAAGCAATGATTTAAGCTGGATTAATAACTGAAAGTTGATAATCAGTTAAGTTGGGCTTCACAGATAGTTTTAAGTGAATAACTAAGCTCATGACAAAATAAAAGAAAAAAAGATAAATGTCATAAAATAAATTATTCAGGATTTAGTTTGAAGGAAATCATTTTATGTTGTCATTCATTCTTTATTTGTAGGGAGACATCTACTATAAGACTTTGGAGAATAGAACGAACTTATACCAATCCCACTTCAACTGGATCTATCCCTACTAAGTTGAAACTCTTAACAATCACACATCTCACAAATTCTGTGTAGATATAAATCTGACAATTACACTGAATATTCGTTTTCTCATTATGTTCAAAATATAATAATTGATTGAATGACAATAAGATTGAATATGTCTAATCAGCAATACTTGAGAACGAGGAGATCAAAAAGATATGCAAATTGAAAGATTTAAATGCTCTTAAAGATTTAAAGTGTCGAGTATCATCAAATGATCTGATGTTTGCATCACTAAATATTTAGCATTAAATACTCACCAACAACTTTGTTAGAAATATGTTTCAACTGCTTTGCAAAGTTGTACTTCGAATAGTGAGTAGTATAATCCTTGAACTTGATTTAAATAATACTTTTGTGATTTTGCCCTTGTTGATTCGTTCAGCAGAGCTTCTATTGTTAACATTTATTTTTGTAACACCTCCATTTAGTGTTCATTCATTTAAGTGTTAGTTAAAGTATTCATTTAAGTGTTTGTTCCTTTAGTGTTCATTCATTAAGTGTTAATTAAAGTGTTTGTTCATTTAAGTGGTCCATAATATTTCACATTCATCTCCATATGCTCATTGATGGTATTGAGCTTATATATACTAGATGTTTGGGTCCCTAAGCCAATCAATCTATTAAGTCCTCAACACACCATCTAAAGGAGATTGATAAAGGTTTAGAAGTACCCTTACAACTACAGTTTTTCAGGTTCCTGGATCAAAAACAAATTAATGACTGGAGGTAACCCGATCCTGAACATTTATATTTCCGCATATCGGATTTTGTGTGCCATATGTTTAGGTACATTGAAAATCTATTAAGTATTCATGTTAGAATTTCTAACAGTTGGTATCAGAGCGGTTTTTGCCTTTGCTTTAATAAATTTGAGATTTTTGATCTAGGCCAAAAATTCTGAAAATTTGTCATGATATAAATTTAATTTCTATCATGGATTTTTACACAATTTTCGAAATTAAAAATATATCAGAAATTTGATTGAATTAAAAAAATTTCAATTTTGGCATGAACCCTAGTTTTGAAACCCTAAACTTGTGTAATTTAATCGGCTGTCGATTGGAACCCAATTCCGGCAATTGGAGGTACGAACCAAACCACCATGAGAGGCGACCGCCATTGGGCGGACGGCCGCCGCAAACCGCCACAAATTGGCCGGTGAATCATGTTTAAGGGCTTTCGCGCGATTTACTCTATTTTGTTCATTTTTTTGACCGATTTGCGGCTGTTCAGAGGCGGCGACAACACAGTGGTGGTCGAAGGTGGACTGGTTGCTATGGGTTGACGTCGGTGGGCCGCGATTTTGCCGGAAGAGATGGCGGCGGCGACACTAATTTCATTAGGGTTAGGGTTAGGGCTTTGGTGATTTTGGGAATTAGGGTTGGTTCAATTTAAGGTCTTGTTTGGTGCTTATTTTTCTGATTTGGCATGTTTAATTTTAAGGCCTGTTTGGTTCTGTTTCATTCTGAAATTCGAAATTATGCCTTACTTTTTAAAAAAAAAAATTTATTTTATGCAATCTTTATGTGTAATTTTGATTGTTTTATTATGGATAAATGCACCATAATTTACGTAAAGCATAAAATATTTTTATGCATGAATAATTAAGATGTCTAAGTAATTCGTATAGTTTAATTGATTAAAGTATAGCCACAGCAGCTTTAATTGATTAAATTATTCATTAATCATGTGAATTACATAAAGTACAATAGACAATATTTATATGAACTAAGATATAGCATAAAATGTTTTTATGCATTCAGAATAAATGTCTAAGTGATTCGTATAGTTTAATTAATTTAAGTATAGCCACAGCAGCTTTAATTGATTGAATTATACATTAATTTTGTGGATCACTTAAAGTATAATAGACATTACATTAATTCAATTATGCATAGTTTTATGCATTCAGATTAAATGTCTATGAATTGATTAAAGTGTAGCCACAGCAGCCTTAATTAATTAAATTATACAATAATTTCTCAAACATCACATAAAGCTAAATAAACATTCCTTGTAATTAATTATATTTGATATAATGAAATTTATCCCACAGTAAATTTTATTATATTAAATATGTTTAATTAGGATGAGATATTTAATTATTTTCTTAATGTGCCCACATGTATTAAGAATGTCGGATAATTCGATAGTTTTATCATAAAGTTATATGAATTTATTTGAATTAGAAATTTAGCCCACAGGTAATTTCTATATCAGGGATTCATTTGTTATTGCATGGTTTACATTGGTAAAGCATGTCATTTGGTTATTTGCTTCAAAATTTGTGGTAAGCATGTATTTTGGGATTTATTGCGGCTATTCAACCTGTTAATTTATCTGATATGACATGTACAGTTCCTGAGCTCAAAAGTGATAACTAGAATGATCCTGAGACGTTTTCACAAGCGATGGAAAGTAAGGAATCCAAATTATGGTTTGATTCCATGAATGATGAGATGGATTAAATGGCACATAACGGAGTCTAGGAGTTGGTTCAGTTACCTGATGGTGTAAAAGCCATTTGATATAGATGGGTCTTGAAACAAAGAAAGACTCACTAGGTAACAATGAACATTATAAGACTAGACTCGTTGCAAAAGGATCCAGTCAACAGGAAGGAATTGATTATACAGAGACATGTTCTCATGTATCTAAGAAAGATTCTCTCTGTGTAGTTATGTCATTAGTAATCCATTTTTGATATGGATTACATCAAATAGATGTGAAAACGGCATTCCTCAATGATGACATTGAGGGAGAGATTTATATGAAACAATCTAAAGGATTCTCGTCTAGTGATGGTGAGCATTTGGTGTGTAAGCTTAAGAAATCTACGTACGGATTGAAACAAACCTCCCATCAATGGTATTTAAAATTTCATCACGTTATCTCTTCATTTGGTTTTGTTGAGAACGTAATGGATCAATGTATATACCAGAAGGTTAGTGGGAGTAAAATTTGTTTCTTGGTGTTGTATGTAGATGATATATTACTTGCAACCAATGATAAGGGGTTTCTATATGAGGTGAAACAATTTCTCTCTAAGAACTTTGATATTAAGGATATGGATGAGGCATCTTATGTCATTGGTATTAAAATCCATAGGGATAGATCCAAATACATTTTTGGGTTTATCGCAAGAAACCTATATAAACAAAGTGCTGGAGAGGTTTCGGATGAGTGATTGTTCACCAAGTGTAGCACCCATTGTGAAAGGTGATAGATTCAATTTGAATCAATGTCCAAGAAATGAGTTTGAAAAGGAACAACTGAAAAACATTCCATATGCTTCTTGTGTTGGAAGCCTAATGTATGCTCAAGTCTGTGTTAGACCTGATATTGCATTTGTTGTGGGAATGTTGGGAATATATCAGAGTAATCCTGGTAAATGCCACTGGAGAGCTGCAAAGAAAGTAATGAGGTACTTTACGGGGACCAAAGATTACATGCTTATATATATAAACAAACTACTAATGTATTTCCACTATGGAGGCTATGTTCGTATTTGTTTTGAGGCTATCATGCGTGGTGTATGGATGAAGAGTTTCATTTCTGGACTTAGTGTCGTATATTCGATTTCTAGGCCATTGAGAATATATTGTGACGATTCAGCTGCAGTCTTTATGGCTAAGAACAATATAAGTGGTAGTCGAAGCTAGCATATCGACATCAAGTATCTGGCCATAAGAGAACGTGTTAAAGATGGAACAGTGGTTTAAACACGTTAGTACTGAATTAATGATTGTTGATCCTTTGTCAAAAGGCATGCCACTATTAAAATTTAAGGATCATGTGAAAGAATGTGACTTGCTTCCTTTATGTGATTTCGTTGTAAGAACGATGTTTGTGAAACTCTGTTTGTGATATTGTCTCGTATTGGACTTGTGTACACATTTATTTTGAGAAATATCATTGACGTTTGGACCTTGAATAAACATATGGTTTATTCATTAAGTAAATAAGTTAGTATTTGAGGAACATGATACATTGTGATACATGAAAGATAATACTCGTATTTAGAGAACCTATCGCCATGATCCATGTATTTTGGTTCTTACTGTGGCGAATGATGAAATATATGGACCAAGTGGGAGAATGTTAACATTTATTTTTGTAACACCTCCATTTAGTGTTCATTCATATAAGTGTTAGTTAAAGTGTTCATTTAAGTGTTTGTTCCTTTAGTGTTCATTCATTTAAGTGTTAATTAAAGTGTTTGTTCATTTAAGTGGTCCCTAATATTTCACATTCATCACCATATGCTCATTGATGGTATTGAGCTTATAAATACTAGATGTTTGGGTCCATAAGCCAATCAATCTATTAAGTCATCAACACACCATCTAAAGGAGATTGATAAAGATTTAGAAGTACCCTTACAACTACAGTTTTTCAGGTTCCTGGATCAAAAGCAAATCAATGGCTGGAGGTAACCCGATCCTGAACATTTATATTTCCGCATATCGGATTTTGTGTGCCATATGTTTAGGTACATTGAAAATCTATTAAGTATTCATGTTAGAATTTCTAACATCTATGACATATAAGCTTTGCTTACTATGAATATGCTCTATTTAAACATATCAGCTTTGTTCTGTCATTCTTTAGTTGGGGTCAACTTAGTTGCTAACATGTTAGGAAAAAACGTGTTCAATGAAATTAAGCATTTTCATTAAGCATAGAAAAGTCGAAATATATGAATGGAGGAAAAACTAGGCAAAATCGAGCGAGAAAACATTGCCAGGGCAAAACCTGGGCAGCCTCATCATTGCCCCAGGCAGTAAGGCAGGTGCTGAAGCGCCTACAGGGAGGCGCCCTAACTCTTGCGGTTCTGTCCAATGTGTGAAAATGGTTTTTTCTGAAGGGTTGTGCACCCTTTCACGTACAGATGCAATATTTCATGGAAAACACTTTCAAAAGGTGTCTTTTTGATGGTGTCTTCTGATTTACTATATAAAGAACATCTCATGGTTGAATTAAAACCCTTTTTTGCAAGATCAAATTCATCATTAAGAGCAAAAATTCTGCATATTCATATTGCTCATCTTCAAATTTTTTGGTTAAGTGCCTTTAATCTTTGTGATTTAAGAATTTGTGATTCGACGTGCTGCTATCACAAATTGTATTGTTGTATCTTGGGAAACGAATGCCGCTAACTGTGATCATCATAGCGGGGCAATATCGTTTCAAGGACGAAGAGTAGAACTCTTGCCATCATACTCAATTCGATGGAATTGTTTGAATTTAAAGGAGATCTTCTATAATTTCGCACGTGAGGGGTGACTTCTTGGTTCGTCCAGTCATTAATAACTTGATTATTTTTAGATAATAGTAGATATAAACAACGCTTGCAAGGAGTCCAATTAAAACCAAGGAATATAGACATGTCTGCCATTCCATGTAAAGATCATTTCCTTCACGAGTACGTTCACCCACTCCGCCAAATACGGATACGCCCCCGTGGGCTTTGTCAATATTGTTAATCAATTCCATTATGAGTACCGTTTTACCAACTCCAGCTCCCCCAAATAATCCGATTTTTCCCCCACGGCGATAAGGGGCCTCGACATCCTACAAAGCTTTTGTTACTTTGCTTGCTATTTGTGGGGCCTCGTCACCTTAATCCTTAATTTTAGGTTCAATCAATCAATCACATTCTTTATTTGTCAGGATTAAGATCCTATCACTACTGATCAAGATTTTTCACTATATCTTGCGCTTACTGTTAGGATCGAATATGAGTGTTTAGCGGAAGGGGTGAATAAACACTATAATAAAATTTATCTTTTTCGATTTTTCCTGATTGATTTCACTTGGGTTAGCAAATGAAACCTATTTCTTAATCAATACTAATCTGAACAGACCACTGATACTGTGCGGAATTGGTCTGTTCTTGGTTAGCAAGACCTGTCTTATAGCTTTGAAACACGAAGTAGTGCGATATGTAAATGGACAGGATGTGTTTCTGGAAGTTCGAAGGTAATTCCTTCTACGTCTCTCCTTCTTCCAATTAAGGAATGATTCACTAGAAGGCTTTGAGTAATACAATCCCGTTGTACAACCCCGATTCAGCTGGATTTACCCCATTACCAGACTGAAACTCCTAGTCTCTCAAACTGTTCAGACCCAATCCGTCTGACAGTTACAATGAACTCACTCTTCTATCTTAGAACAAATACAATTGATAGAGTGAATTACTCTGAGCACAAATGATCCTTAAATGATCAAATAAAACAATAAGATGTGCTATCAACTTTGAGCAGATCGACAAGATGAAGTCTTTCGATGATAGTGTTCTGCTCGAATGAATGCTCAATAAATGATTGATTGTTGATATCATATGCGTGTTGTATCTCTTGTGTCGTGAGCATCATCTCTTGAGCATTTAAGTTGCACCTTTATATAGGCATTTCTGCCAACGATAATAATTCTTTTGCGTGCAACTCTTTACTTTGCTCAACCTCTGAACAAACTGCAGTCTTATATTTTAGACTCTTTGTTGGAACCGGAGAGGGGGGGGGGGGGGGCGGTGGATGAGGTTCATTGGCTACTTTAGCCTTTTAAAATGAATTTGCAAAATGTCAAGTTTGCGCTGCGGAAGACTTCAAGTCAATCGAACAATAAATAAAATGAAGCAATAAATAAATGCGTAAATTAAATAAAGCGATAAATGACAAAAGAATTTGTTATAGAAGTTCGGCGATGAATCGCCTACGTCTCCTCTTCCCGGTTAGAAAACGTTTAATCGAGGTTCCACTAGAACGAAAATGATCTTGGCCTTAAGGGATCCAAGTTAGCCACAACACACTCTTCTCGAGTAAAACAGCTCTTCACGAGCACCACACTCTTCACGAGTCTTCTTGGCCTTAAGGGCTCCAAGGATAGCCACACACAACTCTTCCCGAGTTACCCACACTCTTCACGAGTCTTCTTGGCCTTAAGGGCTCCAAGGATAGCCACACACTTGCACCAACTTTATTTGTTGATGACTTTTACAATTTCCAACTTGCGTCGGTGTTGGAGGACCTTACAATAACTCAAATAACACATTCACGGTGTATCAACACGAAGAATCAAAACTCACACACAAGAAATGAGTTACAAACTCCAATACAACACAAATGTATGAAGTTTGCAATGCTAGAATAATTTGAATAGAGCAAAGCTTTCTTGTAGTTTATAGTCTTGTTTCTTGTCTTCAAAAATCTCCAAAACACCCATATTTATAGTGTAGGAGGCCCCCAAAGCTCCTACTAGTCGTTGCTACACTTAAGGCTTGAAACACTCCAAGATTGCCTCGAACATCGCCTCGGGCGATCACCATCGCCGCGCCCCAACAGTCGCCAATTGTCACAGATCTCCTCAGGCGATGTATGGATCGCCTCAGGCGATCACCATCAAAAATCAATGTCGTAGCTTCGGTTGCTCAGAAAAATTCATCGCCTCAGGCGAAGCACCCATCTCCTCAGGCGATCAAGCCAACGTGCCATGCGCGCGGGCCTCAGCGTCGCTCCAGTCGATGTGCGTGGCGAAGTCCTTCCTGGATGCCATCGCCTGGGGCGATCTTGCCCAGACTTTGCACAATTGATTTTCTTCAACCAATCCACTTTTCACTATTAAACCTGTACACTAAGTAGACACATTAGTATAACAAACATAATTTTTGTTGATCATCAAAACTCATAAATAATTCGGAGATACATTAAGCATTAAACTCAACAATGCGTTTAAGGCTCAACAATCTCCCCATTTTTGATGATCACAAAACTTGATAAACTTTAATATGTAATATGCATGAAATATGAGTAAACATGACTCCCCTTATCAATTGCATAGCACATACAAGATTACCAAGTAAAGCATAAAAAGCTCTCCCCCTCAAATCATGCATAACTCTCCCCCTCAAACTATGCATGTATTAAACTTCAAGTTTATCACAAAATTCTCCCCCATTTTTGTGATAATCAAAAAGCACAAAAATTAAATAATCATATCACAAGTATATGTTGACATATAGCCATATGTTACCAATTTACACATGTTCATCATCAAGCATGAAATAGCCATAATAAGCATAAGATTAAATCATTGAGATGAAGAAAAAAACACGTGTTTAAGGCAATCAACAATTAATTCTAAATATTGCAAAGTGTGCATATGTTCATGCACTCATGCCCAATAGACATTAAAATTCTCAAAACATCATTAGATAAGTTAATAAAATTATTAAGGTCATCATAGCATTATATCAAAGATTGAGCATCCAAACAATTATAGCATGCTTAATCACATAATTTCACAATGCATATTCAAATTTGAATTCAAGGCATATCAAGATAATTGCTATAAAGAAGTAAGCATAAATCATGCATCAAAACAATTTATATGTGCATATGCTAAGGGGAAATACATTTTACTATCAGTGAGTATTGAGCTTCATTATTTATTGGTCACAATTAATTTGTGCCAATGGAATTTTGAATTGCTATTTTTAAATACACAAAATAAATTTACATTTGATGACAAGAGTATGTACTTGTCATTGGTCCTATACCTCGCGCTTCTTCTATTGTGGTGCATGAGATGGTTTCCTCCCTTGAGGTGCTAGTCCCTTCATCCATCCCTTTGTTGTCCCTACAAAACAGATTTTTGATTTGGGATTCTTTGGTACCCATTTGATTTTTGGGACCTTGTGGGTTAGCTTTCATCAATGCCTTTGGAATCCATTTCAACCTCTTGTTAGGTTGGTATTGGATTTTAGCAAATCTACATTTATTCTTTGTATGACCATTTTTACAACAATAATTGCAAGTAGGAGAATTATGCTTAGCTTTTGCCAACAAGCTTGAAAATGTTTTAGATTTGCTTGAAAAGCTTAGTCCGACTTTATCAAAGCTACAACGTGCAAGCCAAGCAATTCATTCATCTTTAAACTACTATCACTAAATTTGCAAAAAGATTTCTTCAAAGAACTTAATTCATTTTTCAATGAATTGTTTTCTTCATCTCTCTTGGCTACCTCAAGTTTGAGTAATTTGTTACTTATCTTGGTTTTGCCAAGAACATCAATAAGCTCATGATAAGAATCTAATAATTCATCAAAAGATGGTACCTCATCGTCGCTTTCATATTCTTCGTCATTTGCGTCATCTTTGGCCAGGAGACAAATGTTTGTTGCTTTTTCATCGGAGTCACTATCACTCCATGTGGCTATAAGGGCTTTCTTCTTTCCTTTATCCTCATTCTTCTTCCTATAACATTTGTTAGCATAATGTCCTTTATCTTGACAATTATAGCAAGTTACCTCTTGTTTTGAATCATGTTTGGTGGCACCGGAGGTCTTTGGCTTGTTGTGTTTGTTGAAGAATTTTTTGAACTTTCTAGTGAACAAGATCATCTCTTCATCATCATCATCTTCTTCATCATCGGATTGACCTTTCCTCCCGATCAAGGCTATCCCCTTTCTTATGGATCTATCATCCTCATTTATTCCCTTCCTTGTTGACACTTCAAGCTCATGTGTCACCAATGTACCATGAAGTTCATCAAGATCATATGATGCACTTTCTCCTTCGTTGGATTCGATGATGGCCGTCCTCTTTGCATCCCACTCCTTTAAAATAATAATTATAAATACAATGAAAAGGAATATTATAAAGAATATTCTGTTAGAGTAAAGTTTGAAATATATGAGTTGAAGATGTGTTTTATATTTGATGCAAAAATTGCGTTATTTTGATATGAAACCTTAAAATTCAAAAAAGAATTCCAACTGAATTTGCCGAGCCTATAACTGATGCTAGAAGAATACTGAAATTTGCTTCAAGTTTTATCTGGATATTAACCCTTCTACTAAAAAAATTGACTAGAAAATCTGTATTTTCCTCGATTTTGAAATACATGTAGCAACTTTCAAGGACTACCAAGTAAAAAATATATAGTGGATTAGATTATTCAGTGTGATATTGGTTTCCTATTTAAGAATTGAGGCTAAAGAAAAAGGAATAACCAATTTTTTAAATAAAAAGGGCCAACCTGCGGGCTAGCCCGGCTAAACCCGCTGCCCAAACGGATTGGCCGTATAGGTCTGTCTTCCGACGGGCCCAAAAAATGTTGGCGCAACCCGCCTATTTGGCGGGGACCTAGCCTATCTTGACATTTCTAGAAGATAATGGCAAACTTGAATAAAAAACAATTAATAAAAAATTCATGTTTTAAGCATATGGCACGAGCCTAACCCATTTTAACACCTCCGGAGATATTGACAAATTTGAATACAAAAAGCAATTAATTAAAAAAATCGTGATTTAAGCACAACGCTATATATATATATATATATATATATATATATATATATATATATGCTAAAAAGGGCAGAGGCCATAATTTTATTTCTACTTTAATCATTTTTTCTTCTTTTGAAAAGTTCTAAAAGATCATAGTAACACCATATATATTATGTTAAATTTTCGATTTACTTAAATCGCAAGGTGGTGTAATTATTTGGTGGATTGTGGGGAATAATAATTATATATATTTGGAGAGCGATCAAAATATAATACTTATGCTACTGCATGATTTTAAAGATTTGAATTTTATCACTATTATCAGTTATGCTTTTATTTAATCAATAAGTACTCTATTTTATAATTGATATCATAGTCGTAGTTATGTGTATGATTCCCTAAACTGCAAGATGATACAATTATTTGATATCAACATTGAGTGAATGATCAAATTATTAGTATTAGGGCTTGAATTGCTGTACATGGTTTAAAACATTTAAAGTTACCACAAGAACTCAATACTACATCCCCACATATTTTTGACACCCATAATTACCACTAAATTCTTCCATCTACCTCCCATTATCCCATTTTATATTCTTCAAACAGCTCCTCAACCACTTCTAGAGGTGGGCAAATATTTTCTGATTTTGGGTACCAACCCGATTTCGGGTTGGATATTTTTTAAAAAAAATTAGATATCAGGTAAACTTGGGTTGGTGTTGTGTTCCAAAACAAGAGCCCGAAAATAATTTCGAGTGCCCGACAATATATATTACATTTTATGTGTTCTAAATTTTAATCATCATCAGTCCATCACCCAAGCCATCACCCGAAAACCCACATCATGACTTCGAAACCCATCAAATTAACTTCGTTCTCAAATCCCACTTCTCCAGACTCCACCTCACGCTCACGGCTTACGGCTCACGGCTCATGTCCATCGTCCTGCTATTCACCTACCCCGTCCTCGCGCTTCTCACACGCGGCTTCTCACTCACGCCCGTCCATCCTCGCCTCGACATCCGCCGGTACCAAGGAGGTGACATTTCCTTTTGGTTTTCTTAACATACTCTACAATATTCATGATTACATCAAACGAAAGAATGAGATATGGTATTATGAATGACTCGATATTGTGATTGGAGAAATATATCTCTTTACATGTTTTTTTAACAGATTTGGTGATGATAATTGTGAATATTGTAATGATAATTGAATTTGTGAATTTGTGATGATAATTAATAAGAATGCTCATTTTGATGAACTTGGTAGAGTTTTTGTTTAATTTCTGTGCATTGGACAAAAAATTGCAGGCTACTGGACGAAAATTGCATGATAGGTGAGATTGGAATTTTGGCATAATATATCGGATACCCTACTGTTGGGTACCCGACACTGTTGAGTACCCGACACCTGAAAAAAAACCATCGGGTTCAAGTAGTGAAATACAATACCCGAAAATTTTGGATATCCAAAACGTTGGGTACCCAAACTCGGAAATCCGACCCGACGCTCACCCTACCCACTTCTCCATATATTATTAATTACTATTAGATCCTTCATGAAGTGATCGCATGCAGTCTCCCACTATTTTTCAACCTTGATATATATTATCTACATCATTACATTAAAAAAGACGTATCAGTGTTTATTTAATTATTTTTTTACGTTATATTTCCTTAATTACTTACAGAATATTAAATTCCAATTTCCAAAAAATATTAGTATTAATTTATTATATTAATTTGGACAGACTGCTGCTAAATTATTTAATAATTCTGCCTATCTTTCATCAAACACGGTTACATGTTTTCATTGCTGTTGGCATTCACCCACTTCAATTCCAATCTTTCATTGGATCTCTCATCATTTATTGCCCCTGGCCTGTCTGGTCTTCCCACCCACACCTTTTCTACGGAATGACTCTTTGTTTTTTTATCCATTTAATTATGATCCCACTTCAATATATCATCAAATCTTACAACAACACACATACAAATATATACATATAAGTTTATGTATAATTTTTCTTTACACACCCGATCCATATAAATATTTTTCATTTAATTATAATCCCATTTATATAAACACGTTCTTACAAACACCAACACACATACAACCATATATATACATATTTATATATTTCGATCTTTACAAATACCTGGTCCATATAGGTATTTTTCATTTAATTGTGGTCTCATATTATACAACGATGTTACAAACATCAACAGATATTTACATACATATTTATGTATCTAGGTCTTTACACACACTTGGTTCATATACGTAATTCCATTTAATTGCAGGTCACTTCTATACACCCGATCTTACAAACATCAACACATATACAAGCATATACATACATATTTATGTATCTTGATCTTTACAAACATGCTGTTCATATAAGTATTTTCCACTTAATTGCGGTCTCATTTCTATATACTCGATTTTATAAGCATCAACACACATACATACTTATTTGTGTATCTTGGTTTTTAAATGTATCTTGGTTTTTAAAAAGACTCGGTCTATTGTGGTCCTGTTTCATACACTGATCTTACATACACCTATATATATATATATATATATATATATAGATATAAAAGTATTTTTATTTTAAGTATTTTCTATCTGGAGGTTTTCGTTTACAGCGGAGTGTGGAAGAGGTACCACTTCAAGATTTGCTCGGATATTTTTCTTCATGATAAATACTAGCTTGGAGTGATATTTGAATCAGTTCTCAGCTTATATAGCTTCTGGGCGTCGGTTGTAATATCATAGTTCTTGTTTTTTTAGATTTTGACGCAATGCCGCCGGCGGACTGCCCTTCTCCTGCTCCGATTCCTCGTGCGTCTAGATGGAAGAGGTGTGCAGTGTAATTGATTGAGATTGGAAGTGTTCATTTGTGTTCTGTGGTTAATTTTTTAGTATTTGATGAATTTGTGGAATTTGCAGCGGTTTTGAGATGATCAAAGAGGATGATCATTGTGTACTCAACGTGTCGCCGAGACCTTACCGCCATGAAAATCATCCTGTGCGTAATTCTCTCACTTTTATTTGCTTTTAAATCCCCCTGTTTACGGCCAGTTCTGTCACATCGGTCGTTTGCTGCTATTAAGGTTTTGCTGTATTTTTTTTAAGTGAAAACGGTAATTAATTATGCAAGAAGCTAAAATAAATCTTAGATTCATGGAATTTAGTTAAGTGAATGAACTTGCATGCTAATTGAATTGGCATGGGCTTTTCATTTGGTGAGAAGTTGAGCCAAACTGGTTGGTCACTTGCGTTTTGGCTGTGAAATAGGAAATTTCTGGTTGTTTAGTTTGTTCAACAATGATATCTTGCTTTTAGGAAAATGAACTTTTCTCAGGCTTCTAAAATATTTTGGTCTCAATTTTTTTCCATCTGAGGAGTTGAGCTCTGAATCACGTCTTTGCTGACCAGAAGAAATTAGTGTTAATTCCTATTATTGATAGAATTGTTTTCTTTGAAGCGCGTGGAGGCTAAATCTTTAAGAAAGTTATCCAATTGTTCGGACACAGAAAAGGATCAGTGCTTTGAATCAATCAGTTCTCTTCTTTCAGATGTCAAGACGACTTCCAAGGTTGTAGTTTTCAAGTTATATTGTACTTGGCTCGCTAGTTGCATGGTTACTACATTATATCATACTTGAATGGAATATGCTAATGCAGAAACTCGCCTTGTTCGATTATCACGCATTTTCATAAAACAGTATAAAGTTCTGATATTCAGGGCATGATTTATATTATGTTTGTTACATGATTTCATATCATGATTCTTCTGTTCATTTAATTGGTTGATAAGCTTTACTATCAAGGCTAGTCTATCATTGATCAGAACCATACCTAGTCTACCCTGTTTTGATTTTGTTAGACATTTATTTTCCTGGAAGTGGTGATACTCATGGTGTAGTACTTTCAGGCATGATGTGTGTGGTAATCCTTTAGGTTGGCTGATTTAACCATGTAGGCCAATGTGCTACGTCTACAGTTATTGATCCCCTTTGGCATTTCAGCACATTTAAGGCTCGTTCAGACTAGTTCCAGAATTTAATTTCACGTTAGGTTTGAAGACTTCTCCTGATACTAATCAAATCGATAAATGTTCGAAGGACTTTGTGTAACTACATTCCCTTGATTCCTTCTGCTCAATTACCATTGCAGTTACTTCTTCAACTTGGAATTGTTCAAAATTATGTGTTAGTGCTGGTAAAAAATAAGTGCATGCCTGGATCCAAGTAGTTATCTTAAAATCTTTATATTTCAAATCTTTCAATGTGATTGTTAATTTAATTTATTTATTTCTGGAAAAGATCTCAAGAAATTAATCTTCCTTTTTAGCTTGTGTTTCTGGTGCAAATATCACAATTTTGTATCAATCTGCTTTCTTCAGCTTAATAACTGGAATTACTGGAACTAAACTAGATATTCCCTTCTGCGCTTCAACTTTTAGTGGGATCTATCGAGAAATATAGATATCATTCTCAATCTTAAATTCACCACTTTGACGAAGAATGATGCTAAAAGTTGTGCACATATCATGACTTGTTTATGTCATATTCTGCCTGTGGAACTTTGATGACCTAATTTCATTAATTGGCTGTTTGTGTGCAGTCTTCAGAAGAACTTGCAATAGAAATCGCCAATCTTGAGGTTGAAATAGTGCACTTGGAACAATATCTACTTTCTTTGTACCGTACCACTTTTCAGCAGCATCTCCCGAGTATTCTGGGAAACCATGAGGTCAAGGGACAACAAATAACTGGAAAACCTCCGCTGGGATCTTTTCCGTCTGATCAACCTTCGCACATGATGAAATTGAGAATCCCTGAAGGATATAATGAACATCATGATCAAAGTTCACCTACAAGTGCTTTAGCTGGACCTAATGATTTGATTCAAGTAGGAACCACAAACTCATCATTTGGAAGGGTATATAAGCCTCACTGTTCCTAGCTGCAAAACTATTCTGTAATCACGAGTACGTAAATTTTTCTTATTAATGGACAATTTCAGGAGAAGAAAAAAGCTTATTCTCGGCATTGTAGCTTAGGAGATCATCTTGGAAATATCGGCACAAATGATGCCCTTGTTTATCCTGACAGACTATCTGAGGAAATTGTAAGATGCATATCTTCAATTTACTGCAAATTGGCTGACCCCTGTCTCAGTCACAAAGGCTATTCAGCCTCGTCTACTTCATCATTCTGCTCCTCCAGCACATTTTCTCCCAGAAATCTATCTGGTAGTTGGAGTCCCCAGTGTAATGATGAAACTATGGAGCGTTGTAATTTTGATGCCCTTAAACAAGAGAATGGTCCGTATGCTGCAATGATAGAAGTCTTAAAGATATGTTTAGATGATGAAACTTACAGTTATGCAGCTACAATGCTACAAAAATTCAGGTGTCCATGTTTACCGCTTGTCAGATTAAGTCAGATTCTATTAAAATCAACCAAATTGTTTTATATAGCAAAATGATAATTTTCTGATCACCTAATAACCTTAAAGGAGCTTACTGGATTTTGGTTTAGGACCACCCATGTTAGCTATGTACCATTTTGTTTCTAAAAATGGTAGAAAACTGGTGGAATAGTCCACAACAAGCATTTTTTCAAGTTTTTGCCTTCTTTATGTTATTTTTCTCCCAACACATTTTGGGTTCAAATAAATTAGCCAAATCTTGTTACGGTTCTGGAGTTTTCTTATAAAAGAGATTGACTGATACAGTGCCATAAATACTTTTTAAGTCACTAATTGTTTTATTTCCATAAACTTTCAACTATTTTTTGTGCAGATATCTAGTTAAGAGTCTTGAAAATGTTGATCCTAAGAAGATGAGGCGTGAAGAAAAGCTTGCCTTCTGGATCAATATTCACAATGCCTTGGTTATGCACGTATAGCCTGCAAAACTTTTTATCAATTTTGTGTTACTTCTCAAAGCCTGTAACTACCAGCATACTGAAAATGGCAATAATCCATGGTGGACAATTTAGAAGTATATTTTTTTATCTTGGTTATACCTAACTATGAAAGCCCAATATTTTAACTAGTCGTCCACCAGTTTTAGTATGACGTTTTCAGTTTCATTGTTTGAGTAGTTGTATCATATTTGATTTTGGTTGCAGGCTTATTTAGCATACGGGACTCAAAACTATATGAAAAGCACTTCCATTGTGAAGGTCAAAATACAATTCTTTATGCTGTGTAGTTTGTAGGTTGAACTTCTTATTTATAATAATAATTAATCTATTCCGTGTACAATTTTTTTTTCAGGCTGCCTATAATGTGGGTGGACATAACATAAATGCTTATGACATACAAAGCTCCATCCTGGGAATCAGAGCACACTATTCCGCAACGGTATGTACCCTCTTCTTCGTGTAAGCCTACACATATCGGACTATCAGTATACAAGCATGGGGATGTGACATATAACAGTTTACACTGCCATCGAGTGATGTGCTGAAGTGGTAAATACTTCCGCAGAAAAATTAAATTATGACATCATAAAAAATAATTAAATTGGTAATAAATCCCTCACAGTCCTATATAGGATCCATATTTGAAAATTATTCTGTAGAGACCACCTTGAGTTTCTTTTGTCATCTTGCCATTCAGTCCTTTCTTGAATCCTGCCCAGAAGACATATGCTACTGTTCAGGAGTCATTATGCTGTTAGCAAGTGACTGAGGGAACAAATCTTTTCCATTTCACTTCTTCCTCTTTTAGGAATTCTACCGAGTGGAAACCAGGACTGAACAACACCAGAAAAGACGGATTAGCCTGTGATTGAGTTCTATTTGCAGTTTGATCTACAAACGATTGGATAATTTGGCAGTTTATTTTTCATGGTTTAATTTGCCACTTTCACTAATCCGTATTCGCCATTTAAGGTGTCATTTTGGCATCTCACATGGGTAAAATGCAATCCGTCTGGTCTAATGTAGCTTGAACAAGTTATCTGGCCCTGTGAAAACTGTTTTTGAAGCTCGGCATATTTTTTTATCAAAATTGATTAGAACTACCATATTTGAGTCAATGATAATAGTAGCCAAAAATTTCTAGCGTTGAATTAGAGTTTCTGGTTTTTCTAGCACTGGCGGAGACACTGAGTGGAAGCTAGATGTTTCCTTGACTTGTTACCTAGTTTATGTCGTTTTATGCAGTGGCTTCAAACACTTCTCTCTCCCGGAAAGAAGTTAAAAAATGGGAGCTCTAAGCATACTTTTGCCATCGAATACCCGGAACCACTTGTTCATTTTGCACTTACCTCGGGTGCTTATTCAGATCCCGCGGTATGTTCACGCATCCCCTTGTTAGCTATTCCTGAATAGAAATAGATACCAAGTTCTTCGTTTTCCCGGTTTTTACTATCTATGAAATTATAGGTGCGACTTTACAAGGCAAGCACGATATTTGAGGATCTGAAACTTGCAAGAGAAGAATTCATACAAGCGACGGTTTATGTTCACAAGGAAACAAAGATTTACCTCCCAAAAATCCTCTATTATTACGGAAAAGACATGTCACTTGACATGGCTGCACTTTTAGAAGCAGTTGGTGAATGCTTAGTTGGGATACATCGAAAAGCTGTTAAAACATGCGTTAAGGGTCGACCCGAGAAGCATGTTTATTGGTTAGAACAGACCTCATCGCTCCGATTCTTAATCCATAAAGAAATAGCAGCTCAAGGAAGCTAAGCTAGCTATATATATATATATATATATATACTTGGGGTGCTGCATGAATAGTTTGTTTCTTGATTTGATTTGGTGTAAGTATGAGTTGTGAGGCATGTTTTTCTAGCTAGAATAATAATTAAGATTGCAGTGCGAGTGTTTGTACACTGTATAGAGATGGCATTAAGAGGAGGCTTGGTTTTTGCTAGCATCCATTGATTACTCTCAGCATAAAGACTTGGAAAGTTTTAGATGTTTTTGTTTTATATTTTTAGTAACAAGTTTATGTTTTTTGTTTGGTTTTATGAATGTACAGTAAAACCTCTATAACTTAATAATGTTTGTACCATGAAATTTATTAATTTAGAGTGATTATTGATTTATCGAGTATTAATTAATAATATGAAATCAAGTTGGGATCGAAAAATATTATTTTAGAAATGTTATTATTTTATCGATTATTAATTTATTGAAATCAACTTTAGTCTTGAGACAACAATTTTTCCCCCAAAACAATCATTTCCATAGTTTGCTTATTTGCTTAAGCGACTATTGATTCATGAGATAAGATAAAAAAAATTTATGAGGATAATAAATTGAAAAATATGAATAACAAAAAGATAAGTATAATTTCAATTACCATAAAACTCAAGCCAAATCGTTGGATAAAACAAGAATGTGGAAATAATCAATGTGGCATTCTTCACACCAAACTGCGTCTTATTTTAATAAATAAACATAACAAAAAAAAAAGTTAGTGCATAAATTTAGATTGAAAAAATTAATTTACCATAATTATACTTTACACAAGAATCGTTGTGCATAAATTTATATATTATTCTAAAATTTAAAATATATGAACCTACCGTTCGACATACATCACTAGTAATTATTATTTTCAGTAGATTATTCTTTTTAATAAAATATTCGAAAAAATATATATTTTAACAAAATAACCTATTTTGGGTTACTTTATTAAAGTAACCCAAGTCTTCATTAGATTAGCGATTTCATTTGAAGTCACCATCTCTGATGGTGTCTTTAATTATTTTTTTTAAAATATGACTAAAGGTACCATCTGAGATGGCGCCTTCAATATAATTTTCTTTTATATAGAAGGCGCCACCTTAGATGACGCCTTCTATATAAAAAAAATTTATACAGAAGGTGGTCATCTCAGATGACGTCTTCCATATAAATTTTTTTATATATGTAGAAGGTGTCATATGAGATGACGTCTTCTAATTAAAAATTTCTTTTATAGAAAATGCACATTCTATATAGATCGTAGCCATCAATGCCCGCCATATATAGATAATTCTCGATTCTCACTTTCTCTCTCTGTCCTACAAACACTTTCTTCCATATAAATTATTGATTCTCACTTTCTCTCTCTCTGTCCTACAAACGCTCCCTTCACTAAGATTAAAAAATGATTATATTTTAAATTCGCATTAAATATATCTCAAAAAAATTATAAGTTATGAGTAACTGATGCAATATTTAACAAATATCAGTCGAATTTCAAACAGTTAATTTCAAGAGATGCAAGGAACACTTTTATATTAAGTATAATATATAAATAAAAATATTTTTATATTCTCACATTCATATTCTCCATATTATTTATTTTTTTGAGAATATAAAAATATTAAAAAGTTAGCATAAATATATTTTATAAAAATTATTGTACATATAATGATACTTAAATTTAAATATAGAAAGAATAAATTGACTCCATTTATTCTAGGGAGTCTCTATGTTTAAGAATCTACCATATAAACTCCATTGATTTTAGGGAATCTCTATGTTTAATAAGAAAAAAATAATATCTTTTTTCGAAAACAATGAATATTGTATTTGGTGAGATGAGCTGATGATAATGCAATATTTTGTCTAGAGTTATGCTAATTAAGTAAAAATGAATATTTTTTTAATTAAAGTGTAAATAAAATTGACTTTTATAAAACACTTTAAGTAATTTGACAACTTTTGGCCTGTTACAACTTTTTTTAAAATGTTTTGATAAGTTTTAGACATCTATATTTATGCTAACTTTTTAATATAAAAAGTGTTTTGATAAGTTTGATGGCTACAATTTATATAGAATGTGTCATCGTAGATGGCTAAAATGACGCTTTCTATAAAATAAATTTTTTAAATAGAATGCGCCTTCTTATTTATATAGAAGGTGTCATATTAAATGGCTAAAATGACGTATTCTATAAAAGAAAATTCTTAAATAGAATGTGTCATCTTAGATGACGCTTTCTGTATATAAAATAAAAATTTATATGGAAGACGCCGTTTGTGATGACGCCTTCTATATAATTTTTTTTTATAGAAGGCACTATCTCAGGTAGCGCATTCTATATAAAAACAAATTATATGGAAGGTTCCATCTCAAGTGGCGCTTTCAGTCATATTTTTGTTAAAAAAATTAAAGACGCCAATCAGAGATGACGACTTGAGTTGCTTTATTAAAATACCCCAAAATAGATTATTTTATTAATATATATTTTTTTCGAATATTTTATTCAAAAACCAGTTGGCTAGTAGGTAAAGATTTGAAATCAGCTGAAAAAAGAGTTTTCAAATGATATCGATATTTAGTATACTTAAAACTTCTTATGATTGTTTATACATCAAAATCAATCTATATCAAACTATTTAAATACTAAAATCAATAATTCGTTTTAAATTTATTCTAATTGTTTAGATTCTTTTTTATCTTTGGAGATTTCATCATCTCTAAATTTATGGTCATGCATGAATAGTTATAATAATACGAACATATAATATTTGTGTCATTTAAAATCTAAGTTACAAAATGTGCATCAACTCAGCTAGATAATGGGGGTGAGTTCTTGCTAGCATAAGTGTAATACTCTAATGCTTAGTTCAAGAGTCCAAATTTGATTTGTATGTGCTACATAAAAAGTGGATCCACATTTCCAAAAATTAAATTTGGACGCTTGGATGTAGCATGTAGCTGTTTCGCTTCTAGTTAGGCTACTCAATTTAGTTCTAGCAAAGACAACTCTGCTTCTTTCCTGATTAAGATAATTATGATTTGCTTCCGGCTAAGACAATCTTGCATAGCTTTTTGGTCGATATTTTTGTTCTATCGAGTATGTAGCGTCAATGTTATCTTGTTGGATTCCTCTCAAGTCTCAGCTGATAGAATAGGTATAGTTATATCTATGTACTTAACTATATATTTGTAAACAAGAATGGTGAATTGGGTTCTCTTATTAATTGATTTGAATGATAAAATACATGGTATAAATAGGGTTTGAACCCCCCGATAAAATCTCTAAAATTCTGCCTACAATCTCTATGATTTGTCTAATCTTTTATCTAAGAAAATAATATCAAAGACTATCTTTATTAAATAGGAGAAAATCTCAACACTCTCGCTCAAGTTGGTGGATAGATATCATACATGCCCAACTTGTCTACGAACTAGGAGAATATCCGATTGGATACCCCTTTGGTAAGGATATCAACTAAGTGGTCTTTTGACCGAATCTTTGCTAACTCCACGATTTTTTCATCTTGTTTTTCCCTATCAACCTCAACATGTTTTGTACGGTCATGTTTAACTAGATTATGCGCTATATCACATGTTGTTTATTGTCAAAGTAGAGCTGAATTGGTTGCTTTTGGGAATAACTTAGGTCCTGTAAGAGAAATTTTCAACCACAGTGTTTCATAAATTCCTAAGGTCATTCATCTATATTCAGCGCACTTGATCTTGCAACAACATTTTGTCTTTTGCTCCTCCATATAACTAAGTTCCCACCTACAAAGGTAAAATATACTTAAGTTGATTTTCTATCGTCAACTGCTCCGGCGCAATCAGCATCAGTATAAATCTCGATGTTTTGATTGTTGTGTTTTTGGAGAACAAAATTCCCTTTCCAGGAGTAGATTTAGATATCTCAAAATGTGCATGACTGTATTCATATGTTGTTCTCCTGGATTATGCATGAACTGACTAGCGCATAAGCGAGATCTGTCTTGTGTGAGCTAAGTACATTAGTCTTCCAATGAGTCTTTCGTATTGTCTCAATACACAACTTCAGACCCTCTTCCACTGGAGTGTCGGCTGGTTGGCAGGCTGACATACCAGCTTCATGAAGCAAGTCTATTGTATACTTTCTTTGAGATAGGAAGATTCCTTTACTCGACCGAGATACTTCAATACCCATAAAGTATGCTTTGTCTTTCATTCCAAATTCCTCGGACAAGTACTCCTTCAAATCTTTCAATTCTTCTGGGTCGTTGCCTGTTATGATCATGCCATTCACATATATAACGAGTGCTGTAATTTTCCCACGTTGTTTCTTTAAAATAATGTATGATCCGAATTGCTTTGTTTGTAACCAAAGCTTATCATGGATTTGGTGAATCGTCCAACCATGCTCTAGGAGATTGTTTTAATTCATATAATGATTTCTTCACCTTGCACACCTTCTGTTTTTGTCTTCTGTTACCATGCACCTTGGTGGGAGATCCATGTAGACTTTTTCATAGAGTTCACCATGTAGGAATGCATTCTTCACATCAAATTGTTGTACTGGACAATCAAAATTTGCAGCTAAGACAACAAGACCCGGACAGTGTTGTTTTTTTGCCATAGGTGCAAATGTTTCAGTGTAGTCAATTCCATAAGTTTGGGTATATCTTTTTTTGCCACCAAGCTTGCCTTAAAACATTCGATTGTACCATCAACTTTGTATTTAACAGTAAAGTTCCATCGACATCCAACTGGTTTTCTTTTTCTTCTGTGGATGGTCAACAAGTTCTCAAGTTTGGTTATTCTTCAAGGAGTCATCTCTTCACTCATCGCAGTTTTCCATATTGGGTCAGCTAAGAATATATAAAAATTTAAGTCTTTGAATTCGGAAAGGTGTATGGGCTTACTGTCCAACTTTAGTCTAAGACAACAATTTTTCCCCCAAAGCAATCATTTCCCATAGTTTCCTTATTTGCTTAAGCGACAATTGATTCATGAGATAAGATAAAAAAATGATGTATAATATCCTGATAATAAATTGAAAAATATAAATAACAGAAAGATAAGTATAATTACAATTACCATAAAGTTCAAGCCAAATTGTTGGATAAAACAAGAATGTGGAAACAATGAATGTGTCATTCTTCACACCAAATTGCGTCTTATTTTACTAAATAAACATAACAAAAAAAAAGTTAGTACATAAATTTAGATTGAAAAAATTAATTTACCATAATTATACTTTACACAAGAATCTGTTGTGCATAAATTTATATATTATTCTAAAATTTAAAATATATGATCATACCGTTCGACATATATCACTAGTTATTATTATTTTCAGTAGATTATTCTTAATTTTTTAATTTGCATAGATAATATTTCGTACAATTACACAGTTAGTTAGTAGGTAAAGATTTGAAATCAGCTGAAAAAAGAGTTTTCAAATGATATCAATATTTAGCATAGTTAAAACTTCTTATGAATGTTTATACATAAAAATCAATCTATATCAAAACTATTTAAGTACTAAACAGATTTGAAATCAATAATTCGTTTTAAATTTATTTTAGTTGTTTAGATTCTTTTTGATCTTTGGAGATTTCATCATCTCTAAATTTATGGTCATGCATGAATAGTAATCCATGCATGTGATTTGGTTGATTTTGTAATTATGAGTCAATTACAGTATTTTATGAACTCAGGTCCCTCAAGTTGGTGCATAGATATCAAACATGCCAAACTTGACTAAGAACTCTGAGAATATCCGATTGGATACACCTTTGGTAGGATATCAACTAAGTGGTCTTCTGACCGAATATGTGATGCCTAGAAATAATCCATGCATGTGATTTGGTTGATTTTGTAATTATGAGTCAATTACAGTATTTTATGAACTCAGGTTCAGGTTGAACCGAGTATGATAGAATACATGGATTTATTGTTTTACATGATTTAGTATTAAGTATATAATGAAGATATCATATTTCAATCTCATTGAACACACTTTTACATCTAGTAATCTCTACAAAAGTTCTCTTCCAAGCTCTTGGCTTCTCTTGCATCTTTTATTGGGTCAAGCTTGGAATCAAGCTCACTTTGTTGTGAAGTGAAATCAAAGCTACTTGGTAAGGATTTGCTACGTGAACTAGTAGATGAGTAGATGAATTATTGATAAGAGGTGCAGCAAGTTTTTCTTGGGTTGATATGAATTGAATTAGAAGAAATAAACTTGTTTCTTGTGAAAAGAGGTGCATATGATGATGTAGTGATGCTTTTATGCAATTTGTGGGATGTGATTTGTAGTATAGATGTTGAAACTTGAATATATACATGAAAATCGCCATGTTCTGACCGATCGCGTGAAGCAAGAAAAAGTAAGGCGGTGTAAGGCCTGAGCGATCGATCGCTTGATCGCGACTGATCGATTGCATGTTAGGCAATCGATTAAGTGAGGAGAAACGACCGATCGCGGACTAGGCAAAACGTTTGCACGAGTTTTATGGCATGACAGGATCGATTGCGCGTTAGGCGATAGATTGCAAGGGTCCTTATGTTGAAAAATTATAATTTCTTAGAATTTTTATGTAAAATTTATTATAACATTGAATTATTGAATTTCATGTAGCACCATCCTAGGGGGCAGGTTATAGATGAGGTTAAGTAACTCCTGATCTTCTATATTTTGAAAAGGATAACTGTATGTGTGGATGTATGAGTATTGATGATTTATATGATGTACCTATGTGGTGATTGTATGTATATCATTGATGATTGTATGTTATTGAGGCATGAGATAAGGTTGTTATAACGAGTGGATGGAAAATATGATATGTGCTGGTAATATGAAGATGTGAAGACTGAGCCACTGACATATTGAGCTGAAAGGCAATATCATGTACATCCCATTATAACAGGATGATGAATGAGACATGTCATGACATATTAATATATTGTGGTTTGATGTATGTACATGAACAACCAATGAGGAGTATTTCAATGCATGAAATATAGGAAGTATTTTGCAATACAATATTTATGCATTTTTATTGATGATGGGCTATAATTATCATCTATATATTCATAATGTGTGGTCGTTCTGTAGGAACTCTTAGGCATGGGAGGCTGGGATTTTGAGTCTACCTTTCACTGCTAAGAGATAGACTGATCAATATTAAAGAATACTAGAAGATTTTGATGCCTAAATGATGTAAATGATGCTATGTACATAATTTAGTGGGAATAATGTAATAAGTAGATGTGGAAAATTTTGATCAGTTTCAAAGTTATCATAATCTTGTAAACCGAGAAATGTTAACTTCTTAATTATGTGATTTATAAGAGGATTAAGGTGACGAGGCCCCACATTTAGTGGTATCAGAGCAGTGATTTAGATAACTGGGTTAAACAAAGGGTAGAATAAGTGAACTAGTGATATGAGTGTTCACTTAGGAGCATGTTTATGCATTTGAGGCAGTATAATGTGTTATACTAACATGCTTTACTTGCTTGAGTATTGTTGTGTTCCGTGCAGTATGTCAGCAAGAATATCGATGAATCCCCAAGAAGAAATAGGGGATTTTGTGAGTGTCAATGCCAGTATTGGCCAGGCTCTTTTACCACCACCACCAGTCGGTCAAGGGCCAGTGGACCAGGTATTACTACCAGGGGAATAACATTGACTCAGTTTTTAGGCTTCCAGCAGCCTCGATTTGAAGGAACTGAATCTGATGAGCAAGCTGAGGAACAATTGGAGCGCATTGAACATATATTTGTATCAACTCCGTGTGCGAAGTCGGCTTGGTTGAGATTGGCTGAATTTCAGTTCGCCAAGAAATAGTGCATGTGGTGGAAGGCAACAGTGATAGAATTAAGAGCTCAGGGGCAGATTGTGAACTGGATGTATTCATGAGACGATTCCTAAGCCATTATTTTTCTGCTGCCGCAAGATAGATGAAAGAGGATGAGTTTATAAATTCGAAACAGGGTAATATGAAGGTAGCTGATTATACTCTATAATACTCATCCTTGCTGAGATATGTACCACATATTGCTCCAAACACTAATGCCAAATCTGGCATTTACTGAGGGCACTGAGACCTGAGTTGTTTGTTAGGAATATTTATAATAACCCTAGGTCATTTGAGGATGACTGACCCGAGCAGAGTTGGCAGCAATAAGAATTATTGCTTACAGAGAGGTAGGTCAATTCAAGAAGTCCACTCCAGATTGTATGAAACTCGGAGGGGGATAGTTTAAACCACGAAGAGGAGGTGCATCATCCTCAAGATTTAGTGGTAAAAAGTTTGATAACCGTAAAGGTGGTGATAGGTTCAGTAAAGGACAGTCTTAAGTGAGCAGTATTGGAGGTTCAAATATTACAATTGTGCAGGGACACATTTTAGAAGAGATTGTCTGAAAAAGATGGTCTGATTTGCTTTGGGTGTATGATAGGCCACATCGTGAGGAAATGTCTTCAAACTGGAGGGCAACAACATAGAGGAAATATTTCTGAGAGAAAAGTACAATAGAGGCCGCAATTCATGCCTCGTACATTTGGGGGACAAATGGCAAGGTCATCCCAAGTTCAAGTGTATGCATTGAACAAGGAGAAACGATAGGCAGCTCCTGAAGAAGTGATAGCAGGTGTAAGACCCCAACGTCCCAACACGTCAATAATGCAATTATGACATCATTTGTGTACGTAAAAGATGAGTTAGATAGATGTTAATGTGTGTTATAAACATGTATTAAAGTGTATATTAATGAATATACTTGCATGTGTGCAATAACATGAATTGGAGACTTTATTGAGTATTTGAAGGGCAAATCTATGAGCTGATTGTATAGTTGATTTGAGTAATATAGATTGTCTTGATTATGTGACAATGTCCATTTTATTGAGTTATTGATTCACGGTATTAGATAGGGAGTTGGAAACACCTATTGATAACAATTGTATTATTAATGAGCTAATATTGAATTGATATTCGATGTAGATATTCCATGAACTTCTGAAAGTCGAGGGTAGCTTGTTCATGTCGTTGACTATAAGGTACGTGGTGACGTACGAACAGGTATACCCAGTACTTATATATTCACGAATACATGTATTGTTGAATGTGATGTTTAATATTAAGTGTTTGAGCATGAGAATTTAGTTTAATACACGTGGAATGGTGGATACATAGATGTACGTGATTCGGGTATACGAGTTGAACATTGATGCATTTGGCATGATTGATATGAGGAAATTATTGAGGATAGGCATGATTGCCTTAAATATGTGTTTGGTTATGAGTGAACAAAATGATGTGTGATGAGAATATCGATTTATCTCGGTGATGAGTTTCATATTTTAATTAACGATATTGAACTTGGTGATTATCCAAATGTGAATTATGAAATAGGATCAGTTGAAGAAAGCTTATAATTGGTTCAGACTTATTCAGAGAGTGCACTTTTTAATTTCCAATAGCTTTATCTTGTTGAATTATGATTTTGTATATTCATATGCTTGTGATGTTATGTCAGTTTATACTCACAGGTGTGTGGACTGTTTCTGTTGAAACAGGTAAAGCTGGTATAACGTTAAACTCAGGGAGTAAGTTCGATGCTCATGGGATGATGGTGCTCTCGAAAATGTGGTACAAGTATTGGTTGATGACACATCTTACTTATGCATTTAGAATGTTATTCATTTATTCATTGCTCGTATGTGAGCATCTGGATGCATGTATATGGACTGTATAAGAGTGTTGAAATTCTCTTTTCACCTAGTCGATGTAAGTATATTTTATCTCGAGGAAAATGTTCTATACGACTTTAGTGATGATGTGAATTCATATCTTGTTAGTATGGTAATTTCCCTGGCTGAGAACTTTTATTTTTAGATTATGGTGTTTTTATATTGATGGTGTTTATAGTTGTGTATTTTCTGGGTTAGTCCAATTTATGGGGAGACTCTGCCCAAATTTTTATAAAATCATTGGGAAAATGTGAAGCATGTAATCATTCTTTAAAGAATGAAAATTTTCACATCCATACGACATCATTAATGCCTAAATGTCGTCTTTAAGAGTTGGGGTCTTACAGCAGGTAAGTGTTATTTATTACTTACCCTGCTTTGATTTTAATTGATATTGGTCCCTCTCATTCATTTATTATAAAGAGTTCCATTGATAAGTATCATATGTGCTCGTCTCCCTTGTTGATGCCTCTTCATGACTCGACACCCACGGGGAAGAATGTTATGGCTGTTCATGTTGTGTATGATTTTTCCATTCAATTTGAGGAAAATATGTTGCGAACATATTTGATTGTGTTAGAGATGATTTTGATTGTATCATCGGTATTGATGTGTTGAGCAGCTATCAGACTATTGTTGATTGTTGTCAGAAAATGGTTCTTTTTCAATCTAAACAGGGAGATCAGTGGATCTTTTATGGGCAGGGATCTCGTTCAAAGATTCCATTGATATCTGCCATTAAAATGTCACGTTTGCTGGAAGACATACATCATATATTATATATGCTATTGATGTAGCTGAAAAGAAAGCAGATATGAGAATAGCAGATATACCAGTAGTTGCAGAATTTGTGGATGTATTCCTAGATGGAATTTTGGGTTTTCCTCCGAGTCGTGAAGTTGAGTTTGAGATTGAGTTACTACCAGATATTTCTCATATTTCCCGAGCACCGTATAGAATGGCACCAACAGAACTGAAAGAGTTAAAGATTCAGTTGCAAGATTTACTTGATACAGAATACATACGCGCTAGTGTATCGCCTTGGGATGCTCCAGTTCTATTTGTGAAGAGAAAAGATGGATCAATGTGGTTGTGCATTGACTATAGACAATTGAACAAGGTAAGGTTACCAAATAAATATCATCTCATACGTATTGATGATTTGTTTGATCAGTTACGGGGATCCTGGATCTATTCATAGATAGATATGAGGTCGGGATATCATCAAATACGAGTTACGAAGGAAGATATACAGAAGATATCGTTTCGGACTCATTATGGGCATTATGAGTTCTTAGTAATGCCATTTAGAGTGACTAATGCTCCAGCTGTCTTCATGAGCTTGATGAATCGGGTATTTCGTGCTTACCTTGATAAGTTTGTGATTGTTTTTATTGATGATATTTTGATCTATTCTAAGAATGAGGGAGAACATGTTCAATTAAAGATTTGGATGCCATAATCTTTGTATTAAAGATTTGGATGCCATAATCTTTGTATTAAAGATTTGGCGACCTTATTTATATGGCACATCTTTTACCATATATACTGAACACATCAGTTTGAAGTTTATGTTCACTCAAGCTGAACTGAATCTGAGGCAGAGGAGGTGGAGGTGGATGAATCCTTTGAAAGATTATGATTGTGAGATTGAATATCATCCAGGTCGAGCTAATTTGACAGCTGATGCTTTGAGTCGCAATCTTAGATGTACTGCTGATGAGGTGATTCAATTATCAGCATTGATGATTTCTTGTTTCCATTTGGGATACGATTTCGATACATCTGCATCACCAGTCAGAGTATATACTTTGTTGATTGAAGCTGGTATATTTGAAAATTATCAGAAAAGCAAAAGAGATGGACGATGAGATCAACAAATGGAAGACATTAATAGGTGAAGGAACAACATCTAACTTCAGAATAGCTCCTGATAGTAGTCTTAGATTGGGTGAACGTTGGGTAGTCCCTGCTACTTCTGGACTAGGCCAGGAACTGTTAAGACGTGCTCAATATAGTCAGTTCATTATACGTCTGGGAGAAAAGAAGATGTACAAAGATTTGTATACACAGCTCTGGTGGAAACGAATGAAACGACATGTGATCAAATTTGTGAAGAAATGCTTGATATGTCAACAAGTGAAAGCGGAAACACATAGGCCATGTGGTGAATTAAAAAGTTAGAAATTCCAATATGGAAATGGGAACACATATCTATGGATTTTGTTAACCCGTTGCCAAGAGCTCCTTCTGGATTCGATGCTATTTGGGTAGTGATTGACAGATTAACCAAGGTGGCTCATTTTATACCATACAGTATGATATTGACATATCTGAGGATGAGTCAGTTATATATTCAAGATGTTGTACGATTGCATTGCATTCCAATTTCAATTATTTATCACCGAGATCCAAGGTTCACTTCTCATTTTGGGAAGGTTTACAGTCAGCGATGGGAACTGAAGTGAGATTGAGCACAACATATCATCATCAGACAAATGGTCAAACAAAGCATACTATACAGACGCTTGAGGATATGTTAAGAGCTTGCATCTTAGAATTTGATCAATCATGGCAGGCTTCATTGCCATTAGTGGAATTCTCGTATAACAATTGTTATCATACAAGCATACATGCACCATTTGAGGCTTCGTATGGAAGACGATGTAGGTCGCCCTTGTGTTGGGATGACCTTGATAAAACCATTATAATCCAGATATGATACTATAAATGGAAGAGAATGTGAAACTGATTAGACAAAGGTAAAAGGCCACGCAGGATAGACAAACTGCTTATACAAATAAGCGACGATGACCTTTAGAATTTCAGGTTGGTGACAAAGTGTTTCTGAAAATATCGCCTGTTAAAGATGATGTTCGTTTTGGTATGAGAGGGAAGTTGTCACCCAGATATGTTGGTCCGTGTGAGATATTATAGCGTGTTGGTATGTTGGCATACAGTTTAGCATTGTCACCCTCATTGACTGGTATTCATTATGTATTTCATGTATCTATGTTGAGAAAGTATGAGCCAGATCCATCTTATATCTTACAGCCTTCAGAAATATAGTTAGACGCGGATGTTTCTTATGTGGAATGTCCCATTAGAATCTTGGATCGAGCAAAACGTAAACTTCATAGTAAAGTCATACCAATGGTAAAGGTTCGGTGGGACAAGCGGGTGTCGAGGAGGCGACATGAGAGAGGGAGCTGCATATGATACGACAGTACCAGGAATTTTTTTCTGGTATGTTTACTTTATATTATTGTTGCAATGATGGTAAGTATATGATTAAATTTCGAGGACGAAATTCATTTAGTAAGGGGGAATTGTGATGCCTAGAAATCATCCCTGGATGTGATGTGGTTGATTTTGTAATTATGAGTTAATTACAGTATTTTATGGACTCAGATTCGGGTTGAACCGAGTATGATAGAATACATGGATTTATTGGTTTGCATAATTTAGTATGAAGTACATAATATCATATGTCAATCTCATAGAACACACTTTTACACCTAGTAATCTTTACAAAAGTTCTCTCCAAGCTCTTGCCTTCTCTTGCATCTTTTCTTGGTTCAAGCTTGGAATCAAGCTCACTTTTGTTGTGAAATGAAATCAAAGCTACTTGGTAAGGATTTTGTGATATGTGAACTAGTAGATGAGTAGATGAATTATTGATAGGAGGTGCATCAAGTTTTACATTTTTCTTGGGTTGATATGAATTGAATTAGAAGAAATAAACTTGTTTCTTGTTAAAAGAGGTGCATATGCTGGTGTGGTGATGCTTTTATGCAATTTGTGGGATGTGATATGTAGTATAGATATTGACCCTTGAAGATATACATGAAAATCGCCATGTTATGAAATTTTTGTCGCCTCGCAGTCGATCGTGAGTCAGGGGCCAACAGATCATGTGAGGCAAGAAAAAGTAAGGCGGTGTAAGGCTTGAGCGACCGATCGCCTGATCGCGACCTATCGATCACGTGCTAGGCGGTTGATTGTGATTAATTTAAACAATAATACTTAGTGTAGCGCGATTATACCTCAAGTGCACGGTTGTCAAATTTTAGTATAGTAGATGAAAAGTACGAGTGTCGAACCCATATTGACTAACTATAAGTACCAAATAAGATGTCTTTAAACTATATTTAACCGACGATAATGAATGAATAATTAAACTAATTAACAAACATAAAACACTAATAATAATCCAACCAAGGTAATCAAAGTTAAGGAGAAAAATCTACTATAGAAGATTTATCGAGACTTTGGCTCACCAATGCAATCCCTACAATTCTCGATTGAATATCCAAATATTTCTAAGGTGACGAGTTTTCCTAATGCATTAGTTATACTATGGTCAAGCTATAACAAGTCTAATATTAATGTTGTAATAAGTTACTCCCGTGTCCTTATTGAACAATCAATATCGCATCAAGATTTGTGAAAATTAATAGCCTTCGACTTTGGTAAATCTATTGATATCACACGTGTACTAGATTTTACTTGGTCCGTCTCAATCTAAAACCCGCGGTACAATTTACTATATCATATTACAATATCGTATGGTCAAGTCAATCGCAATAAAATTATAATTCAAGGATGGACAAACCCTCAAAAGTATGAATAACAATAAATTATACACAAAGAATTGTAAGGATTCAATAAAATAAATAATCATCAAATCATAGGTTCAAAACAAAGGATTACATAGCTTCGATAAAAAAATTTGTTCATCATAATAAATCAAAACAAAACAAAACAAACATTAAAAAGTAAGAATAAACTCTCAGTGTCCCATTTGTAGATCCTCGGTTCCTTCTCAATTGTCTATTGATCTCATTGTTGGTGTTGTTCCAAGAGCCTAGGATGAAAGGTGGATTGTGGATGTTGGTGATATGGAAGATGGAGGCTAATCCTAGGTCTAAAATCTGATGGGGATCCCCCAATTTTTTGTGTATGAGGTTGTAATTATAGTGGATGATGAATAATGAAGTATCCTTGTTGGACTCAAATTGCTTTGTTTGTAATCACGGATTTGGTGAATCGTCCAAACCATGCTCTATGAGACTGTTTTAATCCATATAATGATTTCTTCAACTCGCACTCCTTCTATTTTAGTCTTCTATTACCATGCACCCTGGTGGGATATCCATGTAGACTTTTTCAGAGAGTTCACCATGTAGGAATGCATCTTCACATCAAATTATTGTAATGACCAATCAAAATGTGCGGCTAAGGATAACAAGACCCGAACTATGTTGATTTTTGTCACTGGTGCAAATGGTTCAGTGTAGTCAATTCCATAAGTTTGAGTGTATCATTTTGCCACCAATCTTGCCTTAAAACATTCGATTGTACCATCAGCTTTGTATTTCACAGTAAAGATCTGTGATATCCCTGAAATAATTATATGCATTTGGGCATTAATTATGTTTATGTGATTATTTATGGTGTTAATTAACTTAATGTGGGAATTAATTATTATGGGAAATGCTTAGTCACATCTGGACGTGACCTGGTAATGCATTTAGGGGTGCTTGTTATGCATGTTTGGAAATTGGGTGTTAACATGGTTTAATTGTAATGGTTAATGATTATTTGGTAAATCATGTATTTAATTGGGGTTTTGGTGCATTTCTGGAAAATGCTTTTAAAATATCATGTTGGGATATTTTATACATCATGCTAATTATTGGGGGTAGCGGCGATCGATCGCCTGTTTTTGGCGATCAATCGTGCGCAGGCAGTGCGCGGCAGTAGCACTTGGCGATCGATCGCCATGTTTGCGCGATCGATCGGTGGGCCTCACGATCGATCGCGCCAAATGTGGCGATCGATCGCAGAGGGAATGAAAAAGTTAGCTCGGACAGTGTGATCTCGCGATCGATCGGGGCTATGTGGCGATCGATCGCGAGTCGCCAAAAATTGATGTTTTGGTTATTTTTGTGGGATTTTTGCTATTGGACTATTATTGGCTCCTAATATTGGTTTGTGTGAATGTGTAGAACCATCCCAGGTGGCAACACAGCCAAGGAGACAAAGTCCTTCGACATCTCCATTTTGGAACTAAGGTACGTAGTGAGACGTACGAGCATCGGATGGTAAAACATATTTTTACGTATTGGATTATGCATTTTGATTGCATATATTTGTTGGGCTATGCATTGTGGTTGCATACATGAATTTGGTTATGCATTATGGTTGCATACACACATTGGATGCATTGGTGCATGTGATTGTAAGTCGAGATTATATTACAGTGATGAAGAATACTTGCCGCCAGTGGCGTAGCGATGTGAATACTTGCCGCTGTCATACCGTAGCGATGAGAGAATATTTGCCGCTAATATGAAGTGAAGAACACGACGCTGTCATATTATAGCGAGGGATATTATTGCCGCTGGTATTGTCTAAGCGAGGGGTATCTCCGCTGTCATGTTAACGAGAGAGGTATTATGCCACTGATATAATAAGACTTGGAAATTGGATATTGGTATTGATGGAAATTGGTGCATGTCATGACATATATTATTGGTGTTATAATCTATTGATTATGATTGTGGTACATGGACAACCAAAGGGAGCATTAAATATATTAAATACAGGAAGTGATTCGTATTTACGTCTTATGCATTTCTACATTACAATCATATTATTGTGAATAGGTTTTGTTACATGCTCATGGCTTTGGGGTTGTTCCTGTAGGTAAATTTTGGGCGGAAGGGCTAAGGCGGGTTGATGCGGTGAGCTTGTGAGGAGTGCTTTTGGTATAGCAGGAGTGATTCTTTTGTATAGTCTCTACTCTAGGAGTAGTGTAAAAAGCTATAGGATTAACATTAAATTGGTGGGGAATGTAATTAATCCTTTTTGAAATTTTATTTTGGCACTTTAATCTTAACAGCTCAAGGCATCAACACGAACTTTACACTCTGTTAGATGTATGTTAGCTCTACTTACGCCTTTAATCCGCACTTAAGGAACTATGGTCCTTACATTAGTGGTATCAGAGCAGTGGTTAGAGAACCCGGGAATGAGTGAAGGGTAGCCTTAGCAACAGGTTGGCTAGGTATTAATATTCGAGCATGTTTATGCATGTTGTGCATATTGGCTAGGTATTTATATTCGAGCATGTTTAAACATAAAATTATCAGTATGTATTTAACACTTAATATTGTATGTCGATTTACGAAAATTACTAGCCTTCGATTTTGGTAAATCTATTGCTATCACACGTGTTCGATTTTACTTGGTCAGTCTCAAGCTAAACCCACGGCCTAATTTAAATATTGTATTACAATATCCTATGGTCAATTCATTTGCAATAAATAATCATCAATCCCTTAAAAGCATGAACAATAATAATTTATGCACAAAGAATTATAAGAATCAATCAAAAACCTTAAACTGAATCGTGGGTTCAAAACATGGGATCCCCTAAGTCTTGGCAACAAAACTTAGCCAACTATTGTCATCAAATAATAATGTAAAATTATCTTTTTCAACAGATTAAACATAAGAATCTGAAAATAAAAGAAGAACAAAGTTTAGAAATACTAAAGTAACGCTAGAAGATGACTTCACGCTGCTGTATCGTCCCGTCTCTCCCGGATTGTCTTCTTCTTCAATGGTTGTGATGGTAGATGATGAAAGAGTACCAAGTTTTGGACACAAAATATCCAACAAGGAACCAAAATCTTGATTTTTTCGCGTCTAGCGATCGATCGGCGAGAAGTGGCGATCGATCGCCAAAACATTCTGCCTTTTATTTTTCAAAATTTGCAGCTCCGTGATCGATCGGCGAGAAATGGTGATAGATTGCCAAAAGTTTCTGGACGGCCGCGATCGATCGCGGAAAAATGCCAACCGATCGCCAACTTTAATTTTCTTCAAAAACGAGATTTCAGTCCTTCCTTCAGCGTGTTCGCTCGGTTTGGTCCTTTTTCATCATTATTTGATAATTTCTTCAACTTTTATACACTTAGACCTTTATTCCTGAAAAATACAAATATATACCAAAAAGCTTAATATAGTCCAGGAATCCACTATAAAATCATTGTAAAATAAGTGTAAAAATTACAGTTATCAGTTAGCTAAGGCTTCTTGCACACTGTTAGGTAAAGATACAACAGATAATTTATTGAAAAATGACTGATTTATTTGTGATAAGCGAAATGTAGACATATAATAGTTCATGGGGTATTTTACTTTTCTAGACAACTGATGATCATATGTAGGTTTTGTAATACCTCTGATGAGACATTGTGGTAACTGTCTCCTGGTCGGCTTTCGGTGTATCAATTGGGAGAGACTCGGGCTCGATTTCAGACATTTCATGGCTTTCCGAGTGCTCATTTTCTCTTTGATCCAAGAATTGACCACTAGGCTCCACTTCTACGTTGATTGTGTCATTGTAGGGTATCACGATTTAAATTAATAGTTTGATCACTGGTATCCACATTAGCATCATTTTGATCAGATACCTCCACAACATCTTTCTCGAGATTATATATAATAGTCTGAATTTCCTCAAGATACTCCTCCTGAAAGGTACGCGAGGATTTTCGAAAAATAACAGAATTTTCTGCATAAAGTTGTAGGAAAACTTCATGAAATTCAAATCAAACAACAAATTACTCAGTCTTGAACAATCTACAAGTATTTTAACACGTTTTTTCCTCACGATAACAAGAATCAATGATCTCTCCAAACTTTATCTCAAATCAAACCCACCACAATCAAAACCAACTCATAATAAAAAAACATAAACAAGATTTTTGGTGTATGAAAAGCTACCATTACAATTCACTTCTTGGTTGAGCTAAGATCAACATTTCATGCTCAAAATGGTGGAAAAGAAGGGAGAAAAAAATGGAGAGGAGAGAGAAAGGAAGAGAGGGAGGAAATATAAAACTGAGTGAACATTAAGCTAACTTGATATATATATATATATATATATATATATATATATATATATATATATATATAGTACCAAGGTATCCCCATATCAGGGTCCCAAATATTTGCACCTCCCCAATTCAAATTAAGTGTTGACTGCTTTCTACCCTTTACTCTCCATTAAAATCTCAATTGATTTCCAACTCTCAAATCCAGTTTCTATAAAATATCATAGCCAATACAAATAATGCCATCAATTAATTTTGGCCAACATGTCATAACTATTTATTTTAAACTCAATATAAAATTTGTGAATTAATTACAAGCAATTATTTCGAGCATTACAATCCTCTCCAATAATTTATTCTTGCAAGATCTCCATTAGGATTTAATTTACATTACCAATTCAACCCAGGATTATTTAGTCTACTCCGGACTAAATTATGATTCCAAATAATTTAATTACGCAATTAGCTCATAATTTAACTCAACTAAATCAATCAATTAAATATAATCAGTTTCGAGCATTACACTCTACACCTGTTATTCACTCGAGCATGAAACACATAGCTATTGATATTCACTTTGTTCGTGACCTTTCTAGCAAAGGCCTCATCACTGTTCCATATGTTAATACTCTGGATCAACTTGCTGACGTTCTCACAAAGCCTCTTCATCGCTCACACTTTGAGTTATTGCGTTCCAAATTCTATGTGGCTGATGGCATGTCGAATTTGCGGTGGCGTATTAAGAAAATATCCAACACGAAGGAAACATCCATACCAACTCCATAATTTACTTTGTTGCAATCCTTGTATTTTCACTAAATAATAATTGTAATTTTTTCCTCTAATTAGAAGATTTGTTGTATACATTATGAAAGGCTCATTAAGCCAATCAATAAACTTAACCAAAAACTTCAGCAGAATCATTGTTTATAATAAGCCTTGGGATTACATTATGCGAGGAAACCCCTGTCTGTTCGAACGGTCTCAAGGTGAATGATAAATAGTATTTAATACACCCATGCAAACATAAAAAAAATCTTTAAGCCATATGTAAAGTTAATGATATTTTAAACCTTTCAGGCATAAGTCCCCTTCCAAATGGGTAATGTGCATGATTTTTAAAAGCATACAGTTTTAACAGATAATGGATTTTATATAGAGATTTTAATTTTTATGAAATTTTTATAGTGTTAAACAAGGCTCAATAATGAGAGCGATCAAATGACGAATAGATCTACTTAACAAGATTTGGAGGAGTAAGAAAATTTCAAATGAATTGAGAAATAGTACTCTTATCCCTATCTATAAGAACAAGAATAACATTCATGGTTGTTCCATTTATCGTGGTATAAAACTCATGTGGCACACCATGAATCTTTAGGAGAGGGTAATTGAATGTCTGTTAAGGAGAGAAAGTAAGATATCGGAGAACCAAATTGATTTGTAAGGACACCCAACTCCTAATCTCACCATTTGTGTATTTATCAACGTCATTGGTCCATACATTATATCATTAGGAAATTTGCATTATATGCCTCTATTAAATTTCGACATAATCCCCCGTAAACCCGATTTTCAACGCACTCAATTCAAATAATGTATACACTTTATAATTCTCAATTCATTATGCAGTTTTCTCTCAATTCAAATTGCATGCATCACACAAATGAAAAGAGAAATCGTAAGGCATTTATACAAACCATATACTCATATCAAAATGCTCACAGGCGAGCACTGACTAATAAAATGTGTGTATATTTATATAAATCACGACCCTCATACAATACTGGTACCTCGCTCCTTGGAACATTCTCAATCAAGGGCTCGATCTCATTCGAAGCCAACATAGTACCTGTTTTACCTGTTTCAACAGAAACAACACTCACACGGGTGAGCATACCAATAACAAAATCACATTATCATTGAATACACAATTAATAATTTACAAAACATAAAACTGCAGATTAAGATAATAATCTCTGGATATATCATAATCATATGGGATCTCTTACGTTGTTCTTGTTCTCACTATATTCAAAATCATCAATTCCAAGGTTAATTAAATCATCACAAGAATGATTTATTGTACCAATACTCAAAATCATCAGTTCTACAATCGACAATAACTAAACCATGATAACAATGACTCGCAGAATCAAATACATCTCGGTTATCAACTTATTAGTCATAATTTTGTTGGGATATGCCCTAAGACAACTCATTAGATGATTGATTTTGGCATACAATGTAATATGATTTTAATAAAGGCAATTCATTATTATATATTATTCCAGTATCTGTGTAATATGAATATATATATGTTAATGTCCTTAGAATAATATTGTATTATTCTTAAAGATTGTCCCTAGTCAAGTATTATCATGAATAAGGATAATGATAATGCATTGAGGCTAGTATGTATTGATTGATAAATTGTTCATGGATATGAGATATCAAATCAACACATGGGTGCATGTTAGAGAATGATGTACTGGACAGACCCACCATTCTCATAGTGATAATAATGTATGTAATCCTTACGACTTGAGATCACCAGAGATCCCAACATAAGGAGTCGTGTATCTTGATATTGTCAAACGTTACCTGTAACAAGGTAAACTATAAAGACAATCATTGGATACACCACGACTTATGTAGAGGGATGTTGAGTGATCAAGATAGGATTTGTCCCTCCTATATAAAAGGAGAAGTGTTTGGGCCCTTGATCAAGTGAGACTAAAATGCATGGTCATGCTCGAATGAGTCGATATGTGATATCGAGCTTATTCGTTTATTCTAGTCAACTTGGGGATCAAGAAATAAAAGATTGAACTATACGAGTATGACTATTCCATGGCTCGTGTTTAATCTAAACACATAGGACAAATGGATTAAGTTACATGGTTATTATTATCACAGGCCATAGGTTATGTCGAGTTAATGACATTCTTGTAACTTGGGTAGCCTTGATGTGTTGCTAGATACCGCTCATTGCTAATGACATAAAATTAGATTTTATGTCACTGCCAACGTTGCAAGATCCTAACGGGTCGCACAAAAGATTAAATCGATAAAGGGAGTTTAATTCATTGGATGAATTAAGTTTATTAGGAAGAGTCCTAAATATTTATTAAAGGGGACCGATTATATATAATAAGATATATATATTAAATATGATGGATATATAGATTGATATAATATTGTTATGGGCTATAGGGTTTTTGGAAAACCCATTAAGAAAGCCGCCGATATTATGTCTATATATACATGCCTATTAGGTTAAAAGAAGTTAATGGTGATTAACATAAAACCCTAAGCAGGCGATCGAAAAGTGGCAGCCATCTCCTCCACTCGTCTCCTTTCGTTCGTTCCTTTCATAGTTGAATAACAAGTCTAGCAACTTGCTTCAACATCCCTTCATCGACATAATCGTGTGGATACAGTAGAGGCATAACTTGAAAAGTTTTGCTACTGACTCGAGGACGCGTTGGACATGCTGCTTCGTGGGATTCGGCTCAAACACGCTACAAGGGTATGATTCTCTTTACACCCCGATATGATTAACTCCGTATAGGTCGCTGGTTGGGAATCCAAAATTATTTTCCGCTGCGTATTTGCATGTTGGATTCCTTACAGTGGTATCAGAGCCGTGTACGAAGCTCATATCGGGGCTATGTGATTAATTGTTTAATCATGTTTTGAGTCATTTGTGCATGCTAATTAAAACTGTAAGATCAACATATATGATATGTTATAATCAAGTTTGCGAAAATTATTGTAAAACTTATATATGATATAATTAACGAATTATATGTATAAGATACTTGCGTGCGCGCGACTGAGCGCTTGAGGCGGGCGACCGCATAGCCGCAAGGCGCGCGACCGAGCTCACCATGACGCGCGACCGAGCCACCATGGCGCGCGACCGAGCCTCTTTTGAAGGGCGACTTGTTTGGCATCATTAAGGGCGGCCGCATAGCGCAAGGGCGCGCAACCAACCCAACCTTCATCTTCAAGGCGCGCGATCGGTCCTCTTGTGAAGGGCAACCGATTATGGCTTGTGAAGGGCGACTGATGGCTTGTGATGGGCGACTGGTTTTGGCTTGTGAAGGGCCACCGGTTCGGCTTAAAGGGCGACCGACGTGCATGGTGGGAAACCAACGTGCACGGGCGGGTGTTCGAGGCATATGATGCCCCGAGCGTACGATAAGTTTTCCAAATTTTATTTTACAGTTTATGTACATAGAATTAAATTTTAAAATGTTTAGAATTTAATTCATTAATTATGGTAGCATGTTTTATGTGTTGTTTGAGCATGGTGCATGGTTATAGCCCTATGACCTGTTAGATAGGAATTTTGTGAATGATTGTAATTTAATACGACCTGAACGTCGTGCCTTCTCTATTTTTCTGAATGTATTCCCTCCCCTATGCTCCCCCTCGGATGTAACTCAAGGAATTCTCTAAATCATGTAATTGTTATATAGTTTAGTTAGAGTTTTATTGATGGAGATCAATGAAGATGGATCATGGTGCCGGGACGAGGAGGCCATTCACAAAAGGACCAAAGAGGTGCTTGGTGAAGTTACCCTTAGGTTGACCTTTTAGATTTTCTCAATGGCTTGAGAAATCTTTAGTTGGGGCTATAACCATGTCACGTTTATTTTATGTTGATGTATGTGATGCATGTTTATCGTTTTATTTAATATTGATGCTTGATATACATATTTGTAGATATGTATATATGTATATGTACCAGACATATTTTCAATATTAATAAAATCATGAGATCTTTAAATCCCTATTATAATATTACGTCAATCAAGATGCCTTCCAATTAAAACTCGTCAAGACTTCGATTGAACTTGTGTGGGTTTGCCAAAGCAAAGCACCGTGACAATCTTAGTAAGGCGCGATAGGATAAAAGTGATATCCGTGTTATTTTAAATTGGGTTCGACTTAACTAGCGTTATCTCAATAGGATTGAGAACCTAGAGGCATGTGGTTGGGAAATAATTCATTAGATGAATTAGAACAAAGAGTTGTTCACCAACGATCCAAGAGTTACATGTGATGTAATTGACAAAGCATTGTCTACCTAAATAACCGAGTCTTTGGTGATTAGCCAAAGCTAACTCAAGGTTAGGTGAAATATGGATCTTGGCTCACTAATAGTTTTGGAGGGTTGATAATTTTAACTAAATAGTGGGAGTATCATTTAATATAAGACCTTATTAAATGATTAAAATCATAAACTTATTTGCATATTTATATTTTAGATATCCATGGCATCAAACAATGTTACAAGTACACTTTCATTGCGATCGGTCCTTGAGAAGGATAAATTAATTTGGACAAATTTTCTAGACTGGTATAGGAATCTGGGGATTGTCCTCAAACAAGAGAAAAAGCAATATGTCCTTGAGGAACCCTTACCTGCTGAGGAACCTCCTGTTACGGCCGCGAGGGCCGATAAAGATGCTTACAAGAAGCATCAAAATGACGCACTTGATGTTGGTTGCTTAATGCTTGCAACCATGAACTCTGAGCTTCAGAAGCAACATGAGGAAATGGATGCGTTCAATATGATTGAACATGTAAAGCAACTTTACCAACAACAAGCTAGACAAGAGAGGTATGACGTCTCTAAAGCGTTATTTCAATGCAGAATGGTAGAAGGATTGTTGGATCTCATGTACTCAAGATGATTGGATACATAGAGAATCTTGAGAAACTAGGTTTTTCGTTGGACCAAGAGTTGGCCACAGACGTGATCTTGCAATCGTTGCCTGATAGTTACAGTCAATTTGTTCTGAATTACAATATGATTGAAATTGAGAAGACTCTACCGCAATTGCTTGGTATGTTGAGAACGTACGAGCAAACTCAAAGAAGTCTAAGCCCACAAACGTACTTATTGTGAATAAGGGCAAGGGAAAGGCTAAAGCAAAAGGCATTAAAAGGAACAAGAAAGTCTTTGTCAAACCTAAGCCTCATGCTACTGCACTTAAGCCAAATGGAGGAGTGGCTAAGGAAGGAAACTGCTTCCATTGGGGTGAGACCGGTCATTGGAAGAGAAACTGCAAGTTATACCTGGAAGATCTTAAGAAGACGAAGGGAAGTGTGACTTCTTCTTCAGGTATTTTTGTTATTGAAGTCAATTTATCTACTTATTCATCATGGGTATTAGATACTGGATGTGGTTCTCACACTTGTGTTAATGTGCAGGATCTCAAAAGGAGTAGAGTTTTGGCTAAAGGCGAAGTTGACCTCCGAGTGGGAAATGGAGCAAGAGTTGTTGCATTAGCTATTGGAGATTATTCATTAGCTTTGCCTTCTGGTTTAATATTAATTTTAAAAGACTGTTATTTTGTGCTGTCGATTACTAGAAACATAATTTCAATTTCTTGTTTGGACAAGGTTGGTTTTTCATTTATTATAAAGGACAAATGTTGCTCCATTTATTTGAATGATATGTTTTATGCTAGTGCACAATTAATTAATGGTCTTTATGTTTTAAATCTTGATATGCATGTCTATAACATAAATACTAAAAGGATTAAGAATAATGATTCTAATCCAACTTATCTCTGGCATTGTCGCTTGGGCCATATAAACGAGAATCGCATATCAAAACTTCATAAGGATGGAGCTTTAGATTCATTTGATTTTGAATCATATGAAACATGTGAATCTTGTTTAATGGGCAAGATGACTAAAGCCCCTTTCAAGGGACATGTTGAAAGGGCAAATGATTTATTGAGTCTCATACATAGTGATGTATGTGGCCCAATAAGCACACAAGCTAGAGGTGGTTTTCAATACTTCGTTACATTTACTGATGACTTCAGTAGATATGGGTATGTGTACCTAATGAAACACAAACATGAAACCTTTGAAAAGTTCAAGGATTTCAAGAATGAAGTACAAAACCAGCTTGGGAAAAGTATCAAAATCCTTCGATCAGATCGAGGAGGTGAATACTTAAACTAAGAGTTTCATGACTATCTAAAGGAGTGTGGGATAGTCCCAAAACTCACACCTCCATATACTCCACAATGGAATGGCGTATCTGAAAGGAGGAATCGAAATTTGTTGGACATGGTTCGATCTATGATGAGTCATGCAGATCTTCAAATTTCATTTTGGGGACATGCTTTAGAACAACAATATTTATACTGAACCGTGTTCCATCTAAATCAGTTGAAAAGACACCATATGAGATATGGACGAAGAAGCGTCCTAGTATGTCTTTTATGAAGATTTGGGGTTGTGAGGCTTACGTAAGACGTCACGCCTCCAATAAACTTGGACCCAAATCTGATAAGTGTTTATTTGTGGGGTATCCTAAGGAAACGAAAGGATACTATTTCTATTATCCCACCGAGAACAAAGTAGTTGTTGCTCGGACAGGTGTCTTTCTTGAAAGAGAATTTATTTCTAGAAGAACCAGTGGGAGACAAATAGAACTTAGTGAAGTACAACCACAAGAAAACACTGAACATGATATTGAGATGGAAACAGAGCAGTCACCACAAGTTGTTGTGGATGAAATATCTGCTCAAGAGACACAAGCCCAGCGTAGGTCTGTAAGAGTACATCGGGAGCCACAAAGATATGGATTTCTTGTGACTCAACAAGTTGGCTTACTACTCATTGATGAGGATGAGCCATCATCCTATCAAGAAGCTATAATGGGCCCTGATTATGAGAAATGGCAAGAGGCCATGAAATCTGAGATGGAATCCATGTATGTAAACCAAGTATGGACTTTGGTTGATCCACCTGAAGGGGTAAGACCCATAGGGTGCAAATGGATTTTCAAGAAAGACCGACATGGATGGTAATGTACAAACCTTTAAAGGACGACTGGTTGCTAAAGGCTTCAAACAAATTCATGGTATTGACTATGATGAAACCTTTTCGCCAATTGCCATGGTTAAATACATTAGGATCTTACTTGCAATAGCTGCATTTCATGATTATGAAATCTGGCAGATGGATGTCAAAACAGCTTTCCTTAATGGAAATTTACTTGAGGATGTGTACATGACACAACCCGAAGGTTTTGTCGATCCAAATGATGTTGGAAAGATATGCAAGCTACAATGATCCATTTATGGATTAAAGCAAGCTTCTCGGAGTTGGAATCTTCGTTTTAATAATGCAATCAAAGAGTTTGGTTTCATCAAGAACGTAGATGAACCTTGTGTCTACAAGAAGGTCAGTGGGAGCATAATTATCTTTCTAGTGTTGTATGTAGATGACATACTTCTCATTGGAAATGATATCCCTGCCTTGCAATCTATAAAGATTTGGCTAGGGAATTGCTTTTCTATGAAAGACTTGGGCGAAGCCACCTACGTGTTAGGTATCAAGATCTATAGAGATAGATCAAGAAAATTACTTGGCCTAAGTCAAAGTACATATATAGATAAAATGCTAAAACGGTTTAGCATTCAAGAATCAAAGAAAGGATTCATGCCTATGATACATTGAATATATCTCTCGAAGGATCAGTGTCCTTCAACACAAGATGAGAGACAACGCATGAGTAAGATTCCATATGCGTCAGCTATTGGATCTATCATGTATGCCATGATATGTACTCGTCCCGATGTCTCGTATGCTTTGAGCATGACGAGCAGATATCAAGTTGATCCAGGTGAAGGCCACTGGATCGCTGTCAAGAATATCCTGAAGTACTTGAGAAGAACTAAGGATACATTCTTGATTTATGGAGGTGAGGAAGAGCTCAATGTAATAGGTAACACTGATGCAAGCTTCCAAACCGATAAGGATGATTTCCGATCGCAATCAGGATATGTGTTTTGCCTAAATGGAGGTGCTGTGAGCTGGAAGAGTTCAAAGCAAGAGACAGTAGCCGATTCTACAACTGAAGCTGAGTATATTGCTGCCTCAGATGCAGCAAAGGAAGCCGTTTGGATCAAGAAGTTCATTTCTGAGCTTGGGGTTATGCCTAGCATACTAGATCCGATTGAACTCTATTGTGACAACAATGGAGCCATCGCATTGGCTAAGGAACCCAGATCTCACCAGCGATCCAAACACATACTTCGACGCTTTCATTTCATTCGAGAATCGTTGAAAGAGGAGATGTGAAAATATGCAAAGTACCAACTGATGATAATGTATCTGATCCACTGACGAAACCTCTGTCACAGCAGAAGCATGATCGTCATACTAGATCTTTAGGCATTAAGTACATGTTTGATTGGTCTTAGTGCAAGTGGGAGATTTGTTGGGATATGCCCTAAGACAACTCATTAGATGATTGATTTTGGCATACAATGTAATATGATTTTAATAAAGGCATTTCATTATTATATATTATTCCAGTATCTGTGTAATATGAATATATATATATGTTAATGTCCTTAGAATAATATTGTATTATTCTTAAAGATTGTCCCTAGTCAAGTATTATCATGAATAAGGATAATGATAATGCATTGAGGCTAGTATGTATTGATTGATGAATTGTTCATGGATATGAGATATCAAATCAACACATTGGTGCATGTTAGAGAATGATGTACTGGACAGACCCACCATGAGAATGCTACATGGATAGTTATATGAACGTCATAAGCAATTCTCATAGTGATAATAATGTATGTAATCCTTACGACGTGAGATCACCAGAGATCCCAACATAAGGAGTCGTGTATCTTGATATTGTCAAACGTCACCTGTAACAGGGTAAACTATAAAGACAATCATTGGATACACCACGACTTATGTAGAGGGATGTTGAGTGATCAAGATAGGATTTGTCCCTCTTATATAAAAGGAGAAGTGTTTGGGCCCTTGATCAAGTGAGACTAAAATGCATGGCCATGCTCGAATGAGTCGATATGTGATATCGAGCTTATTCGTTTATTCTAGTCAACTTGGGGATCAAGAAATAAAAGATTGAACTATACGAGTATGACTATTCCATGACTCGTGTTTAATCTAAACACATAGGACAAAGGGATTAAGTTAGATGGTTAATATTATCACAGGCCATAGGTTATGTCGAGTCAATGACATTCTTGTAACTTGGGTAGCCTTGATGTGTTGCTAGATACCGCTCATTGCTTGTGACATTAAATTAGATTTTATATCACTGCCAACGTTGCAAGATCCTAACGGGTCGCACAAAAGATTAAATCGATAAAAAGAGTTTAATTCATTGGATGAATTAAGTTTATTAGGAAGAGTCCTAAATATTAATTAAAGGGGACCGATTATATATAATAAGATATATATATTAAATATGATGGATATATATAGATTGATATAATATTGTTATGGGCTATAGGGTTTTTGGAAAACCCATTAATAAAGCCGCCGATATTATGTCTATATATACATGCATATTAGGTTAAAAGAAGTTAATGGTGATTAACATAAAACCCTAAGCAGACGATCGAAAAGTGGCAGCCGTCTCCTCCACTCGTCTCCTTTCGTTCGTTCCTTTCATAGTTGAATAACAAGTCTAGCAACTTGTTCTTCAACATCCCTTCATCGACATAATCGTGTGGATACAGTAGAGGCATAACTTGAAAAGTTTTGCTACTGACTCGAGGACGCGTTGGGCGTGCTGCTTCGTGGGATTCGGCTCAAACACGCTACAAGGGTATGATTCTCTTTACACCCCGATATGATTAACTCGTATAGGTCGCTGGTTGGGAATCCAAAATTATTTTATTTCCGCTGCGTATTTGCATGTTGAATTCCTTACAGATTTTTCATATCACATCGCTCGCTCAATAACGACGGTACTATCACCCATCGCACGCTACATAGCGGCGGCACAATGACAATTGCACGCTCGACATTGGCAGTACCATAGTCCATTGCACGCTCTATAGCGTCATTAATCTAGTTCCTAGCACCATTCATGGGCGCTCTCAATACTCGTCAATGTGTTACTCGACAATTATATCAATAAATATAACATTCAGTACTTGTACGTCTCTACGTACTAAGTCAAACACAACGAGAATATATATTATGTATTACTCGTAACAAAAATACATTTACCTATGCTCGTGCGTTACACGTACATTACGGTCGACGACATGATTTAGGCATCCTCGACAACCAGAAGCTCGTACAATATCTATATTGAATATCAATTCGATATCAATATCTTAGCAATGACCCTCAACAATATCGTCATAAATCTTACAGATTCGACATGTCTCCTATCATAATCAGTCACATTTTACCGTACCACGAATACTACTCAAATCACCCCATTTTTTTCTTTATTAATCGGAGTTATCAATTAACTCAATCATGTATCACATATTTTTTGAAGGTTCAATCCAAGCAACCTCATTTCATCGTTCAAGGTTTTCCTTAGAATATCATAATTATCATGAAATCAACCATAAAACATCGCATCTCCGATTATGCAGAAAATAACAAATTTTCATAAATTTTGTCATCGCGATCGATCGATTGTGAGGTGTTAAAACCTGGCACCGATTTTTCTGCCATCGGCGATCGATCGCGGCAAATCTTAGGATTGGTCGCGACACTGTTTGTTGCCAAAAACTTGATTTTTGTTCACGCGGTCGATCGCGGAACTCTTCCCGATCGATCTAGACACTCTGAAAATGCGAAAATCCTCCATTTTCTACCTTCAAGCTCAATACTAGCACATACCACTTAATTCCAACCACTAAACTTCATAAAACTAACATTAAACTCATTACAAAGCAAAAACCATTTATTCTATCAACAATCACTTCAACAAAAACAAACCCACAACAATTAATCATCATAAAAAACATGTTGCCATCAAAGTTTCAAATCAAAACTCATAACTTTAATACTTTACCTATTAGGCAACCAAAACTCAAGTTAGAAGCAATATTTGCTCTTGAATCTAAGTCTCTCCACATTTGAAGAAGAAAAGAGGGGAAGGGTTTGAAAGAGAGACAAGTAGAGATTTAGTGAGTGTTTTTGGTGGGGCGTGTGAAGATAGTTGGGTTTAATATAATCATTTTGCATTTTAGTCCCTCAACTTTACTTCACCTATAATCTCACCCCAATTCACTAATTATCATTTACTTCCATAATCATCTACCTAATTCAAACTCATAAATATTCAATCATTATTCATAATTCATCTCAACCATTTCTTAATTACATAATTATAACTCCATCATAAAATTCAAATACACTTGATTTATTCCAAGACCGAGTCCAATGTAAAACGATGCTCATTCATAATTAACACATAATTATCACATTAGTTCAATTTAATCAATGTAATTAAGTTCTAGGCATCACATGATTCATGCCAGAATATTCAACTACAATAGTTATCAATTTGTTTCACCAACTTATAGAGATATATAGTGAGATGAGTAAATATATGCAAATATATGGAGTCCAAAAAAAGTAATAATGAAATCATGACAGTAAAAAAAATCTTGGAGAAGACTCAGCATGTGCACGAGCTAACTTAATTCTTTCTTTATTTTACGTAGCCTATTATAATCCATTGAGATTAAATACGACACAATTTACCCCGTAAAAATGAAGCCCATCACAATCTTGGTTGAAGAGATTTTTGGTGTAAAGTCGGAGATTTGTTATGGGCTCATTGCGTGGGGGGGACTATGTAACAACTCTTTATTTTCTAAAAAAACATATTCATCCATCATGTTGGCCTTTTTACTTGATTCCACAGAATCAACAATTCCAGCAAGTTCATAAATGAATGGCTCACAATCTTCTGGTTAATAATTTAAACCGAACATGATCATTAATAAATCTGTAAAACCAATTTTGTGTATTTGATTCTGTTTTCTTTTTTTTTTTAAAACAAATTTGATTCTTATATATATATACACACATTATTTTTTATTTTTTAAGTTTGGATATAATAGTAAAAAATAAATTTTCTATTTTTTAAAAAAATATTTAAAAAAAATTAAGTTGAAGTCTATAAAATTGTTTTTTGATTTCTGATTGTTAATTATTTTTGTAATTTTAAAAAGAAAAAAAAAAAAGACAAACCAACCATATGGCTTTTACAAAAAAAAAATGTTTTTTTTCCTTTTCTAGGAAACAAATACAATAAAATCTATACAAAATAATACTATTGGGAGCATAAAATTTTATTAATTTAAAAAGGATATTAATTTATTGATGGTTAAATTAATAATATTAAGATCAAGTTGAGACTAAAATTATTATTATTTTAAAAAAATTATTAATTTATCGAGTATTAATTTATCTACCGTAAATATTTTTATAGCAAAAAGTTATGCATCCAAATGCAATGTATTCTTTTTCACCAAAAAAATCTATGTTAGGTAACCTGTCAAATGTTCCGTACTAGTTTTAAATAAAATTCGTATTTTTAGATGGATTTGATGCCATTTCGTATAATTTACTCAATCAACAAAATTAATATGATTTATTAGGATTTGAATTAGAGAAATAATTAATATCAGGTCTAATATTTATCTTTCTATTTGTGTTCATTAGACTTCCCTTTTCTTCACTCTTCGATTCAAAATGTTCCTGAAATATCCAAATCCTTAAAAAGAAAGCTAATCATTTTAATGAAACTTGATTAATTTAATTATTATCTCGGTTTGTAATATATATTGATGTCATAGGATAAAGTACATTTTCTCAGGTAAAATATCACATAGTGGCCGAACACAAGATACCCGAACAGAGTATATCCTAATAGTGTAGATACCTGTGTAGATACTGCTCGGTCTAATTGGTCACACAATAGCGAAAAACTCGGACTTAACTGCCAATCAACAAAGATGGATGAACGTATAGTGCTCCGATTTCTGGGATACTTCTTGAGTCAGTTAGCCACAATCAAGGGTAAATCACATTCCGGATTTGGCGTATCTTAACTGATAAAGATAACACTATAAATATTTGTGGTGTCTTATTTATTTTCTTACCACACTTACTTTATTGAGTAGACATTATCATATCATCTACCATGTCAATTTAATTTTAAAATATCATAGAACACTACAATTTTAAAAAAATAATACAAAAATTATGTACTTAAATATTTATTCCTTATCAAAAAATCTTATAAAAAATCTCTAATTTCTTAATTTTAATATAATAGCTAACTTTTTTACACAAAAATGGCTTGACATTAAAAAATATTTTATTTTAAAAATTAATTTAGACGTACGCATATCATTACTAGTTTATATTATACTCGTTGTATGATAACAATACTTTGTCAATATTATCACATGTATTTGTCTTTATCGAGAATACTTTATAATATGATTCTTATTAATTGTGGTGGTTTTATATTTTAATTTCGATAAGCCCATCATATCATTAAATATCATAATGTAACGATGCATCTAGATGAGAATATGTAGTTTAGGCATAGTATTTGTGGGAGTACATAGAGATGACAATGGGGCGGGTCTGAGATGCCCACCATGTTACAAAAAAAGATCCAGACCCGTCTTGCCCAGACTCGCGAATCCCACTGGTTCAACCCTCAAATCCATTTTGTTTTTATTTTTTTTAATTATTAGCTAGAAATCAATATTGAATACAAAAATTGAGTTTTATGATTGAATTTCATGTTTTTCTCTAGTAAATATTTATAATAAGTCTTGTAAACTTATATTTAAGCTACCAGATTTTTATTAATTTGCTCACATTCCCTTCAAAATGTCCAACTTGATTAATATGAACATATGGTTTTGATATAAAAGTAAATAATGCCACGTTATGATTTAGCCATATAAGTGAATGTATATCCGATATTATTTTTGTAAGAAAATATAATATTATGCATGGTGGGATGGGTCCGGCCAAACCCACCCCCCACCCCCTCGGGTCCCGCTTCAAAACCCGTTGATCGGGTCTAGACCTGTCCTGAGATCCAATCAAACAGATATATTGGTTCGGGTCTAACCCAGACACATTAACATCCATATGAGTATATTTCAAATGATTATATGAAATAGGGATTCCAAGTCTATTGTATTTTAATAAAAAACCATTAAAAAAGATATTTATAGAATTTCAAGTACCTGAATTCAAAAAAAAATCATATAAACAAGTTGAGTTTATTTGAATTAGGGATATGAAATCAAAATTGATGAAATCCTTTTACCTATACACTATGGCTAGGGGCAGCCATCTATTATAATTTATTTTTATTATCTAAAAAAATTATATTTTATTCTCTCAAAAATACAGTTGCCCCTTATAAAAAAAATTTGTACGCCAGGCCTAATAATTATTATTCGATTTCTTAGCAGTTTTACATTATATTTATTTCTCAGTCTCTTGTTTCAAACTCCAGGATGTATAAAATTAATTGAATTGTATAAAAAAAATGATATTAAAAATGTTTATCTTTAAATCATAAATTATTAAATAGAATCCTTTAATTTTACCAAAAACCAAATGGAATTAAGAAGTCCCAATTGCAAGTTATTACAAATCAAAATCCTACTTTGTTTGGATCATTTGAGCTTTTACACAAGAAAGGAATAATCATAATCGGCTGTCTTCGTCGTATTTATACTCTCCATCACACACTCCCACAACAAATTTTGTAAATCGATTCCATCTGCGCAGCACAAATCATGCATGTATGATCGATGTGAGATTTATCCACGCACCACATTCTTCTCACCCTACCCCATTCCCTGTGAGGAGCGGATCTGTAAGATTTTTGTTTTTCACTATTCTACGACTGTAATACACACGAACCCTCTGCCATTACCAATTCCTGAGGTCCCAGATAAATAACAGGGGGTTGAGGGAGGTGATTTAGAGATGGAGGTGGAGAGGAAACCGCCAGCAGTGTCTGATGTGGGTGCCTGGGCTATGAATGTCATCAGTTCTGTGGGAATCATTCTGGCAAATAAACAACTAATGTCCAACAATGGATATGCTTTCACATTTGGTTAGTGCCATCTGAGGGATGTGTTTTTTTTTTTTTTCCAATCTTAATTGGGGCTCATTTTCTTGGATCTCGGCCCTCCGATTTTTCCTATTCCCTGTAGAGTCCGTACGTTTTTTTCTTTGAAATTGTTTTGCATCTTTTGAATGTAATTTACTTTTGCTGCTTGAGATTAACTTATATTATTCGCTAGGGGAAGTGGGAATTTAATTTGAATTTGAATGGACTTGTGCCCATATAGTTAATGTACCACTTTTTAATACTTAAATCTGATTGATCCTCGTTTGCAGTAATTTCTTCGCTGAATAGTGTCTCTCTTTCCAATTTTGTATCTTTGTGACTGGTCTAGCTATTGTGAATATTTATGAAGGATCAAGGAACTAAGATGTAGCTAACAGCTTTATGAATCAGATGTATGTTATAATTACTTGGCTATTGGAATCCAATTCAGAATCACTTTTTAAGTCAAATTCTCAGGGGTTGATATTTGTGATATGATTTAGCCTTTCTTTTTAAGTTAATTTCTTAGGGGGTGATATTTGTGAATGATCAGGTCATTTGGCTTCCGATTTTCTTTGATTTATATTTACCGTGGATAATTCTTAGGTTGGGTGATATTTGTGATGATGTAGCCTTTCTGATGAAATTTGTTCCAATTTTAGTATCAATCAAGATTTTAAAGATGTGTTAATTGTGGAAATCTATGATCTTTATTTAATTGATGGAACTGTATATTGTAGAGTCAACTTTTTAAGTTCATATTTTAATTCTTGTTTTGCTTCATGCAGCCACAACATTGACTGGTTTCCATTTTGCTGCTACTGCACTTGTTGGCGCAATATCAAATGCTACTGGATTTTCTGCCTCAAAGCATGTGCCTCTTTGGGAACTTCTTTGGTTCTCAATTGTTGCAAATATGTCTATCGCGGGGATGAATTTCAGCCTTATGTTAAACTCAGTCGGATTTTACCAAGTATGCTTGAACTATAACCCACATGCATATTTATGCTTAGATACATTACATTACTGCAATGTTTTAAATACCACCTGCCAATATAATCTACTTATCTAGTTATTAGATACTGTTAACTTAAAATTAGCTTCCCATTTTTCATGCATACACTTCGAATAATTATTGTTATATTTGCATTCTTAAAGCTTCCGCCTCCTAGAATATATAGTAATGTTGGGGCCTTCATAAAAAAAACCTCAAAATTTGTGTATGTTTTATTATTGATACCAATGATCCTATGTTGCTGCTGGCATAGTATGCAATAGATTTCTAGCTTAGAAACTGCGATTAATAATTTACGATAACAACAGAGCTCTCGGTTTTATTTTATTTGAAACTTGTAAAATTCAGAGGCGGCGTTCTGTCTTCTTAGCTTGTGGGATCGGTTTTTCACATATCTAATTTGGACTCCTTTTTCTTGATTAAGCTGATGTTACATTGTATTTTGGTGTAGATCTCAAAACTGAGCATGATTCCTGTGGTCTGTGTAATGGAATGGATCCTTCATAATAAGCAGTACACAAAGGAAGTTAAAATCTCCGTCGTGGTTGTGGTTATAGGTGTGGGTGTGTGCACCGTGACTGATGTCCATGTGAATGGCAAAGGTTTTATATGTGCTTGTGTTGCAGTTTTCTCAACATCTTTACAACAAATTGTGAGTAAATTTTGTTACTTGTCCTTAATAATATTGTAAGTTCTTTGATATCATTTGATAGTGATGAGACGAATTACAAATAATAATAATAAAAGGATGAATTAACGTCTAAAACTTCTGCATCGCCTATGCTGTGTATTGGCATTAAGTTTGATACAGTTGGGGACAACTATGAAAGAATGTAAGCACTAAGTAGAAATATTTTGTTCACCTTTGGCGGCATAGAAGTTCCGTAGGAGGTTCTACAGATAAATGGAATTTTTTGGTATTTTAATTCATTTCTACTTCGTGTTTCAACCTTTTCTCTTTGCCTATCCCGTTTATCTTCATGGTAACACTTCAGAAGTACCCCATTGAACTAATGAATATTTCATTTTGAGGCAAACTTGGTTAAAATTTAAAACTTTGTGAGGCTCTGATCTTAAAAGGCTCTGCCAACTCCTAACACCAAGGGCTCACCCCTGCAATCTCCTCGTTGAAAATATGAAAAAAGAATACCTGTTTTACAAATTGGATACTGGTCCTACACTTGTTCTAGGATTTCCTTTCCTGAATCTTTATACTGCAGAAATATCGATTACATGGATATTCTTATGGATGCAGTCAATAGGTTCCCTGCAGAAGAAGTACTCGATCGGATCATTTGAATTATTGAGTAAGACAGCTCCTATTCAAGCTGGTTCTCTCCTCGTACTTGGTCCCATAGTAGACTACTATCTTTCCGGAAAATTGATTATGGACTACAAGTTCACTTTCGGAGCCATTGTAAGCATAAACTATGCCCTATCAATGTTCATTCTATAGCATCATATATTAACTCTCACTTACCGGAATGAACACTTCTATTACATCTAACATTATGGGACAATAATTTGCAGTTATTCGTGCTCCTTTCATGTTCTCTGGCCGTGTTCTGCAACATTAGCCAGTACCTTTGCATTGGACGTTTTTCAGCTGTTTCTTTCCAAGTTTTGGGCCACATTAAAACATTATGTGTATTAACTTTGGGATGGCTACTATTTGATTCCGAGTTGACTTTCAAGAACATCTTGGGGATGCTTGTTGCAGTAATTGGCATGGTAATCTATAGTTGGGCTGTGGAAGTCGAAAAGCAGAGTCATAGCAAGATCATGCCACATGCGAAAAATAGCTTGACCGAAGAGGAATTCAGATTAATAAAGGAAGGCATGGAAACAACTCCCATTAAAGATCCTGAGCTTGGTGAGTCTAAGGTGTAGGGATCCAGGTTCGAACCATCTTCGAACATATCGTGTGCAGTCTACAGAGTTATCCATTTGTTTTTTTTTTGTCGCTGTTCAAATCATTTTGGACTGGAAGTCGAGGAAACCGGAGGAACAAATGAAAGAATTTTCAGAGATTGAAAAAGCAAAGAAGATACGTGTCTAATATTATGCCATTTTGTGTGTTTCGATTGAATCACATTTATGATTGTCACGTTTATTGTTATAGAGACACTTTATCAAACTAAACATGTTGAGTTACTCACAACTAATGGCAACCTTTGTTGAATGCATGAAATGTGATGTTTAAGCTGACACCACTATCGTGCACATGGCAAGTGAAACTAGCAAGAATGGAGCAAGCTCCATGTCTTTGTAATAACAAGCAACTATGTTGCACCGACCCTCCAAAAAATCACTATATACAGTATCGGACACTTCACGGACAGGGGAGGACATGGGATCGATAGATAATCGATAGATAATTAACTTTAATTTAATTAACTCACAAGTTGTACCTTTATTCTTTTACCTTGAATATTTAAAAGAATAATTTTCAGTTCAAATCGCAACCAAACTGGGATCGAAACCGTCAGAAACCAAAACTTAAAACTATTCCAAGTAGTTCAACAATTCATATTCCACCTTCATAGAACTGATTTCATAATCGGACCCATCGGTTTTAAAATTGTGGTAAGACCTATTCATAACCATACCAATTCCCCAAACATAATATTTGACATTGGATAAATTTTGCAACCGTGAGAACCAAATATTGGTGCAAAGGCTTTGAATAATAAAATATTTTATTAATTTCAACTGTGTTTTTCAACAAAAAAAACACATAGAAGCAATTTGTATATTTATAGGAAGCTGTAGATGAGGTAACATTTTTTGGCTTTTAAAATGCTCTTTTTAATGCAGTTTCTTGAACAAAAAAATATTTTTTCAACAAATTGTTTCTTTTTTTAAAAGTATTTTGATCAGACAATTTATCTATTTAAAAGTAGTGTTTTCGTGGTAGTTGAAATATATGGATTGCTTGGATTTTTTGATGTCGTCGTTAAAGGTGGTCTTTTTAGGGATGACATCTCGCGACACGTGTTCTTTGAATAAAAAAGTAAAATAAAAGGATATGTATCGTGAGATGTCGCCTGTAAGAACACTACCATGCGGCAAAATGTGACAAGTTGCGTTCTTTAAATAAAAAGTAAAATAAAAGGATACATATCGTGAGAAATCGCCTGTAAGAACACCACCATGCGGCAAAAAAATGTGACAAGTTGTTTGTAAAAATTAGGGGGACGAAATTTTTTTTGATAATACTTATGGTTTAAAAAAAAATTTACCATAAAAAAAAAAATTGGGGTGCAAAAAAAATTTTTTTTAAAAAAAATAAGGGTAAAAAAAGGGGCAGTCCCACCCCCTGCCCCTAGGTCCGCTCCGTGTTGCTTGGTATTTGAATTGAATATATATAGTATCATGTTGAAACATCATCATTATTATGGAACCGTTCCATATACACCCTTGATAATGGTTTTTGTTTTTAGAGGAAAATGATATTATCATTAATGAAAGGATTAAATGCAATCAATCAGAAGGCAAAACGAATTACCATCACAGTTTTGCATCACATCTCTGGCTAGCCTATGTGCAAGAACATTACCAATCCTAAGAACATACTTACTAGAAAAGACTTAGAAAAAATGTTTAAAAGAATGAATGTCTTAAAAATTAATGCCAGCTTGAGCCCTAGACTTCTCCATACACGATCGATGCCATTGACCACGGCTAAACAGTCCCCTTCCAGAATGATATTAGACCATGAGCGATAGAGGGCTAGCTCCACACCTGACTTCGCAGCTAAAGCCTCCGCCACTACAGAGTACCACCCCTTGCCACTACCCTTGGGCCAATATAATTTTGTTGGTTAGGTACAGCAGCATCATAATTAACTTTAATGATTCCACGAGGGGGTGCCTTCCAAGCTGTTATAGTCACATGTCTACGTCTTGGAAAATTCCTTGTATTTGCTTCGTTATACAAGGAATGATTTTGAAACTACTCGACCTAAGCAGCCATCTATCCTTCCAAATTTACCACATATTTAACATATGAATGGGTAAAAGAACTATCTGTAATATTATCTAACAATAATAGTTCACATATTGCCATTGTAATTGGGTATATACGATACAAAATATGCTTGAAAGCGAAAGATTTATTTCAAAAAGTTGCTTTAATTGCTTCAAACTTTTTGAATAGACGTTTGTAGTTGGTGCTCCGGGTTAGTTATCATTTTATGATGTCATTACTACTAAAATGTCTTTTCAATTGGTCCACAATAGATTACAGCTCAGGGGTGGTACTATGTGGTTTGTTTGATGATGCTCTTAAGGATAGTGTCCTTAGGGGCATCATTACCATTCATTTGGAATCTTTTTTTAATGGAAAAAAAAGATTCTATTTGGATGATGGATGTTGCTCCTGAGGACAACACCCTTAAAGACAGCAACCAAGTTTCCGTACTATGTAGGCTTGTTAGAAATATAATCTTGGGCATGAGGGTACTTGGTCTGAATGTCTGGCTATAAATAGTTATGCAAATCTCCTTATATTTCTAATAGTTTATTATTGTATATTATGTGTATCTATAGCTGGTGTGTTTCCTGGTAAGTCTGGTTATGTGAGTAGTTGGTTTTTGTTGTATATCCCCGACATACTATGTGTTAATCTTTTGTTTTTTTGGTGATGGCTCTGTTGGTATGTTACGTTGTTGGAGCTATATCTAGTTTTGACTAGATGTTTGTTGGTTTTGTGCGTCATCCAGTAGTATGGCTTTTAGTCTGGGTTATGGATGCGAGGGCTTGCACGTTAGTAGTCATTTTTTCAGTTTATGATATTCGTCTAACCATAGATGTAACTTCATTTGGATTGAAAGACAGACCATATACTTGTTTGTAATATGGAATGAATGGTTTGAGGGGACCGGCCCCTTTTTGGTCCCAGTTCTGTGCTTAGACCCGACCATGGTTCAGAACCGTCGGTTCGACGGTTCAAAAATATTGACCCTTAACATTAACCTTCCTTGACGATTCCGGTTACAGTTCATGAACAGCCGGTTACGATTTTGATTCCTGTTATGGTTAACCAACGGCTACGGTTTGACCCTTGTTTTTTTAAAAAAAATATTAAAAATATTATTACAATTTGAAATAAAGTGTAAAAAGTGTTTGCATGTGTTTCATCCATGGATTAAATATAAAATAACGTGAAATAAATTCAAGCTCATGTAATCCAAATGTGTAAGATATATTTGTTTGGTTAATATATATAAATTATAACATTATATTTAGATCAACAATGCTTATATAGCTTAGTAGTGAAGCTAATTATTCAAGTTGGAGGTAATAAGTTCAAATCTACACCATAACAAATATTTTAAATTTAAAAATATAAAAAAAATTAAAATAAACCATTGAACCACCGGTGATGTCATATGACATATCAGTTTCTCGGGTAAAATCCCCTGCAAGTTCCGAACAAGATATCCAAACAGAAGTATCCGAGCACAAGATATCCGAACACTATTAAAACCTGCTCGGTATACTGGTCAAAGAATAGCGGAAGACCCGGGCGTAACCAACAAATCAACTGACGGAGATAAACGTGCAATAATGGAGCACGGATTTATCGGGCACGCTTGCCCCAATAACGCCACGATCAGAGGAGGTCGTGTTCCGGATTTTCCGCGAGTTAACTAGCGGGATCAGCCCTATAAATATACACTTGTGATCTCATTGTAAGAGGTTGGACTTTTAAGGCAAGAAAAGATTTTGAAGAGAGCATTTTAAGTCTGTTCGGTCATTTCTCGTATTCATTTCTGATATGAGTTTGTTATCCGTGTCAGAGTACTGTAACAAATCCATTTTATAGTAAAGAATTTATACTGGGCAATGTCATGTGGTTTTTTCTTCATTATGGGGGTTTTCCACGTAAAAATTGTGGTATCTTTTGTTTATTTTTTGCAAACATTTAGTTATACCGAACACGATAGATAAGAAATCACATCAGTCGGTTAACCGACGGTTCACGGATTAGCAAAATTATGACTCTTAACCGGCCCTTATATAGACATGCCGGTTACGTGTCCGACCCTTGGACAGTTGACCTGGTTAACCTGCCCGTTGACCTTGTTAACCGGCCCATTGACCAAGGATCGATTCAGGGTCGATAATGACCCTTGGTCGGGTCTATCTGTGCTCTTACAATGCTTCCCTTCTCATTACCACCTGGACATACATCTTTCACTCGGTGGAGACGGCGACAATCATATTTTGTGGATGTCTTGGTTTTATATTATCATTGTATGTGGTTATTATTTATGTATTCTCTTGTAATGGCCAAGCTGTCTATCTTTTCGTATATATAATCCTTTTTCTGTTAAAAAAAAAAAAGAAATATAATTTTGGGTTACAGTCGTAATCAGGATCGGGTTTTCGGGATTAGGTTTCCCATATTTATACCTGAACTCCAATTTGGGTCTCGAGTACCTGAATTTGGGTATTCGAAACCAAGATATTTTTTTAATAAAAAACTTCAAATTAATAAAATTGGAATGCAAATATATGTTTAAAATGGGAATCACGTCGGGTAATCGAGTATCCCAAATTTATAACCGATCCTGAAATATTTGAATACTGAATTCGTGTTTCAGGTACTCGAATATCTCTACACAATCAGGAACTTTTCCGATCGAGTTGGGTCGGAACCCGAGAATCCGTATCTGTTGCCCACCCCAATTTCGAGTGGATAAAAAAAGAATGTAGAGTTGGTTTTTATTTTTTTAAAAAAAAACTGTAAATGTTTCATTGTTGACTTCGTGTTTGAATATTACCTTTTTTTTTCAAATTGACTAAGCAACAACTACATGAATCTCTCAAAAATTTGTTGCAATAGTATAGTTGAACTGATGCATTTGAAATCAAATTCATTTGATTGTTTGGTTATATTAATATTTAGTGAATTTCATATATTTATTATTTTTTGCAAATATAATAATAATCGATATGCATTTAAAATACACATATGATACATGTTATTTCATATAAAAGTTGCATTGCTACTCTCAAATAAAACCCTTCATTCAAACTAAACTCATCTGTCCAACCACAATCACGGAGTCCGGTGTTCCAATTTTAGTGACATTTGCGGAATGGTTAGATTATTATTGCGGAATTTTTTTAAATTAAAAATAATAATAATTAGATAAATAAATATTAACAACATAAAACAAAAATAAAATAGATATATTTAAAAAATAAAATACACAGTTATTTTAAATATATATATATATTTAACATAAATACTTTTATAGAATAAAACATAATCTCAAATATTAGTCTTGAATTAAAATATAACGTTTTAATGGGGTAATTTTCAGAAATGATGGAAAGTTTCAATTCCATTCTTCTACATAATTTTCTAATACATTTTTCATTAGACACATTTTCTTACAATCATATGTCCAGTATAAATCTAGAATCAAAATTAATTGGATATAAGACAATAAGACACCATTTGGTATCATTGATGAGATAACTGATAAGATAACTGACAGATGAGTAATTGAAATTATAGACCTTGTCACATTCATCTAGTGTACCAAATGATATGAGATACACATATTGGGGATGAAGTCAGAAATAGTGCAAAACAGTTTATGTGGAAATGTAATATTTACTAGTAAATCTTGGCACATGGTTAGATTAAATTTTAATATAACACAAATTATATATATTGTAAATCTATGAGTAAAATATAAATATACTAGAGTGATCCTTTTATTTTAAAGTTAATATTTGAATTTTCAATTTTGTTATTATTTAAAACTGTTAGGATCGATAACGAGGGTGGGTTGTCATTCCACACCGAGTTCAACCAACTTGAGCTTCAATATCTCATGTTCTTGAAATAATTGCACTGATAGATTATATCGAGTTCGATTTCAAAACCGAGCGGAAAACACTCGACAAAACCCTCTTTTTAACTAATTAACCATTTGAAAAGAATTTTAAAGGTATGCAAGAAAATATATAAAAACAGTAAGGTAAATAAATGCAGTAAAGTAAATAATATAAGAATTTATTTCTGAAAGTTCGAAGCACGAACGTTTCGACGTCTCCACTTCTTCCATCTCATGGAAGGATACACTAGAATATTTGGTTTACATTTTTCATTATACAACCTACTTAGATTAATACCACACAGATAGCCTAAACTCATAGCCTAGCGCAGAATCACAAAGCTCATGTTATTTAACATCTCACATGGAAAGACCTCACCCAATTGTGATAAATCACCAACTGTTATAATGATATTCACTCTTCTATTTTAGCTCTCAAATACAATGAATAGAGTGAATACAAAGGCACAAATGATTCCATAATGAATCTGATATAACAAGGTAAGTGGTGCCAAAATGTTTGGGGAGTTGCTCTTCATTTAGCAGATTTGTTCTTTGAAGTTCCTCATTTGAATCCCAAATGAGTTTTCTTTGGAAGGCTTTGATTGATCTTCAGTCAGTTGTTATTGAGCTTTCAAATCATGTATATAGCCCCAATTAATGATATATACGGTAGATACAAGAATATAGTCGTTGGGAGAGTTTTGGAAAGTTTCCAAACATTGCAACGATCATATTATGCTTTCTGGGCTATTTTTGGAAGTCTGCTGGTTGAGTCTGCTGCTCGAGTTCGCTGCCCGAAGTTTGCTGGTCGAGTCCGCTGGCCTCTACTGGTTCAAAGTCCGCTGGCTCAAGGTCTGCTGCCAACCTTGTTGTCCAAAGTCTGTTGTTATGTTCTCTTTGTTATAGCTCTTCATTCGTTGATTTCTGGGCAAAATGATCAAAATGAAAGTTGTAGCCCTTTTCTCTTAGCTTTCCATGGAATCAAGAATCGCTTGATTTCGAGTTCGTATGAGAGAGCTATGGTCGAAATACAAGGTGATGCTCATGCTGTAAGTTTGCTGATTTGTCAGCACGTGGCGTGACTTGCAAAAGCTTTTTGGCAATCTTAACTTCCGATTCAGTCTTCGACTTCTAAGTATGACTTGTAGATCTTTGTCTTACCCATGCTGAATTGTTCCGTTTTGATAAGCGAGCTGGGAGTTATGGCTGGTATACCACAGTTGTTACTATTTGTCCGCTGTAGTTCCAGCTTTGCACCAGCAGACATGTTTTCGTAATGTAAACTTTCGAATAAGGTCTACTGGCCTAAAATACGACTTGTAGTAACTTGAGTTGGCTATTCAACCCTTTTGAAATCAGACCGTTTTGATATTCGAGCTATGAGATATGATCAATTTAGTCACAGCGCTCGGGGTCTACTTGTTATGTCTGTTGGTCCAGTAAACATTTGCTTGTGTCTACTGGTCCAAGTTTATTTCAACCTCATTTATTTGCTAATCATCAATCTTATAATTATGATCTATTCACTGCACACTTGATGAAATATGTTAAGCAACACAATAACAAGTTTGTTAACATCAAAATAAAGATTATTGGGATTTTCAAACCCAACAAAAATAACTCAATAATAATATTATATTTTGTGAAAGAAAATTTGTTTATGACCAAACTTAGTTAAGCATAGGAATGGCAACAGGTCGGGTATGAGACGGGTTTGGACCAATCCCACGACCCGCCCCGCTACACATAAACCCGAACCCGCCCCGCCCCGCTTAGACCCGCGAACCCGGCGGGTTTACCTGCCCCGCCCCCATTCCAGTTTTTTTTTTATTTTTTATTTTTTTAAAAAAGAAAAATATTAGCTATAAATCAATTTTGAAACACAAAAGTTGAGTTTTGTGATTAAATTTCATGTTTTCTCTAGTAAATATTTATAATAAACATTGTAAAACTATCTTTAAACTACTAAATATTTATTAATTTGCTCTTATTTCTTTCAAAATGTCCAACTTTTTAACATGAATACATGAATTTTGATATAAAATTAAATAATGACACTTTATTGTTCAATCAAAGAAGTAAAATGTATAATCAATATCATATTTTTTTTAAAAAAAAATTAAAAATGTATAGCGGGGCGGGACCGGGGCGGGTTCGGCCAATCCCAGGACTCGCCCCGCCCCGCTTCCAAACCCGGTTGAAGGGGGTCCAGACTCGCCCCGGCGGGGCGGGTTCAATACGGGTCCGGGTTTGAACCCGTCCTATTGCCATCCCTAGTTAAGCACCGGGTTCAATACGGGTCCGGGTTTGAACCCGTCCTATTGTCATCCCTAGTTAAGCACCGCTAAATTGAACGTATACAAATATGACAAAATATAAATTATTTTGAAAAAAAAAAGATATTATTTCATGCTGCCCTAAAACTATTGTAACTTCAAAAGATCCCCCACTCCAGCAGTCCAGCTCCACTATTCCTCTGTTAGTTGTCCATGGCGTTCTGACAAACCATAGCTTAAAACTCTTGAATCTCACTACATCAATCCAATGAAGAAGCTGAGATGGGCCATGGATGGTGGCTTCTGGGACGTGGACGTATCGACCCCGGTGACGGTGGAAGGAGTGGCGAAGCCAGTCGCCGGCGAGCCGCTGCCGTTGGGATTGAGCCGCGGGGCTAGGCTGTCTCGCCCCAGGCAGGTTGATTTCTTCCAGCGCTTCATGGCTATGCCCGTGGTTCCCAATCATGACCACGGCCATGGCTTCTCTTTTCAGCGCGTACTCTCTCTTCCTCCGCCCTCCTTCGCCAGCGAGTCATGGTAGTGCTACCAATCTCTTTCAGCAGTTTTCTTCCGCTTCAATTAAATAATCAAGATTTCAAAAGGGAACCTTTTGTGATGTCCTGGCAATAAAATTGTCGCTTGAATTCCATGGTTTGAATTGAATTGAAAAACAACTCAAGCACAATTTGAAAGAATATGAAATTAATATGGCCTGTCATTAGCTCAGGTGAAAGCCTGTAAATATTTAGTCAATACTTTTCACTCTATCAATTCCCCGGCAATCTCATTCTAAATTCTATTTGAATTTGTTACTTTGCTTCTCTATTCTTGTTTTGTTCGTTCAGCCATGACAACATTTAGATAGGCATTCTGATATGTCTAAAGTACTAGTTTGTGCCGTGTTCTATTCTTAGTATATAATATAAAAATTGTCTTTCTGAGAGATAGCCCCGGTCTGCCGGTCTTGAAAACCTGTATGATTGTTGCTAGTTTTAACCATTGTGTCATCGGTAATGGATGCTCATCGAGTAGTAAATTGGTTATAGCCGTTGTATCCTCAGGAATGGACGTCTATCAACTCTCAAAGCATGTGTCTGAGGTGACAAATTTGTTAGAAGGTTTTAGTGGATTTCACATGCTTCGGCACTGAACCGGGTCTTTTTGTCCTTTTTCGAACCGGACTATATAAAACAAGGTTTTGTTCTCTGCTAAATCAGAGCTAGAGTCTCTCTCGATAGGAATGGATGTTTGCTGATTCCACATGTATTAGTAGGGGGAAGTCGGGGCTAGGGTAACCCCACCGGTGTCAACGCAAAATTTTGTGCAATGGGAATGCACAAGTTTGCATTGACCTCGGTGGTGTTAACCCTAGCCCCGACCTCTCATATTAGTAGGTATTTCAGAAATCCGGCTGTCAGAGTGCTGTCTCTTTTGTTTGGGTAGTTGGTCTGCCGTTGGACTACTAGTTAACTTACTCTACCGGCAATTGTAGGAGTTAGCAGCTGAGCTAATTACTGGAATTGTTTTATATTTTTACTTTCAATTGTGATTACTGTATTAGTCGTATTATAAATTCACTAACAATCTATACGTATTTCTGAAAGCTACTAGTAAAGTTTGCTCGATGTGTCCCCTGTAAGATACTTGCTGAATTATTTTTGAGTAGGTTCCATACAGTTAAGACTATGCAATTCACCGTGTGAAAAACAGCAATATAGCAAAATTATTAGATTATCTACTAATTACAAGAGTGTTCAGCAGTAATTCAACAGCTTAAACTTGTGTTTCACTAGGGGTAGCGTAGACCTCACCAGTTCTGTAAATCCACTCACACACAAACACACACACACACACACACACATAAGCATACTGCATATATACATATATATATATGTAGTTATGATTGATTCACATTTGGGTACGAAGCCATGCAGGTTAGTGGCAATTCTTGGACAGTTCAATGTACAGAAGTTAGTGACTTCGCTCCGAATGAATGGTTTCATGCAAGAGTCAGATGCATCATCTTTGCAGAGTATTTGGAGACACCTTTCAAACAAAACTTTGTATGCCCTAAATTTTTGTTCAGAATGGTTGTTAACACCGAAGAACACAATGCTGCTTAGCTTAGAGACCTGTGTGGATGGCAAGGCTCCTAGAAAGAAGGCAGTTCTTCATCATAAGGCAAGCATGTAAACGTGTAAACATGACTGGTATTTTTGGGTTGGTATCTATAAGCATAACAACTGTGAGTATTTTTCCTTTACAGTTTCTGAATCATAATCTCATAGTAGAAGCAGCTTCGCCATCACTTTTTGTTGATCAGGATGGTAATTACTGGGATGTTCCATTGACGACGGCGATGGATCTTTCATCAGTTTCTTCCAATGATGGAACTAGCTATCATTTATGTGTCAACCACACTTCAGGTTCACCCAAGCAGTGTGATGACCATCCTACTCGAAGAACACCTGCTGCTTTACTTTCAGGTTTGTGCGCCAAATGTGCAGTTTCATTCAAGAAGAATTTGGACATTTGGAGAAGTGAATCCCCAAAGATGAAAATGGTGCAACCATATGATATATTTCTGTCCACCCCTCATATTTCGGCGTCGGGGATTCTAGGTAAAACAGCCATGTGACTCTGATAAGTTTAATGTGTAAGTGATATTGTGTTGCTTGTGTTTGTAATTATTGGTTGAAGGAAAACACTGATAATATTCATCTTTACTTGGGGAAGCAGAAGATGTTATTTTTGTAGTTAAGTTTACTACTAATCTTCAAAAAAAGTTTGTGATTGATCTTGATATTGGTCGATATCCAATTCCCTACAACTTATTTATATTTGTACTCCTATAATACAACTATTCAAACATGATGAATATTGAAACCAGCAACTTGAGGGGATCCCAAGATTAACTTATTATCTAAGCATTCTATTTTCCTTGATGTTGCTTTGGATGGATTTGATTTTGTTGGAGGTATTTGATTTGAAAAAAGGACTTGAAGCTGGGAGTTCAAATAATATTAATATTGGGTGCATTTGAAATCCATTACAGTTCTTAGTACAATAGTTTACTGAACTAGTAAAATGGATTACCATACGCCTGACCAAGGTATCTTTGCACCATAGAGTCCAAGGTATCTGTGTACCTAATGCATTTAATAACTAGGCTAAGGGCTTGTGCTGAACAAAACTGACTGCTGAATTATTCTGTTTTTCCATCAATATATTAACTGCTGATTGGGTCTGTTAACCATTTGTGTAATATTGTCTTCTCAGATACAATACAACAATAACAATTTTTATGTATTCATTTCATTTCAGGTGCTGTAGTTACTGCAACTCTCGGCGATAATTCACTTCAAGCCCAGGAAGAAATTGGATCTTCTGGGTTTCGAGCCAAAGGTGTGAATTCTGCAGTTTTGGCTGATTTATTTGCATCCGTTTATCTCTCCGCTCAGCATGGAAATTTCCAGAAGCCCTACCTAGACCTTACTCGCTTTTACGCCCGGCTGGATATTCCTTCTGGATCAAACTTTCTAATGGGTGCTACACGTACTGCATTTGATCTTTACAATTCTCAACTGCCAAATGAGGAAGCAGTTCGTGCAATGTGTCCCTCTGCCAGCCTCTCTTTTCAGCAGCAGGTTCATATTTAATCTTAAGTTAACTTTTCTATTGTTAAATGTTATAAAATCCAATTCCTTGGCTGAAACTGGTTCTGATGTTTTTTTGTGCAGATTGCTGGGCCATTCAGCTTCAGAATCGACGCTGGAGTGGCGCTAGACCCGAAGAAAAAAGACTGGATTTTGAATGTGAATGATCCTGTGATTGCGATCGAATATGCCCTTCAAGTTCTTGGTTCAGCAAAGGCTGTAGCTTGGTATTCCCTAAAACAAAGAGAGTTCATGGTAGAACTAAGATTCTTTGAGAGTTGAATCAAGAGATTTTTTGCTTGTAACTTTTCTGTTTTCTGTTATCATTTTTAACTTAATTGTATTTGAATGCATAAATAAGAAAGTTAACTTTGAGGATAAATTGGGGGTATTTTGCTGATTTAAAGAAATATTTATTATTCAATTGATGAAATTTTAATAGGAGTTTATGCTTCTAATACCAAATAAAACAGTGTAGGGTACTTAGGTGCAAATCAAATAAACTAATTCTAATGACATTTCAGCTGACAATTACAACAATAAGGCTTTTTTTTTTTTTCCGCAGATCAATAATTCAATACCATCCAAATTTTGCACGAAAATATTAAGTTTACCAATTGATATTTCGAATTGCTGTTTCTGGTGCTGATGATAGAATACTTGTATAAATCTGGTTTGGGTCAACTTATAGAACATCTCAATTGATTAGTCTAAAATGGTTAGTTTGCAATTTATGTATTTTTTATTTAAAATGTGTTGTTTTTAATATTGAGTTGATGTATAAATATGACTCAAACTAGGTGCATACAAGTATTTCTCGTTTCCATGACAAAACCAACAAAGGGGTATTACTTCAAGTCTCTATATCAGCCCAAAAATCAGGTCATAAATATCATGGCGAAAGAAAGATGAGGAGAAAAAAACACTTTACTCAAAACATATGTTGCAATGATATTCCTAAAAATCATCTCATGCAGTATCGGGCATTCCGTGGATATGGAGATGGCGCCACGAGACATGTCCATTTTTTTAAAAAAAATAATTCCGACACACGTAATATGTCATGGATACACTTGGACACGATCTTTTTTAATATGTCATGGATACACTTGAGTGATATTTTGTGTATGATTTGATTAGTGTTTGATGCGCTTATAACTTTACATCATTTTCAATTTTATATATTTGAAGTTTATTCCTTTCATTTTAGCTTATTAATGATTATTACAATAAAGTTCAAATCTCCTTTGATAGAATTTCCGAATTCATTCATCAAATTCTTTCATCGAATCCAAATAACTCCTTACGAACACATTTATATTCTTAACCCTATAGCAAAAGCTAGATCATCTTTGAAAAATTTCAGAATATTTTTATTGTATTCCAAATTATCAGTTTCCAATGTATATAGTTCGTTTTATTAATATCAAAGCGTGTAAAGTAGGGGTGCTTAACGGACACGGAACCGGCCGGTTTCGGTCCAGACCGAACCGGATCAAGCCAATAAACACCCAGTGTAAAGTGCAAAGAAAGATTGCCAAATGACATTTTCTTATAGATACATACGTTGTAACAAACACAATTATTATCCAATCACCTTAGTTGTCAAAACTACTTTATTTTCGTTCGAATGTCAAAGTCTTATTAATTTAATATTTCAAAGTGTTATTAATTTAAAATAATATATATAATATAATGATAACAATAACTTTTTTTTTTTTTACAAATTTAAATATGGGATTAAGGAGACTTCAACTCGAGTCAATACAGAGAATCTGAATGACTAACTAATAATAATAATAATAAATAGAACACGTCTATATTGAAGATTTGCAGCAATTTCTACAACTCGTCCTAGTGCCGTAGTGGGTACCATTTACTGAATCCACACCTAATCAACAATTTTGTCTCATGGAATGCGGAACTAAAATTTTATAATATTTTTTTCTAAATAAAAGATAAAAGTATATTCTATTATATATAAAATATATTTATTTCTAGTTTTATTTAACCCAGTGCAGAACAAATTTTTATTGGCGCACACAATATATATATATATATATATATATATATATATAGCCCTCAAATTTTTTTTTTTCTGATTCCGCTACTATATATATATATATAGACATGTTAGTATTATAAAAAATAAAATAAATGAAAGACATTTGGATCACAAGTCATTAATTATTTACGCTGTAGAATTTGGTGTCTCTAATATATATAATAAAAGGGAAAATATTTTCATAGAAAATATTTATTGATTATAAAGTCACATTAGAAATACTCAATGCCAATATTTGATGATTATGAACAAATGTTTATTTCTTTAAAAAATATTGTTTTTTTAACTTAATGGGAATTTTTTAAGTATTTAAAAATATCAAATAAATTGAACTAATATCTAAATTTATCAACCAACAAAATCGATTTATCATTAAAAAGATGATGAAAAATCGAATATTACGATAAATTAATGTTTCGAATTATTGTGACTTCCCAAGCTCCTATAAAATTTATATATTTCATAAAATTTAACCAAAACAATATTCATATTCACAAAATAAAAGCGAGAAGTCACAAGGTAGATGTGATTATTCAATCATAGATTTCATGAATTTTAACAAATATAAATAAAAAATGTTTTTTTATTGTTGGTAATTTGTTGTGCAGTCTGCTTAATGACCTTTTAATCTGTCAATTTGGCATTAACTTATGATAATGATTTATTAATTGCTCGTTTGATATACTAAATATTTGGTCCCACCTTCTGATTGTTAGGATATCTATTTTGCAATTATTTCCTTATTTATATATATTTAGCTTTGCACTCAAATACATGATAGATGATTCGATAATTACAGAGTATATATATATATATATATATATATATATATATATATATATATATATATATATATATATATATATATAATGTTCCTTTCCTCTTGTATTTGTAGACATGAACAAACATCAGCATCAAATTTTTATTATTAATAAAATAAATGATTTCTCAATATAAAACAATGCAAACTTACTGTTCATTTCCACTTTGTATTGTAAATATGAATAAACATCCACAACAAATTTGTATTGTCAGTAAAATAAATGATTTCTCAGTATGAACCGATGCAGATTTAATGTTTCTTTCCACTTTGTATTTGTAAACATGAATAAAATAGGGGCGGGACCCAGGAAAAAAAAATTGTCGGGGCAAAAAAAACATTTGATAATATTGAAGGGTTAAAAAAATTGGGGTGCAGAAATTTTTTTAGAAAAATAAGGGTAAAAAAATTATTTTTAACATTTATTTTTTAAAAAAATCAAAAAACAAATTTGGGGGTCCCCAGATCCGCCCCTGAATAAACATCCACAACAAAAATTTATTGTCAGTAAAACAAATGATTTTTCAGTATGAAACGATGAGGTTATTTCCTTCCAATCAGGAATAACACCTAGCAGTGTAATAATTTACAATTCATCAAATATTATAATATCAATAAATTACCAAAAATATTTCACCACAAAGTACTCTCTTGCAACCTCTGTAATCTTATAACTCTCTCCCATAAATGGATGTGTCTCTTAAACATGTAAAGAACCTGCTCTCGTCTTTATTAAAATCGAGCAAATCTCTTCCTTGAATATCAATGAATCGAACATTGTAATAATTGTATTAGTTTTCTTTTTTTTATCATTAAATAATAAATTATATACCAACCAAAATGTTCAATACAAAATAGCAAAGCTTAAAAAGCCAAATAAGGCTTATAAAAGCAAGTAATCCTAATACATTCTATTCCGGCAATAAGCGAAGGACATGTACCTGTACCCTCTTAATCATCGAGTCAATGGTGGTCTTCTTCCCTTCAAAAAGTAGTAGGTTCCTAGCTTGTCATATCTGGTAGATTGTTGCACCCAGTGCCACGGTGCGAGCAGTTGCCCAACAGCCGTTCCCTGTATACTGTTTCTTGTACCACTTGATATCAATATGTATAGTGGTCATCTGGTGTCGCATCCCAAGCCAGTCACGAACTCTATTCCAGAATGCCATTGTATAATCGCATTTGAAAAAGAGATGTTCATGTGTGTCAAGCCCATTAGAACATAGCTTGCACGTTTTGTCCTCTACATAGCACAGTCGATCGGCTGTCTGTAGTTTGCCAAGGATACCCAACCACAATGTGAATGCGTGCTTTGGTAGGATACCCCGTTTCCATACAATTGTGGCCCATAATACCTTTGTGGATGCTGGTTTGAAGAAGGTATATGCACCATTCATCTTCGGCCCACCATACCATGTATCCAATGTATATGCCGCAGTGGCAGGTGTCCCAAGCCCAGCTAGAAGCTCAACCCGTATCAAAAGGAGGCGCTTAATCAATGGTGAGTCTGAGTGCTTTGGTGTCCAATCCCATAAACCAATGTTATTCCTGATGAGGTAGATGTGATGGATCCATCTTAGCCATAAAGACTGTCTGCTAGATTGAATGTCCCACAGTACTTTGGAGAGCAAAGCCTTGTTCCAACACCTCAAATCTCTTAAGCCCACACCCCCATCCTGTTTTGGCGTGCACAACCCAATTGATAGGTGGGTGTTTGGAGTTCCAAATAAAGGAACGACATAGTGAGTAAATGCGGTAAATAACCCAGAACGGGATTGGTAATATAGAGAGCCAGAAGCACTCCAGCCCCTGTAGAACCGATCTGATAAATTCCAGTTTGCCTGCATACGATAGAGTGCGCTTAGGCCATGCATGTAGCTTATTAGAGATAGCTGCCATCAGTGTACCATAGTCCGAGAAACGGAGCTTTCCAGCAGCCAAAAGGGAGCACACCCTGAGTGAAGCCCGTAATTTGTAGCAACTGTGATCTCAATTGCTCATTTATACCTGACATATAGATCGCTGGCTTGAGATTGTTGGCCTTTAGCCCGGCACAACCACCAAAAGATTTCAAACAGTTTGAGAGGATTTCAACAGAACGGCTGTCCGCACGCCCAAAGAGTAATAGTTCATCAGCGTAGGCGAGATGAGTAATACCCGAAGCAGCACAAAGTGGGTGAAAGTTATAGTCAGAACCACAGGTGTCCCTACCGAGTAGGCGGGATAAGTATTCCACGCATATATCAAATAGGAAAGGGGACAGAGGATCTCCTTGCCTAAGGCCTTTTCTTCCTTTAAAATACCCAAAGATACCTCCATTAATAGCCAGTGAGAAGGTAATGGTGTTGACACATTGCATAATCCATCGAATGAACCGTGGCGGGAACCGAAGCCCTATCAGTACAGACTTCAGGAATTCCCAATTAACTGTATCAAACGCCTTTTGAAGATCAACCTTCAGAAAGCATCTTGGAGATAGTCATTTCCAGTTGTATTCGCATAATAGTTCTTGAGCCAGGTATATGTTATCAACAATAGATCGGCCTTTAACAAAAGCACCCTGGGCTAGGTCGATAAATGAGTTTAGCACCAAGGATAACCGAGAGGCCAGGATCTTAGAGATGATTTTGTACACAGTGTTGCAGCAAGAAATGGGCTGATAATCATTGACACGAGAGGCATGTGAAGATTTTGATACCAGTGTGATGATAGCGTGGTTTATTTGCTTCAGTAAGCAACCACTCTGAAAGAACTCAAGCATAGCGGGTACGACGTGATCCTGTACAATGCTCCAAGATTTTTTGAAGAACTTAGAGTTATATCCATCCGGGCCCGGTGCCTTTTCATCAACGATATCAAATAATGTTGTGCGGATTTCTTCAATGGTAACATCCGCAACAAGGCAAGTGATAGCATCATCAGTAAGTAACGGCCAGCGCGCAATACATTCACATCTATCGGGTCACAATGTGTTGTTCTCCCCAATAAATCCTTATAATAAGCAATGAATACCGTAGCAACTTCATCAATGCTTTCGGCAAACAGGACAACATCTTTACATATTGAAGTTATTGTATTTCACTTGCCATTTCACTTTGCAAGATCATGAAAGAATCGGGTGCATCGATCTCCATCTTTAAGGTAGGCACATTTTGCCTTTTGGGAGAAGAAAAGTCTCTCCGCCTTTTGGGAGAAGAAAAGTCTCTCCGCATCCGCTAATTGCCAAGCCTGATTACGGAGTGCCTTGAGTTCAGTATCCACCACAGTCGATAGAGGCTGTGGTCCATTCGACAAGTGGGAAGATTGTATTACCTCCAACGATGTTTTTGCCTGACGGGCTCTCATGGATATGTGCGAGAAGTGCAAGTCATTCAGTTTACCCAATTCTGGCTTCAAAATGTGTTGTTTCCAACAGAGGGCGTATTGTTCTGTACCATCCGTGTAAGACCCCAACACTTAAGCTCGTCATTAGTTCATTTATGACGTCGTATGTGTATAAATTTTTCATTTTCTTTTCATTCTTTAAAAAGAATCATTACATGTTTCCCATAATCCCATGACATAAATAATGTTCAACATTATATGATCATCTCTACCAACAAATAGACTCAAATATTTCGCCCATTACCATCCCCATTACACCACTTTTATATTGTGGGTTTTTATAAAAATTTGTGCAGAGTCTCCCCATAAACTGAGCTATCCAGGAATAAAAACACATCACTAGTAATAACTCCCAACTAGGGACAAACACAATACTAAAACATAATACTAACACTAAGTAAATTCTCAGCCAGGGAAAACACCACACTAATAAGACATCAAAAGTGGGTTTCAACACCCTTATACAGCCCATATACAGACACAAGTGCTCAAAGAAGAGCAACGAATAACAGATACTCATCCAGATGCATAATTAACATATACCATCAGTTCAACCTCGTATATCAGCTCAATCTCATACTACGCTTCTGGAAGCATCATCCAACAAGGTTCGAGCCTAGCATCCCAAGGCAGCATCGTACCTGTTGTACCTGTTTCAACAGAAACAGCCCCCACACAGGGTGAGCACACTCCAACTCAATATTCAATCACAAATCAACATACAAACTCATAATGCAACAATTTAGATTATTCAAAACTCATAAAATATACTCCCTGTACAATTCTGAATTTGTATAGCTTCCACACACTGTTCCTGTTTCAAACTCACGCACCTTCATAATGTCAAGTTTAGTATTATCACTCAAAATATGATACTCAACAACGCTTATGAATTCAATACAACTACAATTTATTATTTATGCTCAAACATAAATAGTTCAACATCAATGTAAACCTGGTTATCCCACTATCTCATTCTCGATACTTTCTCATATCGCTCATGCCCACGGCATCACTACTCAACAAGTATAATCGGATCACGTACCACTACGTGTCCACCATAACTTGTATATGAAACTCAATTATTAAAGTCAAACACTTACCTGAAACATCATATTCAAAATTACATGTATACATGAATGTATAGATACTAGATATACCCGCTCGTACGTCACCACGTACCTTATAGTCGACAACATAAACAAGCTATCATCAACGTCCGAATTCTTGTATAGTGTCTATATCGAATATCAATTCAATATTAGATGCTTCATAGTGTACACAAACAAGCCAATAATCCTCTATTTGGGTCATCTCCAACTCAACTATATAGTAAGTAAACTCACAAAATCAAGACAATCTATATTGCTCAAATCAACTATACAGTTAGTTCATAGAATTGTCATTCAAATATTCAATAAAGTCTCTAATTCATGTTATTGCACACATGCGAGTATATTCATTAATATACGCTTTAATACATGTTTAACACACATTAACATCTATATAACTCACCTATTCACACAATGCCACATGCTCCAAGTTATTAGCATATCAAACCATAGCTCAACACTCCTCAAAACACAACCATGATATAAGTCATAAAAGTAGACTTTGTTACTACACAATTAGTAAAGTTTGGCCAATACTTGAACACCACTTAAGCCTATTATCAAACACTTTATAAGTATGGTTTACAAGCCCCATTAAAACCCTAATTATCGTTCATCACAGCCCCTAAAGTTCAGTCATGCAATCCCCTTATAGCACATAAATTTGATCCATTAAAACACATAAATCCATTACAACAATCTGCATAATTTTTGAACTAAGAAGGCAGCATGCTTATCAAACTAAAACCACATAAAAATTGAACAACATAGCAGCAGATTTCAACATATAGCAGTACATATTTTTTTTTGAAATGCAAGCAACATATTTCGAACCATAAGGGGAGTGGGGGCATATTTTCGATCTGTAACAGTGGAATTTGAACCACAATAATCAACAAATTTCGAACATAAAAGCAAGGAAATCAAGCCAGAAAATTCGAACTAAAAGACAACGAATTTCGGACCACAATCAGCAAGGAATCAAGCCATATACAGCAAGGAATTGAACAAAAGGCAGCGTATTTCAAACCATAAACAGCAACAAAAATCGAGTAACCAAACTGAAATTTTCGATCAAGAACACAGCCCCCTTTTCGAACCCAACACAGCAGAAAAATCGAGCACAAAGAGGGATGAATGACCAAGGTATGATGTAGTATCTTACCCACACGATATACAAAAAACCGAGCCAAAAAAAAAACCAGGTGAGAGCCCTCCTAGCGTGAGGATGAAGATGCATGAGAGTGGGAGGGGAAGAAGAGGTAGGCGGCTCCATTGTGGAGAGAATTTTATGTTTTATCTATATCCCTAGGTTAAATCTCCACCCTACAATTATATCATCTTAACCCTTGATTCCTATTTCAATTTAAATTTCAACTCAATAATATATAAGGAATTTCCACGAATTTAATTTACACCACAAGTTCAACCCGGAATTATTTATTCCAACCCGGACCAAAATCTGATACCAAAGAATTAATTCCCGACACATCATATAAATATCATAATTAAATCCATTTGACAATTAATAATTATTCCGGACATCACAATTCTCCCCAACTAATAAAATTTCGACCTCGAAATTTAAATGCATGCTTACCATAAAAGTCCAGCAGTAAAATTCACGTACCGGCATACAGCTCAAAATAGTGACTTGACCATCTGTAGTATGACAGTCATCCAAATCATCACGGTTCACACATGTGTCCCATTACACGATCGCAAGACTGCAATTCACGTCACCTTACCATATTCCAACATTAAAATTCGATGAGTTATCATATATGAATACACTTATTCATGTAAATCGTCACAAAATTACCATCATCGTACTTTAGCCATTATGTACTCTTCATTATGATATAATAAATTATCGTTACTAGCACACTAGCATCATTCGAAGATTAGTATCAACATGTTAACAATTTTCAAGTGCCAATAATTCGTAAAAGTCAACACTTACAGTGTTTAATCATCAAGCTTCTTTGTCATACTTCGGTACTTGTGTACTCCCATCGTTACAGTTTCCTTGCACAAAATCTGTGTTGTTGCAAATGTATGCAACTTATACCAACATCGCCACCATCGTCCGTATGAAGTAGCGGTACTCTTGAGCCTTTACGCATCAAAATATCATATATCATCTCCTGGCTATTATCTGGTGCAAAGTAATTACTAGAAAACCCATTAGTAATTCTCACATATATATCCGCATCATACGCACCAACAGCCACAGATCATCAATTTCAAATCATGATGAATGGCCTAACATCAATATTCCTATGTCACGATTATACTCCATCTAAAACGAGGCGTCAACATCAATATCGAATAATTCGTATCATACCTTTCTAGATGGAATCATCTACAATATACAATAGCATCATATTATTATGCTCATCACAGTACTCACATGCTCTTAAGCATCAACTTCCGCATTTCGTCACCCAACTATCATCTGTCATGGGACAAGTACAAAATAAACTCATTAGTATTTCTCAAATACTCATAACATAACCACGTACCTTGTCATTTACACATTTTGATATTCATAATGTTTCCATCATCGAACATTAATTCCCTCAACGACGTAATTCTCTTCAATTATTTATTCAATAGAGTACCTTCATGAATGGACAACAAATCACAGTGTAGTAAGTATTCATGACTTCATGCCTCAGTCTGGTGGTATACCATCAGCTAACCAATATCTGTTGTCAAGCAATTACTAGAACATCCATTAGTAATTACTACATGCATACGTAATCATTTACATGCCTTTCAGTTACTAATTCAATGTCAAAACCCACTAAATCATTTAATCATGAATGTTAGTATATCACAAGTATTCTCCTAATGACGTTATTATTTTGTTTGCCATATCGTGTCTAACTCGTCATTAATCATCACGTGATTATTTATCATCACCGTCATTACACATCGGAGAATAACATCACAATCTCATACTTATCCATGACATTCACGATAGTTCCCCGTCAACTCGTGACGTTCACAATGATCACATGTCCACATATGACATTCATAGTGACCCCACGTCATCCCATGACATACTCTTTAATCTCATTCCAACATGGTTATATTTAACTCAACATAACACGATTAATAAGTCATTAGTCTCACAATATACAAAACAATCAAGTTTTCATAAACCAATATCATTTAATTTGATCATCATTAACCCACTGTTATCTCGTCTCTGCCACAAAAATCAATGAACCTATCAATATTATATGTCATTTTAATTTCATTCTCAATTCTTCCTCATATTTAAATTGATTATCATAAACCATATAAATCAATTGAGATAATTCACGATCCACATATATTAAACATGTTAAACCAAACGAAATGGTTTACCTCAATTCCTCATTCCCATGGATCATTCCAATATTCCCTTGAGCCTACAGCTCATGTGTCCAAGAAATAATGAAATGGTTTGTATAACACAACATTCACTACTATCTATAATCAACATATCATTAATATTCATCGTTAACACAATAGCGGTACAACAATATTTATTGCTAACACAATAGCAATATATCAATACTAATTGCTAACACTGGCATCCATAATATCATCGCCACTACGGTCATACATATGATATCCATAATCACAATGAATATACATTCTTAAAACAATAAGATGTAATACACTTACTGTACACAGTTGATCCACACTTGATCCTTTAAATTGTTCCTGCTCTCAACATAAATATTCCACAAAATATGATTTCATACCAATACACAAATTGATATACTCACCATCAACAGAATAGCGGAATGAGACGTCGATATATATATATAATCGGCGGCAAGAACCATCGCCATGGAATCAGCGGAATGCACCATCGCTAAACACATGTCCGGCGGCATGAGCCATCGCCAATAACATACACGTACCTGGCGTAATAACCATCGCCTATAATATAGCGGCATGAACCATCGCCCGATATACCTGGCGGCATGAATCATCGCCAATAAGATAGCGGAAAGAGGCATCGATATACACGCACCTGACGGAATATCCATCACCAATAAGATAGCGGCATGAACCATCGCTCGATATACCGGGTGGCATGAACCATCGCCATAAAATCAGCGAAACAGATCAAGGACTCAAGAGGTACTCACATGCATGTAGCACTTTGTTCCTTTCGGACCCAAGAGGTGGCTCACATTACATGCAGCACTTTGTTCCCGGTCGCGTCGCTACGTCATGACAGCGGCATCATCGCTTCGACGTGACATCGGCATGTATCATCGCTTCGACACGACAGCGGCATCATCGCTTCGACATGACGGTGGTATGTACTTCATTCCTCGCTCGAATATCGATAATGTGACTGTTTCGGTCTTGTTATAACAGCGGAATTTTATGACCCCTCGCTTCGACATATAGCGGCATCATATGATAGCATCATATGATATCCCTCGCTTCGACAATGACAGCGGCATGTACATCGCTTTGACATGACAGCGGCAAATATCATACTACCATCGCTTCATATGGCAACGACAAGTACCTCCCTCGCTCGAATATAACAACCACCGGAATCTTCCACTAGCTCCATATACATGTAACAAGGTTAACACAACAGTTCACAAATCCTATTACGTCATATCGGCGGCTCAATAATATCCCTCGCTTCGACAATGACAGCGGCATGTACATCGCTTCGACATGACAGCGACAAATATTATGATCCATCGCTGATCATATACCCGTAGTAGGACGCTAATGTAACACATTGCATATTCAATAACAATTGAAATCATACCACAATATTCCACTGTCTCCTGTCAACCATTCATGTCCTTAGACAGCACATCATGTTCCCCATTTCCTGATTTTTCTACAAAATCAGATTCCTTAGCACATAACATATGGAGTGCCAGACATTACCGTTAATGCCATCCCATCGCACTCTACACGATTCCTGCAACCACAATGATTAGTAATACCATTTTCCATATCGTAAAAGCACATAAGCAATTAGTTGTGTCACACAACATTAATATCATCATGTATAAATATGTGCTACCAATTTCTATCAACAAGTTCCTAGGCCCTTAACAGCCCCAATGAGCAACCACTGCTCTGATACCACTAATGTAAGACCCCAACACTTAAGCTCGTCATTAGTTCATTTATGACGTCGTATGTGTATAAATTTTTCATTTTCTTTTCATTCTTTAAAAAGAATCATTACATGTTTCCCATAATCCCATGACATAAATAATGTTCAACATTATATGATCATCTCTACCAACAAATAGACTCAAAAGATTTCGCCCATTACCATCCCCATTACACCACTTTTATATTGTGGGTTTTTATAAAAATTTGGGCAGAGTCTCCCATAAACTGAGCTATCCGGGAATAAAAACACATCACTAGTAATAACTCCCAACTAGGGACAAACACAATACTAAAACATAATACTAACACTAAGTAAATTCCCAGCCAGGGAAAACACCACACTAATAAGACATCAAAAGTGGGTTTCAACACCCTTATACAGCCCATATACAGACACAAGTGCTCAAAGAAGAGCAACGAATAACAGATACTCATCCAGATGCATAATTAACATATACCATCAGCTCAACCTCGTATATCAGCTCAATCTCATACTACGCTTCTGGAAGCATCATCCAACAAGGTTCGAGCCTAGCATCCCAAGGCAGCATCGTACCTGTTGTACCCGTTTCAACAGAAACAGCCCCCACACAGGGTGAGCACACTCCAACTCAATATTCAATCACAAATCAACATACAAAATCATAATTCAACAATTTAGATTATTCAAAACTCATAAAATATACTCCCTGTACAATTCTGAATTTGTATAGCTTCCACACACTGTTCCTGTTTCAAACTCACGCACCTTCATAATGTCAAGTTTAGTATTATCACTCAAAATATGATACTCAACAACGCTTATGAATTCAATACAACAACAGTTTATTATTTATGCTCAAACATAAATAGTTCAACATCAATGTAAACCTGGTTATCCCACTATCTCATTCTCGATACTTTCTCATATCGCTCATGCCCACGGCATCACTACTCAACAAGTATAATCGGATCACGTACCACTACGTGTCCACCATAACTTGTATATGAAACTCAATTATTAAAGTCAAACACTTACCTGAAACATCATATTCAAAATTACATGTATACATGAATGTATAGATACTAGATATACCCGCTCGTACGTCACCACGTACCTTATAGTCGACAACATAAACAAGCTATCATCAACGTCCGAATTCTTGTATAGTGTCTATCGAATATCAATTCAATATTAGCTCATATTCAAAGCAATTAATATCATTAAGCACTCTACATTTTCATGCTTCATAGTGTACACAAACAAGCCAATAATCCTCTATTTGAGTCATCTCCAACTCAACTATATAGTAAGTAAACTCACAAAATCAAGACAATCTATATTGCTCAAATCAACTATACAGTTAGTTCATAGAATTGTCATTCAAATATTCAATAAAGTCTCCAATTCATGTTATTGTACACATGCGAGTATATTCGTTAATATACGCTTTAATACATGTTTAACACACATTAACATCTATATAACTCACATATTCACACAATGCCAAATGCTCCAAGTTATTAGCATATCAAACCATAGCCCAACACTCCTCAAAACACAACCATGATATAAGTCATAAAAGTAGACTTTGTTACTACACAATTAGTAGAGTTTGGCCAATACTTGAACACCACTTAAGCCTATTATCAAACATTTTATAAGCATGATTTACAAGCCCCATTAAAGCCCTAATTATCGTCCATCACAACCCCTAAAGTTCAGTCATGCAATCCCTTTATAGCACATAAATTTGATTCATTAAAACACATAAATCCATTACAACAATCTGCATAATTTTTGAACTAAGAAGGCAGCATGCTTATCAAACTAAAACCACATAAAATTGAACAACATAGCAGCAGATTTCAACATATAGCAGTACACATTTTTTTTTAAATGCAAGCAACATATTTCGAACCATAAGGGGAGTGGGGCATATTTTCGATTTGTAACAGTGGAATTTGAACCACAATAATCAACAAATTTCAAACATAAAAGCAAGGAAATCAAGCCAGAAAATTCGAACTAAAAGACAACAAATTTTGGACCACAATCAGCAAGGAATCAAGCCATATACAGCAAGGAAATCGAACAAAAGGCAGCGTATTTCAACCATAAACAGCAACAAAAATCGAGTAACCAAACTGAAATTTTCGATAAAGAACACAGCCCCCTTTTCGAACCCAACACAGTAGAAAAATCGAGCACAAAGAGGGATGAATGACCAAGGTATGATGTAGTATCTTACCCACATGATATACACGAAACCGAGCCAAAAAAAAACCAGGTGAGAGCCCTCCTAGCGTGAGGATGAAGACGCATGAGTGTAAGGGGAATAGGAGGTAGGCGGCTCCATTGTGGAGAGAATTTTATGTTTTATGTATATCCCTAGGTTAAATCTCCACCCTACAATTATATCATCTTAACCCTTGATTCATATTTCAATTTAAATTTCAACTCAATAATATATAAGGAATTTCCACGAATTTAATTTAACCACAAGTTCAACCCGGAATTATTTATTCCAACCCGGACCAAAATTCGATACCAAAGAATTAATTCCCGACACATCATATAAATATCATAATTAAATCCATTTGACAATTAATAATTATTCCGGACATCACAATCCGTCTGCATATCCCAAACTGAAGAAACTGTATCCAGAAAGTACTCATGAGTAGCCCACATGTAATAGAATTCGAACGGCCTGCTCACTCTGATCATTCGCTGAAGTAGTGATACAATACATGGTGAGTGATCAGATAGGCAACCTGGAGGAAGAAATCTGGCCTAAGCATTCCAATCTGTTTGCCACCAAGCTTCATTAACCATAGCCCTATCAATCTTTGATAATATAGAGTGGTTTGTTCAAGTGAAGTAATAGCCACTAGACGGCAGATCAGATAATCCCGTATCTAAGCATCAAAGTGAAAGATTTTGGGTTTCATAGGTTGTGACAGGTAATCCATTGAGTTTTTCACCAGCGGTAATGTAAGGACCCTAATCCTTAAGTGCGGAATAAAGGCATAATAGAGCTAAATAAATGATCAGAGTAGAATAAACAAGTTGAGTTTGTGAGCTTAAGCATTTACATGCCAAAATAAAGGACTACCAAAAAGGATTAATTACATTCCAACAAATGAATGTGTCCAATATAGTTTTACGCTACTCCTAGAGTAGGAACTATACAAAAGAATCCTGTCCTTTCATCTACCAAAGATGCTCGAGAAGCTCACTGTCTCAACCCGTTCAAGCCCATCTATCATGCCAAAAAGGTACCTACAAGGACAACCCCCAAACATGAGCAATAATAATCATTCATATTCAACACAATATGAAGATAAAGCGTAAATGCATAATCAATATAAAACACTTCCTGTTTTCCCATGCATTTCAAACGCTTCCGTTTGGTTGTCCCTGTACCATAACTCATGAGTATAATCAACAGATTATTTTTAATGGCCAAAACATGTCATGACATCATATACCATTTCAACTGTACCACATATTGGTCACCATTCCCTAGTCTGTCCATCACAGTGTATTTTAATGCCCCTCGCTTATATTCATATGGGCGGCATAGGATAACCTCGCTACAATGGACATGCGGCGCTCCCACCCCTCGCTTCACAGAGAGCGGCAAATATCCTTTCCTCGCCCCATATGACAACCACGCTCAAATGTGACATGCGGCGCTCCCACCCCTCGCTTCACATTTGGCGGAACCAATACAAAAAGCGGCAAGCATTAAAATCATCAAAGGATGACCACGACTCATGGGATGTGCATCCAATAATCATAATATGCATCTAACATCAATATGCATAAATTACCATGTATATGCATCCACTATGCAATACCTCATATGGCATAAATAAACATGTATATGCATCCACTATGCAATACCACATATATACTCGCATCCACAATGCATAAACAATGAGCATATAAAATACATGTTACCGTTGGGTGCCCGTACGTCCACTACGTACCTTTCCAAAATGTGGAATGTGATTGGACCTCAATTCCTTGGCTGCGTTGCCACCTGGGTTGGTTCTACATATTCACAAATACCAATATTAGAAACCAATAATAGTCCAATACCAAAAATCCCACAAAAACACCCAAAAACACCATTTTTTGTGTCTCGCGATCGATCGCCAACAAGCCCCGATCGATCGCGAGACTACACTGCCTCAGCCAACAAAAATGCACAATTCGCGATCGATCGCGGAGCTAGCGCCGATCGATCGCGGCCTCGCCGATCGATCGCGCCAAGCTCGCGATCGATCGCTGAGGCTCACTGCCTCAGCCCTGTTGCTCGCGATCGATCGCGAGAAAACGCCGATCGATCGCCGAGCTGTGGGTTTTGCGGGATTTGGGCACTATTCACCCATCTTCAATCCCAACTCAAAAACACCCACATACACCAACATTACTCAAACCCAACAACTCAAAACTACCCATAATCAACATAAAAACTCATAAAAACAACATCCAACCAACATTTTACCAAAACCACCACACCCAACACAAACCCATTTAAAACCCTTCAAAACCCAACCAAACTCAAACTAAACTTTACAAAATTAATACATGAGGTACCCATACCTCTTGGGGATCTTAAATCACCCAACAATCTCCTCAAAACAAGATTTTGCAAGCACTTCTCTTTGCTCCAAAGCTTGAGCTCGAAAATGAGGGTAGGGTTTGTGTGGAAGTTGTTTTTGGTAAAGTGAGAAAGAGTTGGGAATAAAGGTGTGGGGGGTAATAAAATGGGTTTATTAAAACAAATGTATGCCAAATAATTCCATGGTGTATAAAACACCCCAACATGATATTTTTCAAAGCATTTACTCAAAATGCACCAAATATCAATTAAACACATGATTTCCCATAAATTGCTAACCAATGCAAATAAATCATGCTTCCAATAAATTTACCCCAACATGCACCACATGCACCCTGAAATGCAACCCCGGGTCACCCTATCCACATGACCATGCATTTCCACATAAGGTAAATAAATCCCAAAACATAATCAATTACCACATAATTAATCATGTAAACACAATTAAAGCCAAATAGCAATTTACCATTTCGGGGATGTCACAATACTCCCCTACTTATAAGATTTCGTCCTCGAAATCACATGCACTTACCCCAACAGAAACTAAACATAAACTCATACCAGAGAATAGTTCCGGGTAGTGCTGCACCATATGCTGCTCCGTCTCCCACGTAGCCTCCTCGACACCCCTGCGATCCCACTGAACCTTGATCATCGGTATCACTTTGTTCCGAAGTCTACGGTCTGCTCTATCCAGAATTCTAACAGGCCGTTCCACATAAGATATATCTGACTCTAACTGAACTTCGGAAGGCTGCAACACGTGAGACGGATCCGGCTCATACTTTCGCAGCATCGATACATGAAACACATCATGTATCCCAGATAAAGAAGGCGGTAAAGCCAGTCGGTAAGCCAATGTGCCAATGCGCTGCAAAATCTCGTACGGTCCAACATACCTCGGAGACAGTTTCCCGCGCATCCCAAACCGCACAACGCCTCTGAAAGGCGAGATCTTCAAAAAGACTTTATCTCCCAACTGAAACTCTAACGGTCTCCGCCGTTTATTTGCATAAGCAGCCTGTCTGTCCTGAGCTGCTTTCATTTTCTGCCTTATAGTCTTTATCTTCTCTTCCATTTCCCGGATCAACTCAGGCCCTCCGACTGATCTACTGTCCAAATCATCCCAACATAAGGGTGATCTACATCGTCTGCCATAAAGAGCTTCAAACGGAGCCATCTGAATACTTGCCTGGTAGCTATTGTTATACGAAAACTCTACCAAAGGCACTGAATCCTGCCAAGAGGCATCAAACTCCAATACACAAGCTCTTAACATGTCCTCGAGCGTCTGAATAGTGCGCTCGGTCTGGCCATCCGTCTGAGGATGATAAGCAGTGCTCAATCTGACCTCAGTTCCCAAAGCTGACTGAAGGCCTTCCCAAAAATGAGATGTGAATCGCGGATCTCGATCTGACACAATAGAAACGGGGATCCCATGCAATCTCACCACATCTCTAACATACAACTGCGCCATCCTCAAGAATGTAAATGTCATGTTATAGGGGATAAAGTGGGCTACCTTGGTCAATCTGTCCACAATCACCCAAATAGCATCGAAGCCTGAAGTACTCCTCGGCAAATGAGTCACGAAGTCCATGGAAATGTGCTCCCACTTCCACTTCGGTATCTCCAAGCTCCTCAATTCGCCGCCAGGTCTCTGTCTCTCTGCCTTAACCTGTTGGCAGATCAAACACCTCTTCACAAAAGCGACGACATCAGATTTCATTCTCTTCCACCAAAACTGACCACGCAGATCTCTGTACATCTTCTTCCCGCCTGGGTGGATGCTAAGTCTGCTACTGTGAGCTCGCTCCAAGATTCCCTTACGCAACTCCGGCGTACTCGGAACTACCCAGCGGTTACCCAATCTCAAAGATCCGTCGTCGGCCACTCTGAACTTCGTCGGCTGACCAAGATGCACTATAGACAACCATCTCTGAACCTCAGCATCTGACCTCTGAGCTCTCCTGATATTCTCAAAGATATCTGGCTCAGCTAATAAGGTAGAGACATACACTGGTGATGCATCTATATCAAAATCATAGCCGAGATGACAATAGGAGGTCATCATAGCCGACAAATGGATGACGTCCTCAGCAGAACTCCTCACTTTCCGGCTCAAAGCGTCTGCTGTCAAATTGGCCTTCCCCGGATGGTACTCAATCTCGCAATCATAGTCCTTGAGTAGGTCCATCCATCTCCTCTGTCTCATGTTCAGCTCCGCCTGAGTGAATAGAAACTTGAGGCTCTTGTGATCCGTATATATGGTGAATGAAGTGCCATATAAGTAGTGCCTCCAGATCTTCAGGGCGAAGATGATAGCCGCCAATTCCAAGTCATGAACTGGATATCTGGTCTCATGCGGCTTCAACTGCCTCGATGCATAAGCTACCACATGCTTATCTTGCATCAGGACACATCCAAGGCCCTGCAGTGATGCATCCGTATATAAAACAAATCTGGAGTTCTCCGTCGGAATCACTAACACTGGCGCCGTCGTCAACCGGTGCTTCAACTCCTGGAAGCTCTCCTCACAAGCTTCTGACCAAAAGAAAGGCACACCCTTCTGAGTCAACTGAGTCAGCGGCTTGGCAATCTTCGAAAAGCCCTCAACAAAGCGCCGATAATACCCGGCCAAACCAAGGAAACTCCGGATCTCAGGCACAGAAGTGGGGGCAGCCCACTCCATTACGGCCTCAATCTTCTTGGGATCCACTGATATCCCCCTGCTCGAAATGACATGCCCCAGAAACACTACACTGCTCAGCCAAAACTCGCACTTACTGAGCTTAGCATACAACTGATGCTCTCTAAGAATCTGAAGCACTGTCCTCAAGTGTTTCACATGCTCCTCCTCACTCCGGGAGTAGATAAGAATATCGTCAATGAACACGATGACGAACTGATCAAGATACTGTTGAAACACTCTATTCATCAGACTCATGAAGACTGCTGGAGCATTCGTCACACCGAACGGCATTACTAAGAACTCATAATGCCCGTATCGAGTCCGGAACGCTGTCTTCTGCACATCTTCCTCTCTGACCCGAATCTGATGATACCCGGATCTCAGATCAATCTTGCTATACACCCTGGTACCTTGCAACTGATCAAACAAGTCATCTATCCTTGGGAGAGGATACTTGTTCTTCACTGTCGCCTTATTCAGCTGCCGGTAATCGATGCACAACCGCATCGAACCGTCCTTCTTCTTCACAAAGAGAACTGGTGCGCCCCATGGCGACACGCTCGGGCGTATATAACCCCTGTCCAAGAGATCCTGCAACTGCTCTTTCAACTCTCTCAACTCTGCCGGTGCCATCCTATAAGGTGCACGAGAGATAGCGGATGTCCCTGGCAGCAACTCGATCCCAAATTTAACTTCCCTGGCCGGTGGAAATCCTGGGATCTCTTCTGGAAATACATCAGCAAATTCTGCCACAACTGGTACATCCTCAACCTTCAGTTCTTTACTCTTTTCAGACGTGTCCACGGCATAAATAAGATAGCCCGTGTGTCCACGTTCCAACAACTGAGACATCTTGATCGCTGAAATCAACGGAATCTTCGCACGAGACCCGTTGCCAAAGAAAGTCCACTGACTGCCCAACTCAGGTCTGAACTTCACTGTTCTCTGCCGGCAATCTACCACTGCCTGATATCTGTTCAGAACATCAATACCCAAGATGCAGTCATCTGACATACCCAGCACAATCAAGTCTGATCTCAACTCGTTGCCCTCAAAATAAATGAGGCAGTCTGCCATGAACTGATCAGCAACGACGTTTCTTCCAGTGGGTGTCGAGACCAATAGAGGCGTGGGCAAAGGAGACGTGCGCATATGGTGTCTTTCCACAAATCCCACAGACACAAAGGAATGGGAGGCACCTGTATCTATCAAAACAAAAGCAGGGTACGTAAATAAATGACACGTACCGGCAATCACCTCCTCTGGAGCTGCCTGAGCCTGCTCCCTGGTCAGTGCATATACCTGTCCCTGGGGTGGTCCCACTGTCTGACCTCCCGATGGACGAGGCCCAAACTGTTGCCTCTGTTGCACTGTCCTGTCCTCAAATCTCGGCCTGTTGCCCTGATACTCTGACTGGCCTCCCCTGGTGGGACAATATCGAGCAATGTGGCCCATCTTGCCACAGACATAGCATGCAGGACACTTATTTGAAGAATGCGGCCCTCCACAATTGTTGCACCTAGGCTCTCCCGGCCTATCCCCTTGTGAAGATCCTCGATTGGCCGACCAATTTCCTTTCTTGTTATCCTGCTTCTGTCCAAAGTATTTCTTCCCACCATACCGTGAAGATGAAGAGGCACCACGGGGTTTAAATGACTCACCCCGAGGTCTCAAACTGTCAGTAGTCTGCCTCTGTGGCGGTACCGGTGGTGGCATGGCATAAGCTCCCACTCCCAGCTCAGCAAGTTCCGCTCTTGTGAGAGCATCATCAAATGAAGTTGGGTTATTGATGATAACCCGGTCATAGAGCTCCGGTCGCAGTCCTTTCATGAAATTTCTCATCTTGGCACGTCCATCAGAGGCAATATGGGGGACATACCTAAGTAGTGATGAGTACTGTGTGGCATAGTCTGCCACTGTCATGTTCCCTTGCCTCAGATTGGTAAATTCATCCTCCTTTGTCTGTCTCGCTGCCGCGGAGAAGTATCGGTTCAAGAACCTGGTCCTGAAGAGCGTCCAGTCAATCACAGCACCTAGTGCTCTCATCTCCATCACTGTGCTCCTCCACCACATCAATGGTTTCTTAGCCAACTGGAACTCCGCCAGCCTCAGCCAAGCAGTAATAGCACAAGGAGCCGATATAAAGATCTGCTCAAGTCTCTCCAGCCACTCCTCAGCTTCTTCTCCGGACTCTGTCCCCTCAAACCGGGGCGGATGATAAGACAGAAACTGCGTCAAGTTAATCTCACCCGGTAGCAATAACTGGACTACTGGTTCCATTCCTACAGTCGGTGGAGGTAGAGGATTAGCCTGTCCAATACTCGCATTTACACTCCCAACATCTCCGACTTCCTCATTAGCAGCCATGCTGTAACACAAATGTTAACAACAATCCAAAGCAATATATAACATGTCGTTAGATAACAGGAGTGATATAAGCATGTTAGTATAACAGGATATACAGTAATTATGCACCACATGCATAAACATGCTCCAAATGTAAGCACCTAGCCAACCATGCTAAGGCTACCCTTCACTCGTTCCCGGGTTCTCTAACCACTGCTCTGATACCACTAATGTAAGGACCCTAATCCTTAAGTGCGGAATAAAGGCATAATAGAGCTAAATAAATGATCAGAGTAGAATAAACAAGTTGAGTTTGTGAGCTTAAGCATTTACATGCCAAAATAAAGGACTACCAAAAAGGATTAATTACATTCCAACAAATGAATGTGTCCAATATAGTTTTACGCTACTCCTAGAGTAGGAACTATACAAAAGAATCCTGTCCTTTCATCTACCAAAGATGCTCGAGAAGCTCACTGTCTCAACCCGTTCAAGCCCATCTATCATGCCAAAAAGGTACCTACAAGGACAACCCCCAAACATGAGCAATAATAATCATTCATATTCAACACAATATGAAGATAAAGCGTAAATGCATAATCAATATAAAACACTTCCTGTTTTCCCATGCATTTCAAACGCTTCCGTTTGGTTGTCCCTGTACCATAACTCATGAGTATAATCAACAGATTATTTTTAATGGCCAAAACATGTCATGACATCATATACCATTTCAACTGTACCACATATTGGTCACCATTCCCTAGTCTGTCCATCACAGTGTATTTTAATGCCCCTCGCTTATATTCATATGGGCGGCATAGGATAACCTCGCTACAATGGACATGCGGCGCTCCCACCCCTCGCTTCACAGAGAGCGGCAAATATCCTTTCCTCGCCCCATATGACAACCACGCTCAAATGTGACATGCGGCGCTCCCACCCCTCGCTTCACATTTGGCGGAACCAATACAAAAAGCGGCAAGCATTAAAATCATCAAAGGATGACCACGACTCATGGGATGTGCATCCAATAATCATAATATGCATCTAACATCAATATGCATAAATTACCATGTATATGCATCCACTATGCAATACCTCATATGACATAAATAAACATGTATATGCATCCACTATGCAATACCACATATATACTCGCATCCACAATGCATAAACAATGAGCATATAAAATACATGTTACCGTTGGGTGCCCGTACGTCCACTACGTACCTTTCCAAAATGTGGAATGTGATTGGACCTCAATTCCTTGGCTGCGTTGCCACCTGGGTTGGTTCTACATATTCACAAATACCAATATTAGAAACCAATAATAGTCCAATACCAAAAATCCCACAAAAACACCCAAAAACACCATTTTTGGTGTCTCGCGATCGATCGCCAACAAGCCCCGATCGATCGCGAGACTACACTGCCTCAGCCAACAAAAATGCACAATTCGCGATCGATCGCGGAGCTAGCGCCGATCGATCGCGGCCTCGCCGATCGATCGCGCCAAGCTCGCGATCGATCGCTGAGGCTCACTGCCTCAGCCCTGTTGCTCGCGATCGATCGCGAGAAAACGCCGATCGATCGCCGAGCTGTGGGTTTTGCGGGATTTGGGCACTATTCACCCATCTTCAATCCCAACTCAAAAACACCCACATACACCAACATTACTCAAACCCAACAACTCAAAACTACCCATAATCAACATAAAAACTCATAAAAACAACATCCAACCAACATTTTACCAAAACCACCACACCCAACACAAACCCATTTAAAACCCTTCAAAACCCAACCAAACTCAAACTAAACTTTACAAAATTAATACATGAGGTACCCATACCTCTTGGGGATCTTAAATCACCCAACAATCTCCTCAAAACAAGATTTTGCAAGCACTTCTCTTTGCTCCAAAGCTTGAGCTCGAAAATGAGGGTAGGGTTTGTGTGGAAGTTGTTTTTGGTAAAGTGAGAAAGAGTTGGGAATAAAGGTGTGGGGGGTAATAAAATGGGTTTATTAAAACAAATGTATGCCAAATAATTCCATGGTGTATAAAACACCCCAACATGATATTTTTCAAAGCATTTACTCAAAATGCACCAAATATCAATTAAACACATGATTTCCCATAAATTGCAAATAAATCATGCTTCCAATAAATTTACCCCAACATGCACCACATGCACCCTGAAATGCAACCCCGGGTCACCCTATCCACATGACCATGCATTTCCACATAAGGTAAATAAATCCCAAAACATAATCAATTACCACATAATTAATCATGTAAACACAATTAAAGCCAAATAGCAATTTACCATTTCGGGGATGTCACAGGTAAGTACACTGTTAAAACCCCCAGAACTATCGATGGACTCAGCTTATGTGTGCCCGTTAGCCGAATGCCATCCCATAGCGACCGTCGCGAGACAACGGTGTGAAACCCATACACGAAGGTGGCAACAAAAGATATCCTTGTTATCAGGCATGAAACAAGACAATCCATGTGCTGCGCAGACATAGCCAAAACCTCAACAATAACCGACTTTGGGTTCCAGAGCACCAAAATACCACCCAAAGGGTGAGTTGAGAAGTTATTTTCATGACACCAAGTGGGAAACCATATGCGCATCATGCTTTGTAAGTGATGATCCTGTAACTTAGTTTCAATCAAACCAAGAATGTCCAATTGTTGGGACTTTATAATATCCACAACACCTTTCTGCTTGAGGGGTTTGTGGAGACCCCTTATGTTCCAAGAGGCAATTTTAATTGTTGAGGATGAGGCGAGGGGGCTCGCCCATCTTCAGACACCGTTTTTTCCGTTTTTTTTTCCTTGTTTTGTTTACTCACGTCGTGCATCGTAACATCCTCGGCCCCTTGTGGAGGTGAGTCTAAGTATCAAGTTTGTTTACCAGAAGTTGTGGCATACGTAGTATTACCCTTCACAGTGTGTGAACTCACCCCAGCTTGACCATCGCATGCTGCGTGGTCTGATGTCCTTGGAGGCGCAACCACCCTTATGGGAACCACCTTCTTTGGACCATTGCCCGTATGAGCAGAAGCCTCAGAATTACCGGAGCCCTTGATTACCTTCAAACTATCACTTGTTTTACCATCCTTGGTTGTGCCAGAAGTAGTAGCATTTAAGTGACTGAAATCATCCGGGAAAGAGGACTGAATACAATCAACAATATGGTCATGATCTAGATCACCATCCGTACAGACACGAGATTGCCATTTCTTGGGTTGGCTCATGGCTTTATCACCCTGAACATGGGTAACATTTCTTTCCAACGGTTTCCTGCTAGTAAGAGTTCTTGGGCAGGTAGATGAGCAATGGCCGATGATTTTACAAGCCGTGCAGAAAGCTGGTTCATTCTCAAATCTGATCTCCAGATCCAGTTCTAGCCCCCCATGGGAAGGATGTTGGGACACAGCGGCCAGAGGGACAGACACATCAACATCAACAAGTGCACGGGCGTAAGACAGCCGAGCCTTGGTGGTAGTAAGCTCATGAGTGTATAGAGGCTTACCCACATAGGATAGGATGCGGCTAAGGGCTTTCGCATTCCAGCAAGTAGGGGGCAAACCTGGGATCGTGACCCATAAAGGAACTCTAGTCATTTCCTTGTTACTGAAGTCAAAGAGTGCTGTCATTTTTTTCAAAATCAGTCCACGTCCATAAACATTATATGGCCCCCATTTAGAACCTTTTCCAAATCTGAACTGGTAGTGAACTTGAAGATGAGCCAGCGGCTTGGGTGTGAGTGGTAACTTTGTTTAACTTCCCACGCCATACAAAGTTCTTTTAGGGCTTTAACCCTGGGAATTTACCAGCAAAGTACCTCACTAAACAGTGCCCAACCACCGATATATCATCAACATCGGATGTAGGAACACTGCACTTGTCATCCAAGATATCAGTCTGCATAAGGGGCGTAAGGTTAGGCCCACTCCTGTTTGTTTTGAAACCCAGATGTCTAGTCCAAGGGTTAGGGTCTTCAAACTTGGTCTTAGTCGAGACTGAGGCCTTACGTGAGTGCCCAGCAGTAGGCTCTCCATCGGCGAGATTAGCTTTTGGTTGAGTTGAGGTCGTGTCAATAATAACATCCGATTGAGGATGATGCACCTGATCTGTCACCAAATTACCCGAGCCATCCAACCCAAGGAACTCAAGCACATCCGCCGAAACACTAGTGTCAGTCTCACCCAAAGTGATAGAGCCACTGTCCGAGCCAGTTTCAGAAAATAAAACATGTTGGTCAATACCAGTAAATCCCTGAAGGCCTAGATCAATAGGCTGGAAGATCTTCTTCTTGTGACTCTTGCCCCCATAAAATACTGTTAAGGTAAACTCACTGAGGGAATAGATCGAACACCTAAAGCTCACTCAAAAACAAGGTTTCGAACCAGCAGTAGGATAGTAAGTTGGACATCATTTATAATAAAAAAAACTAGAGTCAGTCATTTGGTTATTTTTTTCATTCAATTACAGTAGCATTGTCGTTTTTTTAAAAAGGTTTGTTAAAGTAGGTTATTTGAAATGATCAAATTTGAAAAAAATTGAGCAACATGCTGGTAGCGGTGTCAACCAAAACTATTATATATATAATTAAAATTATATCCCTTCATATCTTTTGGAACAACAAGAAAACAAAACAAAATATATTCTTCAAATTTAATTCAATCATCACCACCTCTTCTTCAACTTATTTTTTCAAATTTATACTCACATTAAAATAACTACCGTATCAGATCTTTATAAAATTTCATCCTACAAATTAGCATATATAAATTTTTAATCCTTTATTTCGTCAAAATTTGATATTAGTATAATAAATTTGTTTTTTTTTTGTTCTATGTCATGTTAACAGTAATCAGCGTCATATTACTAATACATATGCCATATATCAACACGTCGATGAAAAAAGAACTAAAAATACAAATGAAGTAATTTATTATAAAAAATGTTAATACTTGAAGAATTTTGTTCCCCCAACCGCCAATAACATCATCCAAAAAATTCCATCCACACTGAATCTTCGATTTAACGAAGACCATATTTTTCACATTTTAAATTGATATAAGATGATTTCTCGTTTATATTTTATTATTGTATGGTGCAACATTAAAGCTCTGAAAAATGTATTTATGGTATTTTATAGGGTGAATTACCTATAAAATCCACTAGTTTGAATAATAACGAATTTCACCCCATCTAATTTAAATAATGGCGCATATCTCTCATGCTATTTTTTTTATTATTTCAAATTATAGGGAGACAGTTTTAATTTTTCATATATCTATTAAAAATTCGAGGAAGTGACACTGTAATGCAATTATTATACATGAGTTCATCAGTTATTGTTCAAACTATAAATCAAAAATTATAATAAATCTTTTTAAAGGGAGATAACGGTAATTTTTTATATTTTATATTTATATATTCTATAGTTGACAGATTCATAGAATAAATTGATTCAGAAAATAAATGAGATTTAAAAACATATTGTATGGTAATAGTTATTGTCTATCTTCAATAGATGCGCAATAATTTATTAAAACAGTTAAACATGGCACGCACAACATGTTTATGTAACAATTAACAAACTATATTTTTGAAAATAATATATTTTATTAAAAACATTATTTACATATTTGTTACTTATCAATTTATATATGCGAAACAACTTTTTTTCTTTCGGAATAATATTTGCTGTAAAATTATCTAATAAAAGTTTAATATTTATATAGTATCACTTTACATGATCTCTTTATTCTTCTAATATATTAATAATATGCAATATATAATTTGAGTAGTACATTTTTTAAAATATATATATACAAAAAATAATCTAATCAAATGGTTTGGTATGTTTTTGAGGCATTTTGTTAAAAATTAGTTAAAATTATTTTGGTAATTTACAAAAACATTAGACCATTTCAACTAAGATATTCTAATAATAATCGTGTCTCCATTAACAATTATTTATAATTAAATATCAAATAATAAGATTATTTCCATCATTAAAAAAAAGTTGGTGGTAATTTTCATGCTTTTGATTTTAAATTATTATTATTATTATTATTATTATTATTATTATTATCTATTACTATATTATAAATAGGGAGCATGTTAGAGAACTACTTGGCCTCTTGGTATGACCATGTAATTACCGAAATACCCCTAAACCTTTTATTAATCACAAATATTATGCCAACATGCAAAATGATTGAAAATCCCTGAGACTTTTAATAATTTGAATTTATCCTAATATACTTATATTCTTAAATATCTGTAATACCATTAATAATATTATCAATTACATATTATCATATCATATAATATTTATAATTACATATTTATATTATAATTTTATACTATATAATTTTAAAAAAAATTACATAAAATTATTTATACACGTATTATACGTCTCAAAAATCGCTAGTTATTATTATTATTCAACAACTGAGGTGATTGCAAGGTATTGCCAACCACTGAAAAGCCCATGCCGTCTTATTACACAACGCCTCGTTCGCTGCATTTCCCAGAATTCCATGTGATTTCTACGACATTACTTCAACTTCAAAACAAAAAAATTTTCTGGCATTTCAAGAAATACAATAAAATAATCTCTTCTTCTACTTCAAGACCCTTCATTATTATTACTATCAATCATGGATAATGGTACTATAATATTTATATTTATACCGGCTTGAAATTATAGTAGAAAAGATTCAAAACCAAGGAGATCCTATAGAGTTGTGAGCGTGTTTGAGGAATCATTGCGTTATCGTTGCTTTGGAAAGAAGGGCTCATTGGATATGGGCATTGGACGCTGATTTCAGATAAATGGGATTTTCAGTTTGAAAATCAAGGTGAATTTTGAATCTTTATGACATTTTTCATTATTTTGTGTTTTTGTTTGATTAAAATGATGTGATCAGAGAGCCATGTAAAGATTGATAACATTGTTTTTTCTATCCTCGTGTGTTAGAATTGGTTGCGTTGGCTCAATCTTAGACTTGAAGCAGAAAATGGCAAGCTTTGTTCCTTTAGTGTACTGTATGCATCTAATCCCAGCGTATTGTTTCTTTTTAAACAAGAGCGGGTCATTTTATTTTAAAGGAAGAGTGGGTCATTTTGTTTTGCTATTGTTGCTGACCGTTGATAATCTTGAAAGAAATGGTGCTTATTGTGTAAGGTGGTTCTGTTTCTTGATCATCTTTATTTGTGTGGCAGTCCTTTTGAAGTTAAGAAAATGGGTTCCAGTTACAATTTCGATATGTCGAGGAAAACTCACATCTTTCATCTGAAGGTGTGGGCTTTAGTGGCAATCTTCTTCTGCATCTTTGCTGTACTTGTTCTTTTGCTGCTATGGTGTTGTGTAGCGCGTAAGAAATTTCGGACCAGGAATAAACTTCCCGTTAGCCGGATCCCAAATGTGTCGGAGGAAACTAAAGAAATCAGAATGGACCAGAATTCAGCTAACCATTTTGATCCCGAAAGGGATTCCTTCTCCATTGGAGAAAAGTATCATGATAAGCTTTTAACTCATTTAATCAATGGGAAGGAAAATAATTCAGATGGTAATGGTCATTCGGGTTCCTTTAATTTCATAAGGAAAGATGATGCGGCTGTTGAATCTGTGGAGAAGGGTTCTTTGGCAGTAAATCAGACTTCTTCGCATTCTTTGGCAGTAAACCAGACTTCTTTGCATCCTATTACCATACCGTCCCCTCTAGCCGGCCTTCCTGAGCTCTCTCAGCTTGATTGGGGTCATTGGTTTACACTTAGGGATCTTGAAGTAGCAACGAATAAATTTTCGAAAGAAAATGTCATTGGTGAGGGTGGATACGGAGTAGTATATCGGGGCCAACTGACCAATGGTGCTGTTGTGGCAGTGAAAAGGCTACTAAACAATTTGTGAGTCGGTTTATGGATTTCATTAAGCTGATTAAGAGAGAATTCTCTCACGTGCTTATGCATCGATGATCATTTAATATTTAAATTGTAGAGGGCAAGCGGAGAAAGAATTTAGGGTGGAAGTAGAAGCTATTGGCCATGTCCGGCATAAAAACTTGGTTCGACTTTTGGGTTATTGTATTGAAGGTACACATAGGTATTATTCTTTCAAACTTTTCCTCTCTTTTTGAGAAAGCTCGGCAGAGCATTGTGCATGAACGGGAACTTGAGTCCACATCTTCTTCATTATGGCAAATTTCTTGTAAATTTAGAATTATATTTTACTTAAACTTGTACATGTCATGAAAACGGCCAAAAGTGTGTATTCAGTTACCCATTTTTCTATTTTATCACACATATAGATTGCTGGTATATGAGTATGTGAACAATGGCAATCTAGAGCAATGGCTCCGTGGAGCAATGGCCCAGCATGGATACCTTACTTGGGACGGACGAATGAAAATTCTACTTGGCACCGCTAAGGCGTGAGTTACATATCTTTTTGTTGCCAAATTTGGGTGACCAAAGTAATCTGTTTGTCAATGTAAATTGACTTAAATGTTGCAGAATAACATACCTACACGAAGCGATTGATCCCAAAGTTGTTCATCGAGACATCAAGTCGAGCAATATATTGATAGATGACGATTTTAATGCCAAAATATCTGATTTTGGCCTTGCCAAGTTACTTGGTGCTGGAGAAAGTCATATTATCACAAGAGTTATGGGAACTTTCGGGTGAGCTTTTGATTCAGGATCATCTTAGTCTCTATCTTGGACTTCTTTGTAAATTGTTTACTCTTCGAAAGATGTTGGGATATTGGTTTTGTAAACTTAAATTCTCATATTTCCCCTTTTTTTGTCTTGTATTTGCTTCTCTTGTATAGATACGTAGCCCCAGAATATGCAAGCAGCGGCTTTCTAAATGAAAAGAGTGATGTTTATAGCTTCGGGGTTTTGCTTTTGGAAGCGATAACTGGAAGGGAACCAGCGGATGACAGCCAACCTGTGCCTGAGGTATAGTTTAGTTTGTAATATTCGTCTTTGAGTTTATGCAGAGCACTATTTCTGGCGTTAAATGTTGAGGAGAGTAGTACAGACATTCAACTATCTCCTTTCGCTTTTCATGCATAGTCTGTGCTGTTCATGCTAGAACCAGAGCCTGATGCCAACTGATTTTGTAAATATTTCCATGTTATTTTCACTGGCATCCCTACAATGATACTATAAGTTGTTGAACTCGTTCTCTTTTCATAATCACGGTGTAAAATACACTCTGTTGATGAACTTGCAAAGCAGAAAAATCTGGTGGACTGGATAAAGATGATGGTTGGGGCAAAGCGTTCCGAGGAAGTGCTTGATCCAAATATATACAATAGGCCATCTAAATCTGCCTTTAAACGAGCCCTTTTAACAGCCTTGAGATGTGTAGATCCCAATGTCGAACAAAGACCTGCAATGAGTCAAGTGGTCCGCATGCTCGAGTCAGAGGAATACCCTGTACCAAGAGAGGTTTGCTTAGTTTCAACAGAATGTTTTTTTCTGCTTTTTTCGTGATATAAAATAAGAAAAACAAGAAAACCACCTGAATCCATCTTTCAAAATTCAAAAGATGTTTTATTTGCAACTTTTCATGTCGTACTCCAGGGCCGTAAGAAGGCGAAGGACTCCTTCAGACCATCCTCGGATGGAGAGCAAATACAAAGATAGTGATACAACAAGTACGACCATTCGAAGTTGAGGTCAGATACATGATACATTAGTGTAGCAGGAAAAACATAAAGTTCCAAGTGAATCAAAGATATAAAGAAACTAGCTAAAGGGTGTTCTTTTTTCTTCAAAAAAAAATAAAATATATACACATGAAATTGCTTTGATAAAACCGAAAGATACCAATATATACACTGTGAAAGGACTTTTATGAACTCTCCTTGGATGGGTTCAAATAAAATTAGAAATCATATGATTCACTGGTATGAATAAAAATTTGTGTTTATGTTATAATGATTCAATACAAATATGATGATTCACTGGTGTTTTATATATTTGCCTTTTTATTATGTATTTATAGTGTATGCATGCTATGGTAAATTTCAAAAAATGGTTCCATAAAATATGGATTTTTTCAATACTAGTTACAACCTTTTAAGACTTCAAATATAGTCTCACATAAATTATTTTTAATCAAACATAGTCTCACATAAATATTTTTTTAACAAATATAGTTCCACAAATTATTTTTTAACAAAAATGATCACATAATTGAATATGTTTTGAGAACACTTTTGATTATAACAAAAGTTTGAAATGAGTATTAATTAAAATCAAAATTTTGAAACTATTTTTTGATTAAAAACAATTTACATAGGACCAAAAACCGGAGCCAGGAGTGTAATCAGGAGGCGCTAATTTTTTAAAAAAAATATTCAGGGTAAAACTTTATTTTTTAGCTAATATAGAGAGTCGGGTAGGGACAGATTATTTAGGAAAAACAAATCTTCCCTGTTTACAAATCATGTCGGGATAATAACAAAATAATCACTGGAATTAACCATCGGGTTCTATCGTGCCAAGTTTCGACGAATCCAATTGAATTTTTGAGTTTTTTTTGGGTTTGAAGCTATGATTAGCCTAAATTCACATCTATATATTAGTCAAAATATCTCATTTATGTATTTAATTTTTTTATAATTATACATATACGAGGTACATATTAAATTTTAATATAAAATATAATTGTATATAAATAAAATATAACAATGTTTGTAGTTTTACCATCATCAAATTTTAGTTTTAGTTTTTATTTAATCATGTTCTGATTCATGATAACATAATACATGTAATTATTATATGTTATATAATTTAAAAACTTTAAATCTAATTAGATGAGGTCTATTTTTTTAAAAAATTATAAAAAATTAAATCAAAATATCAGCAATAGGTATATTATATAATAATGTGAAAATTGATATTGATCAAACATTATTTTTTATCATGAATTTTCTTAAATTTGTTTTTGCAAAGTGACCTTTAAATATATAAATTTCAAAAACCTGTAGTCGGGATCTATTTTATGAACTGATGATGCGACTTGTATAGTTCTAAAGTGATACCACGAAAACTTGGATAATCTCGTAATATCAATAAAATGTGAGATATTACCTCTCTGCTCTTCAATGCAACTTATATTGTTAATCTACCTAATATCTCTGTTCCAGAATGACCTGAAATCACTGAAGGAAAAGTGATAAAATCATAACAGTCGACTACTCCTTTTTAAGAAAAGATAAAATCTTACCGGCCCTGGCAGTAGAATTCCGAAGAAAAGACTCAATATAGTGTAGACTGCTGTTGCAACGGAAGCTACTTGTAGACTTGGGCTTAGTGAAACTATAAGCAGTCCATTCTTCTCATCCTCATTGAAACTACAACCGAGCTTTTGAGCACAGGACATAAACAAAAGTACAAGAAATGAAAACCAATGATAAAATACCCAATCTTAATCTAGAAAAAGAGAACAGCTAAAATGTGAAGGTTTATGATTTTGATTCACCTGGTGATCCTGCATTTTATATTTTGTGACTAGGAAGAATTGCGAAGATTGTATGCTATAAATAAACTTTAGAAAACATGTGCAAGCCCACTTTGAAATTTGGCCAGTCTTGGTAATATGAAAGGTACAAAAAAAATTTCATGCTTCAGATGCATTCAGATTCCAATCAGAATTTGCTCCATCCATAATTGAGATAAAAGCATTGTTTTCTCATTTCTATTTTCTAAAGATTCTCATACACGCCCAAACTTAAATTTCGCATAAAAGAGGAAAGAACCTTTCCAAAAGAACAGAAGATGGTTCTGTCCTGAGTTTAGTCAATAAAGCAGATTTTGGGGGTGCTTTGGTGGAAAAACAGAAAAAGCAGGCGCCTTCTGTAAATTAGCCCCAGTTGACTGACCGGACTGACAGGAATGTTGTTGATGATCCATAATCTTACATTAATTACAGTAAGTCTAGTCCTTGACATGAAATAATTTTTCTTGATCCGATCTCCGCGAAGAAAAAGTGCACTTTTTTCTGAAAACCCGATGCAGCACCTCGCTCAAATTCAAGCCCTTGATCTACTTTCTTCCACAGTTCCACAGTTTGCGTTTCCTTACAATATTAATCATCTGTCCCAAAGTAACGATCACCAAATTCTCCCAGACCCGGTATCACACGAAATTCTTCATTCAGTGCCACATCAATCTCTGAGGTCACAATCTTTAAGGATGGGAAGCGCTTGCAAACACAGTGTATTCCCTCTGGTGCCTATGCAAAAACATATAAAAGAAAATTTGAGAAGGTCCATAGACGAATGATTTTCTTCTTATGAGGGACTCCTATCACTCACTGATATGAGGTTCAGGAATATGATATGAGACTCTGGAACCCCTTTTTGTATGAGCAAGTCAATTGCCTGATTAGCAGAGTTACCTGGAAAATACAAATTAATGGTGTCGGATTCCTGAAGAATAAAGTAGGCAAACTAATTCAAAGTTTTAGGAGATACTTTCGTGTGAAAATGCTACCTGTAGCAAGAACTGGATCCAACAGTAGGACGTGACGTTCACAGATATCTTTTGGAAGCTTTTCGTATATAAGCTATTTGGGTAGGAGAGACTGATTAATATATTTCAGGGTGCAGATTCCACCAAAAATATACAACGGAGGTTCAATCTAAATGACAGAGTAAGACAGACCTGCTTCCCGTTGTCGCCAACACGGTGAATCAGAATTTTCCCTATTTTAATCCCTTTGCAACAAGCACGAAGTGCATTTTCCATGCTTTCACCACTGTAAGTTAGAATAGGACAAAAAAACTAACTTAATTCTTCTTCAAATAATCATTGGTCGTATAGGCAGTTGAAAAAAATATAGGCATCTCAAAGAAATGTGGGTAAGAGGAAACCAAAGGTCAAACCATCAAAGTTTGAGAAAAGGTTCTCAAACAATGGATTCCTTTTATAGCAGTCTGCCTGCCTCGGTACAAATGATACAAACTCAACTTTTTTCTTCTCATGGGTATTTTGTATAATTAGAAAACTGCAAGTAGAATGGCGTCGGACTAGTTCCCTCACCTGCGTACAATGGATACACCACACAATTTCTTGCAAAAGTCTACACCAGTGTACACTGATCCTGAAACAGATCCGCATAAAGTTTCAAAGATTAGAACTTTCATATCGAGAAACTAAGAAGTCATGCAGATAGGAGGACAAGAGCACAGTACAAATGATATCAAATTACAAAGAAAAGGTGATAGTGATTTCTGATATTTCATGCTCACCCCAATAGCAATGTTCCACTATATAGCATGTAATAAAGCAATTTCATAGAAATCTCTAGGAGTGATAATCGTGATATTTTCTTTACATGAAAATTTTCCTCAACATGAGAAATGAAGACAATTGATATTTTACAGAGTGGTCGAGAAGAAACACAATTAAGGCATATTTCTCTTGTTTCCCTACAGTATATTCTAACAAACCTGTAGGAGTAATTACTTGCATTTCCGTGAAAGGTAAATGACCAAGACCATGCTCCACAACCTGAAACATAAAATTATTTTAAATTGGGTCACCTTGCAAGTAGCATTTGGTTATGCCCATAGTGGTAAAAAGTTTACCAGTCGGATAAGCCTATCTGAATAAAATACAAAATCATGTTTTGATGTATCACGATCTCGAATCAGAGTATGCATACCTCTTATCTGTAATATATAAATACAAGGGACAGGTGAATTTCACTACAAACATGGAAACAAGGTATGGGGTGAAATAAGTGACCAGCATTTGAAGCTGAAGAAATCAGGCTAGATTAAAGACATGCTTATACTAAAATCAATCATGCAGGGCCCCAGCTTATTTCATTACGATGACAACAAAATGACATTGTTTAATACAATTTTTATCTCCAATCATCAATTCCATCCATATAGTTAAACAACAAAAACTAGTTTCTTAATTTCAATCAAATAATCTTATTTTATGAACTTCCAACATTTATAAGTCAAAGCCGTTGGAGAAGGTTGCACAAATCAAGAATGATTTTGGATCCTAGTCAGAGTTCACATCGAGCATGAACCTTTACATTTGACATCCATGAGCTTCCCAAGCTATATGAGATATGGCATGAAGCTCATAAAGCAGATATGACAAAGACCAAACTTTTTCTTTCCTCTCAAAGGTTGTTATAATAAAAGCAAGGGAACAGCCATATCTTATAACAATTTAATCATTTTTCAAAATCACTCTACCCATTCATGTCCATCCACTTTCGGAGAAGTGACAGCTAAAAAGATAGCCCTTGTTGTAGAAGTAAATTCTGTGATGAGTCTTTTCAGAACTAAAATATCAAGAAAGAACACTGGATCAAGAACAAGCTAGAAGCTGTACCTGGAAGGTCGAGTGGATAACATAGACATTTGGATATATCTTACATAGGTCATGTTGGCCAAGCTTAGTGTGGATATGTTGAACAATCAAATCTATTGCTACATGATTGTCACCTCCACGGGGAATAATAACATCAGCATATTTCTTGGACGGCAGAACAAAATCATCAAATGCAGGCTTAACGAATTTTGCATACTGTCAGAAAGCGTAGTTTTTGCAAAATAACATGTGTCAAGTGGCTGAAACTACAAAAAAACAATCATGAAGAATAAAAAATCACAAGTTGCAATACCCATTATAAGTAATATTGAGTACAACCAAGACAAGTAACACATTCTTTTGAAAACAAACTAGCATTAATTACATTATGAAATTATATGCAGTTACATCAAAAAACTATCGAGTAAACACTTATATGTCATTATCACAACTTCTACATGCTCCATCCTTTTGAACTATATCACTGTTGATCACAAACAAGTAGTTCAAACATGTTCGAGTTTTATTAAGGTATATAAAATGGCATTGTTCCATTTCCTTCCCACACATCTGAAATCCAAGTGATAAAAAAATTACATATCAAAGATCACATCATGAAACACAATACTGTTAAGTCATCAAAAAGACAGAAGAAACAAGAGGCTTGCCTGTTCGAGAACAGAGTTTATGTCCCTACCCCTCCGAACAGTATCCCGTCTAATTCTACGAGCAAGTCTCACATCAGCATCTGAAGCAATTAATCATTAGAGTCAAAAAAAAAAAAACCGGAGATGAGTCAACTATGAAAGAAACAGTAACTTTGGTTGAGATGAGTCAACTATGAAAGAAACAGCAATTTCGGTCACATATAAATATCAACTATAAAATGAGCTCATGCAAAATTAGTTCAAAGTCCACCTGTGTCAACAAATATCTTCATGTTCATCAAATTCCGCACTCTGTGGTCATGGAAAATGAGGATTCCTTCCAATATGATTACATCAGATGCATTCACCTGCGTCAGATGGTTCCATATTTGAGGAAATCAAAACAAAATCTCCAAATATTACGACAGCAAATGCATTCAACAAAATGCTAAGGTCTTCCATTATTTTGCATACAAATTTCAAAGGTTTCTGAATACGATGGAACAGAAACAAACAATGCTGCATTCCTGATGCACACTCCAAGCTTTTCCTAAAGGTTAAAAATGAGCACCTGGCGGAAGCTATCTGAACACCTTTGATGTGTTTTGAAGTCATATATTGGTACATGGACTGGCTGCCCACTCTTGAGAATTTCGACACACTCAAGGAGTTGTTCTGTGTCAAAAGCATCTGAAAGAACACCAGTGTGACACTTGAACCACTGAATAGCCTCTACAAAAATTCATGTAGCACAAAAAATAGTCCCAATTCAGAAAAAATCAGCAAGCCTAATTTATTACCTGGATGATCAAAATTATACTCGTGGACACGTTTCAACTCTTCCTGAGTCAATCCTCGGTAGAAAGAATCCTGCAGAATAATTTAAAAAATTCAAAAATATTTGTACTACTAAAGTGTCGCTAGTTGTACATAGTGTTCACTTGAAAGAAGCAAAATTTACAAAACGGAGAAAAAAGAACCTGATTAACAAGCACGACTCGATGATCATGAAGTTGTTGAATGATCATATCACAAACCGTGGTTTTCCCTGAGGCCGTTCCACCCGAAACCCCTGCTCCAGACCACAAAACAAAAATTATGGAGTATTAGTCCACCAAATAAGGTGGGAGAACGGTCTAAAAACTGATTGATTGAGAGATGCAAAAGAAATTACCAATGACAAATGGTTGTTTGTGAGGAGTGGAATCTGCGGAGTGAGAATTGGGAGTGATGGAGGTGGAAGGACGAAGAGTGGGTGGTGAAGCAGCGGGAGAGAGTCTAAGGCCAGAGAAATGTGGCCCGGACGCTGCCTCCATTACAGAGTCGATGGACTTGGTCCCCTCCGTCATCTATGTTAGTCTCCGAGATTCTTGCGGCAACGATGGAAGTGTTGTATTGTTATTCAATTGCCTCAAAGGGCCAAGAGCCAATCTAGTTATTAAATATCTTATAATTAGCTAGCGATATGTGGAAAATAAACGGTGCCAGACTATGCCTAGGCTCGATCGCAGTTTTAAAATCAACAATTCTTATTTCAACGAAAAGTGGAGTCAGAGCTGAATCGATTAAATAGGGTTCCTATTTGGTTTATGACTATTTTTATTCCGGTTTGATTACCGGAGAGAAGAGTGACGAGGCTGTATCCAATGAAAAACAAATCGATATTTCATCCTGCCATCACTTGATAGCACAAACATTAACTATACCCTCTTACTTATTCACAATTATTACAATAATGGCATGTCCCGTGATGTAAGGTCATTATTGCTAAAGTGGAAGACACATCTTTGATCGATCCTTCCCACAATCATGACTAATAGAGACCCTGGGAGTCGAGGCCAATGTTCGGGTGGTTTTTATACAGGCCCATTTAATCATGGAAATCACTATGTAATCATGAAAATACATCCTTCTTCATGGCCAAGATGGTGAAACCATTTCTTAACAGTGGACTGATAAAAATACCAAAATTACAAATTTCTCCTATAGCCTACCAAAAAACCCTTCTTCCATTCCCCATCTACCTTTAACCGTCATTACACCTAAAAATATGGTTTGCCAGCGAAGTCTACAAACACGAGTTACAAAAATTCCAACACCCATAACAATCAATTTACGGGTACTCAAAATTTCACCCAATTTTTTAAGCTATAGAATTATCATCTTACTGAACCGTTACTTCACCTCAAAATCGAAAGAAAATCTCGCATTTTAGTGAAGGCGATGACTAAATTTAGCAATCAACATTCTTACCCATGTAAATAACTGCTCAAAATTTCATAGGCTTATACTAACTAATTGCAACTCAACACAGGATACCAAACCGAGGGACTTCGGAAACAATGTCCAACAAATACTTCTGCACAGACGATGCAAGGTCCAACCTGTACACCGCAGATGACGCAATGTCCCACAAGTATATCATCCAAGGAATACAATGTCCAACAAGCGTACCCCTTCATACACATCATATCATAATTTAGGTTGATTCCCCATAACCGCAGAACATACCTATCGTTATCACACATCATGCAACCAAACGAACGAAACCATATCGTATAACATATAAAAAATCCCATTAAAACATCGAAAAACAAGAGAAAACATATTTCCACATAAAGCATGCAAAATGATCACTGGGAGGCTGGAGAATTGTTCAAAACTTTTCCAAAAACGTCTACGGACAAAATCGAGATGCAAGGGATCGAATACAAATCTAAATCGAATGCAAAATTTGTCAAATTTTTCAGCCCTGTGAACCGCTATTTTACCTAAACTTCCGGCGACCTGGGCGTCGGGGAGCGCGTGACCGGTGCAGGATCGAAAGTTGGTGTCTGGGAAAGGATTTTATTGAGGTGATTCGGATCAAGGTGGTCATATAGTTGCCAATTTCAACCAATATCACAAAGTGTTGAGTCGCGCGCGATGGTTTGGTTTTGAGGAATTATTACGGCCATTTGGAACCACGGTGGGAATGGTTCTCGGTACTGGAAGGTGCGAGAGTGAGTGGGGAGTCCGGTCACAAAGCTGGAATTTTTAAGCGGTGGTGCAGGCTAGCGGCGGGGGTTGGGGGGCAAGGATTAGGTCTCCTTTATGAAGTTTTAAATTGGAAAATATAATTTAAAATCTAAAGTTCAGTCCATCACTCACTTTAATTTTTCTTCGGTTTGCGGTCTGTTGCTATGCACTATCAACTTTATTGAGTTTATATATTGGTCATGCTTAGCTTTTGCGTCTATCGTTATCTTGCGATTTGTTGCTTAGCTGAAAGACCTTCTGGCATTTTCCTTCTTTTATCTAATGCTGAATCGAAAGGTCTAATCTATATATAGTATTGGTCCTTTTGAATAACAGTCAAAAAGATCTTCACATTTCATTTGATGGTCAGAGGCGGGCTCTTTCTTTGCAAAATTGTGCTCGGAGTTGATTTTACCAAAGATGACGAGAACGTGAACTAAACGCAACAAATCGCAAGATAGCGATAGACACAAAAGCTAAGCATGCCCAATATAAACTTTTATGTTAATAAAAAAAACCTGCAAATTTTAAAACTAATTTAAATCGCCAAAATATTATATTCTAAAACTACTACCATAACTATTAGTCAGCATTTATAAAACTTGATTTTCCGAAGCACAAGTCATAAAATTGATTTCCTTATTTTCCAAAATAGTCTTAAACCCGTATATCTCGGCTTTTCCACATGCCCGAAACAGACATTTCTATAGAATAAATCACAAACAACTGATGAGGATTCTTCAAAAGTGGAAAATGAAACATAGTGTGAGGGTATATCTTAATGGTATACGAATGATCTAAATTTAAATTGGACATGTGAGATCTACATAAATATATGGATCCATGTATCTAAATCAAATTTAAATAATTTGATCTAGAATAAATGCAATGTCATTATGCTATGTTGAACTCTACACTTACAATTACAGGAAGTAGAACCTTGGTTATTAAATATCGGTAATAGAGAATGTATGGCAATTTACTAGAAAATCGAATTAGAAAAAATAATAATGTCGAGAAAGAAAAAATATATTTTTTTTTTTGGAAAGATTATATATCATGTGATTAATGTTTGATTTTTATTTGGCACAAAAAAAAAATAATATTTTTTATATATTAAAAAAAGTAGCCCAACATTGTGAGAAGCATGTCCACTAATATTTGATACCATTTTGGTATTCTTTATGGGGAATCATTATCCTCCATCCACTTAATATAATCGAGATCATAGTGGGTCTCTTTGAAATGCAGAATTATTCTTGAAAACTCTGAATTTCTGTTCCTCTCCTAATCAACCCTATTTTGTGTGAGAAAACAAGTAATAATGTGTTGATTTAGTTATGGCGTTAAGAGCAACAAGTGCAAGAATCTATTAAGCATAATGTTAAAATAAAAGATAGTCAAAAACAGAGACAAAAGAAAAATGAACACATGATTTGTAAATTGCAATTGATTAACTATATGTCCATTTAAATTTATACATGACAGAGGTTGCCGAGACTAACAACAAATTTTGAAATGGCCATCCTCGGTTCCAACGAGAAAAAGGCGTGAAAAAGGTAAAATGGAAATGGCTGATAGCATAGACAAGTTCTTTGATTCCCCATCCGCCATATAAAGATTTTGAGGCATGACACGAAACTGCCCATCCTATGCCATGGTAAAAACATAAATATGCCTCAATAGATACATTCAGGGACAACACACACACACACACACATGCAGATAGAGATAGAAATGTACCTCATCTGCAGTGCTAGCCAAAGAACATAAGCCAATTTTGTTTTTGCAAATAGAGATCACATTTTGCCCCCAAACTGAGAAACCAGAAACGCCGTCACTGTAACCTTTGAAAACTGTGTATTCCGATGACCAATTCCTGTTAAAAATGTTAAAAAGGGACATCATACACTATTAATCTTGTTCAATTCCACAATTTCAATGATCTCATCTAATTATGCCAGCCTGAGTAACCGAAAGCACCAGTAAAAGAAAAAAACCTTCTTAGATCCCAAACTCGTAAGGTTTTGTCAAGAGAGCTTGAGACAAGGAGATGGTCTGAAGCTGCAGCAAGCTGCCAGAACGGGAAAAATTGAATGTAAAATTTTACGTTTTCCAATATCATTTTTCATCCCAATTACTTTTAGATTACCTTGGTCACATATCCATCATGAGCCTGCCATGATGAAATAATACTGCCACTTCTCATGTCAAAGAGGCTACAATAGCCAGTGCTGAATGAAGCTGCAATCCAAGATGGGTAAGCAACATTGCCCTCTGGGTGCAATTTGGCAGAACCAGGTGAGCAGATGGATGATATTAGAGGAGAGAAACTAGAATCGATGGGTTCTCCCTTCCAAAGGTGAAGTTTCTGACCATGATTGACATCAAAGAATCTGTGCACCACAAGGATAGTTTTTAAGAAACATAAATGCATATGTGATATGGTCTAGCTGTAAAATATACTCACCTGAGAGATCCACTTCCAGTACCCACTACGAGTCTATCGAAGAATTCCAGGTAGTCTATCTTAGTGTACAAACTCTCATGGAACACATTACTAATCATTCCACTTGGTGATGGATTAAAATGAAGCATATTGTCTTCATCTCTATCCGTCCGGCGTGTGGATGCCAAAGAGCTCTCAGAAAAGACAGAAATTAATTTTCCTGTTTGTCCATTCCATATATGCACTGTTCCATCACAAGAAGCTACCCTTCCAGAGGATGCTAAAATACGAATATCATTTACAACCTGATGATAAAGAGGAAATCAGAGAGGCATCCATAAATATCATTTGCAGAGAGTAATAAGAGATCATACTAGAATAAACAAAGCAATAAACTGAGGTGTATTGGATGTAAGCATGAATCAACCAAGTTATTTTTTACTCATAATTGTGCATGGAGAATTTGGAGATTCGCCATCTTTTACTCCCGAGACCAGCAGAAAATATCTAATGGCTTTTAGCTTGCAACAAAATTAACATCAGCACAATTAAAACCCGTAAGTACTGTAATGGAGTGATTATTAATAAATACCTCTGTAGGAAATAAATAATCTGAGAGTTGAAAATACTCTTTATTAATTGAATAATAAAAGAGTTACAATGATTATCTATTTATAGGTGAATATAAAGATTAATAGAAGTAAACTACCTGATTTGTCTCTATCTAAATCAAATCAAATCAAATCTCTAGATAATATTATCCTACCAAACTTATAATATTATCCTACCAAGTTTAAACACAAAGATTTAAATAATAAATCTTTAACTAATTATTCAACACTCCCCCTCAAGCTGAGTCATATATGTTTATCATGCTCAGCTTGAAACTTAGGTCTTCAAATTTAGGATAGTGAAGAGTCTTTGTCAAGATGTTATCAACTTTTGTTTGAAACTTCCTTCTCTTTCTCAGAGTCATGCTCCTTCTCTTGGAGTCTGCGTCTGCTCCTCTTTTGTGAGTCTGCGTCTGCTCCTTTTTCTTGGAGTCTGCGTCTGCTCCTCTTTTGTGAGTCTGCGTCTGCTCCTTTTTCTTGGAGTCTGCGTCTGCTCCTCTTTTACGAGTCTGCGTCTGCTAGTCTACGTCTCCTCCTCTTTTTGGAGTTTGCGTTTGCTAGTCTACGTCTCCTCCTCTTTTTGGAGTTTGCATCTGCTAGTTTACGTCTCCTCCTTTATTTTGGGAGTCTGCGTCTATTCCTCTTTTGAGAGACTGAGTCTTCAACAATAGATTTGAAGAAAGGAATTATTTGAGAGACTCAATCTAGTCTTCTCTTTATTTTGGGAGTCTGCGTCTATTCATCTTTTGAGAGACTGAGTCTTCAACAATAGATTTGATATTATCTACTCCCTCTCAAGCTTGGCTATAGATGTTTATGAGACCAAGCTTGCTGATGAGATGTAGGCACATGAGAATCCTCACAATTGTCCTAAAACAGATGATGAAAAAACACCCGACGATGCCGCGAAAACAAGGGAAAAAAAAGTCGCGATTTTACTGTAGCAAAGTCGCGATTTTACTGTAGCAAAGTCGCGATTTTACTGTAGCAAAGACGCGAATACTGTAGCGAAGTTACTGTAGCAAGACGGTAAATTACTGTAGCGACACGAAATTACTGTAGCGAAGTAGCGTGCTACTGGCTGCTGCTAGGATTTGCTTTACGGCTACTATTTGAAGGCCTAGCCGCCAGCGGTTGAGTTGAGATAGCAACAACTCGCCGGCGGCTAGGGTTTGATAAACTTTTAACCTTAGTTTTTTTTCAAACCTAAAGCTCTGATACCATGTAGAAAATAAATAATCTGAGAATTGAAAATACTCTTTATAATTGAATAATAAAAGAGTTACAATGACTATCTATTTATGGGTGAAAATAAAGATTAATAGAAGTAAACTACCTGATTTGTCTCTATCTAAATCAAATCAAATCAAATCTCTAGATAATATTATCCTACCAAACTTATAATATTATCCTACCAAGTTTAAACACAAAGATTTAAATACTAAATCTTTAACTAATTATTCAACAACCTCATCTCTCATGTTAAACAAAGAGGACTAAATTACCGAACACCAGTAGCATTTTTAACAAAAAAATTCCTGCAAAAATCAACTTAATTTCAACAATACTATCTGAACTTTTGTGTACATTTCGTAATCACAAATAGCAGCCTAGATAAGACAATTATAAGTACTTCTCCAGTACCAGATTTTCTTGGACACAGTGCCATTGAAAGGGCTCACTGCAGATTAAATTTGGTAAAAAGAAATATGGGAGTAAAAAAGAAAAATGGGAGAACAAAAAGGGTGGACTTCTCCTTATTTTGTTTGTTAAAAAATAAAAATAATATATAAATAAATAATATACACGTAGTAAATATTTAAGAGGGCCAACAGGTGGATGCGGACCATGCGGTCCACAACAGTTCATATCTCAGATTCATCACCATTTCTCAAGCAATTATTTTTTGATCAATTTCCAGCCAGTTTCCAACAAATTTAAACATGACGAGTATAGGAGTTCCCCATCCTCTCACCCAGAACATAACAAAATAAAGCATCAATTAGTCTTTCCTTGAGTTCGCATATTAAGCTAACGTTTATTTTGTTTTCAACAAATATAAAATGAAAACAAATGCAAAACAAATTGAAGACAAAGGAACACCAATATCATAGTTCTTCTGTTCTCAAGATGCAAAAAGTTACTATTGCTGTCCTCAAAACTTGAAATTCTCATTCCAAGGATAACTAAGTTCAGATCAGCTAATACACAGAAATGAAAAGTATTTGTATCATGAAAAAACTGAAGCAAACCTCTTCGTGGCAATTGTAGCTCATTACACAATCAACTGTTGATAATTCCCACCTCTGAATATTTCCTTTGAATCCTGGTCCAACTCCTGCTGTGAACACTGTACACTCATTATGGTTAACAGCAAAAGATCTCACAGCTCCATGATGTGCACGGGTAGATTGTATAATAGATGCTCTGATTTTCCATGGAAGTTCATCCTTCAGGAAACCTGTACGACAAGTGAAATCAAGAATACTCCAACTAGAAGTTGCACTAGGGAACCAATACCAAGGTTCTTGGAATTCTGAAGCAGAACTTATTCCATGCCTCTCGACAGGTTTCTGGTATTGCTCTGAGAAATTTTTAATCGGCAATCTTTTTCCCTGTGACTGTGGGATTGACCATCCAACCCCATTGAGTAAGAGTTTGGTAGGCGTACTGTTCAATGACGAGTTCTTGTTGTAAGAGAATCTTCTACCATTTTTACTTTCCAGATCAGTTTGAGAGGGATCCCCAGTATATTCCCACTAAAATTACAAAAGGTAAAGAAGAGGTGCAGTGTCGAGTTAAAACTGAAGTAGGGCATTCCCGGATGCAATTAATACATTCAAGGGTGTGTTTGAAGTGTCTGATTATGACATGATTGTTTGAAAAAATATTTGTAATAATATGTTTGAAGTTTATTTAATTTCAAATTAGCAATACAAACTTTATAAAAATGATTAAAATATGTAGCAAAATGATATATATGCCCCCATTTCCGACCTTTTTTATCGTTGCAAAACTTCAAATTCCCACCAAAAAGTTCAACTTACTTCTTTCAATGTTTGCTGGAAACATATCATAGGCTCGAAATTTTCGAACACAAATCTAATTCTTTCTTCTACGCATATTTTATGTTAAAAAAATAAATTATATTATTATTAAATATATATGAAATAAAAATATTCCACATTATTTTATGAAAATATTCCGCATCATTTTTTTAGTAAACACAAAAACATTTAGTAAATTTTATTAAATCAAATTTTTATTCGTTATAACATCGAAAAATAACAATATATATTTTAAATTATAAATAAAATTGTACTAATTACAAATATAAATTTAACAATTTCAAATTATTCAAAATTTTAAATCGCCGCGGCCAAAATATATTGGCCACGCAACTTCTATTATTTTGGTAAAATAATCTTTATTTTTTGCCGCGGCCAACTATTTGGTAATAGGTAAAGAATTTCGTTATATATTGGCTGCGCGACTTCTTAAATAATGGGTAAGCTTTTTCATTTAAAAATAATAAAGTCACCACGGAAAAAATATGTAGGCCTCGACGAACATGTAAAAAATGTTGAATGTATAGTCTACAAGCCGCGGCTAGAAAAATAGTTGAAATTACATACTGCAGCGGAACTAGAAATTCCGTCCAAAAAGTTAAAATAATAAAATATGTAGATCGTTTATCCTCATCTTTAAATTAGTAATTATAAGAGATAATAAAATATGTAAATCTGAATTATTTTGAAAAGTGGTAGATTTAAATATGTAAATTGTTTACCTCCAAAAATTTACATATTTTGGAAATAATAAAATATGTAAAATAGTCTTTCCCTGCAAAAAAATTGAAATAGTAAAATATGAAAATTTGAAAATATATAATTCCCTCCAAAAATTTGAAAAATGATGGTGGGAGTATTTTAGTCATTATAAGAAATAATAAAATTAATTTATCATCATATCAAACAACATATAACTTATCACACATTAAATTTATCATCATGTCTTATTCAATCTCATGCTTATCACATCTTACACTTCAAACGGTACCCCAGAGTAAAGCTAATAAATTTGTCCTCGTGTTTCTTTTTTCACTTTGAACTTAATGTTTTCCTTTCATCTGAATTTCCATTACATCTTAGAACGAAAATTTATTGGTTCGCTATGTTATGCTACTATTGCTCTCTAGACCACATGCTAGTCGGAAAATAGGAACTAATGATCCAATCCTTTTAATTATGATATAGAAATCAATAAGTATAACTGTAGCTTCCAAATTGAAATCAAAGGGTTTTCATCAATGGCACGAAAAGCAGATAACGCTGTCATGATGCAAGTAAAAAATGTGCATATGGAATCAATCTCATGTAAGGAAAGTAACCTGTTCTCAGAAGGAATAGAAAGGAGCATACCTTCCAGTTATGGTGCCGTAGAAGGAATTGCTCAAGAAGCAGCCATGTTGCACAACACTGACGTAGTTTCTCAATTCCCATAAGAGAAGCAAGTGGGGGGTACAATATTAACCTGTCAAGAGTTCCTTATATGTGCAATATTATAACAAAATCCAATAATAAAAACAAGATAGGACAGAGACATACACAAGGTCCATGCGGCTTTCAATACCATCTTTCTCACTCAATTTCATTCTCGGTCCTTTCAAGTTTCCATCCAAAAGGACATAGTTGTCATTTTCATTTGAAAATGCAAGCTCACTGAATAACTCTCTAAGTTTAGGCAGAACATGCAATGCCGTTAAATCGGCACCAATCTGCTGGCACATCCTGATAAGACTCCTCGCACTATTCTGGCAAATAAAGTAAATTGTGTAAGCAGAATAATTCTTAATTAATTAAAGATAAAAAGTGTGCAGATGCAAAGGAAAAACACAAAATCACAACAAGGATGGCCCACTAGTAAACATGATTTAGAACGTGTAGTTCAAGTTATAACTATTCAACCAGAAGATGCAATCATCACAAGGGAGTGAAGATCAGAATTACTGGCTGGCTATGATATGTAAAATAAGGGGGGAGAGAGAGAGAGAGAGAGAGAGAGAGAGAGAGAGAGAGAGAGAGAGAGAGAGAGAGAGAGAGAGGGGAAAAAGCTTCACAAAATATCCCAAAATGTATCATCATAACCACACTGGGCTAAAGATCTGAAAATAAAAATACCTGAAATACCCGATTTTCCAGGTCTCTCCGCGTTAGAATCTTAACATGCATGCAACTTCTATCCTGCATAAACGTAAAAGTATGTTGTTGGTGCCATATTAGTTTGATATACAATGCAACCATAGAGACCAAAACATTGTATACCTCAATCAGCTCCTTAACTATAATTTCATTTGTCAAGGATGGAACAATGCCATCTAATGTTGTCAGACAGTCTATCAACGCCAAAGAACCCCAACTTTGAATGGGTTCAGATTTGTTGGCATATGAAGCATCAGTGCAAGAATGGACAACACTTCTTAGTAATGGTATAATCTGTTTTAAGATGAAGTTCTCCCCAAAAAGTCCACCTGAATAGTGACTATATTACCTCAGACTTTGAAAACAGACAATTGAGAGAAAGATAATAGAATACCAGCTTTCATCCAAATAGTACCTACCAATTCTAACCAACGCATCAATTCCATCGTTACAAATCCCTTTTCCAAAACAGAGTGTCAAAGACAAAATTGTCTGGAAAAATTAGTACAATCAGTCCACCGCATATAAAATGAGAGAGAATAACCGCATATAAAATGAGAGAGAATACATTCAGAGAATTATAATATAAAAGATGTTTCACATAATAGTATTGCCTTTAGAGGTTGCATGACATTCAATTTCGACAAAGTTAAACCTGATGAACTGTAATTGGCACGCCAAGCTCTTCACTAGACCCAATAAGTAGAACAGTGGCAGCAGCAGTTGAGCTCTTTTGAGGTACAACAGACAGGTTTGATATTATCAAGGGATGTATTGTCTCCAAATATGCTTGTTTACCAATTCGGTTCCATAACTCATGCATGAATGAACCTTGAAGAAGAGAAACCTTCAAGTGTGAATAGCCTGTAACCTAAAACAAAGTATTTAAGAAATGAGAAGAGGGAAATATAAGAAACAGATGGAATTTAATATGCAACACCAAAAACAAAAACAAAGTTACCAACTAGCCTGTAGAATTGACTGGATAGATGGCACGACAAGTTTCATTATTGCCTCTAACTTTAGACACTTCAGAAATTCTGACAATAGCATATAAGCCCGTTCAGCTTCAGTATCCAAGGTAGAAGTCACTAGAAGAGGTAGGCAATAAGGGGCACACATTTCTACACCAAATGCTCCCATTGCTTTCAGCGCTCCATGTTTTGCAAAAGTAGCAGCATACTGAAGACGGCATGCATCATTTGCTAGAAGATGAAATGAGGCTAAAAATAAGTAGGATGACTTCACTGATTTGGGGAAGTATGGGGATTCCAAAATGCACTTGGCAGAAGGCCTCCTGATCATTTTAAAGAATAAAGAGGATTTTTAGATAAAGTGGACTGCAGCTGAAGTTCTTATATTTATCTATAAAGGAAAAGGAAATGTATGGAGCTCAAAAGCATCAACAAAAATTTTGGGTGTTACAAGGGCCAGGAAAGTTTACCTGCTCCAGTCCTTCTGAATGCAGGTTTCAACAAGAAGTCGTACGTGATAAGGCAGCTCTTGCATTGGACTTGGTAGGACACCACTCTCCAAGTAGAGAGCTAAAGAGTTCAGACCAAATAGTGGCTTCCTCAACTGAAGTTCAGCTAAAATGCATCCAATAGCAAACATATCATCTGCAGCACTTTTAGACGATATCTTTGAGTTCAATGTTTGGCTCCAAAGAAATAGTTCCTGAAATCCAGTAGAACCGTCATCATCTACCTCAAGATTATCAATAAGATAACTCAAATCAATATTTGGGCTCGCTCCAAAGTTCTTCATCCAGTCACGTCCAGATAAAATATTATCAGAACTATCCGTCATCAGCTCCTTTTCAGAAAATCCATCCTTCAAACTGTCACTTAAGTAATCATTATAACAAGGAGTTAAATGCCATGATTTCTCACAGAACAGAGATGCTTCTTCCAGTTTCCGTAAATTATTCGTTTCAGTAAGTAGAGTATCCTTATACCCAATATTCTTTATTTTAGTAGATCCATTGTTCTTCCCACAAAGTCTCCCAGTAACTTTTTGACGTGGAGGGTGAGGTTGACTAAAAAGCTGGCGGCGTCCCACTGACCTTGGTTTTGTGGATATTGAAGCTGGCAAAATCACATTTTTAGCATCAATGGCAGCCGCACCATATATTTTATATCCAAAGGTGATGTCAATCCAATTATGTATTTGACATGAAACACGATTGTTTTCCAAGGCATCCCTGTGCAACTTGATGAACTCCTCTGGTGTGCCTGCCCAAGAAGGCACAGCCAAATCCGGCATGCCAGAATGTAGGGAATAAAATATCCGTGGATCACAATAGAATTCGGGTATGCACTCATCAGGGGTCCATTGGTATAACCTTTGCATGTTAGATGGATATTCATTAGGCTCATAAACTGAACGGACAGCTGTTCTCAAGACACTCAATGGCAATCTCCTAGCTTTGTAGCTGCAAACAGCAAGCTCAGATAGGCACTCATCCGACACATGGTGTGGGATTTCAGATGTTGAATAAGTGAAGTCCAACTGCTCATCACCTTTTGCCAAGCGCCACTTACTTTTGCTTAGATCTCTCCATCCAATATCACTATTTTCATCAGGTTTCACGCTAAAATCTACAACCCAGGGCATGACAGTATAAAATGTGTGATCTCCCCATCTTCTACCCGCCAATCTGTTTAAGATGAGAAGATACTCAAAATTACTCAACTCTCCTTGCCACCACCTATGGAAACTAGAATGCCAATCCACAGATTCAGACAGACTTAAATCAGCATAGATTGTGCTAGAGGAACATCCTTCAAAACAAAAACCACAAGCAGAACAATCGTAGCGTTCCCCATGCAGATTCACCTTGGAGTTCAGCAATTGTTTGCCGCCAATTGGTAACCAACACCAACCTGTATCATTTAACATAATGTTGGATGGGCATAAATTCCCATAGGCGATTCCCAAACCATGCATATAAGCCAGAGCTGAGAGTATCTGGTAGATTAAAAATCTCACATGCCAATCAGATCTTACAGCATCAGGGCTATAGTGCATAATGTTTTCAAGGGTGAACGGCATCTTTTGAAGCACTATATTTATATAACCCGATGACTTAAGGATTCCCAAAATGGGTAAAATGTTTGGATGCCGTATGCATCCCGGAAAACCATTCTCCTGAAATGAAGGTATTCCAATCAAACTAAGAAAGTTTACACTCTCCTGTCCCGCGGATTTTCCATCAATAAGAAGGTTTATTGAATGCAAAATGTGATCTTCAACTGAGCCAGATAAGAAATCTGAAGCAAGATCTTCAAAGAGCGCAGAGGATGCTTTGCCAATCCGAGCAGTTGGAGCCAATGAAGCGATCGTCCTTGAGCAAGAAAATTTACTGGAAAGTCTACATTTTTCACACTTTAGACCATTAATGAACATGTTTCTGTCGCCATTTGAGAAAGACGGAGATTGAGTTGAAGTAGTATCCGATGAAATACTCTTACCACTGGAAATTCCAACACTGACCTCTACTTGGTCCCTCTCCAAATTGGAAAGCAGGATGTTCTCTCCCGCAGTATCATATCCATCTTCATGAGAACTGTACTCGTCACTAGATAAAAAAAGATCAGATTACATCATCTCAGCTAACAAATAACTGATAGTATTGCTGATGAAGCCATATTTACAACTTCATTACTAGATATTCATGCTACACGCCACTAATTTTGCTCATAGATTCATCAAAGAAACTATTATATGCTTTATTGCTTGCCTCTAGAGAATGAAAACGCAAAAGGGCAGAAAAAGAAGCAAGATAGTAAGTTAGAGTGATCAAACATACATGTATTTAGACAAGCAATCCTCTTCACAATAAGGTATATAACCCAGGACGAATTGCTGCGATGTTGCTGCTCCGCCACGCTCGGACATCTGCATCCAATTTTTACGTTTCCCCAAAAGCCAAAAAAAATCATTTAAGAATTGAGTATTTCACAAAAACAGGTAAGAGTTCATATGAAGATTTGCACGAAGATGACCTGAACGATGGCTGAGGAACCAAAGGGGAGAGAAGAATCTGAGAGTCCATAAATGAAGCTGAGTTCGCCGGAATAATCAGCTTCAACCCGTCGTTGAAGACAGTCAAAGCACATTTTTGTTTCTCTTCCCATTTCCCTTTCTCGATTGTAACTCCAGATGGAAATCGATCAACCTGGACTGTTCTCTATTGCATAGCCGGAAAATTCCGGAAATTTTTCCGTGATGTCTGTACCGTAAGCTATTCAGTAATTGATGAAAACGTTTGTCCGGTGTGTGTATATTTATATACATATATCTTTTGTGCTTCATCAGCTCTCTGTGCATACGAGTGTTTCAATTGTTTATATTAAAAGAAAATTAAAAAAAAATACTATAATTTGGTTCATTTTTTATTTTACAATCATTATTTAAAAAAATTACATTAAATCCTCAAATTTCATAAATTATAACGCTTTGCATGCTCATGACTCAATTTTGTGTTTTAATCGGAAATTCATCACTACATTCCATCATCGCATATTCAAACTTAAAGTATCTAAAGCTAGTTATTGCAAATTTTTTAAAAATCAAATTGATATTTGGAGTGTTAAAATTCTATTTTTCGAAATCAAACGACTAGGGAATTTCGATACCCAAAATATTTTTTTTTATTTTTAAAGAATTTACAATAGCTAACCTAAGTGGATCTAAATTTGAATATGAAAGGTGGTGATGGAATGCGATGATAAATCTTTGATAAAAATACAAAATCGAGTTAATATAATGCAAAGTGTTATAATTCATGAAAGTTAGGATGTAAACTGTAATTTTTGAAACAATAGTTGAAAAGTGAAATTTGAACCAAACTATATGATGTTTTTTTATAATTTTCCTATTAAAATTAATAACTTCAAAAATATTCTTTATAATGTTATTGAATAATTAATTAAAAATTAAAATTTTAATTAGGATAACAGCACACATGTATACTAGCAGCCAATCACACACGGTATATGTCATTAGGCACTATTTGGTGCATATGGTTAAAGCAAGATGAGACATAGTATTTTTGTGAAGGTCCAATCTTAAGTATGTGATTAATGATCACACAATGATAATTATAGCTTAAACAGCGGAAGATTTATTTAACATTTATTAACATGTGGCCCTAAAACTTTCGGCAATACATCATCACACGAGGAACATACCACCAACACCAATAAACATATAATGAAAATATATAGATATATACCATCGGTTCATATCTATCAACATAAACCAGCATACACAAATCAAACTAGTTCGATATCAAATCATAGCTCGAGCATCTCATCAGACAAGAACAGTGACTACTCAGATATCGGGGTAGCCAAGGGTCATAGCTTGACGTATATGTCATGCATCGATGTATGTATAAAATAATGATGTATGTTAACAAAACATTTTATTTCATACACCGATGTGCCAAATTATGAATGTTATGAATGGAACATAATTTAAATAAAATCACATAGCCAAATAATCTCACGTAATTCACATAATTCAGCAAATCATAAATCAAATAATACAGATACATGTAGTATGTTACCCGATCGCAACATACCTTTATTTCTCGATATACTAGGGTCGACATGAGCTTGCAGAGTCGATGTATTCACTGTATATCAATATAAATTCACAATTCAATAAACTAATCATTAAAAATTGGTTATCAATTTTAGTCACAGCTTAACCAATTTAGTGTAATTAAATTGATACGATTACATCATATTTTAATTTGCTAAATTATTTTTCACCAATCAAAAGGTTTGTCATCAATTATAATCCAAATTAACTGGAAATTATCGAAGAAAAATCGGAAAAATCGAATATCAAGTTTTACCCAACTCGCGCACTGTAGCACGTACGGTTTTCCTCTGATTCCGGTGAGCTCCGGCGGCGATAAAGGCATTGGCTGGTTTAGAAAGCATCGTCCAGGTGAAGGGAAGAGATTCGGTGCCTTGGCTTCGTCCAATTCGTTGTTGAATCAAAGAAATCGAACCAAAAGCGCAGAAACCCTAACTCTCGCGACTTCGTTCATTTCAGACCAAATCGAACCACTTTTCAAACGCTAAAATTTTATTATTTGGTATGGAAAATTGCGCCTTTGAGTTGTGAACACGATGGTAGATTGGGCTCATCGAGAGGTGGTCGGACGGGGGCGAACGGAGCGGATAAGTACACGGTGGTCGGTGAATCACGCTGATACTGTGTTTTCACACATTTTAGTACTTTTTTTACGATCTGTGTGTGTTTTTATGCATTTTGCTATGTGTTTTACGTTCTACACCGATATATATTAATTCCCGACCAGTTATGAACATCGGGGTGTCACCGATCTACTGGTGCATGTACATTAGATGTATAGTTCACATCTGACTCCGTGTTCTTATTTCAATCACAAAACTTAAATCCATCGATTTAATACAAATTTTATATTTACTAAATTATTTTAATAACATTTTGGTGTTAATCCGATAGGTCAAAAATATATTTGTCCATTCACCATGTTCTGACCCGACTGTCAATTGGCAGTTATATTATCAATTTTAGTTCTAATTATCATTAATTACCAAATTAATTTACAAATTATATGTAATTAACGTTAATCAAATATCGGTGCATCAAAATTTTACTCATCACATGCTTGTGTCAGTTTTTGATCGTCTCAAGTTTACTACATGACCCGTGATGACATAGGTTTTGTCTAGATGAGACATATCTTCTCATCACATTAATGATCATATGATATACATGATAGAAATTCAATTTTACCACTATATGTATATTGTATTGATTATTAAGGAGTTCATTGGTTGAATTGAACAGCAAATGAAACTTCTGTTGGAAATTTTGAGGCTTAATGAATTGAAATTAGGTAAGATAAAAATCGAGGGTTAATGAATTGAGATTAAACAATGCTTATCGATTTGAAAGTAAGCAATAAAGACACGATAAAAATTCAAAAACTAAGAAAAAGGTTGGAAATGTGAAAATTAGGCAGAATGTGAGGCGTTAGGTCGCCTCCAGCTCCCTAAGGTGTTTCCTACTGCCTTGAATTTTCCAGGCAGAGAGGGAGGTGCTAAGGCGCCTCTGGACAGGCGCCTAGGGCAATATCACGCCTTTTCACACCAAATATGTGACCCTTGACGACTGGGTGTGATGTCCTTTGGACAAGTATATATACAACACATCCCCATTCATTTAAAATAACTTATGTGTAAGAATTCAACACAGTACATTGTGAGAGAAGGCAATATCATTACAATTGCAATCATATTCATATTTTGTTCTTGAGAAGAAAGATTTGTATCATTTGTGATTGTGAAGCTTGTGATTTATAGTGCTACTATCACAAGCAAATAATCGATGTATCTTGGGAGAAGATTGTCGTATTCTGTGAACACCGTGTGCGGGGTAAAATCTTCTTAAGGAAATAGTGTACAACACTAGCCTCGACTCAAAATTGACCATTGTCATCTACATATTTCCCTTCCCGTTACAATGATGCCAACGAGATCCTTGTGGAGTTGAAGACGAACAAGATACCCAACATTTTTTAACAACAATCTTAAGAAGATTTCTGTTTCAGCAAAATAAAAAGATGGAAACGATATCCATAAATGTTCATGCTATGCAAGGAAGAAAAGCCGCAACAATTCACGGGCATACCTTCAAGAGATGGCAGCAGAAAATACTTTTTTTTGTCTTACTACTTTGCACTTGGCAAAGTTTTTGAAAGATTATCCGCCCACAGGTGGCGAAGACGAGACGAATCCTCGAAGAAGGGATGTTGTAGACGCATGGGATCAAAAACAATTTCCTATGCAAGAACTACATATTGAATGGTCTTGATGATACATTATACAATGTGTATTGTCAAGCCCGAAATGCAAAGAAATTGTGGAATATGATTGAAACGAAATATAAGGCGGAAGATGCCAACCTTAAGAAATTTATCATTGGGCGCTTCTTGGATTGCACAATGATAGACTCAAAACTCGTAGTGAGTCAAGTGCAAGAACTTCAAGTTCTTTTGCAAAAGATTCATGCTGAAGCAATTAGTCTAAGCGAGTCCTTCCAAGTTTCCGTATTATTGAGAAACTTCCTTTATGTGTGGGAAACCAAACCACAAAGTAAATGATTGTTGCGACAAGATAGACAATAAGAAGAAAGCTAAGGATCGGGATTAGATCAACGTAACTGAATATGACAAGATGTCGGATAATTTCTCTGATCTAATTACCGCTTGAAGTCTTGTATGCAACATAATGTATTCTCCATAAAGGGAGTTATTCAAAATAAATGTAATGACGGTTACTCGTCGATTGAAAGCAATAAAGTTTATCATTATACTTATTTAGTTGAGTCTTATGATTAATGATATGAGTATTTGAGTCATGTAATTATAATTCGCAACGCAAATGTGTAAAGTTAAACTTATTATTTTATGTGAATGTTAACTTAGTAACATAAGTGCTCGTGGAGACTAACTTAAACTGTCATTCATCTGTTAGAAAATACAACACGTCTAGATTTAATTCACGTTGATGCTTGTGAATCAAAGTTTATGCAAACTAGAGGTGGTGAAAATTAATATGTTACTTTATCGATAGTTTGCACAAGATATTGTTATGGATATTTGCTACGAAGCAAAGACGAGACCATAGAAGTGTTTAAACATTGAATGAGGTTGATGACCAATTATGTAATTTAATTTGCAATTGATAAATTGTGGATTGATTCTATTTGAGTTTCTAAGCACTAAAACGCTTAATACTTGAATTTGTAAGAAATTAAATCTTGAATTCAAGTTTTCTAAGTTTGTATGCTTAAAATGAAATTGATGAATCAAATGCCACAATTGTTCTGACTATGAGGTGTTCTCATTTGATTCTAGTTGAGATGTCTAAGCATTTTAGGCTTAAGGTTTGAATTTTCAAGATAATTAAGTCTTGAATACAAGTCTTCTAGGTTTGTATGCTTAAAATGCAAATTGTGAATCAAATACGAGAATTTTGTTCAAGTTTCAAATTTTGTAAGCATGCGCGCTTAAATCAAAATTTTGCAAGAGATAAACTCTTGAATTTTGATTTCTAAGTCAACAAACGCTTAGAATTTTAAACATGAAAGTTTGAACACCAGTATAATCTTGATAAGTTCAAGATTGCACCAAAACAATGGGGGAAGCAATCTTATTGGCCAACGACATTCTAAGTGTCACACTTAGGCAATGAATATAATCCTTGTAGACTGTGGAAATGATGAAAGTCTTCCTACAAATAAATGTGGGGGTGCCATAGAAAGTCATAACAAGGCCAAAATAATGACATAGAAAATTTTGACAAACTATGTTGTCAAAAAGATTTAAAGTTAACAAGTGTGACAAATGTGACACACTAAAGCATATGTAATGGTATGCTTGTATATTGATGATATGTTCTTTATGAGAAGCAATATAGAGATCATCAAAATGACGAAGAAAACGTTGACGAAACATTTTGACATTATGAATATTGGTTCGCCAAATGTCATATTTGGAAAATTAAGGTTTCCAAGATATCCGAAAGACAAATTCTCATTTAAAATTCAAGTTTGCAAGAAATAAAAATCTTGAATTTGGATTTTCTAAGAGTCATTGCGCTTAAAATTTGAATGGTGAATTCAAACTGAGAATTTCTAATACTTTCGAATTTTATAAGAAATAACGGTTAAATCCAAATTTACAAGAAAATAAACCTTGAATTTGGAATTGTAAGTTTGTAACGCTTAGAATTCGAAACTTGGGGTATCATATTGTATTAGAAGGGCACAATAATGAAAATTAGATATATGATATGAAAGATTCGAAATCCACAAATGGTTATGTGTTTGCCATTGGTGTGACTGTTGTATCATGTGAAGCATCTACATCATGATGGGATCGTGGTTTCTAATTTAGACAAAGCTGCGGAAGAAGCGGAATGGCTTCGTAATTACTAGAAAGATATTCCATGTTGGACAAAACAGTGTAAGCAATGATGATTTATTGTGAGAATCAGTTGTTGCGGCATTTGATCTCTAATGGAGTTATTTGATTATGTGAAATCAAAGTATAACTTGGTGGATCGGCTGATAAAAGCATTGAATAGAGATCAAGTGTGTGGATTATCAAGAGGAATGAGATTAAAATCTACAAAATAAATTTTCATAGTGGTAACACAACCCTGTTGACTGGAGATCTTGTTCAATGGGACAACTAAATTATGAAAATTTGAGTTTGCACTAGGAAATTTTCCCAACTCATTCTTAGGATGAAGAATGCTAGAGACATATCAAAGTAGTGTGGTTAAGTCTGATACTTTTAATGATTCATATACTTGAAAAACTGGAGTATGGTAGGATACTCTTAATATGAGTCACCTATGTAAGTGTGAGAACAGGCCGCCTCAATGAAAAACTTATGAAGCCAAGATGTGATCCATGGTCAAAACGGACACAATCGGAAGAACAAAGCAAATATAGAGGAGTTATTGTGTAGATACTATTATCTAGGTTTACACGAACCGCCAAGAAGTTCAAGACATCATGTTTTACTTTGTGGCCTAGTAAATCCAATAGTATTCTGCTAAGGAAGGTTCAAAGCCAAAAGCTACCTCTCCTGATGCAATAGTTTCTCAGGCGAACTCTCTTTTGACATCACGTGCATACGTGCATCAATTTCATTCATGTGGGGGATTGTTGGAAATTTTGAGGATTAATGAATTGAAATTAAGCAAGATATAAATCAAGGCTTAATGAATTGATATTGAACAAGGCTTATCGATTTGAAAGTAAGCAAGAAAGACACGAGAAAAAGTCGAATATTAAGAAACATTGTGAAAATGTGAAAACCCGGCAGAATGGGAGGCGCCGCGCCTAAGGCACGGGGAGGCACCTCCTCACTTCCTGGAATTTTCTACGCAGTGAGGGAGATGTTAGGGCCCTAGGGAGCCATCGCGCCTTTTCACACAAAATATGCGACCCTGGACGAGTAGGTGTGACTTTTCTCGAAAAATCACTATCAAAGTGCATAGAAAAATTTTCGAGCAGAAGGGTGTAGTAGCGATGGAGAAGACTTCGCATGGAGAGAACGTGGCTGGTCAAGGGGCTGGCATGCGACACTAATTCTCTGAGCTGCTTCGACGTTGGAATCTGCTTTTGCTACACCAGGGATTTACATGCGTTTTTTATGCACTTGGTGTTTACAAACACCAATACACGTTTATATATATATATATGTCTTGATGTATATAAATACCAGATGAATAGAAGATAAACTCGGGATTTACTATACTAGTATCTATCGTGGAGTACATTAAAGGGGCTTTATATACAAAATCTCTCTTTTATAATATGATATTGAATTAAGTGTTCTTTATCCGGTTAGGTGTTAACTCAGGAAAAATAACGACATTCTTGGACTCTGAACATAACACTTTAGCCTTTCTGAATTTGTAGAAACTGCACAAGCAAATTGTTATATGAAATAGACTAATCCAATCAACTCTCAAGTTTTTATCATGAGATCTAATTTCTTGATTCATTTTCTTTATTATACTCGTTTGACATTATAAATCATAGACAACAAAAGCCATAAATCTGAATCACCAAAGAAAATGCAGCAGCCATCAAGTTACATATCCGCGACACACAAGCTTTCCAACTAATATAACCAATGAAAATGCGATAGACAAAAGTAAAGAGGACTGGGGCGTAAGAAGTATCTTAAAGTCTTTCCATTTCATTAAATTAAAATTTTCCCCTCTTTTTTCATCAATTCTGTAAAGACAGATACAGTAGATAAAATGTCATTGTAAAAAACAGCAAAGCCTAGCTCCCCAAAATCCAAACTAAGAAACCGAGTTTTTCCAATTTCCATAACTAATATTATCGCCTCCTCGTAAACGCGAATCGAAAAACTGAGCTCACTTAGTATTAGCGCCACCCCACCCCCCCCCCCCCCCCCCCCCCCCCCCCCCCCAACCAAATGATGAAAAACAGTAGCCTGTGGTAGATAAACTCCTTGCCCATAGAACAGATTAGAACTTCACCAGTGACTTCTCGGCAACATCCACGACAAAATATTTGCAGCGATCCAAATTCATCCCAAACTTTCCTCAAAATAAAAACTCACCAAAAGACTTAACCATGGAGAAGAGCTTTAGGAACAAGTGGAATTGTTCCAACTGTCAAGATTTCAGAAAATTCAGTGCCATTAACTTTGACCGGCATCGACCCAATTGTAACAACATTTTCACTTATGGTTGTGGTAGAAGCAGCAGTAGCAGGAGATGAGGAATTTGACTCGGGCTGTTTTGAATTTATAGTTAATGAGCCAATTTTCAACTCATTGCCCAAGCCTACGCTGTCTGCTGAAACTTGGCTACTCCTGTTCAATGTTGTTGAGTTGTTTCCCTTACTAGCTTCAGATACCGGTCTCAGTGGCGCAGACTGGCTCTCCAAGTAATTTGGTTCCCCATCTGTTGGATCGTTGTTTTCTTTTGCAGCCAAGAGTTTGGGTTCATGCTTTGCAGCATACTCGTCACCAACAAAAGGGAAATCATGTGCAGGATGAAACTTGCGCGTGGCCTCCACTAAAGGAATAATATATGGATTGTCATAACTCCTGGTTAGCATCCTGGCTCTCTCTTCCTGTAAGATCCGCTGTCTATTCTCGTAATACATGAAGTCATCAAGCACGGAAGTCTTTGATCTATAGTTGTTGAATATTTGCAGCATCTCCAAACCTTTTTCAAAGAAAATCTGAAAGTAAACAATATATAATATATTTAGGACAAGCTCAAGCTGATCATTTACAATCACTCACTTGGTCCTCAACAAGTTAAGCAATTGACCGTAATATAAAAATTTAAAACTCACAGAGAAGACATAAGGGAAAAAATAGCTTTGTAAACAAGAGGATCCAGAATCATTCAAACGCCAGCTTACAACTTTCTGTAATTCGCTAAACTCAAGATAAACAGCCGGTTCCAGCAAGAAAATAGAACAAGCGGATATTGCAGCAGTCAAACTATGCTATATGAATAAAGCCATGTTTCTGTCAAACCATGCTATATAAATAGAGCCAAGTTTCTACACTGCCCAAAGTTCACAACAAAGATAGATGATATGCTACTTAGATTATATGCTCGACAGGGAAGAAATGTAGGAACTTACAGAAGCTAGTGGTTCTATCAATCACCTGAGAGATATGGGAGGGCGGAAACAGAATTTTCATATTGACAGAAGATGAGATTAATATGTGGGAAAATGTTAAGTATTGAACCGTGGGACTAGAATATCTGGTGGAATTACATTAAGCACATTGCTAATTGAATGGCACTCTGTCTTATCTTAAGCCTAGGCAATGCATGATTTATGTTACATGTTCCTGATCAAGATTGTGGATTTTACAACCCCAATTGTATCAACAAAAGGGATCGAGATCAAATATGATTTTGCTTCTGAAATGTAAGTTTATATATGAAATAACTATGTACAAGAGCTTTTGCTCCCCCCTGGCAATGCTAGTAACAAAACTCGTAAGGAAAATAAGAGAATCAGTTAAACAACCCTCTCCTTCTTCATGTTTTATTCCCCTCTCCCCCACATCTAGATTCTTCCAAGGCCTGGGGGAATTCTCTTGGGCCTAGATCTACAATACTAGGGCCCATAAAATATTGGAGTCGTAAGTCATCTTGAAAACCACTATGAATTATGCATCCTTCCATCCAACATCAAAGACATCTATGTCAAACCATGATCGCAGTACTCATGACCAAAATATTTGAAATCAAGAGGATACTCTTTAGCCCACGTTTCATAAATACGTTGACCCTTTCGTTAAATTCCTGCAATTCCGAAGCAAAATCAAGAGCCATATTCTTCCCCAAACACGTTTCCAAGAAAATAAAGCTGCTTGAGGACATGGTTACATATTCAACATCAACAAGAATTAGGTCCTTTGCTCCTATCAATTTAACTTCTCTATCTGCCACTCTTCCCCCTTGTTCCCATTTTATCAATTTGCAGCATATTAATACAAGAAAGACCCATGGAAATACAAGATCGCCCCAAACAATTACTCCTGGGCAATTTAATCAATACAGAGTCAGTTAAATTGTCTTCAACTGCACTTGGCGTCAAAATCCGAAAACAGGATGGGGAAAGAAGAGAGTAAGGAAAAGGGTAGAGCAGCAAATTTATTGGGTCAAGTGGGTTTTCATGGGTTGGGCTCGGATGGGTCTTATCTTAGCCAAACAGCTAGCTGGAATGTTTAATGGGGCCATGTAATTAACATTGGTATATTCGACACAAGCGAAGATGAGGAAGGAGTCGCACAACGCCAGACAGATAGTGTTCCATGAGTTTATTGTTCTTGATGAGCTTGGGGAGAATCCACACACAGGATATAGACTGAAACATTCTGTTGTAAATAGTCTGTACAAGATACTTTCAAATTATCAAGCTGAATGCAACTGTCAGCAGGATAACCCTATTCCATCGTACACTACTCATTTCTCATGAAAAATAGTAAGAATTTTTACAACAATCTGATCTCCATGAGCAAACACATGTTCTTTAGGAAGAATGTTATCTAAGCAAATTAATATAACCTCACAACATTACCAACACCAAGAAAGTTATAAAGCAAAAAAAAAGAATTCATAATCACATATACAAGACATCAACGACGATTTCATCAGTTAACGGATGCACATTAAGAGTTATCTGCATACTGCCTCAACTGTTTCTCCAAAGATAGATGTCACAAGATCATTGCAATCATCAAGAAATTACATTCTAAAAAGTCGCACTCAAAATCGCAGATATGGTACATGGGTAAAGGTATTATAAGCAGTTCATGGATGAACATTATCAACAGAGGGAGGGTGGAGGGCAAGAAGTGCAAAGGTACCTCTTGGGTGTCCCTGCTGTTAGTCACTGATTTGTTCTCGTTATTCTCCAGAATGATATGCCTGAAATTGGGGTTTGACACATCCTTTATGATGTGCCACTTCACAGGAAAGCTGCCACTCCATTTATCTTGCTGCCAGAAATCCATATCTTTTTGGAAGTCAACCGGGCCAGTCATCTTGGCGACACCACAGAACTGGCCACTAGCATTAACCTAAGAATTAAAAAAGAAGCATAAGGTGAAAACATGGATCTAATGCTTCTGTAGTTAAAAAAAAAAACGGGAGCTTAGAGTCCTGCGGCTGCTGTTTAACAACAAGAACTTAAAGCTATCACTTACAGAAAAGAAGAGGAAGACAGGGCAGCCTCTTGGATCTCCTGCAGCTATTCTCTGGGCATCTTCATATGCACCGTTAAGCTTCTTGTTTCCATTAGGTGTCGATGACCATACATTGTACTTTATACTTTTATGCACATCATCCTCACTATATGATTTGATAACAAAGAACTTCGCATTTTTATAATCATCGACACAAAAACCATCTTTGTTATACTGATCCATACAGATAGTGATGTTTCCATTTGCATCAGGATTTCCGGCCCTTATTGTGTATGCTTTAACCACCAACTGATTTTTGAATGTGTTGGTCCTTGGGCCATGATTTTGTTCACCCAGCGCATCAGAGCTTCCTTTAACATCATCTGAAACTCTACCATTGAGTAACTTAGGTCTAAATTTATGTTCAGAAGGCTGTGCAGGTTCGCGGGATTCAAAACCTGAGAATCCATTTGCAGAAGGTAAAGAAACCTTTAATTGGCTACTACTAGATGACACCTTCCCAGCTGAACCATATCCTGTTTCTTGCAGACCTCTAGCCTAAAACAAAATTTGACCAAAATGGTTAATATACTGCCATCAGCATAATGAGATACAAGAAGTGTGATTGAATATTTAAGGCTACCCATTCTGGATATATGCCATGACATGAAAGACTTACCCGGCGAATTTGAGATGATCCTTGACCAGAAAAAGTAGCAGAATCAATACCAGGCACAGGCTGTGTGCTAGATCCATCTCTTGATCTACTTCCCTCGGATAACTTTGCAAGGGAAATCCTTCTGGTAGCAGTGTCCCTCAACACCGGCTGCGAAGAAATTGAATTGCTTGAAAATGAATTATACTTGACAGAAGGGCCATCAACTTGATTGACAGACATAGTATTATAAGCATATGAGTCTGTTATCCCATTAGCCACAACCATAGGCACGTATGCAGGTGAAGAAACAGGATTCTCATATGAGGAAAGGCTGTAATACTGTTGGGGGGTTACATAGGAGCCATCCGCTCCTATCATAGCACCAGGAATATATGGATTATAAGGGTTGTAAGGAGACTGTTCATATCCATAGCTAGGAGTATAATACGCAAATGGCAAGCTTTCATTTGTCCCACCCTGCAAGAAAAGAATAACACTCCATAACTTCAACTGGTATCGAACGCAAATCTTAAATCCAGAAGAACAGGACTCACAGTGTACTGAATATCTTGACCATCCAAACCAAAAACCATACCATCTTCAAAGTCACCGGTTGATTCATATCCTACAAAATATGGAGAACATCTCACTTTAGTCATGGTTCCAAAGATAATTTATGATCAACTCCAAACAACAAGAAAAACATTATTTTCAGGCTCGAACTCAATAAAGCATATATAATATATATAATATTTTAACCTGTACAGATATATCCATAGCTACTAGCAGTAGGATAATACAAGCCCTGATCTACAATGAATTCTGGGGCACCATCATTGTACATGGCCTCAAATTGTTCAATTTGACCACTTGACTGTGGGTATGATTCAGTACCTTGAATCTGCAAAGCAAGAAAGTCTAACTTAAAAAAAATGAAAAAACAAAAATTGTGGTGTGTGAGAAAGAAAGAAAAAGCATGGGACATCATACTGAACATCATAACGTTAAGTACTCCAAAAAAGGGAAAAAAATCTTCCACCCGGGTAACCTACTGTATGAAAACCCGGATTGCAAGGCAATAAATGATACAGAAAGAAGATTGAGCGTCTAAATAACATAGAAGAATTACCAGAAATGTATCAGCAAGTCCTTGATCAGGAAAATTGTATGCTTCCATCCCAGGACTTACCACCCCTACAGAAGTAAATAGTAATACTTAGGAGAACTGCTATAGATTACAGCGCAAGGATAACTGAGACGCAAAATGAGTCATCGGTCATCCGCATGTTCTATGACTAGCAAAGTTATAACAGATTGAAATACATACTCATACACAAGATAATCCAAAATGGTGGGCAGGAATGAAGAAGTGGCATTCAGAATGTCTTTAAGACTGCCAAATCAAATTTAAAAGTGCTTTCTACCAATGAAGGACAAGACCACCCAAGATTAATGTGATTGCTAGTCAAATATCATACCTAAGAAGTAAACTTACAATCAGATCAGGAAACAAATGCAGTCCTAAAGAGTTAGAAGTCCCAAAAACCTAAAACGTGATGCGCAACACACAATCCCAACCAAATATTTTGCACAACCAAAATCCATTGCATGAAACTTCCCATGGAATCTTGAAATCCACGGTGATATTTGGTCAAAACATAATAAAGATATATGATTCAGTGAATCCTCGAAATAATATTAAAACACCCACCACCAAAAGCAATTACACATACTTGCACATAGCAAATGATACATGAATGCTGACGCGAAAAAAAAAAAAAAATCAAACCACACATTTAACTGCAATAATAAGTATTATGCATCATATAAAAGCTATGGCCACTATACCACGTCGTAAGCTATTCATATTGCAAAGCTGAGAAAAAAATGGTACCAATAAACAGAAGAAAAGGCAGCCGATTGAAGCAGCGGTTGAATCAAAAGGCGGATGAAAGATCAAATACAAGAGGTTTGAATTCGAACAACGATTACTGGGACGCTAGCTAATATATTTGACTTATCTGCGATTATTCACAAACTCAATACTTCAAAGTTGACGCGGCTAACGAAACCCTAGAGAGAGAAAGCAAAAGGAGGTCGAATCCAAAAAAAATTGAAACGAAAATTAATAGAACCATAATTGAATTAGCAATTTATTATAATCGACGCGTTGTCATGAAAACACGCAGGCATATAGAGAGGGTTTGATCCCCTGATTGCTGGCTGGAACCTGCACTGCACGAACTGTGGGGGCTTGTGTGGAGCTTTTCAAGGTTGTACCCTGATGTTTGTACTATTAAGAACTAGCAGCCAATGCACACGCGTTGCGTGTGTAATAAAATTTTAAATTTTATATATTGTATATGTATACTAAATTTTTATATTTGAAATATCTAATTTAAATATGATATTTTATGGGGAAGTGAAAAAACTGTTGCACATATTTTCAGAATGAAAAAAAATGATGAAAAATTGGGAACTAAGTTGGGAAGTTAATAGGTGGTCATCCGATATTATCCTTTATCTCATGATCTTGTGGCTATTACTAAAGCAAATAGAGGGTATTTTTGGAATTTCACAATGACCATACCAAGGTGGTTACTCTAAGGTGCTCACACATTATAATATAGTATAGTATAGATAGTATAGATATAGAAATTATTACATTATTAGCCTTGGGGATTGGGATTTTGAATTCGAACAAGCCACCAACGCGGCAACGCCTAAAGGATCGGGCCAAACAAGGGAATAGAAGGATCTAGTAAGGTAACTGGAGGCTACTAGAAGTTTTAGGGTAAGAAGAGTTGATAATTATGAATTTTTTTCCATTTTAAGAAAAATAATGTAGTTCTATTTTTTCTTTTATTTTTATTCAGTTTCTAACAATATATAATCCATAATAATATGGCTTCGTTACCCCAATAGCACCACAATCAAATGAATACCGAGAGATTTCAAGTTAGAGACATCATTTTCCCACAATCCTTCCCAATTAATTTAGTATTGTACTAAAAGATATAATCATGGTGGGCATTTTTACATTCTCCTTATATTTATTATTTTAGTTTATATTTTCTAAATTTCAAAAAACATTTATCATTAGGAATGTATTTTTATCAATTTTAGTAAATCATGTATATACTGGTGTCGGTTTCGATGCATACATCCACACATACATATGCATATATATATATGCATATATATATATATATATATATATATATATATATATATATATAATGTGGTACACATCCGATACATAGAAGAATTTCCCAATAAGATGGGTATTTGACAGTCTTTTCTTGAAAAATAAAATATAAACTCATTCTTTTGTTGGGCCCAGATTCCGTCTTTGTTTAATTCAAAAAATTTAATTTTCAAAAATACTTCAAATTTCAAAACTTTTCAAAAATACCCTAAAACATCATTAAGGTTGGCGGTTTATGCTTAGTTAGGGGCCGGTTGTAGTGGCAGCGACCCCTCGCCCCTATTGCAGGAAGCCACTCGTTTGTTAGGGGTCGCTTGCATATAATGGCCGCTCAGCAACTCTTGCCATCCTATCTACCCTATGAACTTACGTTGCTTCTTTACTTTTTGAATGAGTTCACTCCGCATTTTTCGTTGCATCTCTTTTACTTTATTGACTACAAAAAACATATTTTATTGCCATCGACGAAAAGTAATCATACATGCGTGATAATAGCATCGTGGCTAATACTTAAAACCGTGTATAAATAATACGCATGTATTATTTTTTGACTTCATAAACCTTCCAACATATTTTCCTTCATATGTTTCTGTTGCCATCATCATTTTGAGTATAAATTTTGTGCATACAAAATTTCTACATTTGCCTCAGATATACTAAAGTTTTCTTTTTCAGAATAGGTAAAATTTCGATGTTACTATATTTGGTGGTAATGTTATTATTGGGAACGGGCCGAATATAGCATCCCACCAATTAGACTGGTTAGAATTTCACGCTCTATTATTTTATTAGATTTGGTTCAACTAGTGCATAGAAAGTTAAATATCGGCCCATTGATATTTAATATCAAATTGTCAACCAAATATTCATTCATGGAGAAATCAACTTTGAATGAAATACCAATCAACATTGTAGATGATGGTGTTCTATAGTTTATAATGTAATGTCTCAATATGCAGATGTTATATTTGTATGTCGAGATAGAGGCAAGTAGACATGATATTGATTTTAAAGGGCCATAATCAAATCTTACATATGTCACTGAATGATTGAGCAATATGGGGGGTCAATGACCAACCTTGTACTTCTACGTCTCGGGATGTTGAGCAACAACAAGATTATCCATATTTCGAGCATTAAAGTGGACCTTGGGATCAATATATAACCGGCCCTTATGAAGAAAATAATATATATTGACCAAATACAGCACAATGTTGGGGCTTACGATAAGATATTACACTGGTTCATGATGTCTTTAATCTAGATATTGGTGGTTCAGAGCATACAATTATGTTGGCAGCGGCTGATGAGCCAGCAACACATGATGTAGTTGGAGATAGTCATCGAGATGTTTGCAGGACTGATAGTGAACCCAACAATTCATCGAGCGATTCTGGAGAACATGGTAATGACGAAAATGAGATGCATGATGAAGAAGATGATTATATCCATGTATTTCCCGGTGAGAACACAATATCCTGCGAACCACCTCATGGAATTGATTGGCATGTATTGAACTGTCGTATCATCCACTGGGATGATGCATCTCCACAATGTGGAAGCAGATAAGAGGGCAAATGATCTGCCAAATTTCATTATTGTATGTAGTAATTATGGAATTAACATCAACAGCCTCTGTGTCATACACGGTCCAATTAAACTGCACATAGTTACAGTAAAACTAATCAAATATATGACAGTGAGCAACCTATATTGAAATCATCTATAATTTTCAAATTTGCATTACGTAATTTAGGTTTACCATGTCATTACTCATATGGTCAAAAGAATGTCGTATAAGTCTGACCGAATGTGTAACTATATGAGTGCGACTAAACATGGTGTTCCACCTATTATAAAAAATGTTAATATTGCAATGTTTTATCATTTTAATATTATTATTCAATAAAAAAAAGTTATTATTACCATGCACGATATGGAGCGACAAGGATATTCTCAGAGACAACCAGAGTTTCGGTCAGGGTTAATACATTTTATCCTGCTCCATGCCAAATCTGCCAATAAACATAAATTTTTTTTAAATATATGAGGTATTATACTAGTAAAAAATATATACAAAGGCCCTGTGATAGTACATTTTTCCTATAGTTGATGCACTGCACAAATCACGTTATAAATATGTTAACCCTGCACTTCACCAACTATATATTTTAACCTCCTCCAAATCTTCAAGTAGCTGCAAATACAGGAGCTTTACAGAGACTCTGTTATAATCCGGAAACAAAATTCATTCGATGCTCATTGACATTATACGATGAGTGTACTTTATTACATCCATCTCTGAGCTCATATCATCTATACGATTAAATCGACAGTGCGTGTCTAGAGATGTCATCCTTAGGTGGCCGCCTTTAAATTTTGCTTTTGGTGGCTCAAATCTCAGTAAGTCAAGACATACAACTTGCCATTTTTTCGATACTATATGAATCATCATCCCCGGTTACTGGGTGACCATCAACTCTCAAACCCCCAATAATAGAAATATCTTGTAAGAGCGGTAATCAAATAATTATTATAAATACAATAGCCAGATTGCAAAACACCATAAAACATCATATCAATGTTATAAATACAATAGCCAGATTGCGTGTATAAGGTTCTCATTATATAACACCCAGATAATGTTATATGTACGCTTAACTCATAGTGTAATATCAATATTATCGGCACAAACAACACTTGAGATATGTGTAGCTTGTAAATATAATACACTTGAATCTTCGAAGCTTGATTTGATGTCATCCTAAAATTAATAATAATAAAAAAATTTAATACACATATCATATTAATTAATCATTTATAGTATTAATAAAAATACACTAAATGTAGAGTATATAATTTTTGGAATTCTTTAAAAATATTTCTGAATAAAAAAATACTAAAAAATTCATAATATTTTAATCAAGTGTTTACTAACCTTAAAATTGTCTTCTTGAGATAAACTTTGCGTATCGAGATTAGTGTTCGATATTGATCAATTGGGGGCTAGTATAAAGGGGTAAGGGTCACCTGGAGAGGCGGTCTCTAACTATAGGAGTGGGTGTGCGATCTCTAACTAAGAAAGGGCGCCCACTATGCAGGCGGCCACTCCCCATAATGTGTCGTTGCCCCAAATCGTTGTTTGGAGTATTTTTGAAACGTTTTGAAAATCAAAGTATTTTTGAAAATTAAATTATTATTTTTAATTATTTTTTAAAAAACCCTAGATTCCTCATTCGAATCGCATGCAGAAATTATGGAAATAATTGAGTTGTTAGAAAATATTGTGATCTGTCTTACGAGTCCATCCCGATTCGCTTAATTTGTGAATAATTTTTTTCTTTGAAATACTAAATAACCAATTCTATAATCTTATCATAAAAATAATTTATTAAAATAGATTCTTTAAGAAAATATTTGACCAATTTAACATTGTCTGAACTGAATAAACATGAATAATAATAATTTTAAAAAAAATCATACGCAATGGCGGCTAAGCAGAAAACAAAGTAAATTTTTTATTAGGCTCCTTATTAGCAATAAAGCCCCATATTTTTAAGTTTATTAATTATGTTAGAATCTCAAAGTTTAATAATTAATTTACATCAAAAAGGCAAGAAGTAAGTTTATAGTTTAATATTCACTAAAGTTTTAGTTTTGATTAATTGTCTTTGTTTCACGATCTGTCTTGCAGGGGCATCATCATACACTTGAGACTCAGGATCTCTATCTTTCCGAGGAACAAAGCATCAGCACTGTAAGGACTTTTGTTGCCAATTTCATTTATTTATTTAGGTGTGAAGTTACCTTTTACATTAAATTTTCTATGTTATTTGTCATTTGGATCACCAGATTTTATGGCCAAGATTGGATGCTGAAAATCAAATATTAGGCATGAGAATAGAGCCTTATAAATTGCGGAGTTAGTGAAATTCTCATTTTATACGGTCTTCCAGGCTTTATATGTATTTGCCTACTAAATCAGTATTAGCTCATAAAATGATACATGCTTGGTGATTGATATGATACAACATTTTCATATCGGTTAGTAAAAATGTCTCATTTTTATAATTTGTCTAAGGCCTCCAAAAAATTTGAGCCACCACTTCTTTATATGTGTAATTATTGGGATTCAAAATCAACAAATAAGTAACTAAATCAATCGAACGATTTTCTTTTGAAAGTTATGGTTCAATCAACTAAATTTATCATATATAAAATTCAGCTTTAAGAATTTAGTTCTTTTTTCCAACTTCATGAGATAACTAATTGAATTGAGATAACTTTATATCTTAAGATTGTTGAAAATTTAAATTGAATTAAAGAAAAAAGAAAAAAAACATGGGCGATCGATTGCGGCGTATGCCGCGATCGATTGAGCGAGGCAGGAAACTTTCGTTTGTCGGAAACATGGGCGCGATCGATCGCACCCCAAGCGGCGATCGATTGCGCCCTGTGTTTATTGCCCAGAATGGTGTTGTCTATTCATGTTTGGGTGCGGTTTTTCACGATGTGGTACCTCCAAATGGTGTCCTTATGGTATGGGTGCTTAACGGAGCAACCCGATCCGATCCCGGCCGCTTTCGGATCCCCTAATTCCGTAACCGGTCCGATCCGGTAAGGAACCGAATCGGATCCGGTTCCGATCCTAGCGGTTCCGGGTTGGAATTCCAACCCGGAACCGGTTTTTAAATTTTTTTTTAAATCAAGGAAAATGTTGCTTGTAGGATTTGAACATGCGACCACCATCTTCTACTCTAAAGCTCTAACCAATTAAGCTAATGGGTCTTTTTGTTTGTAAACTAACCTCAAATATATTTATCTAAATTTAAAAAAAAAAGTTAATTTTTTTAAATTAACGGATACCGGAACCGGATGTTTAGTCCGTAACCGGTAAGATAACGGTTTCAGAACGGTAGAATCGATCCGGACCGATATCTTACCGGTTCCGGACAAGTTCGGAGCCGGGTAGCCCGGCTCTGAACCGGACTAACCGGTCCGGTTTCGGTCCGATTTCGGCCCGGATTGACCCGTCCCGTTAAGAACCCCTACCTTATGGACATATTTCTTGGTATACTATAAATATAACATTCTATCACTTGTTTTAAAATCAGATTTTCGAAAATCAATGCAAAATTATGTGATAAAACTTGACCATTTAGAGCATTTTCATCATTGTTCTTGTTGAACGCTTTTAAACCTTTGTTGTTTAAAGGATTTATGATTTGGAGTGCTCATATTACAAATCATAGTCGTTGTATCTTGGGAGACACAGTACATATTGAGCTGTTAGCACCGTGGCGGTGCAATATTGTCTTAAGGACGGAGATTCTAAATCTCGCATCGACATTTCTATTACAAAGTCATTGTTATTTTTTGTTTGCTACCTTCCTAAGATACACACCCATAAATTTTGTACAACAATCTTAAGGCAATAATAGCAACAAATGGCTACGTCGAGTGCAATAACGACTCCAGTTCATCATGGTGAAATGCCTGAAAAGTTCAATGGGAGCGATTTCAAGCGATGACAACAGAGATGTTGTTTTATTTGACAACCTTGGGGTTGGCAATGTTCATCAATAAGGATGCTCATACTATTATGGAGAGTGAAATCGACAACCAAAAGAGGGATGCGGTTGATGCGTGGAATCAAAGCGATTTCACGTGCAAGAATTATATTCTCAACGGATTTGACAACACATTATACAATGTGTATTGTCTAGTGAAGATGACCAATGCGTTGTGGCAATCCTGGGAGAAAAAGTATAGATCCGAGGATGCTGTCATGAAGATAGCGCAAGTGCAAGATTTAAAAGTAATCATGCACGAAATTCGAGCGGAGGGAATGGTTTCAAGTGATTCGTTCCAAGTGGCCGCAATGATTGGAAAGTTGCCTCCATCATGGAAGGACTTCAAGAATTATATCAAGCACAAACGAAAAAATGATGAATGACCTTGTGGTTCGCTTGAGAATCGAAGCGCACAACAGAATTTCCGAAAGGAAAGAAAATTGGCACCAACATGAAGCACAAGTGAACTTAGTGGAAAAACATGCCTGAACAAAGCGCTAGTTTGACGACATGGCCTCCAAATCTGGAAAGGCGAAGAAGTTCAAAGGCAAGTGCTACAAATGTGAAAAACCCAATCACATGGCGAAGGATTGTCGTAATAAAGATGATCATGGGAAGGCTATGGATCAAGTAAATGTGACCGAAGAAGATGGTCTATCAAATGATTTGGCTGATCTAGCGCTTACCGCTTAATTAGATTGTGTATCTTTGAAAGTTGTAAACTTCAATAATGGAGTGATTCTAAATAAATGTAATTACGATATTTGTTTAAAGCAATACAATTTATATTATTACTTCTTGTATTGAATCTTATGGTATGTGGCATGATTGTTAGGATCATTTAAACCATAGTTCACAATACAAATCGTATTGTTAAATTTATTGCTTGTGTGGGCACTAAGTTAACAAAATCGTCATTCATTTGTTAGAAGAATCGTAACGTCTCTAGAGTTAACTCACAATGATGTTTGTGATGGAAAGATTGTGCAAAATAGAGATGTGGGAAAAGTAATTTGTTACTTTATCAATATTTGCACATGATATTGTTGTGGCTTTTTTTGTTATGAAGCAAAAACGAGGCCAATGAGATGTTTAAACACTTCAAGAATAAGAGTACAATAAAATTTAGCAAATGAGTTTTGCTATGGGAAATCGTGAGTATATTATACTTGTGTTGTCTAAAAATTTGACGCTTAAGCTTGAATCTACACGACTATAAAAATCTTGAATTTTAGTTTATAAGCTTTGTACGCTTAAATCACAAGTGATAAATCGAAGCAACAAATTTTGACTAGGCGTTGTAATATCTCAAATTGGTTCATTTTGAATTTCTAAGCTAGTACGCTTATAACATGAATTTGCAAGATTTAAAATATTGAATTCAAGTTTTCTAAGTTAGTGCGCTTAAATTGTAGATTCTGAACCGAGTTTGAGAACATTATCTAAGTTTCAACTTTTGTAAGCAAGTACGCTTAAATCCAAAATTTTCAAGATATAAAAACTTGAATTTGGATTTGTAAGACGATAACGATTAGAACTTGAAACACGAAAGTTTGAACGCCAATGCACTTCGTTACTACCCGAAGTTGTGGGGGTTGTAATTCTAGGATTCAATCACATACTAAGTACCATATTTAGGCAATGATGAAAAATCTTGTGATTGAAGAAAAAGAGGGTTTCGTACAATATTTGAAATGTGGGGGTATTTGGCTAAACTAGAAATATGAAGGCTAAAGTGAAGTCATAACAAATGTCAAATAACTGACATGCAGAGTTTGACAAATAAGGTTGTCAAATAGATCAACGAGTGCAATAAATGTATAGACTCCTAAGCATATGTATGCTTGTGTATTGATGAAATGCTCATTGTAGAAGCAATTTAGAAATCATTATGTAATAAAGAAAAATGTTAACGAGACATTTTTGACATGTATGCATCAAGAACAATAGTTGAAATTAAAGTTTCCAAGACATTTGAAGAATAAAAACTCAAGAATTAATTCGAGTTTCAAATTTTAAGCTTTGCGCTTAAATTTCAAGTTTGCAAGAAACATAATTTTGAACTTGTAATTTTTAAGAATCTATGCGCTTAAAAATTGGAATTGTGAATTAAAGTTGAGTATTTCCTCCGGTCTCGAATTTTGTAAGAAATAAACTCGTTAACAACACTTAAAATTCGATGATGAAAATATCCTAAATGGATAAAATGCAAAAGAGGTAATGTGATTATCAAAGCTGAAGATATACTATTATGAAAACTCTATGTAAAACATATAAAGTTTATTCGGCCGGGTGACTTTATAAGTTGTTAGAGAAAAATCATCTGCATGCAACTAAAATGTGTTGCGCTAAATGCTATATGACAAAATGATATCTAGTGGCATACTCATGAGTGATTATGTGAAACCGCGGATCCGCATATGAAATGGTTAACCAAGATATCATATTGAAGTTTATCGAGAGGACTGGGGTTAAAACCCTATCACCAAAATCTCATAGTGGATACCCAACCTTATTGACTGGAGATCCCAAGATCTAGGTTCAAAATGGACAACTAAATTATGAGATTGTATAAACACCTGGAGATCAATCGCCAACCATTCATATGATAAGGGGTGTAGCCTTCAAAAGGGGTACGAGGATAGGCAAAAAGCATTTAATGATTACTAAAACGGTAATATGTTGGTTTTAATGATATTACAGATGTCCCCATTGTAGAATATATGTATTACAAATTATGCTATCTAGTTTGCACAATGATGGATATACCACATGTAGATCCATCTTGTAAAAAATATAAGAAAAATTATAATTACCTCCCATATGATTTGACATAAAAATACACTACAGAAAGATAGACGTAAATTTTTAAACTATAAGGACTAAACTAATAATTGTGAAAACTAGAGTGGACCTATATGTAATTTCACTTTTGTTTTACTGATAACAAACAACGGCTCCACTAACTAACATAGTTTTGACGCACAACTAGTTGTCATATATAAAAAACACGGAGTATCGAGTTAATTTTATTTCAAGATAATCGCTTGCATGAATAATAAAATATACCCATAAGGGTAATTTAAAGACATCTAAACAATGATAACAAGCATTGGGCCTGGTCATACTTTTGTTTAGGAGAACAAAAAATAATAACATAAAAAATAGATGCATAATGATTTTAATGGGATCAAAATATAATTTTAGGGGGTAAAATGTAAAATTTTTTTAATAAATTAAGAAATAATTTTTTTTAGAGTTGCTCCATCTCCAACATATGCATTCGTCCCTGGTCCTTGCCCGATACTATATTTATATTATATTGTTAAGGTTGGGAGGTACAAAGTAACTTTTGATGTCCTGATCTAATTTTAAAAATATCAAAAATAGCTCTCTCAAATCGCAAAACTAATTAGTTTTTATTTGATAAAAAGTATCACACAATTATATTTTAGTAAATTTGTAAGTAAGCTATATGTCACGGGATGAGAGCTTTCACCCAAACTTTCTCGAACCAGTGCTGCACTTGACTAGTAACCCCGCGTTGCTAGCAAGTCCGTCTTCCTCCCGAGTTGGTTGCTAAAGTGCTAGAAAGAGAGAACACAAAGAGATTTTGAGAGACTGCTTTGTATTGCTTGAATACTTGATTGAAAACTTGATGGTTACAAATGAACTCATCTCCCCTATATATACAAGTTCACATCCTCAATGGACGGTGATGATCAATTTGATTTAATGGCTAGAAATGATCTTCTATGATGTTCCACACATTTACAAGCTTCTACATGCTTCTACTATATACATTTCTATAAGGTTCTAGAATGACCTACAAAAGAATGTACAAGGGATGTCTAGAATCTTCCGGAGTGCTCCAAAGTGTTCTTCAAGCTTCCGGATGTCCCAAAGCCTCTCCAATGTATGCCTGAATCTTCCAGAAAGTTGCGGGTCGTGAAATTCTCCCCCACCTAAATTGGCGACGCCCTCGTCGCCTGAATATCACGGAACTCCTTAATCTCGTGTGCAAACTGCCACAAGTGGTCTTCGTGCTCCCAGCTAGATTATGCCTCAGGTGGACCCTTCCATTGCACTAAGTACTCGGTGTATGGGGGAACTCCTCTTTTACGTATCACCCGGTTCGCCAAAATCTCCTCCACGCCTTTGTCATATGATGTGACCACAACAGTTGGCGCCCGATGTGATGTCCACGGCTTGGATCCTCCATATTTGCATGATATGACTTCAGCTGACTCACATGAAACACTGGATGGATCTTTAACTTTGGCGGCAATTGTAGTCGATTAGACACTGTGCCTATACGCCGCTCGATGGGAAAGGGGCCTTCATATCTACGTATTAACTCCTTGTGTACTGCTCGCAATGACTTGAACTGTTGTGGTAGTAGTTTTACCATTACAAGGGCCCCTTCCTTGAACTCGACCGCTCGTCGCTTAAGATCTGCCCACTTCTTCATCTTTTTGGCGGCTTTGTTCAAGGATGCTCGAGCCAAGTCAGTCTCCTCCTGTATGGACTTGGCGAATGTGTATGTTGAGGGGCTGATCCCCGTGTATCCCATGGCAATGTTATGTGGTGTCCCCGGCTGCCTGCCTGTGGCTAACTCAAATGGACTTCGTCCAGTAGATTCGCTCCGTTGCAAATTATAAGAGAATTGGGCCGTGTCTAAGAGTTTTACCCAATCTCGTTGGTTGGCACTCACATTGTGCCGCAAGTATAACTCTAGTAGCGCATTCACCCGCTCTGTCTGCCCATCCGTTTTCCGGTGGAAGCTCGTCGAGAAAGCAAGATCGGACCCTAAAAGCTTGAATAGTTAGGACCAAAACTTCCCTGTGAAGTGAGGGTTTTGATCACTCACAATGGTCTTTGGAATGCCCCAATGACCACGTGCTTAGTGAAAAGCTTGGCAGTGTCAACGACAGTGATGTCTGGTGGTGCGGCAATAAAGATGGCATACTTAGAAAACCTTTCCACAACAACAATGATAGTCCCGCACCCTTCTGACTTGGGTAGTGCCATAATAAAGTCCATCGATATGCTCTCGAACGGGTGCTCAGAAATAGGAAGTGGTTGTAGGAGACCGGCTGGCTGCTGCCGTTCTACCTTGTCTTGTTGGCACACAAGACAAGTCCTCACATAGGCCTGCACATCCTCCCGTATCCTTGGCCAATAATATGAATCCTCCATGAGGGCCATAATGCGATGCATCCCTGGATGGCCATCCCACTTTGAATCATGACACTCCTTGAGTATTTCCCGGCGCAAATTTCCCCACTTGGGTACGAAAGAGGCGGTCTCCCTTTGTGAATAGCAATCCATCTCGAATCCAAAAGCGTCGGGTTTTGCCTTCCCTAGCAAAGTCCATGATGTTCTTTGCCACCGAGTCTTGACCTAGTCCTTCCCGTATGCGATCCTTCAACACGCTTGCGGTTTGGCTTATGGCTGCAAGCTCCGCCTTTTTGCTTAAGGCATCGGTTACATAATTGGTTATCCCCGGCTTGTACTCCAATGTATAGTCAAACTTCGCAAGAAACTCCTGCCACCTTGCTTGCTTCGGAGTGAGCTTCTTTTGGGTTTGGAAGTAGCTTGTGGCAACATTGTCTGTTCGCACAATAAACTTGCTCCCAAGCAAGTAATGCCTCCATACTCGTAGACAATGGACCACCGCAGTCATCTCCTTCTCATGGACTGTGTAACGTCGCTCTGCATCATTCAACTTGCGGATCTCAAAAGCAATAGGATGCCCATTTTGCATAAGAATTCCCCCAATGGCATAGTCCGAGGCATCAGTGTGTACCTCGTATGGCTTTGTGTGATCCGGCAGGGCTAAGACTGGTTGATCTGTCACCTTGCTCTTTAGCTCTTCAAATGCTTCCCGGCACTTTGGATCCCACGCACTTCTTGTTCTTCTTCAAGAGATTAGTGAGAGGTGTGGCAATGTTAGAATACCCCTGTATGAAGCGGCGGTAATAGTTGGCTAGCCCCAGAAAAGATCGGAGTTGGGGCACATTGGTTGGAGCCTTCAATCTCGTATGGCATTCACCTTGGCATCTTCCATCATGGTCCTCCCGGTCTTGATGTTGTCCCCCAAGAACGACGCCTTGTCCCAGGCAAAAGAGCACTTCTCCAACTTGATGTATAGTTCATAGCGGTCTTTGGCTCATCCCCTACGGCAATGCGCACCTGCCAATATCCGGACCGCAAGTCAATCTTTGAGAACCACTTGGCCCCTCCAAGCTGGTCAAACAATTCTCCAATGTGCGGTATCGGGTACTTGTTCCGGACCGTCAACTTGTTCAAGGCCCGATAGTCCACGCACATGCGTAGAGATCCATAATGCTTCTTTTGAAAGAGCACTGGTGCACCATATGGGGACTTGGATGACTGGATCATCCCCGCATCAAGTAGTTCCTTGAGTTGTTTCCGCAACTCCTCCAATTCGGGTGGTGCCATCCGATAGGGTGTGCGTGAGGGCGGGCTAGCATCCGACACTAGCTCGATCTTGTGGTCTACATCCCTCCTTGGTGGTAGCTTCTTTGGGAGCTCCTTTGGCATAATGTCCTTGAAGTCCTCAAGCACGGCCTTGACTTCCATGGGCAACTCCCCCAAGCCCTCAGTCTTTGGCCCTTCGTCTATCTTAGAAACTATGGCATAGGTCTCCTCACTACGCGTAAGTCCCTTTGCAAATTGAATAGCCGACAACATGCTCGGCCCATTGGCCTCCCTCTTGGTCGGTATAGTGCATGGAGTGCTTGCATTAAGGATATATAAAGTGTCCGAAAAGGGTAGAATGCAAGCCCTAACCTCGTCGAGCCACTCCAGCCCAAGTACCATGTCGTAATCATCCATGGGCACCAATGTGTAGGAGACATATCCCTGCCATTCTCCTATTGTGGTCTTCACTCCCTTGGTCGCTCCGACAATTGGTTTGGCCTTTGCATTCACTGACTTGATTGATCCTCCGGTCGGAGTGATGGCAAGCCCCATCTTCTTCGCCACTGCCTCCCGGATGAAGTTGTGTGTGGCTCCCGTATCCACCAATGCCTTGACTCTCCGCCCCCTAACCAAGGCATCCACAAACATAGACCCACCCTTGGGTCCTTTGGAATGCTACACCTTTGCCTTGACGGCATTGAGGAGCCGTAGAGATCCAATCTGTGTGCCCTCCTCCTGTGGCTCATCATATTTGTCTGCAAGAGCTGCTAGCTTGTTTACTTTTGGGCAATTGGCCATGAAGTGGTCGGTCTTGTGACAAAGGAAGCAAGTCTGTTCCCGGTCATTGGACCTATTGGTTGATGGTCTTGGTGCACTGCCCCTGTTGTAAGGTTTGGCTTGTGTTGGACTGGTTGCCTCCCACACCTTTGCCCTTGTCATCCCTCCTGCCTTTGTTGTTGCCATCGTTGGAGGGCGCAACTCAATAAGGCTCTCGGTATAAGCAATTGTTGTAGCCAGATCCCGCACTTGACGGATTTGAAGCTCTTGTTTTGCCCACGGCTTGTCCATCAAGGAATGCGAAGAATGCCTCACGATCCGTTAACTCCGGGATCTCTAATATGATCTCTTGGAACTCCTTGATGTACTCTTTTATAGTTTTGTTGTGTGTGAGACATCGTAGACGTCCCCGAGCCTCATACTCCACATTCTCGAGGGTAGAATTGGCGTTTGAGCTCGGCCTTGAAGTCTTCCCATGTATCCATGCGATATGTGCCTCACTGAATGTCGGCGTGTCGCCTCTTCCAACATAGTGTGGCTGTGTCTGTTAGGAATAGGGGCGCTGTGCGAATCTTGGCCTCGTTATCCCTTACATTCGAGGCTGCAAAGTATTGCTCCAAGTTCCATAGCATTGCGAGTCTCATTGTATGGTCTTGGCTTTGGAACATCGATCATGATTGGTGCCATGGCTACATGCTCCCCCGCATTGGCCATGGCCCTCTTGCATACTACCATGTCGGCCTTGAGAGTTTTGAACTTCTACCAAGGATTCAATCATGTCCCTAAATTCATCGAATTGGTTCTTCATATCAAAACTGAAAGAGTTAATTTGTTGGAGTACCTGGCCTTGAAACTCCTCCCCTGAGGTGTTCGCTTCAAGTTCCCGTACCTTTTCGGCCACATCCTCGAAGGCTTGGGAGTGATCCGCCATGTATTGCTCCAGTAGGATCATCCGGTTCTCCATGCCACCCATAAAGTCGACCGAGGGTTCCCTTGACTGGCCTCAGCCCTTCCTCAGTGCCTTCTCTTCTCGGGTTGTTGGACCACCCCTGAGTCCGACATTCTTTCTTCTTAGCAAACACCAACGAACAACCTTGAGTGCGGAAGCTTTAAGAGCCGACCTAGGCTCTGATACCACTTGTCACGGGATGAGAGCTTTCACCCAAACTTTCTCGAACCCGTGCGGCACTTGACTAGTAACCCCGCGTTGCTAGCAGGTCAGCCTTCCTCCCGAGTTGGTTGCTAAAGTGCTAGAAAGAGAGAACACAAAGAGGTTTTGAGAGAATGCTTTGTATTGCTTGAATACTTGATGGTTACAAATGAACTCATCCCCCCTCTACATACAAGTTGACCTCCTCAATGGATGGTGGTGATCACTTTGATCTAATGGCTAGAAATGATCTTTTAGGATGTTCACACATCTACAAGCTTCTACATGCTTCTACTATGTACATTTCTATAAGGTTCTAGAATAACCCACAAAAGAATGTACAAGGGATGTCTAGAATCTTTCGGGGTGCTCCAAAGTGTTCTTCAAGCTTCCGGGAGCTTTCGGATGTCCCAAAGCCTCTCCAATGTATGCCGGAATCTTCTAGAAGTTGCGGGTCGTGACATATAACTATAATCGGTATCAATCTTTCCTTTCTTTAAATTATATTAGTTTGCCCTTCAACATACGTTGTTTTCATCCGTTGGTGTTTTGTAAAACCGTGTATTATATATAGTAGAATATTTTTTTATACAACATATGCTTATTTTTAATTCTTTTTTATTGAAAAAAATTGTTATATTTTTATTTATGGGTGGACTACAAGTTTTCATAATTATCATTTTAGCCCTACAGTTTGAACAATAGCATCTATCTTCCATACAATGTATTTTTATATCAAATCACAGGGAAGATTGTTGAAATTTTTCTTACATATTCACAAATTAGAGAGGGTGTTATTGTAATACAGCTAGCTTACGAGGAAGACAAATGTAATTGTTCAAAGTAGATGGGTAAATTTATAAAACAGTTATTCTATAAGGAAACACATGTGATTATCCTTTTTTTATATATATAAGAAATACTTTGTGAGAAATTAATTTGATTTGTGCTGGTTTTAGAGTCAAACCACCGAGAGGCTCGCTTAGCCTTTTCCAGGTGCAATGCTATCTCTTCAAACAGCTTTGCCTCCTGAACTCGCCAACAATACCATTAGGGTTCGAATTTTCAGTCTATTTTCGATTTTATCGAGAAATTATTATTTTATTTTAGGTATATATGCGCGAGAGATTTCGAATTTTAATGGATTTTCTAGTTTAATGCTGTTATTCAATAAAAAAAAACAGAATCCTTCGTCTTCGTTGCAGCTGTATCGCGAATGTCTGAGGCGAGCTAAATATATTGGTCAGAAGGTATTTTATTTTTTCAAAGGCCTGGAAAATGTTGTTTTCATGAATTTGGATTCTGCAGTCCAACATTGGTTCTTGTCTCAACGAGCTATGAGATAATGATGCTCGAAAGAAATTATTTTTCTTTGATGTACATAGATTGAACTAACATTTACATTCACTGTGTTTTATAGCACTTGAATGTATCATTCAATATAGTTTTATATTATAGTATAGCGATGGAATTGTTTAACATCTCAGGCCATCTCCAACCACAAACTCTATTTTAGCGCAACTTTTACGACAAAATAGTGTAATTTCTGCACCAAATACAAAACACATCTCCAACTCATCTACTTCAAACTTTACTCCAAAAAGAATATTCCTTATAATTTCATTTATAATAATTATTTTATTCAATTAATTATCTATTATAATTTTATTAATATATTTATATATTACATTTACGTTTAGCAAATTTGTTTAATTGTTAATTTAATTTAATTTATTAATTTAAATTAATACAAATAATAATTTATTTATTTTATAAAATTAAATATTAAGATAAATTAAATATTATACAAAAATAACTTAGATGGATTTCAATCGATACGATCATAGCAGATCAACAAGAACTTATCAACTTATTAAAGCAAGGATCTGTCGATCGTCAACAAACCTATCAACTCCAACTTGTACGAATGCAACACGATGAAAGAAAATTAGCAATGACCGAAGTTCGCGAGGAGAACAAAATCTTGTTAGTAGACTTGAACACTATTTAAGATCCAAATTTGCGTGAACATTATCGAAATGAACATGCGAGAATTTTACAAAATAGGGCTGAAAAGGAACGCACAAGAGTTGATAATAATTTTCGATCCCATTTCACCAATTTAGGAGGAGGATCTGGATCCGGATCCGGATCTGAGCTACTAGATTATTAATATTTGATGATTGTATTTTGTTTAATGTTGAATTATGGATGTTCGTTTTATTAATTTTACATGGTCTTAAATTTATAATTTATATATTAATCATAAATATTAGAAATAAATTTAATTTTCTTGTTTTTAAACAAGTTTATTTCTTTTAGAAAAAAATTATTTAATTAAAAAATATTTTATAAAGCTTAAATATATAAATAATTAATTAATATATTAAAATAATTATTTTATTAGTATTATTTATTATTTTAATTTTATTACTAAATAATTAAAAAAAATTGCAAATTAAGTAAGAAACTCACGTTAGTTTACAAATTACAACCAATACATCAATTTTAATTATCTCATACCATAAAATAATAAACAATCATTTAAAAAAAAAAAAACTAAAAAAAATTTGGCGCTGCACCGTTTTCACGCTGAAAATGGTGCAGCGTTGGAGTTGTTTGGGGACGCCAAAATGGCATTTGGCGTCCCCGTTGGAGATGGCCTCAGTCTCAGTATAGCGCTAAAATTGTCTAACATCTCAGTCTTGTTCTTGATGGAAGATCTTGTACATGTATTCTTTGGTTATAATGCTTATACTTTCATCACTTGTCGAACATGGTCAGGATTATAAACCTGTCTGTCTTCCCATGGTAGGAAATTGTGAGGCCACAAGTCAACTAAGGACATCTAAAAAACCAACTTTCTAGGTAGAAGATGTTGGGTTTGTTGGCCCATTACCTATTCATTATTCTATTGGGCTTTGGCCCTTCTCCCTATCACCCATAATCGAGCCCCTCATTACCAAGCCCCCTTTCTTCTCCCAGCCTTCAACCCTTCGGTGCCCTCTTCAATCCAGAAGCTTCTCCTTCTCGCGTTTGGTGTCTCTTCGGCTGGACTTCTTGGAATTTGCAGCCTCCTCTTCGTCTCCCTCTTGCCTTTATGTTGGCCTTGGTTTATGATGAGTAGTACACCTCTGAAACCCCAAAAACCAGAGTGCAATTTTCGTCCCCCCTTTTTCGTTACTGTGTGTGCGGTGGGTGGCCGTGAGTGTGGTGCTTTGTGCGCTGGTTTGTGCTGTGTGGTGCTGTGTGCGCCTTGTGCTTGGGTTGGTGCTGTGTGCGCTGTGGTGTGTGTGGCCGTGAGTGGCTTGGTGCTGTGTGGCTGAGAGTCCACTGCTGGTGCTGTGTGCTCCTTCTGCTGAGTGGGGTGCTGTGCGTGCCTTGTGCTTGTGTGGTGCTGTGTGCGCCTAGTGCATGAGTGGTGCTGTGTGTGCCTTGTGCTAAGTGCGGTGCTGTGTGTGCGCCTAGAGCCTGGTGCTGTGTGCACTTTGTGTGGCCGTGTGTGGTGCTGTGTGTGAGCCGAGTGAGTGGTGCTGTGTGCACTAGTCTGCCGTGTGTGTGTCCAGGCTGTGTGCTTGGGCAGTGGGGTTCGGGCAGGGTCTTCGGGTAGTATCTTAGGGCAGTGTGTGTGTCTCCCCTTTAGGATACGATACCTTGGTTCCCCGGTGACGACATTGGAAGGAAACCCAGCTCGACCTGAGCCCTAATTCCTTACTCTTGCTTTGCATTTCAGTTTATAATTTATTTATTGAAATTGTATACTGTGATTGCTTTTGTTTCTTGATTGCAGGCATCAATCGGGATTGGAAAGCGGGACGAAATCCTTACAGTGGTATCAGAGCGTTCCGTGCCTGGTGGAGTGCTCGGTGGACTTCGGGCAGCAGCAAGAGTGCTCGGGCAGACCTCGGGCAGCGGCTGGAGAGCTCGGCTGGTCTCGGGCAGTGCTTGTTGGGCTTCGGGCAGCAGCAGGAGGTTTCGGGCAGGAGCAGTAGGCTTCGGGCAGACCTCGGGCAGCGACTGGAATCTCGGGCAGATCTCGGGCAGTGCCTTCGGTGCTTCGGTCAGTGTGGTTTCGTCACCCCAGAGCTTTGTCTCTGGGTAGTAAGTGATTATTTAACCCTTAATCATTTTACTATCGTGTTTCTAGGTGTAATTGTGTCCCTTACCCGTAGGAAAATCTCTATCGGAAGCCCCATGCTCGTACACCGTTGAGTGTACTGTGATCTTGTGGGTGATAGCGATTCTTCCTCCCTTAGCTTGGTTAAATTCTTTCATTGTGTGTTTTGTGCCTTGTGGTTCTTGCTTCTGCTGATTGGTTGTTGAAATTGTGTGTGCCTACTTGCTTATGTGCGATGGCTTCAATTTCTGGATATAACCTTGAACCGTTAATGGCAAATCTGATTTTTCTATATGGCAACAAAAAATGAAAGGAATTTTAATACAACAAAAGGTATTTAAAGCTATTGATGGTAATTGGGCTGAGAACGTTACAACTGCTAAGAAACTGGAAGATGACGAATATGCTTATTCTTTCTATTATCTTGAACTTGTCTGACTCTGTGCTCAGGAAGTGTGGTAAACTATCATCTGCTAGAGAACTTTGGGAAAAATTAGAAGAAATGTTTACTGAAAAATCTTTGCCGAGTAAACTTTTCTTGTTAGAAAAATTTTTCAGATTCAAGCTAGACTTGAACAAAGATGTAGATGAGAATTTGGATGTGTTTACTAAATTAATTCAAGATATTAAATTGACAGGAGATAAGAACATTGACGACTATTCACCTATTGTTCTTTTAAATGCTATTCCTGAGAATTATAGTGATGTAAAATCCGCCATTAAGTACGGTAGGGATTCTGTTACATTGGATACTGTAATTAACGGCCTTAAAAGCAAGGAATTAGATTTAAAAGTGAACAACGGCGGTAAGCAAGACTCTGGTGAAGTTATGCATGTTAGAGGTAGGTCTCAACATAGGTATAACAACAATCATAGATCTGATTATAACCAAAATCAGAATAATGATAAGAACAAGTGGAAAAGATCTAAGTCTAGGCCTAAGAATAGGAGGTGCTTTAATTGTGGTGATCCTGATCATTTTATTAAAGACTGTCCTGAAAAGAAAAACAAGAATCAAAATAATAATAATAACCAATCTAATGAACAAGTGAATCATGCTTCTTTATCTGGTGAAGACTCTGGTGATGTCTTTATGGTGACTGACTTATGTGATTCTGTGAATTATGTGCATTCATCTACTGTGTGTGAAAATGAATGGCTAATTGATTCTGGTTGCTCTTATCACATGTCACCTCTTAGAAATTTGTTTTCTAATTATAAAGAAGTTGAGAATGGTTCTGTTTCTATTGCTAATGAGAAACTTTGTAAAGTTGCTGGCATTGGTGATGTTTATTTGAAATTTGATTCTGGTTATTCTATGACTCTAAAAGATGTAAGACATGTTCCTGCTTTGTGCAATAATTTGTTGTCTTGTTCTGGTTTAGAATCATGTGGTCTAGAGGGTAGATGGGGAAATGGTGTTATGAAAATCATAAAGGGTTCTTTGGTTGTTTTCAAAGGTGAAAAGAAAAGACATCTTTATGTTTGCAAAACTGTATCTGTATATGATAATGTGAATTCTGTGACTGATGACTTGACTGATCTGTGCCATAGGAGATTAGGTCATATAAGTTCTAAAGGTCTAGAGAATTTGCATGAAAAAGGTTGCGTTGGTAAAGACGTGTTGTCTTGCATGCCTTTCTGTGATTCGTGTGTTTTTGGCAAACAACAAAGAGTGAAATTCCCGGATTTCCCTTCCCCTAATGTGACTATGTGTTCTGTGCATGTTGATGAGTCTGTGTCCAGTGCTACTCCCTGCGAGGTGGAGCATTTAACTGGTGTACATGTACGTCATGTTAATGAACCTGAAATTCATGGAATGCCTATAAATCATGGTAGTGTTTTTGAACATGAACATGTTGTGCATGATGAATTGGTTTCGATTGAACATGAAGATTTGCATGATATAGCTTATGCTATTAGTTGTTTAATGTATTTGCTGATTAGTACTTGGCATGGTATAGCTTATGCTATTAGTTGCTTTAGTATGTATATGACTAATCCTAGCTTTGTGCTTTGGAATGTTATTCAATGGTTGTTATCTGTAGGTGATAATCTAAGTGATTATGTGTTTTATCCTGCTGATATGTGTACTAAGTGTTTGTCCCTTAGTAAGATTCAATCATGTTTAAAATTTTTTAAATTTGATACTGATGATTGATTACTAGGTGTTAACTATTTTTGATTAGTATAACTGCTGTGTGCTTGTTATATGATTGTTACCCCGGTTATTGACTTTAACCTCTTTGTGTTGGTTATTGTCTGTGTTCTCTGTCTGTGCTGTGTGCTATGACAAGAACTTGGTCCACACAATGCTTTGTGTGTTGTGGGGACCCTTTGGGCGATGATGAGTCATCTATTGGGTTTTTCCTTACGTCGAGGTGGAGCCGGTATTGTGCCAAGGTGGAGATTTGTTGGGTTTGTTGGCCCATTACCTATTCATTATTCTATTGGGCTTTGGCCCTTCTCCCTATCACCCATAATCGAGCCCCTCATTACCAAGCCCCCTTTCTTCTCCCAGCCTTCAACCCTTCGGTGCCCTCTTCAATCCAGAAGCTTCTCCTTCTCGCGTTTGGTGTCTCTTCGGCTGGACTTCTTGGAATTTGCAGCCTCCTCTTCGTCTCCCTCTTGCCTTTATGTTGGCCTTGGTTTATGATGAGTAGTACACCTCTGAAACCCCAAAAACCAGAGTGCAATTTTCGTCCCCCCTTTTTCGTTACTGTGTGTGCGGTGGGTGGCCGTGAGTGTGGTGCTTTGTGCGCTGGTTTGTGCTGTGTGGTGCTGTGTGCGCCTTGTGCTTGGGTTGGTGCTGTGTGCGCTGTGGTGTGTGTGGCCGTGAGTGGCTTGGTGCTGTGTGGCCGAGAGTCCACTGCTGGTGCTGTGTGCTCCTTGTGCTGAGTGGGGTGCTGTGCGTGCCTTGTGCTTGTGTGGTGCTGTGTGCGCCTAGTGCATGAGTGGTGCTGTGTGTGCCTTGTGCTAAGTGCGGTGCTGTGTGTGCGCCTAGAGCCTGGTGCTGTGTGCACTTTGTGTGGCCGTGTGTGGTGCTGTGTGTGAGCCGAGTGAGTGGTGCTGTGTGCACTAGTCTGCCGTGTGTGTGTCCAGGCTGTGTGTGTGCTTGGGCAGTGGGGTTCGGGCAGGGTCTTCGGGTAGTATCTTAGGGCAGTGTGTGTGTCTCCCCTTTAGGATACAATACATTGGTTCCCCGGTGACGACATTGGAAGGAAACCCAGCTCGACCTGAGCCCTAATTCCTTACTCTTGCTTTGCATTTCAGTTTATAATTTATTTATTGAAATTGTATACTGTGATTGCTTTTGTTTCTTGATTGCAGGCATCAATCGGGATTGGAAAGCGGGACGAAATCCTTACAGAAGAGCCTTCCGAATTTACTAGTTCACAATCCTTTTTGAAACTAATTCCATGCCCATGCCCCATTGTGATCTACTTTCAACTGCTTTCATCTACGTATTAATATTTCCGTGTGCATTTTGTTCTGGCCTATAACGTAAATATATGCCACTTTGTTGACTCTGTCCCATTGATGGTCCTTTCCCAGGTTCCCACTGCTGCCGCATTGGTTGTAAACAAGAGCACCTCACTGGGAGAATTTCTCAAAACCCCCAATCCATCTATAGTGGAAAGGGAGAACCCTTTCATTAGGTTTATACCTTTTTTCTTGTGGTGTTCTAAAACTACTTGGAGAGAAGCCATGTTCTTGTATTGGATGCCATTGTTTCTTTGTCGGCCTTTGCTTCTAAGATAAAAAATGTCTCCAAGTTAATAATATGCTGATGAGATGTTGATATATTTTTTTGGTTATGGAAGGTTATTGGATACCGTAGTTAATGAAAAATTCATTGACTATATGATAAACCGGAATATAAAGCATCGATATTCATACTATTACTTGGTTTTCTTGAATGAAAGATACAATTTCTTTGCACTTGTTCACACTGTGAAATAATAATAATAACTAAAGAGGTCCTTTTTTATGATTTAATGCAGAAATACAACACTGAGCTTGTCGTCAACATGGTTAGGCAAGAATTCAAAAGGCATATGCACGAGACAGATCCAGAGAAAATTCAGAAGTTGAAGGACGATGCAGCGAGGGGACCGATCAATCACATGCTGTATGAATCTGAAAACTTGACCGGTCAGAAATTTAGCAAACGCTCCAGTTGAATCATCCTTGTAGAGATTGCAATTTTTAGGTTGTGATGACACACTGTCATGGTCATCATGGAATAATAACAAAAAGAGTGCATTTTTATGTTCTTTCTTCTTTTGTGGGATTACCTTTTTTGAGGAGTCTTGCAGTAGATTTTTATTCATCCACAATTATTTTCTATACTTGCTCTTAATTTTAATTTTTTTTCTATTGAAAGTAGATGATATAGTCCTTGTTATACTCCACTCCAAACACTGAAGGCCTGAAAGATACAATCATATCATCAATCACGATATGTGGGAAACAAATCCCAAAGGGGCAAATTTTGACAACCAGTCAAAGTTCTCTACGACGGCACATGTCTGTTTCATAAGTTTTTTCAACGAAAAAATGGTTTTTAGACATTTTTGTTAAAAATAATATCTACGATAAATCTTAAAAGTTTATGAATACTATTACAAATGACCATATTTAGTGAGATTATTATTATAATTTACACTAGTTATTATATTTCAAAATAATTTTTTTATAAATTCCAAATTTAGATAAATAGAAATATAATGTTTGAAGGATAATCCAAATTTCCTTTCTTCCATTTACTTCGTAAATGTACAACTCGGCAAGGCCATTTTCTTTTGGGCAGTGAGTGATCCCCTATTTTGTGCTTGCATTGGAGACCTAACTACCTAGCCCAGTGAGGTCTTACCGTAACATTATCCTGCTCCTACTAGAACTGGGCGTGAGAGTATCTCCTCATTCAACTCCTCGGGAATAAAAGGATTCAAAATTGAAAAAACTACATAAAATAATATAAATATTAAATTGAAATAAATTATATATCTACAATAACGAAGTGAAAAAGAGAATAAATTCGAGTCCGGACAATGACCCAAAAATATTTACAAATTCGCCCTCCCTCATATAAAAAACAAAAAAAATAACATGTGTGCGTCACTGTTGAGTCATAACTCCATTATCCAACTTTTCTCCGGCTTTTGTCGACATAGGTAGTGCTTATTTTAAACGAGGGCTTTCATTTATTTTAAAATTAATCGCTATGAATAATAATGAATTGACCCACAACCAAAATTGTATTGGCCATATTGACCAATAAATTTTTTGGGCTAAATGCATTCACATCATTAATCAGTAGATTAAATGAATTCACTGAATTAATTGCCCTTTGAAGAGTACATATAAGAAACATATAAAAACAATATATCTAATAAATCACATTCATGGTTGGTGTTTTCCAACTTTTTTTTAGCTAAATCTCTTGATTTGAAAGAATATTTAACACAGATCGAATCGATTCAGTTGTCTTAGCTAGTCCTATGGGATGGGAATAACTTGTTAGGAAGAATGAAATAAAAAAATTAAGTAATTACGTAAATCAATCAAATGTTAGTGTTGTTTGTCATCACCCGTATTGATGTAGTGACATAAAGCTCTCTTCATGAGAAAGAGCGTGAATAAATATATATAAAAAAAAAACATCCACCACCCAATGTGATAATAATAAAATAGCGTAACCAAGGTAGTTGCCAAATTGGGTTGTCACAATTTCCCATCTTTGAGAAGGTCTCCGTTTCGAGCCATGAACACAAAAAAATCCCCTTCCAAATGCTCAAAATAACAATAATAATAATAATAATTTGATGTTATAGGATGAATCAATCTATTCGGGTAAAATCACATACTAGTATCGAGCAAAAAATACCACGAAAAAAAGTCCCGAACACAGGTTACCCGAGCATTGGCAATACCTCCTCGCTTATTGGTCAAACTGTAGCAGAAGACCCAGATATAACTAATAATCAACAGGTGCGGACGAACGTGCGTTGATGACACACGAATTTCTAGGACACGCATTAAGTTCCAGATTTGACACGCATTTACTTCCAGATTCAACATTATAAATACAAGCTCATGGTGCCATTTCAGATGTTGAATTTTCTAGGCAATAAAAGACTTCGAGGAGAGCATACTATATTGTTCGTTCGGTCTTTTTGTTCTTATCTTTTGTTAAATTCATTATTCAATAATGTGTCTAAGTCATGTAACAAATCAACGTTCATAATGAGAAATTTATAATGAACAAAGTCTCGTAATTTCTCTTCAATTTGTGGGATTTTTCATATAAAAATTATGATATCTCCCGTATATTTTTTATTATACTTATTCTATAAAACCTAAAAATTTTTGAGATCACATCAATAATAATAATAAAATTGTCCAAATCCCTTGTCTCAACGGCCATTAATTTGTTCTTCTTGATGACTATACATGACATGATTAGTGTTTTTTTAATTTTAATTTTAATTTTTGTTTTGAAATAGACATGGTTAGTGTTTTTTTAAATTACGAGGTAAGCTACATGCTCACGCATCCAATTGGAACGTTCTAGTACCTTAAAAACTAAAAAAACATTTTTTTTAGTTTGAAAAAAACAAAAAAAAAAACAATTTCCATCAAGAAATGAAAAGTGAAAATAATTTATTTTTAGAAGGGTAGACTTGTCCTTCTATATAAAATATAATAAGTTATCTTTTTTCTATACCCAATCCCCAAAAATATACTCGGAACAATAATTTAATGGAGGAAATACTCACAAGTAACAATCTTCATATTTCCTCCATTAATTTGTTATCTTTTTCTATATCCAATCACCAAAATTTGTTATCTTTTTCTATACCCAATCACCAAAAATATACTCGGAACAAGTATTTAGAAGGGTAAACTCGTCCTTTTATATAAAATATTAGGCCCAAAGTGACATGACCCCATATAGTGAGAGCTTCGTGTATCGGGTTTGTCATTTATTTAATTTCCTTAAGAACAAGAATATACGTTATACTTTCTCCATCCGTGATCGTGTCCTCTAGACGGTGATTTAATTCCTAAGCCTAACGTATATGAAATGGACAAATTTTAGTTAGCAAGTGGGTGAAAAGTTGCGTTAGCAAGGGGAGATAGAAGAAAATTCAGCTTAGAATTGTGTGGTTTTCCATTTTGGAAAAATGAAGAAAGACTATTTCTTGAAAACTAGAATTTTATTTGGTAATTAATTAGGGTGTATTTGCAATATATTATTCAAAATACTTTTATATTGCTTTTGCTTAAAGTTGAAAAAGTTACTTTGCTATTAAAATAAAAAATGCATCTTAATAAACTTCAAATTATTAGAAAATTGCCACCACACAAATAAATGCAGTAAAAAACATCTCATGACATGTGTTCTCCTTCTATTTTTACCTACTTATTTTCAGAGAAACAATAGCAGAAGCAATGAAATAAAACACTTAAAATTTGTATTTTTTTTGTCTGAAAAGAATATAAGCAGTTTTGAAAAGCTATGACCCGTTTTACTAAAAAATATATATCTTATCGTAACAGTATAACTCAAATATTTTAAAATATAGAGTAGGCCAAGTGATATGTTTCGATAGTTATTGTACATGACCAATTATTGCTTCTCAACAATCACACTACAAAATATTGCATTAAGTTACAACTAACGTGAATCGAATATGTGACCTTAGTTTCGATATCAATTATAGGATCAAACAATTATTGATTCACCACATGCTATGATTGTTCCATTCCATATGTTCTGGTGAGATCGTGAAGGCATTGGCTCGTTAAGTTGGAAAATAAATTATAGTGCTTATCAAATAGAGTTATACATGGGCCTCAAGTCGTGTAGTTTAATACTAGACAATCGTAACTCTAGTTCCCTACTTAATCAGCCTGAAACAATTAGAGAATTTAGATAAAATCGTGAAGTGAAACCGTATCATATGAACATGCATTCATGTGGATGTCCCCAAATAAGATAAAAGTTTACCAATATAAAATATTATTGGTGGGCATAAATTTATGATATATAGAGATGAATATACTATGTTGGATATGTTATAAGAATAATAAAGATAAAATAATAAACAAATATATTCGAGCTGAAATACGTGTGACTTGTATATAAGGGAAGATGCCAGAAATTCTGTTAAACTGGTTTAGTCATGGACATAGGCCCAACGATACACTTGTGCGTCGAGTGAAGTTTATGAATTTCTGTATTTTCAAGATAGCAAAGTGACGACCGAAAAAAATGGTTCGAAATTATATATATGTGTCTATATATATATATATATATATATGTATATAGTTCTAAGGGATTAATGAATATTCTGACTGAAAGAAGTTTTTGGAGAAGTTTGACATATGCGTGTGACTATATTTTATTATGTCTTTGGTTCTTGTAGCCTTCTATAATCTATTGAAATTAAAAACTTATGGGGGTGTATTCAATCTAGATTTATTGGTTTTTAATGACTTTTTAAAATGACAAACTTTTATGGAGTTAAAGAGATTTCTATTGACTTTTATAGAATTTTATGGAGTTATAAAAAGATTTGTATAAAGTCTCGTAGACTTTTTCAATGGATTTATATGGACTTTATTGACTTTTAATGAATTTTTTAAATGATGGATTTTTATTAAATTGATAGATTTCTAATACCTTTTATAGAATTACAAGGAATTATAAATTTTTTTTTATAGACTTTATAGATTTTATAATTTATAATCGATTTATTTGAACTAACAATTGAACATAAATAACTTCTTGAACTTATAATATTTATTTTTACTATTAATGTAAACAAATTTTACTTCTTTAAAAGCCAAAAAAATGTGAAAAATCACTATTCAATTCTTTTGCATAGAAAAGATTGAACAACTTTTTTGCATCTTCATGATGACGACCTTGAGGATTCAGTCAATGTTCTATATAATTGTAATCTATAATTTTGTGTAATAAAACAAAAGTTTCCTATTAAATAAAATTTTATAAACTTAAAATATTTTAAATGATATTTGACTATTATAAAAATTCTTAAAACATACTTTTTAAATTAAACATGATAATTTATATCGTTATAAATAACTTTTGTTTTAGAAAAATATTTATTATAATTGTTTATAGATATAGAGTCATACAATCGTTTTAAAAATATATCATCTAATATAAATTATCAAAATATTCGTGCAAATATTAGTATTATATTCGATAAAAAATAAGATGTGAAAAAATAATAATTGAATATTCTTTCGATATTCATCACAATTCTACGTTTTTGTGTTGCATCTTCTATATAATACAAATAGATATACAGAAACATACTCACATATGTACATTAGTAAAGAAAGAGTACATGCAGAAAACAGGGGATGAAAAGCCAATGGGGAGGTGACCGTGACGGAAATGAAAATAAACGTAAAGAGAGATGATGATAATTATGAATTAAAAGTCATTCCAAATCTTTATTAGGAGTAGTGGAGAATTTTTAACTTTTTTGGGATGTACATGGGGCATAGAAGTTTGTACCTAAAGATTTCAACAGAAGTCATTAAAAGTCAATGAAATCCTGGATACCTATGGACTTTTATAGAGTTTTCCACCCGACTTTTAAAAACTCCACGAAAGTCTGTTTTGAATATCACTAGACTTTTATGGAGTATCTAAAAGTCTGGATTGAATACCTCTAGACTTTTAAACTCCATAAAAATTATTAAAAACCAATAAAAGTCTATAACCAATATACCCCTTAGCATGTTCGAATATTGCTTGGTTCAAAAAAGTAAAAAAAAAAGAAACTCCACCGATCCGCCTACCCAATTGCAAATACAGTGATTAGTTTTAAACACGACAGACCCCAAATTTTATTTATTTATTTATTTCTTTACTTACCCCTGCGTGAGGGTTTACATTTCCGCGTCCACATATACATATATATATATATATATATATAGGTATTGATAATAAAATAAAAAATAAAAACCTAGCAGCAGCCTCCTTCGTGAATATTCTCCAACTTGTTCGTAACTTCTCCCCCCTCGTTTCCCCAAAAAAATTCTATACTTCTCTTCCAGTGAATCAATTCTTCAATCAAAAGCTCTCAATTATTGTTCTTGAACTGCGTTGTTTGAATCTACATATCACAGAGTTTATCAAAGAAGTAATTATGGTGGCAGAAGCGGAGGTTATTTGTCACCAAAGCCTCCTCGTTAATTACCTTTGCGTGCCGTCGCCGACTCCCAAACTTGAACCGGATTTATTGGACGTATCCTGTGCGGCGACTGTTTCAACTGTTGCGATTAACTCGCCGACTCTTCGCTCTCCCGAATCTTTGGACTCGGTCGACTTTTCTCGTTCTGAGTCGGTATGTATCGAATCTACTGTTTCTTGGAATTATTGATTCTTGTTTTCTTTTATTAACTGTTCTCTTGAAGAAAGATTTGTTTTGGCTGGATTCGTGCTTTTAATGTTTTGATGATTGGATTTTTTTTCCCGTGTTTATATCTGTTGTGTAACATGTTAATAATTATTCTTGTGAATTTTTTGGCGTTGAATTTTTTGGATTTTCTTGTAAAAATATGGAATTGATTGCAAGTATTGACTGTATTAGGTTGAGTTTACTGGGATTTACGGAAATTGGTCGATGCCTAAATTAGAAATAGGGTTTTGTGTTCTGGTGCAAAAAATTAGCGTAAAGAGTATTTTCGAACAAATTAACTGCCAGGCTGAAATTTCTTGGTTCGTGAATAGCACACGTCTGGATTGTTCCCAGGATTGTTGGTACCGAGGCAGACCGTTAGCAAATCTATATACTGGCCTGAAAATTTCATATTCTTTTTTGTAATGTAGTATAATGAACTATATGTGGTGTTTTGTCGTTCTATACACGAAGTTGATAGTATAAATTAAAATGAGTTGGAAGAATAAAACACTAGGATGAGAAATACACCAAAAATATTTCGCACATTCAAAATTTGAAAGTGTATGATAAGTTAATAACACGTCTTGTTCCAATGCACGGTAAGGCCATATTGTTTGGGTATACTGTTATTCTTAGTGAACTGTTGTAAAATGTGCAAGATAGGTTTGTGAAGGTGTAAGTTACTGACAATTTTCATTCTTATACCCATTTCTGTTGTGGATCTTGAAGATTTACTCTTTTCACACTATTTAGCAATGTGAAAAATACCATTTCTGCCTCTACTTGATGATGATTCAATTGGAGATGGTATATCAGTGGAAATCAATGCATCATTTAATTCAACCAATAATATATGTGTTTGCCCCCTTTTATTGTCAGCATCAAATAGCTTGTTGATCAACTTTAATATTTTTCAAAATATCTATGGATGCGAATTTTTTGTTTGAAAAGGTAACATAACATATATCATTTGAGAAAATATATCTGGCATGGTATTTTATGTTTACTAAAAGCTTCAAAGTTGGGTTTAACACGTTCAAGACTTCTAAAACACTTGTACTGGACTAACGAAATTCTCACTCATATTATTGTCCACAAATTGGATAATGATTGCAAAATATGGTACATAATTCTTAAGATTGAAGTTGACTTATGTGATGTATTATGTGTGTATGCGTGTGTGAATTTAATTGTTTTTGCATGACTAAACCCAAAGTTATTAAAGGCGCATAGCGCATTGAAGCGTAAAGATAGGGCCGACGCAAGGCGCTCTTTATTAAAGTAAATCATACCAACTTATATATTCTTAATATATAAAAAATGTCCATAAATTTTAAGAGTTATAAATAAACAAACTTAGAGATAACGGATTGCTTACTACTAGGTTGGATCGTGTGTCAACCTGTGGAGGCACCTTTTGTTACTATTTGACAAATTTCTCCTTTTCTTTTTCTTTTTTGCCAAAGTTAAATAATAAAGTAAGCTCAAATAAAGTAAGCTCAAATAAAATCAAAACAAAATAAAATATTAAATATCATAATGCAAAAATATTGTTCAACAAATATTAAAATTGGAAACTTTTTACGCATTAAACTACCCAAAGTTTCAAAATAAAAAATTAGTCTATTTATCCCTCATATCTTCAACTTTAAGATAAGTGCCATCCTCATAATCTGTATTATCACTAAATTTATAGCTCTCAACATCATTCTCTTCCTCTAGCTTGGCGAACAAAAGGCAATGTATGTAACAAATAAACCCTAATACTATCTAGTTTGGGCCATTTAATGGCCCAACTAAACCGTAATCACTTGCAGATAGTAACAGCCTCCTATACTCTCAGTCTTTAGCAAAGACGCGCTAAAGCGCGTGCCTTGGTTATGGGTAAAAGCGCAGGAAGAGCGCAAACGCGCGCCTCTCCAAAAGGAGCGCTAGGCGCTTCGAGGCGCAAGGTCTGAGCCTTGGACTAAGGCGCGCGCTCTGGCTTTAAATAATTATAACTAAACCATCGCTATATAATATTTTCACCTAACACTTAATACCGGATGTGTGTCAAGAATGATCTATAAAAATTAAATCATAAGAACCTCTGAGTTATCTGTAGCACTAATATTATTCGTGACATTATGTATCAAAATCTTTGAGAATATTTTAAAAGGTATAGCTTGATCTGTTTGCTCTTTGTGTTGTATAAACTTGTTAATTCAACGATTTAGATGTGCTGTAATACATGTACAACAATATCACTTCCACCCTTCCTTGAATCAAATGTTGATGTTACCTCAAAATACGAAAAACGAATAATGCAGTTGAATTTTAAATTGCTACTGAATCTGTTCGTAACCATCTTTATAACCTTTGTTCAACGAAAGCTTGTTTTAGTCAGTACTGATTTTTCTGAACTAAGACCCTCTACAAGACTCAAAAGTAGTTCCTCCTGAACTACTAATTATGATAATCCTGTACTGATTTGTTCTTGCTTCCTTGTCAAGTTCGTTGTTGCAGCACAATTTGCTGTTATGCTGATGATATGATATAATGATTTAATACCTGTTTTTTTCTATCTGAATATTTATTTGTCTCTCTGTTAGGTGTGCCCCTCGCACATTCTCAAATGTGTAGGTAACCAACCAACATTTTGTTTAACCCAATGCATGCACAAGTTTCTTGATGTTATATTGATTTATTATCATAAGAATGTTTGCATCATACTTCTATAGCTCACTCAAATTTGTAAGTTTAAATAAAAGATATTGTCAATAGTTATTTTATAGACTATAGCTGATTAATTATTGAAAATATTCTGATCACCTTTTCTCATAATTGGTGAATATAATGAATACATTTTAACTAAATCCTGTTTGTGCCATCAGGCTCTGAGCTGTTCAACTAGTATTGAGACTATGACATTATTCGAGAATCCAAGCAACAAGTTTACACCAAGAATATTCTCGGGAAGCCATACGGATATTGGACCTCGCAGTTACAATGAAGATCAGCACATTCGGATAGATGATCTATCTACCCACTTGGGTTCCCAATACAGATGGCCCCAACCAAGTTCTTTTTATGCTGTTTTTGATGGCCATGGTGGCCCCGATGCGGCATGTTATTTGAAAAATAATGCTATTAAATTTTTCTTTGAGGATGCCGAATTGCCTCAAACATCTGATGTTGACGAAAATTTCTTGCATGAGTTGGAGAGTTCCCACCGCCAAGCTTTTCTACTTGCGGATCGAGCACTGGCCGATGAACAGAGCCATGTTGATTCGTATTGTGGAACAACAGCACTTGTTGCCATGGTTTACGGAAGGTACTTACTGGTAGCAAATGCTGGAGACTGTCGAGCTGTACTTTGTCGAAAAGGGTTCGCCTTTCAACTATCTGAAGATCACCGACCCTCCTGTCAAGTAGAAAGAAAGAGAATTGAAGATTTAGGGGGCGTCATCAAATATGGATACCTAAACGGTGAACTTGCCGTCACTCGAGCCCTTGGGGACTGGTACATGAAACAACCATTAGGATCTGCGTCTCCTCTTATTTCAGAGCCTGAACTCCGGCATATTTTGTTGACCGAGGATGACGAGTTCTTGATAATCGCATGTGATGGAATATGGGATGTTTTATCAAATCAAGAGGCAGTTAGTCTGGTTCGCCACGAGCTTAGGCACCACAATGACCCTCAACAGTGTGCCATAGAACTTATCCATCGAGCATTACAGCGGGATACCTGCGATAACCTCACGGCCATTGTGGTCTGCTTCTCTCCCAAGTTTCGAGATTCAGTGCCTTCGCAGAGGCCGAGATTACGATTCTGCATGTCGGAGGAGGGACGGAAAAAGCTGCGTAGTTTGCTAGAAGGCAATTGATGGAATAAATCTATGTACATTTTTCTTGACTTGGGCGAAACATGAACGCCGTAGAGATTATTGCATTGAAGTAAAGAATAAGCACAAATGTTGGGATTTTATTTTTATTTTGCTTCAATATATGTACTCCATTGTTGTAAAGTGTCATCTAATTTATCTCTCTTGTATTCATTGTAATCTGTAATTGGGGCAAGATGATATGATTCAATGTATTTTGAACAAATAAACTTTAATTTTTAAATTGATTTATATATTCGATATTGTAAATATGAAATTTTGAATTCTTTATTGAATGAAAATGTGAGATGGAGCTAGATGGCTTATCTTTCCAATCCACGGCAATTCTGAACCAAATATTAAAATAGGACGCGTGTGGCCACGATGCTCTATTTATCCAACAGATATATATTCTTGATATTCCCTTCATCAAATCAAGTGGTGCACTTATGTTAATCTCCTCCAAAGTTTCTTTCGGTTATAATATCTTCGATGATTAATGTAATGCATTTGTTTTTAACTAAATTAATTATTTTCTAATTTTTTATCATTTTTAAAATTATAAATGATATATTCTAAGTTCTTATATAAATTAAAAAAATAGAAATAAGACAAAATAGAAATGATAATAATTTTGAAAATTTTGAAAAAGAGGATATGAGATAGGTGGGTTATAAATTTAGGGGGAAAAAATGTTTTTCGCGTCTTATATTAAGTGAAAGAAGGAGTGCTTTTTGTGTTTATTTAAAATGACCAAATCAATTATTAATCATGATTTAATATAATATAAATGTTATACATATATGAAATTTGGTCAAATCAGCATGTTAGAAAGTTCATGATAGCTAACAAAGTTTGATTTTGCAACAACATTTAATATTGTATTAGTTTCATATATATATCTATCTATCTTATAAAGTCTAAACCCCATGTAAAAACTACTTTGGTCCGTTCAAAATAGACCAATGTCAAATTACTTATATACCCCTACCAATCCAACTACACTATATTTCTCTCTTTCGGTAATGATAATTAACTATTTGTTACTTTTAGTTGACTAAATTGTATATATTTGTTATTTTTACTTAATTAATTATTTCTTTTTGGAGAAAATTCAAATGTCAAATTACTTATGTACCCCTACCAATGGATAGATTTATTATGTTACATATGCAATACGTGTGCGTGATCCGCTAGTATATATAATCAATGTTGATGATAGACTAAGCCTAAGCCAATTTGCTCTGCATGCTTGTCAAAAGTGGATGTGTTCAACTTAGTATATGGTTATTGCTCATATACTAGATTTAATCGTTCAAAATTGATTTCGATAACCCTTGAATATATGATGAGAGTAATATTTTCACGGTAGAATCTTATTTCCCGTCAAAAGTAAAGGGAAATACATTTTTTCATTAATCAAATCAAAAGAATATACGACACTGGTTAATTCCAATTTTCTTATTACATCATTTTTTCGTTCCACTTGTTATTAATTTAAATTCTTAAAATAATTAGTAAATACAATTTTCAATAAATTGATTATACAAAAATGAATATGTATCCACTTATTTAGTTGATGAATTGTAGAAAAAATGCTTAAGTTAAATATTAGCTCAACTAACTTAAATAAATTTAAATAAAAATTTAATTTAAACCACTACTTCAAATTGTATAATAAAACATTCATTTTTTTCAAAAAGTATAATGTGAATATATATATATATATTATATTCAATTTATTGAATTAGCTTAAAAATTAGTGAATAGTTGCTATATTTAGTAACTAATTGTTAACTGAAACGAAATATTTCCCAAATCATGTAATTATTGAATATTTATTAATATAAAATGTATAAAAAAAGTGTATATATTAAATAATATATATAATTATATAAGATTGGGTAGCTCGATAAAATAAAATCAAACTAATCAATCGTTTTCTAATAAGATGTGAAAATGTTTACCCATTATCTGGACGGTCTGGATTACCCTTACTAATGGTTTACGGCTGAGATTTAATCTCAGTTTACGTATTTTTCACTTTAATAATTTCAAAGAACAATAATATAGCTTCTAATTTCCATTCTGCTCTCTGCATAAGCTCGATCGATTCTCCTGTTGGTAAAAAATGGCGATGTCAAGTAGGCGAAAAGCCATCTCTCTGTTGATATCATCGAGGCCTTTGTGCTACGGAAGCAAGTACTCGTGGATTGGGAGCCGCAGGGGATTTGCTTCGGGATCCGAGGAAAACGACGTCGTCGTCATTGGCGGCGGTCCTGGGGGTTACGTCGCCGCCATCAAGGCCGCGCAGCTTGGCTTCAAGACCACCTGTATTGAGAAGCGAGGCACCCTCGGAGGGACTTGCCTCAACGTTGGCTGCATCCCCTCCAAAGTATGTGCCCCGTGTTTGTCTGATCTGTTGAAATTTTTGTGTTGCTTGCTGATTTTGTTGGTCTATCAATTTTCTGTTTCATATTCCTCATTTTTTGTTGCTTGAAATGAGGTGTTGGTTGGTATTGGTAGTTTGGGTGTGCCGAGGTGGATTGTGACTTTAGATTATTGCATCTTTTTTCGGTGTTAGATGATAAGTTTACTACTGGGTAATCGGCTGCTGTTTAGAAATTCATTGCTTGTTATTCTGTTTTTCTTAAATTTGGCTTTGTGCTTTACGTCTTTGATAGTTTAATTAGTGATTCAGGTAAAAAAAAAAAGTATATCCAGTACACATTTTCATTTAATTCATTGTGAAATAATCAATGTTTAACTAAGATATTTGGTGCTAGACGGGAAGATAATGATATAATCAAGTGTAATGTGCATTTGTTTTCATTCAGTTAATTGTGGTGAATTTTCGCTAAATATAAATTATCATTAATGTTTCAGGATTATGTGGAATAAGGTTACCTTCTTTGTTATTAAATTTAAATAATAAAAAGAATTGCCACCATCATAGTTTGGTACGAGCTCCATTTGATGGCTTGATAAAAATGAAAGGGGGCTGTTGGAAATTCTCAGTTTTATATGATGGAAAGTACTATCATTTTCTATTCCTCATTTTTTAGTCGGTGAATTATTTTAACAAGGTGATAAATGATTGTGATGACAATCTGTCTGAACAGGATTTGACACTTGTTTACCTTCAAGAATTTCAAATATTTAGAACTGTTGCATAGGATCATGTGCGCTATGTTGCTTACTCTGTGAGACATCATTGGTGATTTTAATGGATAACCTTGTTGGGTGCAAATATGAACGTTGGTGAATCTTGGATTCTAAAATCTGATTATTCTTGTCAGATTTCAGCCATTCTTCTAGAACTGGCATGTGGATCATGTTTCTACTTTTTTCCCCCTCTTTCCGTCTTTGATTTGCAGCTTTAAAAGCTTCTTTTGTTCCCATGTCGTAGTGTTTAGATAATTCAAGCACCTCTACTCATAAAGGTTGCCAGGATTTGCTTTCTTGACATAATCCTTTAACTCTCAAAAGGTGAATAAACTGTATTAGCTTCTGAAGTGCCAAACCACAACCATTCACTTGATGTTTTTTAAGGAACATTAGAGTTCTAAATAGAAGAACAGAACTAGAATTAATTAATTTATTCCAAAATCTACTACTATGCATCTGTAATATAGTCTTTCACTATGCTAGATATAAATCAAAATATCTCTTCGACAAAAGCAGTAGCATAATCTCTATATAGGATGGAGGGAATATTTGCACATCTTAGTTCCTTTAGCTTACAACTTACGTCTTGTTCAAAAACCAAGGATAATTTTTCCCCATACTTCCTATGCATGTATCCTAGTTTTGTCTCTATATTTATAATTTTATAGCTGGTGACATGCTAAAGAGCAATTTGAATCAGTGGCACTTAGTGTTGATGTTTTGATTTAAACTCCATGTCTTCGTTCCATGTATCCTGTGCAGGCGTTGCTACATTCTTCCCACATGTATCACGAAGCCAAGCATTCGTTTGCTAGTCACGGTGTAAAGATTTCTTCTGTTGAGGTTGATCTACCAGCCATGATGGCCCAGAAAGATAAAGCAGTTAGTAATTTAACTAAAGGGATTGAGGGTCTATTTAAGAAGAACAAAGTAAACTATGTTAAGGGAAATGGAAAGTTTCTCTCCCCTTCTGAAGTTTCTGTTGATACTGTAGATGGTGGCAACACAGTTGTGAAAGGGAAGAATATTATAGTGGCAACTGGTTCTGATATCAAAAGTCTACCAGGGATAACCATTGATGAGGAGAGAATTGTATCATCAACTGGGGCCTTAGCATTGAAAGAAGTTCCCAAGAGGCTCGTGGTTATAGGGGCAGGTTATATTGGGCTTGAAATGGGCTCTGTCTGGGGTCGCCTGGGGTCTGAGGTCACTGTTGTTGAATTTGCACCAGACATTGTACCAACCATGGATGGTGAAGTTCGAAAACAATTTCAACGTTCTCTTGAGAAACAAAAGATGAAATTCATGCTCAAAACTAAGGTGGTGTCTGTTGATACTAGTGGTAATACTTTGAAGTTGATCCTTGAACCATCAGCTGGCGGTGATCAGACCACTCTTGAAACTGATGTTGTTCTTGTTTCTGCTGGCAGAGTTCCATTTACTGCTGAACTTGGATTGGAGAAATTAGGGATCGAAACTGATAAGGCTGGACGGATCTTAGTGAACGAGCGGTTTGCCACTAATGTACCAGGTGTGTATGCCATTGGTGACGTTATTCCTGGCCCAATGTTAGCTCACAAAGCGGAAGAGGATGGGTTTGCATGTGTGGAATATATTGCCGGTAAGGAGGCTCATGTTGATTACAATTTGGTCCCGGGAGTTGTTTACACTCACCCTGAGGTGGCATATGTGGGGAAAACTGAGGAGCAGGTGAAAACACTTGGAGTTGATTATCGTGTTGGAAAGTTTCCTTTCTTGGCAAATAGTAGGGCAAAAGCAATTGATGATGCTGAGGGAGTGGTCAAGATACTTGCTGAGAAGGAGACCGATAAGATTTTGGGTGTCCACATCATGGCTCCAAATGCAGGGGAACTAATTCACGAGGCTGTTTTGGCATTGCAGTATGGAGCATCAAGTGAAGACATTGCTCGAACTTGCCATGCTCATCCAACTATGAGTGAGGCAGTGAAGGAGGCTGCTATGGCTACTTATGACAAGCCCATTCACATATAGGAAGCATTACATAATCTTGTTACGACAGCTCATGTATATTTTTTAGAGTTGCAAGATGCAACCCTTAAAACAGGTTTTTCTTTTCCATTCCGCCCTTACTTTAAATTTGATCAAGTGGATGAAAATGATTTCTTCATCTTCTTTGGATCTAATACTGCACTTAAATGTTTCTTCCAGATCATCGTGTGACGTGAGGGTAATAATATCATAAGCTTGTGTACTCTGAGCTTCTATGCTTATGAAGATATTTGGTTTTTATCTGTTGGCGGAGTTTACTTTTGAAATGAGAAATACACTGAGACTCACATTCCAGCATACGCAACTATTTTACATTTCCTTTTTCATGTGTTGAAAATCGTTTCTTGGCTACGTACTCAAGTATTGACCCAAAATTCAGAGAAAGTTGTAGTGTTAGCTCCGCAAGGGAATAAATGCTAAAGGAGCCAGTCAAGGGTTAGATGATATTAGTAGGATTATGCTATTGTTTCCAATTATTCAGGGGATAGCTAAATGTTTGCATGATATGGTTTATATTTGGCCGGGATGCGGGATAAGAGATTATTTAATTTTGTAGGTCTGTTAAGGGTACCCAGAAAACTTGATAAGGCAGTCTAGCTCGAGGCACTTAGAATGATAGCCGAGCATACCAGAGTCATATGAGGGAATGCGATAAGCCTCTACCTCTCCTGTAGCTAAAGGAGCTAGGAGTTCTAGCGAGTCACCTCCGGCTCTGGAATCGTTTTCCTAAGTTTCGGGTCAGCCAAGTTTGATGAAAGATTGCTTCATGCTCTAATCCATCCTACCCATTGACGGTTTACATCTGGAGGCATATGGAGATATAATAAAGTTAGAAAGAGATTAAGCGAAGCCTCATAAAGATACAACAGGATGCAAAGTGGATAATAATCATAATGGGTGTTTGCCAAATTTGGTATTCTCAAATACCTTTATAATAAAGCCAAAATCACAAGAGTCTAAACTCTCAAGGCAGACAAAGTTCGAAAACAAAAGTAGGCTCAAGTTGAAAATGCTTCTTACTCCGCTTGTTAGACCACTAACCCTTCTTTTGTTTCTTCTCACCATAACATATACAGACGAATCAAATGATATTGATCTCCAAAATATGCCCCAAAACTCGAAATCCTCGACTATGCACACAGATTCTAAAATCAGACCAAAGGGCTCGTCTGACCTCTTCGCTTCACACCCTTATGAGGATCTCTATGGACTTGGCCAAATCCAATGCTCAATCGACTAAAAAGATTATACGAAACTCGGTTAGAGGAACACGAGATGTGAAGTTAAAAGAACTTTACAAATCATGTTTGCTGAATTACGACTGCTCCATATATTATTTTGAAATATCAGATCATTATTTAAAATCTGGTGATTTTGCAACTCTAAGAACATATATGGCAGCAGCATTGAATGAGCCAATCTCTTGTAGCAAGAGCTTCTCAGGGCCGCTATTAACCGTTGAACCGATGACTTTGAGACAGGCAAATACTAAGCTGGAATGCCTTCGTAGTGTTGCTATGGTGATTTCAACTTATCTATCTGGAGACTTAGCTTGTAAATATTTTTTTAGATTCGTATAATACCGATCCAATAATAAAATATAAAAAATAAATCACGTTTGCATGAATATGTGAAGCCAAGAACTTCGAATTAGGTTGATCGTGGTTATAAAACAACGAAAGGGTTTAGATATTTGATGATTCTCATTTCAATTTATCTCCATACTCTATATAAACTTGTTTAATCTATGATATACTGAGAAATAATTTCTATGTGGAATACATCATATAGTTTATATAGTTCCCATATATTTTATATAAAATCCAAAATTTCTAGAACGATAAATATTATTTGAAAAATATTTACCCCGAAGTTGCATATAACAACCTGAACTAAGGTTGTTATATTATATTTTAAACCAAAATATAACATTCTGATAATTTAAAACAATTTTAGCCAATAATTTCTAACATGATTTGATGTCTTTGTTCTTCTGTAATAATTCTAATTCTTCAAAACAAAAGTGTGTGTGTGTATATATATATATATATATATATATATATATATTTCCAAAATTAATTTCTCAAAATTAATTTCCGAAATTTCCAAAAGAAAATCAAACAAGCCCTATATATTGTTCACAAAAATGGTGATAATATTTAATAAATTTCGTTACCAAAATATGAAGTTTTTAAACAACTCATTTGAAATATTCTTCTCTACTGACTAATTATTTCAATTGCAGTTAATGTACAATACTCCATACTCTATGATACTTGTTAAAATGAGATGACCTCTTTGAAGCTGTGATGGATAACCTAGATATTGATGCTGACTGAGAGAGGTAAGCCCGAAACCACGAACAAATAGTAACATGGTGTAACAAGCGGATTGAATGAGCCAACCATGTGATGAGAGCTAGCCTCTATGCTGAGAAGGTACCATGTTGCTGGCTACCAGGAGGGGCTAATCCAGGAGGTCGCTATGAGATAGGTAACACAACCTGTACACTTGTCTAATTAGATCTAGAAGACGGGAGCTCGCCATATCGCGAGGTTGTGAGTTCGGGAGTTCATAGTGCTGAGATCTCGCCCCATGTAATGAGTTGTCTAGCATGTTCAAGTAGACTTAAGAGGTTACCTACACAGAGACAATACAAGTTGTCTTCCCGAGAGGTGATATGTGGGCCTAACAACTCATTAGGATGGTCGTACCAACTCATAAGGTAGCCTTGAGTTATTGGGAAGTGATCGCAGAGAGGCGAGAATGGATTACTCGGAAGCTCACCGCATGGGCGAGGCGAGCTCAACCCTCTAACTGGGCCCGTCAGGCCTAGGCAGACTCCTTGGCCTTTGTATGAGCCAATTCTTCCATGTGTATATTATAGAGGAAATATATGTACCATTTTTTAAAACATCTTTCAATTAAATCTCTCAAAAATCTTATTTCCAACTAAATCCAATTTTTTTTTTCCATTACTTATAAGTCTTTCATCCAATTACATTTCTCATGTTTTATTTTTTTTTTTGTCTGAAACTTTACGTTGTCATCTTCTTCCAAAACTTCATCATTTAACATCACCATCACTACTGATCATGACCATGGCCGACGGACACCATGGCTTAATTCCATCGATTAATGGATGAAATTGGCATGTTCTGCAGATCAGAAGAAGAAAACTTTGAAATTTGCTTCAATCGTGTTTTCCGTCTTCTACATTGAACGATTTTTTGATTTTTATTTTTTGCTATTTTTTGGGAGTGTTGTGCTTCAATTAACATTGAACTTTTATTTCAATGTTGGTGCACATCATGAGTTTGTTAAAACGTCTCTTTAGTTAAAAAAAACTTATTGTAATATGACGTGATTTGATTTTTTCCGAGTTCGGTAGATTTAAGTGTTTACGAAAATAAAAGAAAAACACCAAGATTTTTTACGTGGAAAACCCTCGAATTGAGGAAAAAACCAACGGATCCAAGTCCAGTATAATTTATACTAACTACTCTTTCTATTTGTTACAGGACTTGACACAATATCTAAATGAAAAATCAACACTTAAGAATATCAGGAAAAATAACAAAGGAAGTCCGAACAGACAATATAAAGTTATCTTCGGAGTCGTCTTTTCCTCAAAAAGTCCAAATCTATAATGAGGTTGCTCGCCTCTATTTATAGGCTCGATCCTTGCAATTACTTGGCGGGAAAGATATGATCAAATCTTCTTTGATAGTGGCGCTAATGTAGCGAGTGTGTCCGAGAAATCCGCACCCCACTAATGTACGTTTATGTCCGCCGGCTAATCTGTTATTTACAGCCTGATCTTCCGCTAATCTTTAACCAAAGATACCGAGCAAGGTTTGCCAACAGTTTAGCTATAATCTGTTCGGTGCACTGTTGTTCGGTTATAGTCTGCTCGGTGCAGTGTTGTTCGGTTATAATATGCTTGTTCGGTTTCTTGCATGAGATTTTACCAGAGAAGGCCAATATATGACATCATAATAAATTTCACATTGCTATTTCTCCAACTTTGGTTGCTCATCGGATGTAATTTCCAATATGAAAGATATAAAGTGTAAATTTCTTACATCTTGCCATTGTTTTCTTGTTTAAAATTGCTAATTCTTCAACTTTGATTTGAGAAGATAAAATATTGTCACCGCATACTGTATGCTGTCAGGAATTACCTAGCGGTGCATGTAATTTACATGCACCGATAGACTCAGGTACTGTTTTTAGTCAAAAACAAAGTAATAGAACATCTCAAATTTATTCATGTAATTTACATGCACCGATAGACTCAGATACTGTCGTCTTGAGTTTCACATTCAAAATCTACCATAGAACTTCACAAAATTTACCATTGAACTTCACGAACTTGCACTCTTGTAAAACTATGCAAAGTTGTCACTTTAAAAGTTTAATTCGGCCAACATTATAGCATTATCCTCCAACTCGAGAGCTACTATAGAACTTCACGAACTCATATAATGTGTTATTAAAACCAAGCATTAAATAAAAATAATAATTAACATTTTTTAAAGACTAGTAGGCCTAATCATCAGTTACTAGCATCGCTGCTATAACAAAATATATCGCTGTCGCATGCACACCAAGGATCATATTTATAGATTTTCGTTCGAGGATTTGGGCCAAGATATGACTTGCGTCCGTGCTTATATAATTTTTTACCAATTTCAATTCCTCGAGCTTATTGCTCCTCCCAACCAATCCAAGCAAAACACTAAAATCATGAAACACCTCAAATATACTATGATTTTGAGTTTCGCTTTCAATTTTTTTTTTTTAAATCTCATTGAAGAACATTTTGCTAATTTCAATTCCCCGAGCTACTGCTCCTCCCAAAGTCACACCCCCACATCACATCTATTATACTATAAATTATATATAGCTACGTAAAAGATTTCGACGGCATCTCCTCTATTTGTATAACATCCGAAGAAATAACAACAACAATATATAAGATTCATATCACCAGAAATAAGATTCATATCACCAGAAACACCATCATACTATTTACATACAATTCTTTACTTTCTCAAAGTAAAATGTTCAAAAGATAGTTCCGCAGATTTAAAAGCCAAAAGTTAACAAAATACCCCCAAGAAACCCACATGCTTTTCAAAAGATAAATCTGCAGACTCAAAAAACCAAAATAAGATAACCCCATAGCCCAGCAGGTCGTCATTCATGTACAACAGATCTCAGAAACCCGTAGGAGCGCATCACCCTGCTCAGTAAGACCAGATATCACGCATCCTCATGCTCACCTGCAATGCATGAACTACATGAGTTAATGCCCAGTAAATAAAAATCATGCGTGCTATGAAAATGACATGAGACATCAATAACATGTATACCAAGTTGCATACTCAAAAATATTTAACATTTTATCCAAATTCATATTTTTCCTGGGCGCCTTGACCCACCTACTATGCATCGGAACAGAGCTCTGAGGAATATCAATAAGCACACAACCATAGGCACACATCCAATATAGTGGATTGATACAGTCGAATGGACCATCCTCCCGTGACCCCCAGAGGCACATCACCGAACAACCTCTACGGTCACCCGAGAAGTATCTCACCCGCAGCATCAATCTAAAGAAGAATATCAGCAAGTGGTCCATCCCCTCATGATTACCAAGGGCACATCTCGAACAACCCTTTTAGTCATCTGAGGAGTATCCCACCGCTGTACTCAACATATCATATAAGTCTGCCTCGCAAACCTCGGTGCCATACCAGTGGTCAACAAAATATTTCCTTTTTCTCAAAATAATGTCGTGTATGGCAGACATCAAATATGCTCATGTTTTATGCATGCACGTGTGTATAGAGCTGTCAGAACGGGCCAGCCCGACCCAAACGGGCTGGCCCGCCCAACCCGCGGCCCAAACGGGCCCAACCCATTTGGGCCCGCCTCCAGGCGGGTTGGGAAAACCCCAACCCAACCCGACCCGAAGCGGGCCGCGGGTTGGGGCGGGCTGGCCGGCCGAAATATTTTTTTTTTACTTTTAGTTTTTTTAAAAAAAAAAATTAATTTTTTTTTAAGAAACTTCAAAAAAATATTCCCAACTAAACTTGTCGAAACTGAAACTGATGCTAGAAGAATACTGAAACTTGTTTCAGCTTTTATCTAGATATTAACACTGCTACTAAAAAAACTTTATTAGTGAATCAGTATTTTACTCATTTTTGAAATACTTGTTGCAACTTTCAAGCAAGATCAAGTGAAAAATATATAGTAGATCGAATGCTTCAATGTGATATTGAGTTTTATCTATGAATTGAGCCTAAAAAAAAAAAAAATTTTTTATAAAAATAATGGGGCCAACCTGCCGGCCAAGCCCACCAGCCCGTGGGTTGGCCGGCCAAAACCCGCGGCCCTTTTGGGCCAGCCCGTATAGGCCCGCCTGCTGGCGGGCCATAAAAATGCTGGCCCAACCCGCCTATTTGGCGGGTTGAGTTGGGCCAGGCCCGCGGGCCTAGCCCATTTTGACAGTTCTACGTGTGTATGCAGATGAATAATCAATCCAGTTACAACATATCAAATAATGCATAACATATCTGATATCACATTTATTCAAACATCCATATCACAATTAATACGACAAATAATACTATGTTCAAGCATTGTAGTTGCAGATGGATTTTTACTTACCTTTCACCAATTGATATTGCTCGATTCCTAGATCAGAGACAGTTAATCTACACAATTCAAGTAATTATTTACAATTCTAATAATTTATACACCTATTACTTTAAATTATTGAACACTAAGTTATATCATTAAATTCTTACATTAACATTCCTATAAACTTGAATTACAACATAATCTCAATATTTTTGTCAAATATTGTTTATCATCATCTAATCTATCACCTACATTAATTTCATAATTTTCTAGCAATACTAGAAATTTAGGCTTTTCATAAACACTAGAAATATGAATAGAAAATTACCTCTAATTGAAGATAATAACTCGATGATTCCGAATATGTAATTTATTTAAAGTTTCGACGGGGTTACGAAGTCCGGAAAATCAAAGAAACCGTGAACCCTTCCTTTTCCTCTCGTCTTCCGAACGCGACTGTGTGTAAAAGTGTGTGAATGTGTGCGTGCGTGCGTTTTGGTGAGTGTGTGTAGATAAGTAATAATACATATATATATTGTAATCTAATTCATAGTCGGTTAATATATAAATTTTTTTATTATTATTATTACTATTATTATTTTGTTATATATACTATTTACTATTATTCTTTGAATCAAAAACACATACTACTTTGGACATGAATTCGTGTACTGGAATGACCTAGTTAGCCACTATGGTATGAAGGAAAGTAATATATTTATGTCTTATCTTTCATTTGGCTTTATAATAACTTGATTCTGATGTCGGACGAGAAAGTTATATATAATCTCCCTAAACATGATACACTTCAAAATTAATTTTCCATTCCTCCGGTAGTTTTCGACAAAACTTAGAACATGAAAGGGTAGCTCTCCGAGTTATTTTTTTAACGAAAGTGACCTCGTCGTATTTCGGCCAAGATTTATACAGCTTTACTAGTATTCATGACAGTCTAACACATATGTTAAACATATATGCAATTATTAGACTCGAGTATTACATTCTCCCTCCTTACAAAAAATTTCGACCGTGAAATTTTACTTACCGGAAGAGTTCTGGATATTTGGCTCTCATTTCATCATCTCTTTCCCAAGTAGCTTCTTCTATTGATTGATTTCTCCATAGAACCTTAACCAATGGAATTCTCTTATTTCTGAGTTGCTTCACTTCGTGTAGCAAAATTTCTACTGGTTTTTCTTCATAACTCAAATCTGTTTTTAATTCCACCGGTTCCTCTTTCAAAATATGTGATGGATTAGCAACATATTTTCTCAACATGGACACATGGAACACATTGTGTATCTGAGATATTGATGTAGGTAGATCGAGTTTGTAGGCCACATCACCAATTCTTTGAGTCACTGAAAATGGATCAATATATCTAGGACTGAGTTTCCCTTTCTTTCCAAACCGCATAATTCCTTTCATTGGGGCTACTTTTAAAAATACTTGATCCCCCACAACAAACTCAAGCATTCTTCTTCTTTTATCTGCATAGCCTTTTTGTCGGCTGTGGGAAATTTGCATTCTCTGAAGAATCTGTGATACAACTTCAGTCATTTCCCGAATCATATCAGGGCCTAAAAGTTTCTTTTCCCCAATCTCATCCCAATGAACTGGAGCTCTGTATTTTCTGCCATATAATGCTTCATAAGGAGCCATTCCTATGGTGGTCTGATAACTGTTGTTATAGGCAAATTCAATTAATGGAATAAATTTGCTCCAATGGCCTTGAAAATCTAGCACACAAGCTCTTAATATATCTTCCAGGGTTTGTGTAGTTCGTTCTGATTGTCCATCAGTTTGGGGATGATATGCAGTACTGAATGCCAATTGTGTTCCTAATGCTTTATGTAGACTTCTCCAAAATTTAGACAAAAATCTTGAATCTCTGTCCGAAGTGATTGATAGAGGTACACCATGAAGTCTCACAATCTCCTGGATATATATATATATATATATATATATATATATATATATGCATATCGATCCATGGAATATGTAGAGCAAATCAGAAGGAAATGAGCAGCTTTGGTTAATCTATCAACAACAACCCAAATAGCATCATGGCCCTTAACAGTCTTTGGTAGGCCTGTCACAAAATCCATTGTAATTCTTTCCCATTTTCATTCTGGAATGAGTAAAGGCTGTAAGGTTCCTGCCGGTCTTTGATGTTCTGCCTTTACCTGTTGACATGTTAAACATTGTTCTACCTATCTTGCAATATCTCTTTTCATACCCGACCACCAGTAATGCATCTTTAAATCTCTATAAATTTTCGTTGCTCCTGGATGTACTGAATATGGTGTTGAATGAGCCTATGCCAAAATATCTTCCCGAATATTTTCCACATTAGGCACACACAATCGTCCTTTAAATTGTAGAACACCATTCTGATTAAGTGTGAAATCAGAAGATGCCCTTGAGGTATTGTCTTTCCGTACTTTGGAAAGATAATCATCCGCTTCTTGTTTTTGTTGAATTCTATTAATCAAAGTATGCTGAAGTGTCAATGCTGCAAGCTTCACTTCTATTTCTCCATCAAGTTCTATATTCATTTTCTGTAAATCTATCAGCTCTGCTTTCTGAACTAAATCTAATGTACTTTTTGTGGCTTATCTACTTAATGCATCAGCTACAACATTAGCTTTTCCACGATGATAGTTGATAGTACAATCATAATCTTTCACCAACTCCAACCATCTTCGTTGTCTCATGTTTAACTCTTTCTGGGTGAATAAGTATTTCAGACTCTTGTGATCAGTATAAATCTCACATCGTTCACCATACAGGTAATGCCTCCATATTTTCAATGCAAACACTACTGCAGCAAGTTCAAGATCACGTGTAGGATAATTCTTCTCGTACTCCTTCAATTGTCTAGAGGCATATGCAATAACTTTACCATTTTGCATTAATACACATCCCAACCCATTCTTCGAAGTATCACTGTACACTACAAAGCCTTCCGTACCTGATGGAACTGAAAGGATAGGAGCAGAAGTTAACCGCTTCTTCAGTTCTTGAAAACTTTGTTCACAAGCATCGGTCCAGTTAAATGTCATGCCTTTTCTGGTTAACTGTGTTAAAGGAAAAGCTAGCTTGGAAAATCCTTCCACAAATCTACGATAGTACCCTGCTAGACCAAGAAAACTTTGTACTTCTGAAACATTTGTAGGCTGGGACCAATTGTTAATTGATTCAACTTTGCTTGGATCTACTGCTATTCCTTCTCCTGATATAACATGTCCCAAAAATACCACGTGATCTAGCCAAAATTCACATTTCTTAAATTTAGCATATAGTTGTTTCTCTTTCAGCACTTCTAATACCATTCTCAAATACGTGGCATGCTCTTTATTGGTTTTAGAGTAAATCAGAATATCGTCAATAAATACAATAACAAATTTATCAAGAAAATCTGTAAATACTCGATTCATTAGGTCCATGAAAGCTGCTGGGTCATTAATCAGCCCAATTACCAAGAACTCATAATGTCCGTTTCTCGTATGGAATGCAGTCTTGGAGATGTCTTCCTCTTTGATTTTTAATTGATGATACCCGGACCGCAAATCGAATTTAGAGAAGACAGTGGCACCCTGGAGCTGATCAAATAAATCATCAATTCGGGGTAGAGAGTACTTATTCTTGATTGTAACTTTATTTATGTCTCGATAATCAATACAAAATCTCATTGTACCATCCTTTTTACGCACAAATAGGATTGGAGCACCCCACGGTGAGAAACTAGGTCTGATGAAGCCTTTATCCAGTAATTCTTGCAATTGTATCTTCAATTCTTTCAACTCAGCGGGTGCCATTTGTGATATCCCCGAAATGATTAATTGCAATTGGGCATTAATTGTGTTTATATGATTAATTATGGTGGTAATTAATTATGTGTTGGATTTATTAATCTTATGGAAATTCTTAGTCACATGATAGAGTGACCCAGGAGGGCATTTCAGGGTACATGTTGTGCATGTTTGGAAAATGGTTATTAGCATGATTTCATTTGCCAGGGGTAGCAATTAATTGGAAATCATGAGTTTAATTGATATTTTGGTGCATTTTGGATTAATGCTTTTAAAAATATCATGTTGGGGTGTTTTATACACCATGGGATTGTGGAATGCATTTTAATTAATTAACCCACTTTATTACCCCAAACCCCCACCACACATTCATTCTTACTTTTCACTTTCCCAAAATTTCACCACCCAAACCCTTTCCCCCTTATTTTCGAGTTGGAGCAAAAAGGTGGAGAGAAACCCTTCCAAAAATCTTGTTTTGTGGAGTTTATTGGGAGATTTGAAGTCCCCAAGAGGTATGGATACCTCATTGTTGATTTTGTGGTATTCTATTTGAGTTTGAAATGGTTTTGAAGGGTTTTGAAATGGGTTTGTATGAGTTGGTGTTATTTTTGGGTGAGTGTTAGATTTATGGTTGTATGATGATGTTTATTGAAGATTTGTAGTGATTTGGTATGGTTGGTGTTTGAATATATGAGTTTGTTTGAGTTGGGGAAGGAGATGGGTGAATAGTGCCCGAAAATCGGGTGTGCAGGACTCGGCGATCGATCGGCGCCACCAGCGATCGATCGCGAGCTGCAAGGGCTGAAGGCAGTAGCCTTCAGCGATCGATCGCGAGTTTGGCGCGATCGATCGGCGAGGTCGCGATCGATCGGCGCAAACTCAGCGATCGATCGCGGATTGAAAATTTTTGTTGGGCGAGGCAGTGTGGTCTCGCGATTGATCGGGGCTATATGGCGATCGATCGCGAGACACCAAAATTGATGTTTTTGGATTTTTTGTGGGATTTTTGGTATTGGACTATTATTGGGTTCTAATATTGATTTGTGTGAATGTGTAGAACCATCCCAGGTGGCGACACAGCCAAGGAACTGAAGTCCTACCATATCCTACTTTTTGGAAAGGTACGTAGAGGACGTACGGGCACCCAACGGTACATGTATCTAATATACTCATTGTTTATGCATTGTGGATGCGAGTATATATGTGATTATGCATTGTGGATGCAAATACATGTTGAATTATGCATGATGATTGTAGATGCATATGGTTATTGGTGCACATCCCATGAGTCGTGGTCATCCCTTGATGATTTTAATGCTTGCCGCTATTTGTTTTGGTTCTGCTAAATGTGAAGCGAGGGGTGGGAGCGCCGCATGTCACATTTGAGCGTGGTTATCATATAGGGCGAGGAAAGGATATTTGCCGCTCAATGTGAGGTGAGGGGTGGGAGTACCGCATGTCCATTGAAGCGAGGTTATTCTATGCCGCCTATATGTAAATAAGCGAGGGGCATTAAAATACATTGTGATGGACAGACTAGGGATTGGTGACTGGTATTTGGTTTTGATGAGATGGTATTGTATCATGACATGTCTAGACCATTAAATAATCTATTGATTATACTCATGAGTTATGGTACAGGGACAACCAAACTGGAAGCGTTTTGAAATGCATGGGAAAACAGGAAGTGTTTTATTGTGATTTATGCATTTACGCTTTATATTCATATTGTGTTGAATATGCATGATATTATTGCTCATGTTTGGGGGTTGTCCTTGTAGGTACACTTTTGGCATGATATGAAGGGGGCTAATACGGGTTGAGACAGTGAGCTTGAAGAGCACTTTTGGTAGATGAAGGACAGGATTATTTTGTATAGTGTCTACTCTAGGAGTAGTGTAAAACTATAGTTGATAACATTCTTTTGATGGGGAATGTAATTAATCCATTGATAGTTCTCATTTCGGCATGAAATTCTTAAAGCTCATAGACTCAAAACGATTAATTTACTCTGATCATTTATATTAGCTCTAATTATTCCTTTAATCCGCACTTAAGGATTAGGGTCCTTACATTAGTGGTATCAGAGCCAGGTTAGAGAACCCGGGAACGAGAGAAGGGTAGCCTTAGCATGATTGGCTAGGTGCTTATATTTGAAGCATGTTTATGCATGTGGTGCATATCGATGTATATTCTGTTATACTAACATGCTTATTATCATTCCTGTTATCTAACGGCATAACATGTATATTTGTTTTGGAATTGTTGTTAACCTTTGTGTTACAGCATGGCTGCTATGAATGCGGGGAACCTTAACGAAGAGGTTGGCGATGTTGGGAGCGTGAACGCTAGCGTTGGACAAGTGAACCCTCTACCTCCACCAGCAGTAGGCATGGAGCCAGTGGCTCAGTTATTGCTACCCGGTGAGATTAGCTTGACTCAGTTTCTGTCTTACCACCCGCCCCGGTTTGAGGGAACAGAATCAGGAGAGGAAGCTGAGGAGTGGCTGGAAAGACTTGAGCAGATATTTGTGTCGGCTCCTTGTGCTGTTACAGCTTGGCTGAGGCTGGCAGAGTTCCAGTTAGCAAAGAAACCTCTAATGTGGTGGAGGAGCACTGTAATGGAGCTAAGAGCATTGGGTGCTGTGATTGATTGGACACTCTTCAGGACCCGATTTCTGAACTGGTACTTCTCCGCAGCGGCGAGACAGACGAAGGAGGACGAGTTTACAAGTTTGAAACAGGGGAACATGACAGTGTCAGACTATGCCATGCGGTACTCTTCGTTGCTGAGGTATGTTCCCCACATTGCCACCAATGGGCACGCAAAGATGAGGAATTTTATAAAGGGGTTGCGACCGGAGCTCTTTGACCGGGTTATCACCAATAACCCAACTTCTTTTGATGATGCTCTCACAAGAGCGGAGCTTGCCGAGCTTGGAGTTGGAGCTTACCCTGGTGCTGTGCCACCACAAGTACCACAACATAGACAAGCTATTGATAGCTTAAGGCCCCGAGGAGAGCCATTTAAACCTCGTGGTGCCTCTTCATCTTCACGGTTCGGTGGGAAGAAATTCTTTGGTCAAAAGCAGGAGAGCAAGAAGAGCAATTGGTCCGCCAACCGAGGGCCTACGCAAGGGAATAGATCGGGGGAGCCAAGGTGCGACAATTGTGGAGGGCCACATTCTTCGAACAAGTGCCCTGCCTGTTATAGCTGTGGCAAGATGGGCCACATCTCTCGGTATTGCCCCACCCGGGGAGGACAGTCAGAGTTTCAGGGCAACAGGCCGAGGTTTGATGACAGGACACTACACCAGAGGCAGCAGTTTGGGCCTCGACCATCGGGAGGTCAGACAGTGGGACCGCCCCAGGGGCAGGTTTATGCGCTGACTAGAGAGCAGGCCCAGGCAGCCCCAGAGGAGGTGATCGCCGGTACGTGTCATTTATTTACGTACCCTGCTTTTATTTTGATAGATACAGGTGCCTCCCACTCTTTCGTATCTGTTGGATTTGTGGAGAGACACCATATGCGCACGTCTTCTCTACCCACACATCTCCTTGTCTCGATACCCACTGGAAGAAATGTCGTTGCTGATCAGTTCATGGCAGATTGCCTCATTTATTTTGAGGGCAACGAGTTGAAGACAGACTTGATTGTGTTGGGTATGTCAGACTTCGACTGCATTGTAGGTATCGACATTCTGAACAGATATCAGGCAGTGGTAGATTGCCGGCAGAAGACAGTGAAGTTCAGACCTGATTTGGGTAGTCAGTGGACTTTTTATGGCAATGGTTCTCGAGCGAAGATTCCGTTGATTTCAGCGATCAAGATGACTCAGCTGTTGGAACGTGGCCACACGGGCTATCTCATCTATGCCATGGACACGTCTGGGAAGAATAAGGAATTGAGAGTCGAGGATGTACCAGTGGTAGCAGAGTTTGCTGATGTGTTCCCAGAAGAGATCCCAGGATTCCCACCGGCTAGGGAAGTTGAGTTTGGGATCGAGTTGTTACCGGGGACATCCACTATCTCTCGTGCACCTTATAGGATGGCACCGGCGGAGTTGAGGGAATTGAACGAACAGTTGCAGGATCTCCTTGACAATGGATATATACGCCCGAGCGTATCGCCATGGGGCGCACCGGTTCTCTTTGTGAAGAAGAAGGATGGTTCGATGCGGTTGTGCATCGATTACCGGCAACTGAATAAAGCCACAGTAAAGAACAAATATCCTCTCCCAAGGATTGATGATTTGTTCGATCAGTTGCAAGGTACCAGATTATATAGCAAGATTGATTTGAGGTCCGGGTATCACCAGATTCGAGTCAGGGAGGAAGATGTGCAGAAGACAGCATTCCGGACTCGATATGGACATTATGAGTTCTTAGTGATGCCGTTCGGTGTGACGAATGCTCTAGCGGTCTTTATGAGCTTGATGAACAAAGTGTTTCAGCCGTATCTTGATCAGTTCGTCATCGTGTTCATCGACGACATTGTCATCTATTCCCGGAGCGAGGAAGAGCACGTGAAACACTTGAGGACAGTGCTCCAGATTCTCCGAGATCACCAGTTGTATGCCAAGCTCAGTAAGTGTGAGTTTTGGTTGAGCAGTGTAGTGTTTCTGGGCCATGTCATATCGAGCAGCGGAATATCAGTGGATCCTAGGAAGATCGAAGCCGTGATGGAGTGGGCTGCCCCCACTTCTGTGCCTGAGATTCGGAGCTTCCTTGGTTTGGCCGGATATTACCGACGCTTCGTCGAGGGCTTTTCGAAGATTGCCAAGCCGTTGACACAGTTGACCCAGAAAGGAGTACCTGTCTTTTGGTCATAAGCTTGTGAGGAGAGCTTCCAGGAGTTGAAGCATCGTTTGACGACGGCGCCAGTGTTAGTGATCCCTACGGAGAACTCCAGATTTGTTTTGTATACCGATGCATCACTCCAGGGCCTTGGATGTGTACTGATGCAGGATAGGCATGTGGTAGCTTATGCATCGAGGCAGTTGAAGCCGCATGAGACGAGATACCCAGTCCATGACTTGGAACTGGCGGCTATCATCTTCGCCCTGAAGATTTGGAGACATTATTTGTATGGTACTTCGTTTACCATTTACACGGATCACAAGAGCCTCAAGTTTTTATTCACTCAGGCGGAGCTGAACATGAGGCAGAGGAGGTGGATGGACTTACTCAAAGACTATGATTGTGAGATTGAGTACCATCCCGTAAAAGCTAATTTGACAGCAGGTGCTTTGAGCCGGAAAGTGAAGAGTTCTGCTGAGGACGTCATCCATTTGTCAACCATGATGACCTCCTATTGCCATCTGGGCTATGATTTTGACATAGATGCATCACCTGTGTATGTATCGACCTTGTTAGCTGAGCCAGATATCTATGAGAACATCAAGAGAGCTCAGAGGTCAGATGATGAGGTCCAGAGGTGGTTATCTTTAGTACATCTTGGTCAGCCAACGAAATTCAGAGTGGCCGATGACGGATCTTTGAGGTTGGGTAACCGTTGGGTGGTTCCGAGTACGCCGGAGTTGCGTAGAGGGATCTTGGAGCGAGCTCATAGTAGCAGACTTAGCATCCACCCAGGCGGGAAGAAGATGTATAAAGATGTGCGTGGTCAGTTTTGGTGGAAAAGGATGAAGAGTGATGTCGTCGCTTTTGTTAAGAGGTGCTTGATCTGCCAGCAGGTTAAGGCAGAGAGGCAGAGACCTGGCGGCGAGTTGAAAAGCTTGGAGATACCGAAGTGGAAGTGGGAACACATTTCCATGGACTTCGTGACTCACCTGCCGAGGAGTACTTCAGGCTTTGATGCTATTTGGGTGATTGTGGATCGATTGACTAAGGTAGCTCATTTCATCCCCTATAGCATGACTTTCACCTTTTTGAGGATGGCGCAGTTGTATATTCGAGATGTGGTGAGATTGCATGGGATCCCCATTTCCATAGTGTCGGATCGAGATCCGCGATTCACATCTCATTTTTTGGGAAGGCCTTCAGTCAGCCTTGGGAACTGAAGTTAGATTGAGCACTGCTTATCATCCTCAAACGGATGGCCAGACCGAGCGTACTATTCAGACGCTCGAGGACATGTTGAGAGCTTGCGTTTTGGAGTTCGATTTGGCAAGATTCAGTGCCTTTGGTAGAGTTCTCTTATAACAACAGCTACCAGACGAGTATTCAGATGGCTCCTTTTGAAGCTCTTTATGGCAGACGGTGTAGATCACCCTTGTGTTGGGATGATTTGGACCGCAAATCGGTCGGAGGACCGGGGTTGGTTCGGGAAATGGAAGAAAAGATAAAGATGATAAGGCAGAAAATGAAAGCAGCCCAGGACAGACATGCAGCTTATGCGAATAAACGGCGGAGACCGTTGGAATTTCAGTTGGGAGATAAGGTCTTTTTGAAGATCTCGCCTTTCAGAGGCGTTGTGTGATTTGGGATGCGCGGGAAACTGTCTCCGAGGTATGTTGGACCTACGAGATTTTGCAGCGCATTGGCACCTTAGCTTACCGACTGGCTTTGCCGCCTTCTTTATCTGGTATACATGACGTGTTTCATGTATCGATGTTGCGGAAGTATGAGCCGGATCCGTCGCATGTATTACAGCCTTCCGAAGTTCAGTTAGAATCCGATGTGTTATGTGGAACGGCCTGTCAGAATTCTGGATCGAGCAGACCGTAGACTTCGGAACAAAGTGATACCTATGATCAAGGTTCAGTGGGATCGCAGGGGTGTCGAGGAGGCTACGTGGGAGACGGAGCGGCATATGGTGCAGCACTACCCGGAACTATTCTCTGGTATGTGATTATGTTTAGTTTCCTTTTGGGGTAAGTGCATGTGATTTCGAGGACAAAATCTTATAAGTAGGGGAGTATTGTGATATCCCCGAAATGATTAATTGCAATTGGGCATTAATTGTGTTTATATGATTAATTATGGTGGTAATTAATTATGTGTTGGATTTATTAACTTATGGAAATGCTTAGTCACATGATAGAGTGACCCGGGAGGGCATTTCAGGGTACATGTTGTGCATGTTTGGAAAATGGTTATTAGCATGATTTCATTTGCCAGGGGTAGCAATTAATTGGAAATCATGAGTTTAATTGATATTTTGGTGCATTTTGGATTAATGCTTTTAAAAATATCATGTTGGGGTGTTTTATACACCATGGGATTGTGGAATGCATTTTAATTAATTAACCCACTTTATTACCCCAAACCCCCACCACACATTCATTCTTACTTTTCACTTTCCCAAAATTTCACCACCCAAACCCTTTCCCCCTTATTTTCGAGTTGGAGCAAAAAGGTGGAGAGAAACCCTTCCAAAAATCTTGTTTTGTGGAGTTTATTGGGAGATTTGAAGTCCCCAAGAGGTATGGATACCTCATTGTTGATTTTGTGGTATTCTATTTGAGTTTGAAATGGTTTTGAAGGGTTTTGAAATGGGTTTGTATGAGTTGGTGTTATTTTTGGGTGAGTGTTAGATTTATGGTTGTATGATGATGTTTATTGAAGATTTGTAGTGATTTGGTATGGTTGGTGTTTGAATATATGAGTTTGTTTGAGTTGGGGAAGGAGATGGGTGAATAGTGCCCGAAAATCGGGTGTGCAGGACTCGGCGATCGATCGGCGCCACCAGCGATCGATCGCGAGCTGCAAGGGCTGAAGGCAGTAGCCTTCAGCGATCGATCGCGAGTTTGGCGCGATCGATCGGCGAGGTCGCGATCGATCGGCGCAAACTCAGCGATCGATCGCGGATTGAAAATTTTTGTTGGGCGAGGCAGTGTGGTCTCGCGATTGATCGGGGCTATATGGCGATCGATCGCGAGACACCAAAATTGATGTTTTTGGATTTTTTGTGGGATTTTTGGTATTGGACTATTATTGGGTTCTAATATTGATTTGTGTGAATGTGTAGAACCATCCCAGGTGGCGACACAGCCAAGGAACTGAAGTCCTACCATATCCTACTTTTTGGAAAGGTACGTAGAGGACGTACGGGCACCCAACGGTACATGTATCTAATATACTCATTGTTTATGCATTGTGGATGCGAGTATATATGTGATTATGCATTGTGGATGCAAATACATGTTGAATTATGCATGATGATTGTAGATGCATATGGTTATTGGTGCACATCCCATGAGTCGTGGTCATCCCTTGATGATTTTAATGCTTGCCGCTATTTGTTTTGGTTCTGCTAAATGTGAAGCGAGGGGTGGGAGCGCCGCATGTCACATTTGAGCGTGGTTATCATATAGGGCGAGGAAAGGATATTTGCCGCTCAATGTGAGGCGAGGGGTGGGAGTACCGCATGTCCATTGAAGCGAGGTTATTCTATGCCGCCTATATGTAAATAAGCGAGGGGCATTAAAATACATTGTGATGGACAGACTAGGGATTGGTGACTGGTATTTGGTTTTGATGAGATGGTATTGTATCATGACATGTCTAGACCATTAAATAATCTATTGATTATACTCATGAGTTATGGTACAGGGACAACCAAACTGGAAGCGTTTTGAAATGCATGGGAAAACATGAAGTGTTTTATTGTGATTTATGCATTTACGATTTATATTCATATTGTGTTGAATATGAATGATATTATTGCTCATGTTTGGGGGTTGTCCTTGTAGGTACACTTTTGGCATGATATGAAGGGGGCTAATACGGGTTGAGACAGTGAGCTTGAAGAGCACTTTTGGTAGATGAAGGACAGGATTATTTTGTATAGTGTCTACTCTAGGAGTAGTGTAAAACTATAGTTGATAACATTCTTTTGATGGGGAATGTAATTAATCCATTGATAGTCCTCATTTTGGCATGAAATTCTTAAAGCTCATAGACTCAAAACGATTAATTTACTCTGATCATTTATATTAGCTCTAATTATGCCTTTAATACGCACTTAAGGATTAGGGTCCTTACACCATTCGGTAAGGAGATTTAAATATTGGAGATGTTCCTGGATTCAGATCAATAACAAATTCTATCTCACGGTCTAGAGGTAGCCCAAGAAGATCATCAGGAAATACCTCTGAATATTCCTGAACCACTGATACTTCACTAAGAATTGGAAGATGTTGCTCCTCCATATTCATAACACTTATTAAATATCCTTCACAACCATCATTCAACAATCGTTGTGCTTTCAATGCTGATATTACTGGAAATTTAGAGCTTTTCACTCGTCCAGCAAAAGTAAAAGACTATTCTCCAGGAGGTTGAAAAGTTACCGACTTGTTCTTACAATCTATGGTAGCACCATACTTTGATAACCAGTCCATACCAAAATGATATCATACTCATTCATGGCCAATACAATCAAATCAACATAGAGTTCTCTAGTTTCAATAGGGATAACACATGCTCTTAAAATCATATTTGTTTGTTTAGAGTTTCCTGAAGCAATCATCACAGTATAATTTATCTCAGTTGTATCAGGTATTCTGCCTAGCATCGTCATATACTCGGAGGATATAAATGAACGTGTAGCTCCATAATCAAATAATATAAGTGCTGGAATGCCGAAAATAGATAGATTACCTGCTACAACTGATGAGTTTGCCTCTGCATCTTCTCCAGACATGGTGAAAACTCTGGCTGGAATATTCTGTTGCCGTGGTGGATTTTGATTATTTGGGCATGATGTAGAGATATGTCCAACCTGTCCACATGAATAACACCTCATAGTCTCTATCAGGCAGATTCTAGTATGTTGTTTACCACATCGAGGACACTTGGCCTGCGACTGATGTTCTGTTTTGCTCAACTCTTTGACGCTTATTTTGATCTCCTTGTTGCTGTCCTGGCTTTGGTTGGACTCGAGATTTTTGGCCTTGTGGTTGAAAAGGTCTTTTATTTCCACCTGTTATCCATCTTTTCCCTTTTTTCTTGCTGAAATCGCCTTTGAGCCTCACGAGCACGCTCAATTTTCAGTTCAGCTTGTTCAGCAACTAATGCTCTTTCTGCAATCTGGGAAAATGCTACTCCTTGAATTCCTGCCATATTCACATCTCGATAAATCTCTGGTCTCAGGCCTTCTATAAATCTTTCAACTTTCAAGGCTTCAGTGTTGATCATGTGTGTTGCAAATCTGGACAGCTCTTCAAATTTACGGATACAGTCTGATACAGTCATAGATCCCTGTCTCAGATGGATAAATTCATTCATCTTCATTGTACGAACAGGGGCAGCGAAGTATTTATTTCGGAATAACACTTTAACTATATCCCATGTCATCTTAGTTATGTCTTCGATGCTCTTTGTTGTTTCACACCAATACTCAACGCTACCTCGAAGCATAAAAGAAGCACATCACTTTTTCGTCTTCTGGGACCTTACTATACTGGAACATGTTTTCTATGATCCCCAACCAATCTTCTGCAGCCGTGGGATCCGAGGCATCTTCAAATAACGGGGGACCCATTTTTCTGAATCTTGCACCAACTATCTCAACATGTTCTGCTCGGACCTGTGGTTGCGATGGCTCACCCATGCCTCTTTGTTGGATAAGTTGTTGAATCTGTTGTGACTGTTGCTCATTAGTATTTGGCCTAGATGTCTCCTCTCCACTACGACTTCCAGCCATTGCACTATTGTTAATAATAAAGCAATACATTGAAAATAAAATAATTCAGAGACATATAAGACATGAAATAATAAAATAAAAATTACTGGCATGGCTGTGCTCCAGAAGTCTGAGCCCGTGTACATGGACAGTCTACAGCATCAAAATCGTGCTCTGATACCACTCAATGTCACATCCCCACATCACATCTATTATACTATAAATTATATATAGCTACGTAAAAGATTTCGGCGGCATCTCCTCTATTTGTATAACATCCGAAGAAATAACAACAACAATATATATGATTCATATCACCAGAAATAAGATTCATATCACCAGAAACACCATCATACTATTTACATACAATTCTTTACTTTCTCAAAGTAAAATGTTCAAAAGATAGTTCCGCAGATTTAAAAGCCAAAAGTTAACAAAATACCCCCAAGAAACCCACATACTTTTCAAAAGATAAATCTGCAGACTCAAAAAACCAAAATAAGATAACCCCATAGCCTAGCAGGTCGTCATCCATGTACAACAGATCTCAGAAACCCGTAGGAGCGCATCACCCTGCTCAGTAAGACTAGATATCAGGCATCACCATGCTCATCTACAATGCATGAACTACATGAGCTAATGCCCAGTAAATAAAAATCATGCATGCTATGAAAATGACATGAGACATCAATAACATGTATACCAAGTTGCATACTCGAAAATATATAACATTTTATCCAAATTCATATTTTTCCTGGGCGCCTTGACCCACCTACTATGCATCGGAACAGAGCTCTGAGGAATATCAATAAGCACACAGCCATAGGCACACATCCAGTATAGTGGATTGATACAGTCGAATGGCCCATCCTCCCGTGACCCCCAGAGGCACATCACCGAACAACCTCTACGGTCACCCGAGAAGTATCCCACCCGCAACATCTATCAAAAGAAGAATATCAGCAAGTGGTCCATCCCCTCATGATTACCAAGGGCACATCTCGAACAACCCTTTTAATCATCTGAGGAGTATCCCACCACTGTACTCAACATATCATATAAGCCCGCCTCGCAAACCTCGGTGCCTTAGCAGTGGTCAACAAAATATTTCCTTTTTCTCAAAATAATGTCGTGCATGCCAGACATCAAATATGCTCATGTTTTATGCATGCACGTGTATATGCAGATGAATAATCAATTCAATTACAACATATCAAATAATGCATAACATAACTGATATCACATTATTCAAACATCCATATCACAATTAATACGACAAATAATACTATGTTCAAGCATTGTAGTTGCAGATGGATTTTTACTTACCTTTCACCAATTGATATTGCTCGATTCCTTAGTTCAGAGACAGTCAATCTACACAATTCAAGTAATTATTTACAATTCTAATAATTTATACACCTATTACTTTAAATTATTGAATACTAAGTTATATCATTAAATTCTTACATTAACATTCCTATAAACTTGAATTACAACATAATCTCAATATTCTTGTCAAATATTGTTTATCATCATCTAATCTATCACTTACATTAATTTCATAATTTTCTAGCAATGCTAGAAATTTAGGCTTTTCATAAGCACTAGAAATATGAATAGAAAATTACCTCTAATTGAAGATAATAACTCGATGATTCCGAATATGTAATTTATTTAAAGTTTCGACGGGGTTACGAAGTCCGGAAAATCAAAGAAAACGTGAACCCTTCCTTTTCCTCTCGTCTCCCGAACGTGACTGTGTGTAAAAGTGTGTGAATGTGTGCGTGTGTGCATTTTGGTGAGTGTGTGTTTAAATAATTAATAATACATATATATATATTGTAATCTAATTCATAGTCGGTTAATATATAAATTTTATTAGTATTATTATTTTGTTATATATATTATTTACTATTATTTTTTGAATAAAAAACACATAATACTTTGGACATGAATCCGTGTACTGGAATGACCGAGTTAGCCACTATGGTATGACGGAAAGTTATATATTTATGTCTTATCTTTCATTTGGTTTTATAATAACTTGATTCTGATGCCGGACGAGAAAGTTATATATAATCTCCCTAAACATGATACACTTCAAAATTAATTTTCTACTTCCTCCGGTAGTTTTCGGCAAAAACTTAGAACATGATAGTGTAGCTCTACGAGTTATTTTTTTAACGAAAGTGACCTCGTCGTATTTCGACGAATTCGGCGAAGATTTATGCAGCTTTACTAGTATTCATGACAGTCTAACACATATGTTAAACATAGATGCAAGTATTAGACTCGGGTATACACCCAACCAACCCAAGCATAATATTTTCAAGATTTTAATAAATCTGTGCATGTAAATTACATGCACCGATAAGTCCAGAGGTGAAACCAGAAAAATAAGTTAGGGGACGAAAATAAAATTGTCAAATAATTAATTATCAAAGAATGTATAAATATTTAATTGACATGCATGCAGAAAGTAATACCCAATATTATATATGTACATATATTTTAATAAAAAATTATTTAAAGTATAAAAAAATATATAATATAAAATAAATTACTTAAAACTAAGAGTAATAAAATGTACTACCAAAGTATTTACTATTTCATCTATCATATATTTTCTAGCCATTACATTTTCGTAAAAAGATAAAAAAATAATAATATCATAATCATGGTAATCCAACTATTGATATACATATTTGAGTAAATAGAAATAAAAATAAAATCATTATTTGTTAGCTTATTTATCATGTTTAATCGTTTTAAATTGTGCTATATACTATCTTCACAATGTTTTGTAAATGTTATTGTGTTTATCATTAAAATGAATCAAATTAATTTGAGTCAACACTAAATTAGAATGATGAGCTTTATTTTTTAACATAATATTTGGAAATATATTTAAAACAAAAGAATGTGAGTAAGTTATTATTATATTCTATAATTGAGTTATTTGACCTAAACAATAAAAATCATGTAAGGTCGTATGTTAAAGATATGATTCTTTTTAATATAACGAAAACACATCTTTATAGAGTAAAAAAAAGTAACCTTATCTTAACTTGATTGATTGAAGTTGTTGATGGGTATATATTAACTGATTGAAAACTACTAGAAACGTTGGACTGTGTATAAAATAATGGGGTATATATAGTTTATCGGTGCATGTAAATTACATGCACTACTATAGTCTACCGGTACATGTAAATATACATGCACCCTTTTATTTTTTATTTTTGACAAACGATAGGTTAATTTTTCATACAAGAGTGCACATAATATTAGACAATGAAGCCAACGAATCAAGAATCGCAAATATCAACGTTATACTTGAAGCCACAGTTTCTTCCCCATGGTTCGTCACTCAGTCTTTCATTATGCATACACCTAGCTGCTTTTCAAATTGCAACTCATGTACAATATATTTTTTGGTAAAAAAGGAAATTTTGAAAATTTCATAGATGTTCTTTGTCCCCGGTTCCTCCTAGCATCAAGGTTTTTGCTTCATTTTTTACCAACTCCATGGAGTCTCCAAATGAATCCACCAGTTAGGAAATTGATTAGAGACAGGTGGCCGAAAAGATTCCATGATTTAGCATCATCCAACTCTGAACACCGGAAAATGATGAACCAGAGCAAATTCTAGTTCCCGAAACGCACCGCCATTCATCAGACCCACCTTTTTCACTCCATGGATTTTCGAGAGTGGTTCTCAGACCCACCGCTCTCTGAACCTACCAGCAACGTGATTATTAGAATGATTGTGGGGAAAAGGTGATTCACTCGAGAAAAAAAGGGGGAGCAATGGAGATTTTTGGAGATGATTTTCGATGGAGAACGGAGAAAGTACAGAGATGGAGAATGTCTATTTTGACCATTTTTGTTTGTTGTACAAAATTATATTGGATGTGTATCTTAGGAAAGTAGCAAGCACAACAAATGGCTTTTTAATAAGAGTGCCGAGGCGAGATTTATAATCTCTGTCCTTAAGACAATATTGCCCCGCTACGGTGCTAACGGTTTACTTTGGCAATTTGTCTCCCAAGATACAACGACTATGATTTGTGATAGGAGCACTCCAAATCACAAATCCTTTAAACCACAAAGGTCTAAAAACGCTCAACCATAACAATGATGAAGACTCACAAAATTACTCAAATTTTGATCTTCAAATATGATGTGAATTTCCAAAATTCCATCTTCAAACGTGATGTGAATTACTCAAATTCCATCTTCAAATATGATGTGAATTACTCAAATTCCATCTTTAATTCATTCAAAGGTTGTTTCTTATATAGTATACCAAGTGGTGTCATCAAGAGACACAATTTGGAAGCATCCATCATGAAAAATTGCACCCCAACATGAATGGACACACCATTTAATTTGGAAGCATCTAATCATGAAACATTGCACCCCAACATGAATGGACACACCATTTAATTTGGAAGCATCTAATCATGAAACATTGCACCCCAACATGAATGGACACACCATTTAATTTGGAAGCATCTAATCATGAAACAATGCACCCCAACATGAATGGACACACCATTTAATTTGATTCAAATTTCCAACAATCCCCCACATGAATTAAATTAATGCATATATGTAATTGAGCGCTTTTAACGAACTATTATGGCATCGGGAGAGATAGCTTGTGGCTTTGAATCTTCCGTAGTAGTATTCAATCGGATTTACTTGACTTAATAGTGAACTTATAGTCTTGAACTATTTAGTCGTTGGTGTAAACCAAGACAATTGAACCCACACCATAATAATTCTAACCTTCGTATTGGTTTCTTACGGTTGTGTCCGTTTCGGCCATGGACCACGCTTGGTTTCATAAGTGCTTTTCATCTTTGAAGCGGCCACACTTCGCACTTACGTAGGTGATCTCCTAGAAGAGTATCCCGCTATACTCCAACATATTCTTATATGTCTTAGGAATCATTAAAGGCCTTTTGCCTATCCTCGTACCCTTTTTGCAGGCTACACCCCTTATCATAGGAATGGGTCGGAGATTAATTCTCCAAGGTGTTTATACAATCTCATAATTTAGTTGTCCCTTTTGAACCTAGATCTTGGGATCTCCAGTCAACAAGGTTGGGTATCCACTATGAGATTTTGATTATAGGGTTTTAACCTCATTCCCCTCGATAAACTTCCACATGATCTCTCGGTTAACCAATTTATATGCGGATTCGCGGTTTCACATAATCACTCATGATTATGCCACTAGAGATCATTTTATCATATAGCATTATCGCAACACATTTTAGTTGCATGCATAGGATTTTTCTCTAACAACTTATAAAGCAACTCGGCCGAAGAAGCTTTATATGTTTTCCATAGAGAATTTTCCACAATAATGTATCTTCATTTTTGATAATCACATTACCTCTTTTGCATCATTTTATCCTTTTAGGATATTTCCATCATCGAATTTTAAGCGTTGTTAACGCGTTATTTCAAAATTCGAGACCAGATCAAAATACTCAACTTTAATTCATAATTCAAAATTTTTAAGCACATAAAAATTACAAGTTCAAGATTACATTTCTTGCAAACTTGAAATTTAAACACAAAGCTTAAAATTTGAAACTCGAATTAATCCTTGAGATTTCGTTCTTCAAGTGTCTTGGAAACTTCATTCCAAACATTATTCTTGATGCACACATGTCAAAATGTTTTGTCAACATTTTTTCTTTTGTTACTTGATGATTTCTAAATTGCTTCTCCAATGAGTATATCATCAATACACAAGCATACCTATGCTTAGGTGTGTACACATTTGTCACACTCATTAATATATTTGACAACATGACTTGTCAAACTCTTCATGTCTTTTATTTGGTTTTTAGTATGACTTTACTTTGGCCTTCATTTCTAGTTTAGCCAAGTACCCCCACATTTCAAATATTGTAGGAAACTCTATTTTCCTTCAATCACAAGGTTTTCGTCCTTGCCTAAATGTGGTAAGTGATTGAATCCTAGAATTGCAACCCCCACAACTTCGGGTAGTAACGAAGTGCACTGGCGTTCAAACTTCCGTGTTTCAAGTTCTAAGCGTTATAGTCTTACAAATCCAAATTCAAGTTTTTATTTCTTGAAAATTTCGGATTTAAGCGTACTTGCTTACAAAAGTTGAAACTTGGATAATATTCTCAAACTCGGTTCACATTTTGCAATTTAAGCGCACTAACTTAGAAAACTTGAATTCAAGTTTTTTTTTTAAAACTTGCAAATTCATGTTATAAGCGTACTAGCTTAGAAATTCAAAATGAACCAATTTGAGATATTGCAACGCCTAATCAAAATTTGTGGCTTCGATTTATCACTTGTGTTTTAAGCGTACAAAGCTTAGAAACTCGAATTCAAGATTTTATAGTCTTGCAGATTCAAGCTTAAGCGTCAAATTCTTAGACAACACAAGTATAATCTACTCACAATTTCCCATAGCAAAACTCATTTGCTAAATTTTATTGCAATCTCATTCTTGAAGTGTTTAAACACATCACTGGCCTCGTTTTTGCTTCATAGCAAAAAAGTCACAACAATATCATGTGCAAATATTGATAAAGTAACAAATTACTTTTCTCACATCTCTAGTTTGCACAATCTTTCCATCACAAACATCATTGTGAGTAACCTTTCAGAAATTTTGTTGTCCTCTTCGATTCTCAAGCGAATCACAAGGTCTTCAAGATTCATCTATTTTCGCTTATGCTTGAGATAATTCTTGAAGTCCTTCCATGACGGAGGCAACTTTTCAATCATGGCGGCCACTTGGAATGAGTCACTTAGAATCATTCCCTCCGCATGAATTTCGTGCATGATTACTTTCAAATCTTGCACTTGTGCTATCACAGGCTTTGTATCAACCATTTTGAAATCCAGGAATCGCCCAACGATGAATTTCTTCATGCCGGCATCCTCGGATCTATACTTTTTCTCCAAGGATTGCCACAATTCCTTGGCCGTCTTCACTAGACAATACACATTGTATAATGTGTTGTCCAGTCCATTTAGAATATAATTCTTGCACAGGAAATCGCTTTGATTCCACGCATCAACCGCAACTCTCTTTTGGTTGTCGGTTTCACTCTCCATAATAGTAGGAGCATCCTCATTGAGGAACCTTGCCAACCCCAAGGTTGTCAAATAAAACAACATCTTTTGTTGCCATCGCTTGAAATTGTTCCCATTGAACTTTTCAGGCCTTTCACCATGATGAACCGGAGTCGTTGTTGTACTCGACGAAGCCATTTGTTGCTAATATTGTCTTAAGATTGTTGTACAAAATTATATTGGATGTGTATCTTAGGAAAGTAGCAAGCACAACAAATGGCTTTTTAATAAGAGTGCCGAGGCGAGATTTATAATCTCTGTCCTTAAGACAATATTGCCCCGCTACGGTGCTAACGGTTTACTTTGGCAATTTGTCTCCCAAGATACAACGACTATGATTTGTGATAGGAGCACTCCAAATCACAAATCCTTTAAACCACAAAGGTCTAAAAACGCTCAACCATAACAATGATGAAGACTCACAAAATTACTCAAATTTTGATCTTCAAATATGATGTGAATTTCCAAAATTCCATCTTCAAACGTGATGTGAATTACTCAAATTCCATCTTCAAATATGATGTGAATTACTCAAATTCCATCTTTAATTCATTCAAAGGTTGTTTCTTATATAGTATACCAAGTGGTGTCATCAAGAGACACAATTTGGAAGCATCCATCATGAAAAATTGCACCCCAACATGAATGGACACACCATTTAATTTGGAAGCATCTAATCATGAAACATTGCACCCCAACATGAATGGACACACCATTTAATTTGGAAGCATCTAATCATGAAACAATGCACCCCAACATGAATGGACACACCATTTAATTTGATTCAAATTTCCAACATTGTTGAGATTGACTTAGTTTCTTCTACTGGGTATATCGTCCCGAAATTTGCCCTATATTATAATCCGTAATCAAGAAAAGAGAATTTAACGTGGATATTTCATCCCAAATAAATCCACTGGCGTATATAATTTACAACTAATATGTAATTTATTAAATACGTATAATCATATCAATAACATTGAATCTATTAATAATTAGTATTAATAATCAACTTAGCAGCGGAGTAGGCTCGTGAGCTTCTTATTCAGGGCGAACACCGGCATTGAACGACACATTAAAGTCCTGTCGGCAGTGCCGAGGCTTTTGAATGCGGGGAAGTATCAAAGCCTGCCTTCGGAAGCATCTGCGGCACTGAAAGAATCTGGAGCTTTGTGATACACAGTGTCAGCCTCCTTCAAGGGAACCTGCTTAGCTGAAGAAGGGAACCATGAATTTGCAGGATGGTTGTAGCGTAGTGTTGCTTATTTCCTCAACTTTTAGCAAGACGTTGAATGTAACTTTTATATAATTATACAGTGTTTTATTAAAATGTTGTCAATTTATTGAGAATTTTCCTTCAGAACATAAACTTACCATTTTTTTTAAGTAAATGAATTGCATTAAAACATCCAAGGATATTACATGATCTACGAGACCAAAAGTACGAAAAGTCCAAACCAAAAGTAGGTACAAATGATCAAAACAACCTAAACATCGTAGAGAAGAAAAAACAATTATGGAGGATTAAAGATAAATCTATCCCACACAGGGGAAGTAACAAGAAAACATTTGCATTGTATGACCATTTAGCCAAATTGTGAGCAACTTCGTTGAGATCCCTTGGTATTTTGGAGATGGTCCAAGAAGGGTTCAGAAACAAAAGTTTTTGCGCAGCTACAATGTCCGGGAGGGCCGTCCAACTTGGGACTGGATCGACTTTGAGAACTTGTCTTACCGTGTCATCTGAGTCACATTCAAATGATATATTGCGAATTTGAAACTCATGTGCATATTCCAAAGCTATGAGCAAAGATTTAGCTTCCGCTGCCAGTGCATCCGAGGCCCAGGTAACCGAGGTTTCCGCCCTAACAACTGATCACGTATGACCCCTCATAATCCAAACAGCTACAGATTTACCTGCATAGAAAGCAGTATCATAGTTAACTTTAAGTGATCCAAAATCAGGTGGGGACCAAACTGTCCGGGGGATAGGTATGAGTTTGGAAACCGTTGCTTGCACGCTAAAGTGGTCCATAGCTTTAATCAAAATTTTATTAATAAGTGCTTAAATCCACTTTGTTGTTGTTAACTCTAATATCATTACGAAGATTCCAAATTTCCTCCATAGCACAGAGGGAGAACATCACAAACTCAAGGAAGTCAATCACATCCAAAGGGGTATCTATGTCCTTAATTAAGTAATCGATCCAATCCATGAGGTGGCGCCCTGCAAAAGACACTAATTTGAAGTTCCATTTGGATAAAAACCAAACTTGTTGGGCTATGGGGCAGTGTAAAAATAAGTGATCAAGAGATTCTTCAGAGTGGCCACAAAGAAGACAACAAGAGTCATCAATGGGGAGAATCAAGCGAATGTGAGAGCGAGTTGGGAACACATTGGCTGCTAACTTCCAGAGGAAAAGTTTGTGTCTCTCATGCACTTTGAATTTCTAGATTGAGGCTTTCCTAGCGTTTCCAGTGGTATCCGTCGACATAAATCTATGAGCTTCTGTAAGGTAAGCGCTTTTGGTTGAGAAGACTCCTTTACTTGAGAGTGTCCACACAAAGCATTGTGTTCCTCGGAAGGAGGAATAGGAACACAAAGGATAGCATTCCGAACCTCTAAGTCAAAAAGAGAAGTCAGAAGATCCAAGTTCCAGATACGCAGCCCAGGGAGCATGAGAGAACTCACTTTAGCGAATTTCACAACAGTGTCAAAGTTAAGGTGGTTGTATGGAGGTTTGAAATTTGGAATCAAAGGTATCCATGGGTCTTCCCAAGTGCGAATATTGGAAATAATACCAATTTTGAAACAGACACCTTTAGCAATGAGATCCCGACATCGAAGAATATCACGCATAATCCACGAGCAGCCCGAGAATGTTTTCGGGGAGTCCAAAAAATTCCATCTCCCAATATATTTATCATGAAGTAAATTGTGGCATAAGTTATTTCCCGGGGATTGGCATAACGCCCAAGAAAGTTTGGACACTAAAGCTCTGTTCAAATCAGCCGTGCGGCGAAAACCAAGACCACCGGCGCTTTTAGGTTACATAAGGTGTAAGACCCCAACCCCTTATACTCGTCATTAGTGCATTTATGACGTCGTATGAGTATAAAAAAATTTCATTCATTAAAAGAATCCTTACATGCTTCACATATTATCCATGACATCAATAATACTCAGCAATAAGACTCAAGGTTCACCCATTATCATCATCATTGCACCACTTTTACATTGTGGGTTTTTATAAAAATTTGGGCAGAGTCTCCCCATAAATTGAGCTATCCCAAAATAAAACACATCACCAAAACAAGTCCCAGCCAGGGAAAAACACAATACTAAGAAGACATCAAAAGTGGGCTTCAACACCCTTATACAGTCCATATACATGCTTCCAGTTGCTCACATACGAGCAACAAATATATGAATACCAATCTAACTGAATAAATAGCGTATACTATTTACCCACACTCATATACGCTTCTGGAAGCGTGACGATCCAACAAAGCTCGAACCAATATCCCAAAGTAGCTTAGTACATGTTGTACCTGTTTCAACAGAACAACCCCCACATGGGTGAGCATACTCCAACTCAATATTCATTCACAAATCACTATACGAAATTGTAATGCAACAATTTAGATTATTCAAAAACTCATCAAGTATACTCCCTGTTACAATTCCGAACCGGCATAGCTATCACGAACTGTTCTTGTTTCAATCTTATATACTTGCATAAACATCATGTTCAATATCATTATTCAAACCATGATACTCATCAATGCAATAAATATGACATAACCACAATTTATCATTTATACTCAATCATGACAAATCTTATCTCGAAGGCAGCTCCACCTATCAATTAACTTCATTCTCAACCACTTCGTATATCGATCATGCCAAAGGCATCAATAATCAACTCGTATACCCGGATCACGTACATCGACGTATCCACCATTCCTGGTCAATCTTATACACTTTCATAAACATCAAGTTCAGTATCCGTATTCACAATATGGTACTCATCAATGCAATAAATTCAATATAATCACAATTCAACATTTTATGCTAAATCCCAACGAATCTCATATCCAAGGCAACTATGCCTATCAATTAATCTCATTCTCAACCATTTTGCATATCGATCATGCCAAATGCATCAATATTCAACTCGTATACCCGGACTACGTATCCACCATTCCACGTATACAGGAATATATAAATACTGGGTATTCCTGCTCGTATGTCACCACGTACCTGATAATTACTAATTAGGATTAGATTGTTCCTGATGTCCTGTGCCTCGAGACGTATCTATAGCAATTTTAACCAATTCAAGATCAGCTCATTACAATAACATCAACGTATAGATATAGCCTCTAATCACATTTTAACAAACCTGATTCGTAATTAAATCATCTAAATTATGAAACGACATCAATTACGCTTTTCGTCTGAAATTATAAGTTCCAATATATATACTACGCAACAATCATCTATTTAGAATTAATTCCCCCAAATATCAAAATCTACCAATTATTCAATAATTCAAAACTCTATCATTTAGCCGTTTCGACTACAACTAAACGTACTGGTGTATTTAGAATTCAACAATAGTCAATAATACACCATTTTTAACTACCACTCTATAATTGGCTAAATAAAAACTAACGCCAAAATACGAAATATTAGTGTCAGACAGTAGCTCTCACCTCACTGATTCCGAATATATAATTTATTTCATCAAACCCTGAACAGATCAACGGTAGCAATTTTCGTTGTAATCGTTGAACCCTCGTCTCTCGCCTCTGTTGCTCTCATATTCTTTCTGTTTTTCCTTCTCAATTCACACGTTAGACATATATATATATATATACATATATATATATATACATATATATATATTATATATATATATATATATATATATATACTATAATATTCACATAGAATCATCTATCCTTATATTGATATATTAATACTATATTAAATATATAGTATTAATTATATAATAGTAAATTGACACGCATTACGATGCAGATCAATACGTTTTTTACTAACTATATTTTCAGCTAATCTTGTCAACATGAAAGTTGTAGCTCTTTCTTTTAACGTCATGTGGCCTATTGAATCGCCTAATTTCGACATCATATTAAAAAGTTATGACCAAAATAGTAAATCATATAACCATAAATAATTATTCTGGGCACATTATCCATCGAATATCCAATAGGACCCCATGCTTACGTAGTAATTATCGATTATAACTGATATGGCTTTTTCAGGCATCACAATTCTACCCACCTTTAACGAATTTCGACCCCGAAATTCAACTCAGCAACAGATGTAAATAAAACAATATCAATGCACATACCATCAAAATAAGTCGGGGTAGAGCTCCCTCATATGTCCGCGATTCAGTATGTGTTTTTACACATTTTGTTATGTGTTTTTACATCCTACACCGATATATATTAATTCCCGACCAATTATGAACATCTGGGTGGCACCGGTGTACTGGTGCATGTGCATCACATGTACAGTCCACACCTAACTTAATGTCCTTATTTGAATCACAAAACTTAAATATTCTTGAATTTAATTACCTCTGCAAATCATATCACTTTACCATATTTTAACATTAGCACTCAATGAGCTATCATATATGAATACCCTTATTCATATGAATCTTTACGGGATTAACATCATCATATAACCGCTAAATCATGCAAACCAGGCATATCATGTGTGGAGCAGAATGTATGAAGACACATCAATAATTTTATCGTATAACTAAGCTCATACCTGTGTGGTTGCAAATGTATGCAACGTATACCAACATCACCACCATTGTCCGTATGAAATAGCAGAACTCTCGAGCCTTTCCACATCAACCTCTCATATCATCTTTTGACTATTATTTAGCGCAAAGTATTTTACTAGAAACACGATTAGTAATTCTTATATACGTATAGCAATATTATACGCACCAACAACCACAGATCATCAATATCAAATCATAATGAATGATCTAACACGAATATTCTTACATCACAATTATACGCACATAGCATCATAATATCGTTCATCCCTCAAATTTATCTCATAACTCATCATTTATTCTTATCTACATGGATAAGTTATCTTGTACTGTCCATCACCCCTTACTAATCACTTGCATATAAGCCATTTTAAACAAGGCATCATCAATATCGAATAATTCGTTTCATACCTTTATAGATGGAATCATCTACAATACACAATAGTATCATAGTATCATTTCACGCAATCCTATACACATCATGCTACAACACACTATCACATATCTGGATGATTGAAATTCAACATAAGAATCAATTGCATGCCTCCATGACGCAATTTATTTCAATCTTTAACTCATCCTCGAAACATTCGAAACATAATAATTTATTCATCATGATTGGTCACAAAGATCATATGTCCACACACGACATTCATAGTGATCCCACGTCCTCCCGTGACATACCCATTAATCTCAGGTTAACATGATCACGTTCACCTACTACTCCTACAATATATCAATCTAGCATGCTTTTCACAGTAATAACTACCATCTCAAGCGATTATCATTTTCTGTTATTCCACCTGTACAATCGATTCTCAAAATTAATATAACTCACTGAGATAATGCAATCAACATCTATCAATAGATATTAACATCTATTCACATGCCAAACCAAACGTAATAGTTTACCTCAACTCCTTGTTCCTCTGGAACATTTCAATATCCTCTTGGGCCTACATCTCATGTACCCAAGGAACAACAATAACACAATGTTCACAGCTATCAGCACATCAATCTTCATCGCCTCTAATTGCCAACACTGGCATACATAATCTCATTTCCACTACGGGCATGCACACTATCATCGTCACTACTGGCATCCATATAACATCCATAATCACAATAAATAAAATTACATTCTTAAAACAATAAGATATAATAACACTTACTGTACACAGTGGATCCACACTCGATCCTTTAAACTGTCCCTGTTCTCAACATAAATATTCCACAAAATATAATTCATATCAATACACAATTGATATACTCATCATCAATAATATGACCGTCCAAAAATATTCATTGCCTCGACATATCAGCGGCATTCACAATATTTCCATCGCTTTGATATGATAGCGGCAAATATTATAAATCTCAAATATCACCATATAATCATACCATCATCTCGCCAAGAAATGTCATCAATATATCGGTATCAATCACACCCCGATATTGCATCCACTGCAATAAAAATGAAAGAAAACAATAATGTCTCTTCATCCACTCTCTCCATGATCGCTTTCACCTGTACATTTGATTATCACATTACGTCAAATCAACAAGGTCAATTTAAATTAACGTAACCTCCCTCTATAGTGGAGGTACATAAAATACATTGCACACTCTAGTGTCGATCCCGACAATAATTACATCGCATGCTCTCCCTAGCACCGACTCAATATCAATAGACACGTCACATGCTCTCTCCACGTCGCTCGCTTGCCAGCGGCGACCACATCACTCACTTATCAGTGGTGACCCGAATCACATCGCTCACTCCTCAGTGGCGACCAATATCACATCGCTCGCTCGTCAGCGGCGACCACATCGTAAATAATCGATATAGTGGCAACATCAAGCCTACTATACCACATCGTCGCATCATCTTTGCGACGCATCGTATATAATCGATATAGTAGCATCACCAAGCCTACTATACCCCATCGTCGCATCAGCATCGCGACCCATCGTGTATATAATCGGTATAGTGGCAACATCAAGCCTACTATACCCCATCGTCGCATCATCATCGCGACCCATCAACTATATAATCGATATAGCAGCAATACCAAGCCTGCTATACCCACACGTCGCTCCCCTGCTACTGCGACACAGTCAACAATCGATATAGTGGCAACACCAAGCCCACTATACCCCATCGTCGCTCCCCTACTACTGCGACACAATCAACAATCGATATAGTGGCAACAGCAAGCCCACTATACCCCATCGTCGCTCCCCTACTACTGCGACTTCTACAACGCGCAATCAACAATAACAATAATAGTATCACATCGCTCATTCCAGCAACCCTCAACATCATCGTTCATATACAATTCTTGATATATCATAATCAACATTAATATGAATCTCTATACATGTTCGTACATCAACATGTACCTGTGCCATCCTGTAAATGACACACACATACCCGATTGTCACATCATCTGTTGTTATACTCCAACTGCACCGTACTGCCTGCCATTTCCTATTCTCAGATATCATATCTCATTTTCTGATTTCTCATGCAAATCAGATTTCTCAGCACTGCACATACATATACATAACATGTACACAAAACTCAACTCAATAAAATGCATTTATCCCTCTACTAGTAGCAACGTCCACTTATTATCAACATTAATTACCGTCAGATATGTCATTCATCACGCACCTTAAAAGGTATGATCATTTTTACCATAGTCAAGCTAAGGATAATAAAACGAGTTACCATACTCGAGGCTTTTCAGTCATACCACCCTCATTGTGTATGTTCATCGTATCTCATACGATCCTGCAATCACGATGGTTAGCAACAACACCAATTTTCATTGCTTCATATCATAAAATGCACATAGCAGGCGTCATGTCACAATGACAGAAAACTACAATCATGCATAAAAGGATGTGATATACATGTCTATCAACACATCCCTAGGACTTTCAACATCCCAAAGAGCTAACCACTGCTCTGATACCACTAATGTAAGACCCAACCCCTTATACTCGTCATTAGTGCATTTATGACGTCATATGAGTATAAAAAAATTTCATTCATTAAAAGAATCCTTACATGCTTCACATATTATCCATGACATCAATAATACTCAGCAATAAGACTCAATGTTCACCCATTATCATCATCATTGCACCACTTTTACATTGTGGGTTTTTATAAAAATTTGGGCAGAGTCTCCCCATAAATTGAGCTATCCCAAAATAAAACACATCACCAAAACAAGTCCCAGCCAGAGAAAAACACAATACTAAGAAGACATCAAAAGTGGGCTTCAACACCCTTATACAGTCCATATACATGCTTCCAGTTGCTCACATACGAGCAACAAATATATGAATACCAATCTAACTGAATAAATAGCGTATACTATTTACCCACACTCATATACGCTTCTGGAAGCATCACGATCCAACAAAGCTCGAACCAATATCCCAAAGTAGCTTAGTACATGTTGTACCTGTTTCAACAGAAACAACCCCCACACGGGTGAGCATACTCCAACTCAATATTCATTCACAAATCACTATACGAAATTGTAATGCAACAATTTAGATTATTCAAAACTCATAAAGTATACTCCCTGTTACAATTCCGAACCGGCATAGCTATCACGAACTGTTCATGTTTCAATCTTATATACTTGCATAAACATCATGTTCAATATCATTATTCAAACCATGATACTCATCAATGCAATAAATATGACATAACCACAATTTATCATTTATACTCAATCATGACGAATCTTATCTCGAAGGCAGCTCCACCTATCAATTAACTTCATTCTCAACCACTTCGTATATCGATCATGCCAAAGGCATCAATAATCAACTCGTATACCCGGATCACGTACATCGACGTATCCACCATTCCTGGTCAATCTTATACACTTTCATAAACATCAAGTTCAGTATCCGTATTCACAATATGGTACTCATCAATGCAATAAATTCAATATAATCACAATTCAACATTTTATGCTAAATCCCAACGAATCTCATATCCAAGGCAACTATGCCTATCAATTAATCTCATTCTCAACCATTTTGCTTATCGATCATGCCAAATGCATCAATATTCAACTCGTATACCCGGATCACGTACATCTACGTATCCACCATTCCACGTATTTTTAACTCAATTACCCAACGCCATCACTTAGCCTTAAACATCACATTAAAAATACATGTATACAGGAATATATAAATACTGGGTATTCCTTGTGATGACCAGGGATTATAGATGTTAATCCCGGAGTGTTAATAACCCCTAAAGTTGTTTTACGTGGCGATTTGGAGTTTAATCGCGGTGTTGGGCCTTCTGGGCTCGTTTATTTGGGTAGTTGGGATCGTTGGATCCCGAGGTTGAGATTGTATTCCCAATTGGGTGAAAAACCTATGAGTTGGGTTTTTAGTGTGACTCAGGATCTGGGGTGCTTTGTGTGGGCACCGGTAGGGGGTTTTGGAGTTAGAGAGAGAGTTTTTGAAAATAGATGATTTTTAATGAATCATGATGTATTTGTGGGGCTATTAGTATTTGTGGGGTATTTTTGCTATAAATACCAGTTGAACCCGAGATTTTAATTTTAGAAACCTTTTTCCTCACCTTGCCCGTCTCTCTCTCTCTCCCCGCGTCTGCATTTCCCGTCGCCCCCAACCCTCGCGCGTAAAAGCGTCGCGCCCCGCCGCCGTCCGGCCACCATCCGGCGCGTCCGGACCGCCGCTAGCTTCGTCTCTCCGAGGCGCAGCTTTCCTCACCGGTAATTCAGAGTTTCGTCGCGAATTGCGCTTGGGTTTTCCAGAATTGCATTGAGGCCCAAATTCTAGGGTTCTTCGATTTTCGACCGATTTCCTTCCGATCTTCGTATGGGTAACCTTCCTTACCCCTTTTTCGTCATTCTCATGTAATTCCCTGCCATTTTTGGTGATGTTGGTTCGAAATATTTTCCTAATTTCGTAGGGTTTGGGTTCGATTTTTAGGGGTTTTGGCAGGGGGGCGGTGATTCTTGTTATTGATAGATTAATTCATGTTTTAGATGAATTATGGTGCTTGGTTGGGTTCGAAATTGAGATGTTAGGGTTCGAAATTTTAGAGGTGGTTCTTGAGCAATTTTCGTTGATGTCTCATTCGATTTCCCTCCCTGCATATGCCCTGCCCCGGGTCTTTTAAATGGTTAATTGTCGTGTGTTGACAATATTTTTGTATAAGGGTTATGGGTGTGCTTGAGCATGGGTTGCATGTTCGTAAATAATTGTGAATTATTTATCGTGATAGCACATCAGTCCTCGGGGCATGGAACTCGAACAAGGTTTGGCTTGGACTACGGAGACTTAAGGTACGTGCGACGTACGAGCATTTCTTTATATGAGAGCATTTGTGAAATGCATAACGTATTTTGATTGCATTGAATAATTGTGCGTATGGTTATATATATATGTTGATATAGCTAATGAACGACCAAATCTTGATATCGCCGCCACAAGCATGCGTGACACTAGAGTAGGATAACTCTTACAAGGTATATGGGGTACTGGATGTATATGACCATTGTAGGGCATTGAGATGCCTGAGAATGATCGTGGAATCATGTATTCATTATAAGACTGCGAGATGTCTAAGTATAATGGAGAATTGGTAAAATAAATGCTAGGCATTTGAGCTATCTGTGATTGATAGCGAGGTTGAGAAATCAGTATTTGTTATTGAGATATCCATATTTGCCTGTATAATAAATTTGGAATCACTATATATTGATATTCGAGAATTAGGCATGCGATGAGTTAAATCAATGTGTTGATTTACTGATTTTTGAGATTTGATGAGTTTGATGATTGTGAGAACAGGGACAGTACACGGAATCCCGGATGAGGACGTTGCCATCCAGGGAGTATCATTTAAAATTCATTAGTATTTACTTTGTTGTAAATTAGAATTTCATTATTGTGATTATGGGATTTTGTGTATTGGTATGCTCACCCCGTTGGGGGCTGTCTCTGTTGGGGCAGGTGAACAGGTACATCGATGGCTTTGGAATTGAGCTCGAGCTGTTGATTGGATTTACTCCCAGGATCGTGGTACCAGGGCTTGATGGAGCACGGTATCGTATAGGGTACTTATATACACCCGAGGGTTATATACACATTTATGATGCTCGCGTGTGAGCACGATTATACTTGTATATGGGTTGTATATAAAGGCATGAGCCTTCCTCTCTTTCATTCTATATGCATGCAATTAAGGGTAGAATTGCTAATGATATGAGAGTCATTTGTGTATTATGTGGGTGTTGAAACCCACTTTAGTTGTCTTATTGTGTGGTGTCTTCCATGGCTGGGAATTTACTTCGTGTTCTGTATTCTGTTGAGTATTGTGTATTCCCTGGCCGGGAATTATATTATGTGATGTGCTTTTGTTTCGGGATAGCTCAATTTATGGGGAGACTCTGCCCAAATTTTTATAAAAGTCCACAATGTAAAAAGTGGTGTAAAGGGGATGGTAATGGGCGAACTTTATGAGTCTATTTGTTGTTAGGATGATGATCTTATAACATTGAGTATTAAAGAAAATTTTGTATTTGCCATTCAATGGTAAAGTATCATCTGAGTTTCCCGATCGATTTTTATTGAAAGCATGTGCCACACATATTGATTAATACACTAATCAAGGGTTAAGGGCTTGGGGTCCTTACATTCCTGCTCGTACGTCACCACGTACCTGATAATTACTAATTAGGATTAGACTGTTCCTGATGTCCTGTGCCTCGAGACGTATCTATAGCAATTTTACCAATTCAAGATCAGCTCATTACAATAACATCAACGTATAGATATAGCCTCTAATCACATTTTAACGAACCTGATTCGTAATTAAATCATCTAAATTATGAAACGACATCAATTACGCTTTTCGTCTGAAATTATAAGTTCCAATATATATACTACACAACAATCATCTATTTAGAATTAATTCCCCCAAATATCAAAATCTACCAATTATTCAATAATTCAAAACTCTATCATTTAGCCGTTTCGACTACAACTAAACGTACTGGTGTATTTAGAATTCAACAATAGTCAATAATACACCATTTTTAACTATCACTCTATAATTGGCTAAATAAAAACTAACGCCAAAATACGAAATATTAGTGTCAGACAGTAGCTCTCACCTCACTGATTCCGAATATATAATTTATTTCATCAAACCCTGAACAGATCAACGGTAGCAATTTTCGTTGTAATCGTTGAAACCCTCGTCTCTCGCCTCTGTTGCTCTCATATTCTTTATGTTTTTCATTCTCAATTCACACGTTAGACATATATATATATATATATATATATATATATATGTATATATACTATAATATTCACATAGAATCATCTATCCTTATCTTGATATATTAATACTATATTAAATATATAGTATTAATTATATAATAGTAAATTGACACGCATTACGATGCAGATCAGTACGTTTATTTCAGTTGTCTTTTACCGTAGCTAACTATATTTTCAGCTAATCTTGTCAACATGAAAGTTGTAGCTCTTTCTTTTAACGTCATGTGGCCTATTGAATCGCCTAATTTCGACATCATATTAAAAAGTTATGACCAAAATAGTAAATCATATAACCATAAATAATTATTCTGGGCACATCATCCATCGAATATTCAATAGGACCCCATGCTTACGTAGTAATTATCGATTATAACTGATATGGATTTTTCAGGCATCACATAAGGAGTCCCAAGCAATAAGGTGAAGTTTACGTTGCTGAACAGTGGATCCCCACCAAAAATTATGAGTGATAGCATCAATTGCATTGGAAATGGACTACGGGAGGAGAGTGGTTGACATGTGGTAAACCGGAGCAGATTGGGCGACAGCCCTAATCATAGTAGCACGACCTGCCTGAGAGAGATGATGAGATTTCTATGAAGCCAGTCGTTTGGTGAAATGATCCAAGAGTTCAGAGGAAGCATCTTTACGAGATTTCGATTTGCAAAAAGGTCAACCCAAATGATTCAAGTTACGAGGACATTCAACGAAACCCAAAGTTTGTAGAATTTTGTTTTTAAGAGTATGGGGGGTGTTACGACTGAAGTGAACAACAGATTTATCAAGGTTCGCTTTAAGGCCTGACCACTCTTGAAAGGTAGTTAAGATGTCGGTAAGAGCCATAGCTTCCTCAACGGATGCTTCGGTAAAAATTATGAGATCATCCGCATACATTAGATGATTGATCCAAGGACATCTTCGCCGAATTTTGATACCTTTAAGAGAACCCTTAATCACCTTTGAGGCAAGTATTCGAGACAGAATTTCAAAGTAGATAATGAAAAGAGAAGGGGACAACAGGTCCCCTTGGCGAATACCACGAGTCGGGTTAAAGAAACCATATGAAGCCTCATTGATTAGGACATAGAATGAACAAGTAGATACGCAATTGTGAATCCAGTTGATGAATGTATCACAGAAACCAAGATTTTTCAGGATAGAACACATAAACGACCATTCGACATGATCATACGCTTTGGCCATATCAATTTTAATAGCCATGAAGTGTTTTTTTTTTTACCCTTTTTAGTGTTTAAGTAGTGTATGATTTTGTGGGTAATGATTGAGTTGTCAACAATTGATCTGCCAGGAACAAATGCCATTTGGAGAGGGGATATGAGCTTATCCAGTAAAGGTTTCAGCCTATTAGAAATAATTTTCGATATCACTTTATACATAACATTGCACAAACTAATAGGCCTATAATCCTCAACTTTAGACGCAGATTCTTTTTTTTTGGAATGAGAGTTAGAAAGGTGTGATTAATGTACTTGAGCAACCGTCCAGAAGAAAAGAAGTGCTGAGTAGCTTTAGTGATCTCAGGGCCAATAGTTTTCCAAAAATGCTTAAAGAACATAAGAGGAAAGCCATCGGGGCCAGGGCAGGAGTTAGGATCCATAGAGAAAAGATAATTTTTGATTTCCGCCGGGGAAGGGGGGAGGCAAAGAATACGATTCTCATCATCCGAAATCATCTTAGGAAACAGGCCAAGTAAGTTCTCAGGAAAAGTGGGTTGTGTGTGCTTAAACTTAGAGTAGAGTAAGTTTTTGAAGTAATTAACAAATCTAGAACCCACACCATCCCAAGTATCAATTGAAGAATCATCAAACAACTTAATTGAACGAATACAGTTACCTTTGCGCAAGTAGAGAGTAGAGAGATGGAAAAACCTCCTATTAGCATCACCAAATTTCAGCCATTTGATGCGCGACTTTTGCCTCCACAGAATGGTTTCCCTTTGGAGAAGTTTGCCAAGGTCCGCTTGAAGAAGAGCCTCTTTATGAATGTTGTCTGAAGTTTGAGATTTGGCTTGCAGGGTGTCAATGGAGACCAATCTTTCCTTAATATTCATTGGTAAGAAGCCAAAACAGGTTATATTCCATTCTTTGAGATGATCCTTTGTGTTAGAAATCTTCTTAACTAGCTTGAAAGGAGGGTTACCCGAGACTTGGATACCCTAAGCGTTACAGACAATTTCGGAGCATTGTTGATCTTGCAGCCACATTTGTTCGAAATCGAATGGTTTCGGCCCTAAAGGTAACTTTGGGTTGGTGGTAATGACCAGAGGTTTGTGATCCGATTTGAGAGCAGTGATATGCGACACTTTAGCTTTAGGGAATGTAAGGATCCAGTTTTCGTTAGCAACCGCCCTGTCAAGACGTTCCTGGATGTTGTGACCGCCACCCCTTTTATTATTCCAAGTAAAAGGGTGCCCAATAAAACCCAAATCCAGGCTATCCAAATTATTCTGAAAATTGCAGGATGAATTAGGAGTAAATTGCCGTCCTACAAATTTTTCACTTGGAGCTGAAATATCATTAAAATCCCCCACCACCAACCATGGTCCAACGAAGGAGGCCGACGAAACACACATAATGTCCCAGAAAACAGATTTTGAGAATGGATGGGGGCAATAAACATTTGTAAGTATGAATTGATTATTAACCGATAGTGGTGAAGCATCAATAATTGAGTGGATGATCCAAGGATTAGAGAAGCTAACTGATAACTTGACGAGGTTTGACCAAGCGAGGCACAAACCAACCGCACAGCCAGAAGGAGGAACGCATAAAGTATTAGTGAGATTAGCAGCCGAAAGAGTATTGAGGAGAGTCTGGAAGAATTGGGATTTGAGTTCGCAAAGAAAGACTAGGGATGGAGAATTGGATTTAAGAAGAGCCGAGAGGGCTCGATGAGCCGAGGGATTGGCCATCCCCCGGCAGTTCCAGATTAAAAGTTGCATGATCACTCCCTCAGCCCTCTTGGGCTCGGGATAGATTCATATGTTAATTCAGTAATCTGGACAGAAGGGGATGATGATGAAATGATATCCTTTGGTGTTTTTTAAGGAAACTGAGGAAATTTCTCAGTTTCAAAATCTTGGGTAATTATCTGGATTGAGCGATGGACGCGGACTATTTTATGACCAACAGTTTGGGTTTGAGGTTTGGGTATAGGTGATAAGTAGTGATCAGTAGTGGTTATTGAGCGCATGTTGGAGGAGATTTGTGGGCTGAGTTTTATTTGCCATAGAGGTAGAAATTTTGAGCTTTTTATCAGATTGAGATTTCTCCTCAAGAATGGGTCTTTTAAGGTGTTGTTGGAACCGAAGAGGGGGGGGGGGGGGGGGGGGGGGGGGCAGGGGGGTTAATGGGGTTCCTTGGCTACTTTAGCGTTTTAAAATGAATTTGCAAAATGTCGAGTTTGCGCTGCGGAAGACTTGATGTCAATCGACAAATAAACAATATGAAGAAATAAATAAATGCGTAAATTAAATAAAAAGCAATAAAGAACACGATAATTTGTTATAGAAGTTCGGCGATGAATCACCTACGTCTCCTCTTCTCGGCTAAACGTCCAACCGAGGTTCCACTAGAATAACTTTGATCTTGGCCTTAAGGGCTCCAAGTTAGCCACAACACACTCTTCACGAGTCACACACTCTTCACGTGTCTTGTTGGCCCTAAGGGCTCCAAGGATAGCCATACAAAAACTCTTCATTGGTCATATTTCTATTGTGGTGCATAAGATGATTTCCTCCCTTGAGGTGCTAGTCCCTTCATAATCAATCCCTTTGTTGTCCCTACAAAACAAATTTTTGAATTGGGATTCTTTGGTACCCATTTGATTTTTGGGTCCTTGTGGGTTAGCTTTCATCAATGCCTTTGGAATCCATTTCCACCTTTTGTTAGGTAGGTATTGGATTTTAGCAAACCTATATTTATTCTTTGTATGACCATTTTTACAACAATAAGTGCAAGTAGAAGAATTATGCTTAGCTTTAGCCAACAAGCTTGAAAATGTTTTAGATTTGCTTGAAAAGCCTAATCCGGCTTTATCGAAGCTACAACGTTGCAAGTCAAGTAATTCTTTCATCTTTAAACTACTATCACTAAACTTGCAAAAAGTTTTCTTCAAAGCACTTAATTCATTTTTTAATGTATCATTTTCTTCATCTCTCTTGGCTAACTCAACTTGAGCAATTTGTTACTCATCTTGGTTTGCCAAGAACGTCAATAAGCTCATTATAGGAATTTAATAATTCATCAAATGATGGTACCTCATCGTCATCCTCTTCTTCATCATCATCAAGAGCCATTAGACAAAGATTTGCTACTTCTTCTTCATCGGAGTCACTATCACTCCATGTGGCCATTAGACCTTTCTTCTTCCCCTTATCATCATTCTTCTTCCTAGGATATTCATTAGCATAATGACCTTTATATTTACAATTATAGCATGTTACCTCTTGTTTGGAATCATGTTTGGTGGCACTGGAGGTCTTTGGCTATTTGTTGTAGAATTTCTTGAACTTTCTAGTGAACAAGATCATCTCTTCATCATCTTCATCATCGGATTGTTCTTTTCTCCCGATCAAGGCTATCCCCTTTCTTATGGATCTATCTTCCCCCTTTAATCCCTTCCGGGTTGACACTTCAAGCTCATGGGTCACCAATGTTCCATGGAGTTCATCAAGATCATATGACACACTATCTCCTTTGTTGGATTCAATTATAACCGTCCTCTTTGCATCCCATTCCTTTGGCAAGGCTCTTAGTGCTCTTCTCCATATTTGCTTTGGAGGATACTTTTCTCCAAGTTGGGCAAGCTCATTGATGATTTGAGTGAGCCTTGTAAACATTGAATCAACATTCTCTCCGGACTCCATCTCAAAGGTTTCATACTTGAATTGCAATAGATCGATCTTTGTCTCCTTTACTTGGTTTGTGCCCTCATGACAAATTTGCAATTTGTCCCAAATTTCCTTTGCGGTTGAGCACATCGAGATCCGGTTGTATTCCTTCATATCTAAAGCACAATGCAAAATGTTAATAGCTTTAGCATTTTGAGAAATTAAAATCATATCCGCTCTTGTAAAATCGTCAATTTCTTTGAGAATACTCATTCCACCAACTTCCTTTAAAGGAATATGTGGACATTTTACAATTATCTTCCATAGGTCATAATCTACGGATTGAATATATAGAGAAATTCTATTCTTCCAATATCTGTAGTTATCTCCCGTGAAGAGCGGAGGTCGAATTGTCGATTGACCTTGAGCAAACTCATTTGCTAGATTAGCCACAAAATAATTTGATTTAAAACAAAAATCAAATGGCACTGATATCACTTGTTGGAATCGAAGAGGGGGGTGAATGAGGTTCATTGGCTACTAGCTAAAATGAATTTGAAAAAAGTCGAGTTTGCGCTGCGGAAGACTTGATGTCAATCAACAAATAAACAATATGAAGAAATAAATAAATACGTAAATTAAATAAAGCAATAAAGAACACAAGAATTTGTTATAGAAGTTCGGCAATGGATCGTCTACGTCTCATCTTCCCGGTTAGAAAACGTCCAACCGAGGTTCCACTAGAATAAGTTTGATATTGGCCTTAAGGGCTCAACACACTCTTCACGAGTCACACACTCTTCACGTGTCTTCTTGGCCTTAAGGGCTCCAATGATAGCCACACAAAAACTCTTCACGAGTCACCCACACTCTTCACGAGTCTTCTTGGCCTTAAGGGCTCCAAGGATAGCCACAACTTTGCACCAACTTCAATTGTTGATGTCTTACACAATTTACAACTTGCGTCAGTGTTGGAGGACTTTACAATAAATCAAATAACACCTTCACGGTGTACCAACACAAAGAATCAAAAAATCTCACACAAGAAATAAATTACAAACTCCAATAAAACACAAATGTATGAAGTTTGCAATGCTAGAATGATTTCAATTGGGCGAAGCTTTCTTGTAGTTTATAGTATTGTTTCTTGTCCTCAAATTGATCCAAACAATCCATATTTATAGTGTAGAAGGCTCACAAGGCTCCTACTAGCCGTTGCTACACATAAGGCTTGAATCACTTGTGCATCGCCTCGGCTATCGCCTCGGGCGATCTCTATCTCCACGTTCTAACGTTCAAATCTGGCCCAGATCACCTCAGGCGTTCCTTGCATCGCCTAGGGTGATCGCCCTTTGAAAATTTGCCGTAGGTAAGCTTCTGGAGCGCCTGGGGCGACCATGACATCGCCTGGGGCGATCTGGATCGCCTGGCGCGCAACGTGCCATCACCTGGGTCGATGGTGCACGGCGTTGGCACGCATGGCTCGGATCGCCCTAGGTGATGGCCCGGATCGCCTGAAAATATATGCCAGATTTCAACACTCTCAAACTTTGCGCTATTCGACCATCTTAAGCTCGTTTCTGGGAAAAGTGATGAACATGAAAGTTGTAGCCCTTTCTCTTATCTAGTTGTGGACAAAACTTCATTGCATTTCATTAAGGTATGAAGAAGTTATGCCCAAAATGCTACAGCCGCTCAAACCTTGCTACAATCTGCACTTGCTATGACCTCCATGCCATTTTGCTCTGTACTGAGATGTTTGAATATGAAATCTAGCATATTGAGTTGGATTTCCAACCTATTTGGATTCACATTATTCGGAGCATCTAGCCAAGAGATATAATCAAAACATTGCACTGCGCTCCAAGTGGCTTCTATACGAATTTGCCCACCAACGGGCCATTGGTTCGTGGGTCTTCATCCCATCATAAGATATTTTTACAACAACATTCCACACATGTTGAACACTTAGTTTGGTTGTTCATAGATGTCATTCCTTCTCGTCCAAGCTCAATAGATTCCTTAATAAAAATCACCGTTTGTCCTATGAACTCGCATATGTTATTGTATAACTTGGATTCTCTTCCATTGGTCTTCCCAACCAATTTATCAATCTAACCATGTACACTAAGTAGACATATTAGTACAACAAATGCAAGTTTTGTTGATCATCAAAATCCATAAATAATTCGGAGATAAATTAAGCATTAAACTCAACAATGCGTTTAAGGCTCAACATGTGTCCATTAAGGTTCAATGCATTGATTGATTTCAGCATGGATAGAATTTCAGCATTGGGTAGACAGAGTTTGGGGCACGTTGTGGCTATGAGAGCAGAGGATATGTTGGAGTCTCTATTTAAATAGGAGATTTTTCGAGAGATTTAGCTTTGTCTAGATTTTTGGGTAAAAGTGTGAAGATAAGTTGTAACCATGGTTAGAATTGGTTTGCATGGGGTGGTCTAGGACATTGGCAGTAGGAGTGGGGTATTGGGTAATAGTTTATAGTTGGGGTAAATGAGGTTTAGTGAGAGGCAGAAGGTTGTCAGGAGCAATAAAATTGGCAGGCAACATACTGTCCTCCTCTGAGTCGTTCGGGCCAATGACCAATGAGCTGGATTTTGTTTTATATGAAGCTTTAGGATCTGTTATCAGCGGGTGAACAGTGTTTCCAACAGGCCTCAACGGCAGTGGGACAGAGTTTCTACCAACAGGATTAGCTCTGAGCCAAGATCCGAACGGCAATCTTGAAATTTCTGAATCCGGATCGAAATCTTTGCATTATTCAAACTTGTGATCAAGACATCCAGACGGTAACAAATTTTGAGAGACTTTCAAAGCAGATTCTGATGGATAGATTTCTCTCCTGGCTAGTCTTGATGACTATATTACTTAGGAGAGCTTTATCCAGAGGAATTCCACTCTAATGCGGAGGAAAGGTCTCCATTTCTTATTCTCAGAAGTAAGATCATCAGCAATATACTTTCCAACTTGGTTTCCTATGATCTCCGCACATTCATTTGTCATAAAAGTAACTGGGATATTAAAGGCTTGAACCCAAAACATTGCAGAACTAAATTTGATATCCTGAAAAGATAGATCTGGGTGCCAAATTTGGAGCAGAATCAAAGAGCCTTTGAAATTCCATGGGGATGCTGAAATCACTCTGTCCATGTCTGATTTGTTGGAGAAAATGAAGATCATGGAGTTAGCATCTATCAGATTAGCATCAACTTGTCCTTTAGGAGCCCATGATTTTAGCAGAGTTTTGTTGGCTGCTGTGAGGTTAAGTTTAGTGCTGCAAATACGTGCGGCTAAATAAACTGTTGCGCTTCTGATAGGGGTTGGAAGAAGTAGTGGTGATTCAAACGACTTTCGATGAGAGGTTGCATTTTCCATGGAGGAAAGATGAGAAAGACAACAAAGGGGGACACAAGGAACTCACAGGTGAGGGAAAGAAAGGAGGAGCGGCTGGGGACCAACAAAGGAGGGGGAGCTACGGTTTATATTTTATTAAATTTATTTTGAATTAACTTTTGTTGATAAAAAATAGGAGCGCTGTTGGAATCTCGATATTTTAGGGGAGGGCTATTGTAGGAATCTTAATAATGATGTGTATCTTAGGAATAATAGCAAGCAAAGTAACAAATAGTTTTATAAATGTTTGTCGATGCGAGATTTGGAATCTCTGTCATTGAAACGATTTTGCCCCGCTATGGTGATTATGGTTAGCATCAATCGTTTCCCAAGATACAACTACTATGACTCTTGATAGCAGCAATTCAAATCACAAGTCCTCAACCACAAAGGTTTAAAGACACTTCACAAGAACAAGGGATGAACAATATGTTTATGCAGATTTTTCTCTCAAAAATGACTTTGGTCTTGCATAAAAAATGTTATGAATTTCGAAATTCAATGTCCAATCCAAGTGAGGGATGTTATATTTATAGTATGTCAAGAGATATGACCAAAAAGATACCATTTGGAGGTGTTTAATCATGAAAAACGTGTCAAAAATGTCTCGTCAACATTTTTATTTGTTACTTGATGATTTCTAAATTGCTTCTTTAATGAGCATAACATCAATACACAAGCATACATATGATTAGGTGTATACACATTTGTTACACTCGTTAATCTATTTGACAACATGATTTGTCAAACTCTTCATGTCATTTATTTGGTGTTTGTTATGACTTCACTTTGGCCTTCATATTTCTAGTTTAGCCAAGCACCCCCACATTTCAAATATTGTAGGAAACTCTCTTTTCCTTCAATAACAAGGTTTTTCGTCATTGCTTAAATGTGGTACTTAGTATGTGATTGACTCATAGAATTGCAACCCCCCCACAACTTCGGGATAGTCACGAATTGCACTGGCGTTAAAACTTTCGTGTTTCAAATTCTAAGCGTTATCGTCTTACAAATCCAAATTCAAGACTTTATTTCTTGAAGATTTCGAATTTAAGCGTACTTGCTTACAAAAGTTGAAACTTGGATAATATTCTCAAACTCGGTTAACAATTTGCAATTTAAACGCACTAACTTAGAAAACTTGAATTCAAAATTTTAATCTTGCAAATTCATGTTATAAGCGTACTAGCTTAGAAATTCAAAATGAACCAAATGAGATATTACAACGCCTAGTCAACATTTGTAGCTTCGATTCATCACTTGTGTTTGAAGCGTACAAAACTTAGAAACTCGAATTCAAGATTTTATTGTCTTGCAAATTCAAGTTTAAGCGTCAAATTCTTAGACAACAAGTATAATATACTCACAATTTTCCATAGAAAACCTCATTTACTCAATTTGATTGCAATCTCATTCGTATAGTGTTTAAACACCTCATTTACCATGGTTTTGTTTCATAACAAAGAAGTCACAACAATATAATGTGCAAATATTGATAAAGTAACAAATTACTTTTCCTACATCTCTAGTTTGCATAATCTTTCCATCACAAACATCATTGTGAATTAACTCTAGAGACGTTATGATTCTTCTTGCAAATTAATGACGATTTGCTAACTTTAGTGTCTACACAAGCAATAGATTTAACATTACAATCTGTGTTGCGAACCATGGTTTAAATGATCCTAATGATCGCTTTTATTTTAAACAATTATTCCAATCTAGCGATTTTAGACCGCAAGTGCACGGTGTCAAGTTTTAGTATAGATAGGAAGATACGGATTGTCGAACCCACAAGGACTAACAAGCAAGTACCACATAAGATTTCTTTTAACTATATTTAACCTACGATAATAAATTGATAATTAAACTAAACTAAATTAAGCTACTATAATCCAACCAAAATAGTCGACGATCACGAGAAAAATCCACAAGTAAGAATCAAGACAATTATTCACCTAACCCAACTCTTAAAATTCTTTTCTCCATACATCTCTAAGGTGACGGGTTTTCTGAATTTATTCAATATACTCTCTCGAGCTATATTAAGTCTAACATCAAATCGCAACTAGTAACTCTCGTTCACGTAATTAACAATTTAACATTGAATGAGATTTATGAAAACCACTAACTTTAGATTAAACAACCCAAAGCTATCACTCGTGTGTGATTTTATCTCTCGATCTCAATCTTTAACACACGGCATGAATTATTATATCGTATTATAATTTCATCTCTCGATCTCAATTATAATAAAATATCATTCAAAGGTGATCAATCCTTCAAAAGCATTAAGAACAATAACACATGCACTTAGAAGATATATGAATTCAATCTCAAAATCAATAGGAAAAACTATGTTATTGATATCTCTCAATCATAAAAAACACAACAATCCAATTATTCATGTAAAACAATAATAGAAAAGTAAAAGAAAACTCCCAAGTCGACTCTTTCGTTGATTCTCGATCCTTCCTCGCTTCTTTCTCGATCGTGCTCTTCGATTATCTTGTTGGCTCGTTCCAAAACATAGGGTGAAGGGTTGATGAGTGATGATGGATGGTGAAGAGTGGAAGAAAGATGGAGGTTATGGTGGAGTGAATGGCTGCTGGCCGTGTGAAGGAGGCGTGAGGTTAGAGTGAAGAAAGGAGGCGTGTGGTTTTGTGGAATTGAAGGAAAGGGGGGGCTGAGATGGAGGCTGTGATGTGAGTGTTCTAGGGTTAAAATCTGATGATTTGGTTGTAAAAATCGCTTGTAATATATAGGGGAAGGGAATCAAGGACTTCCTTGTTGGAAACAAACTCTATAAGGAAGGTATTTTTATGAAAACACATCGTCCCGATCGATCCAAAAAAGTGGCCGATCGATCGAGCCTTCCAGTAAGAATTTCGCTAAGTTTTCAGCCTTTCTCGATCGATCGAAATGGTTTCTCGATCGATCGCCCTTCACAGTAAGTTTCTTCGCCTTTTTCAGCTTCTGGCGAGTTTCGTATTTTGGCCGTAACTTTCTCATAAAAACTCCAAATTTGATGAATCAGCTTTCCACGCGAAGATAAGAGAAAGTTCTACAACTTTTATATGGACAACAGTTCCAAAACATGGCTCGAACATATAGTAATTTGAGGAGAAAGGAGCAACATGTGTCTTGGATTCTGGTTTCTTCATCTTCTCTTCAACTTAATTCATTTTTTCATCATTTTAGCTTGATTTCTTCCCCTTTTATGAATTTCAACATTGATTCCTGAAATAGAGAAATATATACCATAAACCATAAAATTATCCAAGAATCAACACGAAAACATATACATATGATATCATAAAAACGCGTAATATTCAACCCTATCAACTCCCCCAAACTTATCACTTAATCGTCCTCGATTAAGCATTAAAATCACAAGGTAGAGTTCATTCTTGATACTTGAAACAATTATTTCATGACTTACTTATTCTCAGAAATCTCATGCACATATACAAAAGTTGACAAGACATGTTTTCTCCTAAATCAAGTAACACATCTCAAAATCGGAACGTGTGTGTGTGCTCTTGTCAATCTCAAGTTTCATGCACATATTAAAGATCAAATCATGCTAATCAACTCAAAGTCGAGATTATCATCAAGCATCACATAGGCCTATTTTCAAACAACTTCTCCACTAATGATAGTTACTCCCTAGACTTGGATCAAAAGGACTTTTTAAGCTTGTAATGTAAGGCCTTTGGTGTTGGCTTCAAAGAAAAGAAAGGATAAGCGCAAAGAAGAGAGTATAATCATTTACAGTTCAAATTTTTCGCACACATCGAGCTCCTCTTCTTTTTCTTTTATAGCCTTGGCCACTTTGGGTCTTATATGTTTATTTTTTTCTTTTCAAGGCTCTTTGTCTATCTTTTCTTTTCTCATTCATCAAATTTTTCAATAAGCTCATCAGGATATAACAATTTACGTGCATCGAATGGAATTCATTATACTCTCTTAGGGTAAGGATAACTTTTTTTCATTTAGGCTCAAATAAGGGTAAGTATAATGAGTTGCCAAGAATGTTGAATGGGGTCTAATTATATGCAATGCATATACCATTCTTTTTTTAATAAAGCTCAAATGGGACACTAGGGATTGATATGAATCATGGTAAGCTTGAAAGGCTCAAACGTTTCAAAGATCGCCTAGATCATTTCCAAGTCAAGTTTGTAACTATAAAATTTCGCCTCAAAGTGTCATCATCAAATAAGTTCTATAATTACTCTAAGATGCTCAAGACAAATAATCAAGTTCACAACAATTATCACTATTCAACATGCAATCCACAATATCATGACTCATTGTGCTCAAAGTATTCCTCATTCTTGACATGCTAACTCAAATTAGGATATTCATGTACAAGTCCAATCACAAATCAAGTTCATATGCATAGTGAGATCAAAATCCTCATTGAATAGTCACTACTATAATTCATTCTTTTCTCAAGTTTGAACTCATAAAAAAAATTTTTTAGCTCATAATAGTCGGACGATTCAAGTGTCATTTAAGCACACAACATATGGTTAAAACAAGTAAAACATGCAAGCTACTACTCCCCCAAACTTAAATCAAACATTGCCCTCAATGTTTAAAGAATCAAAAGGGAAACAGTGAACTCCCCTGATCAAGACGCTTGCATGAGGGTTGAGGAAGATTTGCTTTTGAAAGCTCCACTGTTGTAGGGGTTCATCGCTCCAACCAAGTACCTAGCAAGAGAAGAATGCAAATGGTAAAATAGTCGACTTGAGAGATAAACAAAACTAAATTGCAAAAAGTGAAAAAGTAAAATAAAACTAAATAACCAAAGGATACGCTTGGGTTGCCTCCCAAGAAGCGCTGATTTTTAGTCGTCGTCTTGACCATCAGAAGCAACCATCAAAGAGCGGCTGCCGCCCATAGTATGTATCATATGATACCACTAATGGGTCTTCATTCAGTTTGCCCTCAAGATTGGCAACATTGTAACAATGTAAGCTCGTCGCTCCAACAACATTCGTCTTTAAATGGCAGGCATGGGAGAATGATTCTTGATTTGGCTTTGCATTTTGGAGGATGTAGTGCGGTGAAGTTGGCATCGATGGAAAATAAGGATCCACATATGGCATAGAACATGTCTCCATCGATGGGCTCAAATCAGAATCTTCGAACGTCTCTTCCTTCTCCAACATCACCTTCGACTCATCTTCACATGGGAACTCCTCGGATAACATCTCTGAAGTAAGATCAATCTCTTGAAGAGGCTCAAGTTCCCTCGACTCTTCCACACTAGGAGGATCACTCCCCCAAACTTGGTTGGTTGAGTGACCGTCATCATATAACCAAACTCGATTCGTCGCCTCTTGATTTATAGCCCTCATCTCTTCCTCTTGGCAGCTAGTTGAAATTGTTTCTATGAGGACCGCCATTTGCTGCTCCAAGGGACGCATAGAGTTGGTTTGGCACTCCAAACTGATCTCAATTGATGCCATGAATCTTACTAAGGTATCCTCTAACTGAGTCGTGACGTTTGCAGAACTATCTCTCCTCTCTTCGTGATGTTCAAATGGTTGTGGCGTATCAATAAGGTATTGAGGCTCTGTTGGGTATTGGTGACTCCAATCTTGTAGTGAAGGATCACAATGCCAGTGATGATCGAAGTCCGCCATGCACCACACTGTCCTCATCTCTATCAACCAGGGGACTCCCAGTCATCAGTGCTCCGCTCAATACCCATTCTCGTGTCTGTGCATCCAGCCCTTTGAAGAAATATTGCATGAGAGTATAGTTCGAAAAATTGTGATACCGGAATGTGTGTGGCCAATTCATTGAATCTCTCACAAACAGCGTAGAGCGGCTCGGAACGTTGTTGGGCAAAGCTTGTGAAGGCTTGTTGATGTAGCATCTCCAAGTACCTCACAAGACAAACAAAACAAAAACAAAATAAATATATACAAATCTCTTTTTTTTTTCAGAAATATATAAACAAAAATGGTTAAATTACAGTCAAAGAATCTAATATGATATTACTAAAGTTAGTCCCCGGCAACAGCGCCAAAAACTTGATCGCTTTTATTTTAAACAATTATTCCAATCTAGCGATTTTAGACCGCAAGTGCACGGTGTCAAGTTTTAGTATAGATAGGAAGATACGGATTGTCGAACCCACAAGGACTAACAAGCAAGTACCACATAAGATTTCTTTTAACTATATTTAACCTACGATAATAAATTGATAATTAAACTAAACTAAATTAAGCTACTATAATCCAACCAAAATAGTCGACGATCACGAGAAAAATCCACAAGTAAGAATCAAGACAATTATTCACCTAACCCAACTCTTAAAATTCTTTTCTCCATACATCTCTAAGGTGACGGGTTTTCTGAATTTATTCAATATACTCTCTCGAGCTATATTAAGTCTAACATCAAATCGCAACTAGTAACTCTCGTTCACGTAATTAACAATTTAACATTGAATGAGATTTATGAAAACCACTAACTTTAGATTAAACAACCCAAAGCTATCACTCGTGTGTGATTTTATCTCTCGATCTCAATCTTTAACACACGGCATGAATTATTATATCGTATTATAATTTCATCTCTCGATCTCAATTATAATAAAATATCATTCAAAGGTGATCAATCCTTCAAAAGCATTAAGAACAATAACACATGCACTTAGAAGATATATGAATCCAATCTCAAAATCAATAGGAAAAACTATGTTATTGATATCTCTCAATCATAAAAAACACAACAATCCAATTATTCATGTAAAACAATAATAGAAAAGTAAAAGAAAACTCCCAAGTCGACTCTTTCGTTGATTCTCGATCCTTCCTCGCTTCTTTCTCGATCGTGCTCTTCGATTATCTTGTTGGCTCGTTCCAAAACATAGGGTGAAGGGTTGATGAGTGATGATGGATGGTGAAGAGTGGAAGAAAGATGGAGGTTATGGTGGAGTGAATGGCTGCTGGCCGTGTGAAGGAGGCGTGAGGTTAGAGTGAAGAAAGGAGGCGTGTGGTTTTGTGGAATTGAAGGAAAGGGGGGGCTGAGATGGAGGCTGTGATGTGAGTGTTCTAGGGTTAAAATCTGATGATTTGGTTGTAAAAATCGCTTGTAATATATAGGGGAAGGGAATCAAGGACTTCCTTGTTGGAAACAAACTCTATAAGGAAGGTATTTTTATGAAAACACATCGTCCCGATCGATCCAAAAAAGTGGCCGATCGATCGAGCCTTCCAGTAAGAATTTCGCTAAGTTTTCAGCCTTTCTCGATCGATCGAAATGGTTTCTCGATCGATCGCCCTTCACAGTAAGTTTCTTCGCCTTTTTCAGCTTCTGGCGAGTTTCGTATTTTGGCCGTAACTTTCTCATAAAAACTCCAAATTTGATGAATCAGCTTTCCACGCGAAGATAAGAGAAAGTTCTACAACTTTTATATGGACAACAGTTCCAAAACATGGCTCGAACATATAGTAATTTGAGGAGAAAGGAGCAACATGTGTCTTGGATTCTGGTTTCTTCATCTTTTCTTCAACTTAATTCATTTTTTCATCATTTTAGCTTGATTTCTTCCCCTTTTATGAATTTCAACATTGATTCCTGAAATAGAGAAATATATACCATAAACCATAAAATTATCCAAGAATCAACACGAAAACATATACATATGATATCATAAAAACGCGTAATATTCAACCCTATCAACTCCCCCAAACTTATCACTTAATCGTCCTCGATTAAGCATTAAAATCACAAGGTAGAGTTCATTATTGATACTTGAAACAATTATTTCATGACTTACTTATTCTCAGAAATCTCATGCACATATACAAAAGTTGACAAGACATGTTTTCTCCTAAATCAAGTAACACATCTCAAAATCGGAACGTGTGTGTGTGCTCTTGTCAATCTCAAGTTTCATGCACATATTAAAGATCAAATCATGCTAATCAACTCAAAGTCGAGATTATCATCAAGCATCACATAGGCCTATTTTCAAACAACTTCTCCACTAATGATAGTTACTCCCTAGACTTGGATCAAAAGGACTTTTTAAGCTTGTAATGTAAGGCCTTTGGTGTTGGCTTCAAAGAAAAGAAAGGATAAGCGCAAAGAAGAGAGTATAATCATTTACAGTTCAAATTTTTCGCACACATCGAGCTCCTCTTCTTTTTCTTTTATAGCCTTGGCCACTTTGGGTCTTATATGTTTATTTTTTTCTTTTCAAGGCTGTTTGTCTATCTTTTTCTTTTCTCATTCATCAAATTTTTCAATAAGCTCATCAGGATATAACAATTTACGTGCATCGAATGGAATTCATTATACTCTCTTAGGGTAAGGATAACTTTTTTTTCATTTAGGCTCAAATAAGGGTAAGTATAATGAGTTTGCCAAGAATGTTGAATGGGGTCTAATTATATGCAATGCATATACCATTCTTTTTTTAATAAAGCTCAAATGGGACACTAGGGATTGATATGAATCATGGTAAGCTTGAAAGGCTCAAACGTTTCAAAGATCGCCTAGATCATTTCCAAGTCAAGTTTGTAACTATAAAATTTCGCCTCAAAGTGTCATCATCAAATAAGTTCTAGGATAACTCTAAGATGCTCAAGACAAATAATCAAGTTCACAACAATTATCACTATTCAACATGCAATCCACAATATCATGACTCATTGTGCTCAAAGTATTCCTCATTCTTGACATGCTAACTCAAATTAGGATATTCATGTACAAGTCCAATCACAAATCAAGTTCATATGCATAGTGTGATCAAAATCCTCATTGAATAGTCACTACTATAATTCATTCTTTTCTCAAGTTTGAACTCATAAAAAAAAAAATTTAGCTCATAATAGTCGGACGATTCAAGTGTCATTTAAGCACACAACATATGGTTAAAACAAGTAAAACACGCAAGCTACTACTCCCCCAAACTAAAATCAAACATTGCCCTCAATGTTTAAAGAATCAAAAGGGAAATAGTGAACTCCCCTGATCAAGACGCTTGCATGAGGGTTGAGGAAGATTTGCTTTTGAAAGCTCCACTGTTGTAGGGGTTCATCGCTCCAACCAAGTACCTAGCAAGAGAAGAATGCAAATGGTAAAATAGTCGACTTGAGAGATAAACAAAACTAAATTGCAAAAAGTGAAAAAGTAAAATAAAACTAAATAACCAAAGGATACGCTTGGGTTGCCTCCCAAGAAGCGCTGATTTTTAGTCGTCATCTTGACCATCAGAAGCAACCATCAAAGAGCGGCTGCCGCCCATAGTATGTATCATATGATACCACTAATGGGTCTTCATTCAGTTTGCCCTCAAGATTGGCAACATTGTAACAATGTAAGCTCGTCGCTCCAACAACATTCGTCTTTAAATGGCAGGCATGGGAGAATGATTCTTGATTTGGCTTTGCATTTTGGAGGATGTAGTGCGGTGAAGTTGGCATCGATGGAAAATAAGGATCCACATATGGCATAGAACATGTCTCCATCGATGGGCTCAAATCAGAATCTTCGAACGTCTCTTCCTTCTCCAACATCACCTTCGACTCATCTTCACATGGGAACTCCTCGGATAACATCTCTGAAGTAAGATCAATCTCTTGAAGAGGCTCAAGTTCCCTCGACTCTTCCACACTAGGAGGATCACTCCCCCAAACTTGGTTGGTTGAGTGATCGTCATCATATAACCAAACTCGATTCGTCGCCTCTTGATTTATAGCCCTCATCTCTTCCTCTTGGCAGCTAGTTGAAATTGTTTCTATGAGGACCGCCATTTGCTGCTCCAAGGGACGCATAGAGTTGGTTTGGCACTCCAAACTGATCTCAGTTGATGCCATGAATCTTACTAAGGTATCCTCTAACTGAGTCGTGACGTTTGCAGAACTATCTCTCCTCTCTTCGTGATGTTCAAATGGTTGTGGCGTATCAATAAGGTATTGAGGCTCTGTTGGGTATTGGTGACTCCAACCTTGTAGTGAAGGATCACAATGCCAGTGATGATCGAAGTCCGCCATGCACCACACTGTCCTCATCTCTATCAACCAGGGGACTCCCAGTCATCAGTGCTCCGCTCAATACCCATTCTCGTGTCTGTGCATCCAGCCCTTTGAAGAAATATTGCATGAGAGTATAGTTCGAAAAATTGTGATACCGGAATGTGTGTGGCCAATTCATTGAATCTCTCCCAAACAGCGTAGAGCGGCTCAGAACGTTGTTGGGCAAAGCTTGTGAAGGCTTGTTGATGTAGCATCTCCAAGTACCTCACAAGACAAACAAAACAAAAACAAAATAAATATATACAAATCTCTTTTTTTTTTTCGAAATATATAAACAAAAATGGTTAAATTACAGTCAAAGAATCTAATATGATATTACTAAAGTTAGTCCCCGGCAACAGCGCCAAAAACTTGATCGCTTTTATTTTAAACAATTATTCCAATCTAGCGATTTTAGACCGCAAGTGCACGGTGTCAAGTTTTAGTATAGATAGGAAGATACGGATTGTCGAACCCACACGGACTAACAAGCAAGTACCACATAAGATTTCTTTTAACTATATTTAACCTACGACAATAAATTGATAATTAAACTAAACTAAATTAAGCTACTATAATCCAACCAAAATAGTCGACGATCACGAGAAAAATCCACAAGTAAGAATCAAGACAATTATTCACCTAACCCAACTCTTACAATTCTTTTCTCCATACATCTCTAAGGTGACGGGTTTTCCGAATTTATTCAATATACTCTCTCGAGCTATATTAAGTCTAACATCAAATTGCAACTAGTAACTCTCGTTCACGTAATTAACAATTTAACATTGAATGAGATTTATGAAAACCACTAACTTTAGATTAAACAACCCAAAGCTATCACTCGTGTGTGATTTTATCTCTCGATCTCAATCTTTAACACACGGATTCTCGATCCTTCCTCGCTTCTTTCTCGATCGTGCTCTTCGATTATCTTGTTGGCTCGTTCCAAAACATAGGGTGAAGGGTTGATGAGTGATGATGGATGGTGAAGAGTGGAAGAAAGATGGAGGTTATGGTGGAGTGAATGGCTGTTGGCCGTGTGAAGGAGGCGTGAGGTTAGTTGGAAGAAAGGAGGCGTGTGGTTTTGTGGAATTGAAGGAAAGGGGGGGCTGAGATGGAGGCTGTGATGTGAGTGTTCTAGGGTTAAAATCTGATGATTTGGTTGTAAAAATCGTTTGTAATATATAGGGGAAGGGAATCAAGGACTTCCTTGTTGGAAACAAACTCTATAAGGAAGGTATTTTTATGAAAACACATCGTCCCGATCGATCCGAAAAAGTGGCCGATCGATCGAGCCTTCCAGTAAGAATTTCGCTCAGTTTTCAGCCTTTCTCGATCGATCGAAATGGTTTCTCGATCGATCGCCCGTCACAGTAAGTTTCTTCGCCTTTTTCAGCTTCTGGCGAGTTTCGTATTTTGGCCGTAACTTTCTCATACGAACTCCAAATTTGATGAATCAGCTGTCCACGCATTTACTAAATTTGATTGCAATCTCATTCGTAAAGTGTTTAAACACCTCATTTACCATGGTTTTGTTTCATAACAAAGAAGTCACAACAATATAATGTGCAAATATTGATAAAGTAACAAATTACTTTTCCCACATCTCTAGTTTGCATAATCTTTCCATCAAAAACATCATTGTGAATTAACTCTAGAGACGTTATGATTCTTCTTGCAAATGAATGACGATTTGCTAACTTTAGTGTCTACACAAGCAATAGATTTAACATTACAATCTGTGTTGCGAACCATGGTTTAAATGATCCTAACAATCACGTCACAAAGCATAAGATTCAATCCAAGAAGTAATAACATAAGTTTTATTGCCTTCAAAAAATATCATCATTACATTTGTTTAGAAACACTCAATTCTTGGAGTTTACAAATTTTAAAGATACACAATGTAATTAAGCGGTAAGCACTAGATCATCCAAATCATTTGAGATTATGATCCTCTTCGGTCACGTTTACTTGATCCATAGCCTTCCCATGATCGTCTTTATTACGACAATCCTTCGCCATGTGATTGGGTTTTCCACATTTGTAGCACTTGCCTTTGAACTTTTTCGCCTTTCCAGATTTGGAGGCTATGCTGTCAAAATGTACCTATAGGAACAACTCACCATGAGCATATATATATACATCATCACTTAACACAATTCAACTTAATAAAGTAATTAAGCGTATGAAACGATTAATTGATATGCTCCTCGATTACCACATTAGCACATTTCATTGTCGTTCCTGTTTCACAAGCTTATGCACAAAATCATTAGTTCAAGATATAATGATCGATAACGCGTTTCCAATTATAATCACAATAATTCACTTTAACCACTTGAATTGTGACTGTTCCGGTCCCAATACAACAGCGGAATTTTAGGACCCCTCGCTTCGACATATAGCGGCATCATATGATATCCCTCGCTTCGACAATGACAGCGGCATGTTACCTCGCTTAGACATGACAGCGGCAAATATCATACTACCATCGCTTCATATGACAGCGGCAAGTACCTCCCTCGCTCGGAGATAAAGGCTACCGGAACATTCATCAATTCCCATCACATTAATCAATCACAATAGTTGATTCCATTATCACAATAATTCACAATCATGTCACATATATCATCACGTGTAAGGATTCACTATCCACAATGTACATAATTAAATGTATGGCACGTTTTACCGTCCGATGCTCGTACGTCTCACTACGTACCTTGGTTCCAAAAGTGGAGATATCGTGGACTTTATCTTCTAGGCTGTGTGGCTACATGGGATGGTTCTACATAATCACATGAATCCATATTAGAAACCAATAAAGGAACCATTCTCAAAAACATCACCATTTAGAACAAAATCTCAAAATCCAAAATTTAAGCCTTGCGATCGATCGGTCCCAAGCCCCGATCGATCGCCAAGTTGAGAAAAATAAGCATCTGAATACTGCCTCCACCGATCGATCGGGCCATTTTACCGATCGATCGAGACATCACACCGATCGATCGGTAAAAATCGCCGATCGATCGGTAAGCTCTTTTTACGCCTTGCTTAGGTACTGTCTTGCTCGATTGATCGGACCAAATTTCCGATCGATCGAGAAACCCTGTTTCAGCGAGAAACATCCAAGTATGAGCTTCTAACCACACCTATACTCAAGCACAACCAAAAGCAACCACCAAGCTCAACATATAACCACAAAACAACATGAAAATACATCCCCCCAAGTATAACAACATGATGGAACAAGATCCACCCCTTTTTAACCCCAAAATATGACACAAGAATGATTAAGAACCAATAAAACTTCATTACATTGATAGCTTACCCCTTAGGCTTCAAGATTTTTGCAAGGAATCACCAAAAGGACTCTTTCTCAAACTTTTCTCCTTCTCCTCTTGCCAAGAAACGAAAATGGGGTTTTCTTGCAAGAGATAAGGTGGAGGGATGGGGTCTTGGGGACAAAGGCTGGTAGAAAAAAAGGTGATGGGATGTAAAGATGTGAGCAAGTGGCTCATGCCATGTTATGGTTTAAAATGTGCATTAAGACCCAAGCATGATATATAAAATACCCTTACATGATATTTTAAAACCATTTTACCACAATGGATCAAAGTCCCTATTAAAATCATGCTTTACCAAATGAACACAACTCATTACATTTAAACCATTAAAACACCCAAACACCCAACATGAATAACATGCACTCCGAAATGCTCTACCGGGTCACTCCTATCATGTGACTAAGCATTTTACCAAGATAATTTACGCCAACACAGAATTAATTATCACCATTAATCACATAAACATGCCCAAATTGCATATAATTATTTCGGGGATATCACACTACGTGGGAGATGGAACGACATATGGTGCAGCATTACCCGGAACTATTTTCTGGTATGATTTATGTTTAGTTTCTTTATGGGTAAGTGCATGTGATTTCGAGGACGAAATCTTATAAGTAGGGGAGTATTGTGATGTCCCCGAAATGATTGATTGCAATTAAGGCATTAATGATGTTTATATGATGAATTATGTGGTAATTGATTTATGTGTTGGGTAATAAGATGTTAACATGATTTAATTGTGTTGATTACTAAATATGAGGAAGATGTGAATTTAGAGGAAGTTTGTTGCATTTTATTAAATGCTTGTAAAATACCATGTTTGGGTATTTTATACATCATGTTAACTTTGGGGTGCAATTTTTTTTATATTAACCTTTATAACCCTCTTTCCCCACTATACCAACCTTTTCACCACTTTACCAATCACTCATTTAACCCCCAAATTCCATCCCTCAACCCTAACCCCACACCATTTTCGAAATCTAGCAAAAGAGGAAGGAGTAATCTTCACAAAACCTTTGTTTGTGAGATTTATTGAAGGATTTGGAATCCTTAAGAGGTATGGAGCCCTTCCTAAAGTTTTTATGATGTTTGGTGTTGAAATGGGTTAGCTTTTGATGTTTTTATGTGGGTTGTTTTGGGGTATATGTTATTTATGGTTGGGGTATGATTTTTGAAGTGTTTTATGTGGGTCTTTGTGAGTTATGATGATATTGATGTTGTAGGAAAGTTTGGATTTGTAAGGAATGAAGTGGAGCTTGAAAAATGCTCATTAATGGCGATTTTTCGTGATTCAGTACTCGGCGATCGATCGCCCATTTTTGGCGATCGATCGCGAGCCTCCAGTGCGCGCTAGTAGCATTTGGCGATCGATCGCCACTTTTGGGCGATCGATCGCGCCAAAAGTGGCGATCGATCGCCGAAGACTCAAAATTTCAGCAACGGGCAGTGTGATCTCGCGATCGATCGGGACAACCCAGCGATCGATCGCGAGACACATAATTATGTGTTTTTGATGTTTTTGTGGGGTTTTTGGATATGGAACTATAATTTGCTTCTAATATCAATTTGTATGGTTATGTAGAACCATCCCAGGTACCCACAACTTCACGGAGATAAAGTTCTACAACTTCTCCATCTTTTGGAAGTAAGGTACGTAAGAAACGTACGGGCATCGGACGGTAAACCATACTCCTACATATGATGTTTATAATGATGATGTTTATGATGATGATGTTTATGACGATGATTGTGATAAGTAAGTTTATGATGATGATGGTTATGATGATGATTGTGATAAGTAAGTTTAAGATGATGATGTTTATGATGATGATGTTTATGACGATGATGTTTATGAAGATGATTATGATAAGTAAGTTTATAACAATGTTATACGATGTTTATAAAGGGGTAAGATGCCCATATGTTAAGATGCCATACAATACTTATAAAAGGGTAAGATGTCCATATGGTAAGATGCCATACAATGTTTATAAAAGGGTAAGATGCCCATATGGTAAGATGCCATACAAGGTTATTATGTGGTAAGATGCCACGGGGTAAGACGCCCATATGGTAAGAGGCCATACGATGTTATTGTGTGGTAAGATGTCACGGGGTAAGATGCCCATATGCATGAAGGTAAATCAGGGTCAACAAAAAGAAGTTAACGAATAACCAGCAAGTTTACTTAACCAAGATTTCATGCATTTATTGTTATGTCTCTTGTTACGGTGTTAAGAAAATATGTATATGCTCACGATGTGTTGTCCCTGTAGGTACACTTTTGGAACGAAGGGCCTAGGGTCGGGTTGAGGCAGTGAGCTAAAAGGAGCAAGATGAATATAGGATGCAGGATTTTGATAGTCTCTACTCTAGGAGTAGTCTAAACCTATAGCTTTAACATTCATTATCGAGAATGTAATTAATTAGCTTTTGAAATTTTATTTTGGCCTGTAATCTTCTTAGCTCAAGCTACAACCGGAACCCTTAAGAGGTTATGAATGCATGTTCAATCCATTATACGTGTATTATATGATGTTAAGGTAGGAAGACCCTACAGCAGCATTTACCATCGCTTCGACACGACAGCGACATTTACCATCGCTTCGGCATGACAGCGAAAATACCCCTCGCTTCGACATATTAGCGGCATAATATCCCTCGCAATAGTAATATGACAGCGGAATCATCCTTCGCTTCGACATATTTGCGGCAAATATCCTTCATCGCTATCTTATGACAGCGACAAGTATTCACATCGCTACGCCATGCATGCAACCGTAATGCATAACCTGTATTTCAATAAACATCGCCATGAGTGTATTTTAACACACCTCGCTTCAAATGTGACATGCGAAATTTTACCATCGCTTCAACATTTAGCGGCAAAGCATTAAAATCATCACTCTGATGTATATCTATGCAACCGTAATGCATAGTCCATGTCTCACATGACCCTGCAACCACCATGGTTAGCAACAACATATTCCAATTATGAACACATATCATAAATGCACTTAAGCAATATAGTTGTGCCACGCAACACTAACTATCATCTTGCATAAGTATGTGCTTCTCATTCCCATTAACAATTTCCTAGGCCCTCAACAGCCCCAAAGAGCTAACCACTGCTCTGATACCACTAATGTAAGGACCCCCGTGCCCTTAACCCGTTATTAGTGTATTAATCCATACCATTAGTGCATATAATCATACTATCATGTGGAAAAGCCAAATGCAAGTACAACACCATATGCTATCCAGTAAATTTCTTGCATTTGACCCACATAATATCCAAATTCCCCAACCAAGATTACATATATAACATGCACCCTCATAGTACACTAACATGCTCTCAGTTCATTTAGCAATTCCATATTTAATTGCATGCAAGCCATAAATGAAGAGAGAAGACCATGGCCATTTATACATTCCATATACACGTAACACGTACTCACATGAGAGCACCCAATGAATAAGCGTGTATCTAATGTATAACATACCCTACCAGATACCGTTACTGGTACTTCAATCCTGGAAGCACCTCCCAAGCACAACTCGACCTCAACTCTGCATCTGTGTACTATTCAACCAGCTCTGGTACCTCGATCCTGGAAGTACCTCCAATCAACAGTCCGAGCTCAACTCCAAGGCTGCTGCTACACCTGTATCACCTGCCCCAACAGAGACAGCCACCACACGGGGTGAGCATACCAATACCATAAATCCAATAATCCAAATATTGCAGTTCATAATTTACAGAATGCAAATGCCATGAATATAAATGATACTCCCTGGATGGTATCATCCTCATTCGGGATCCCCTGTGTTGTCCCTGTTCTCAAAATAACCAAACTCATCAAATTCCCAAAGCCAGTTAATCGCCACATAGATTAACTAATACCATTTCTATTATGCCAATTCCATAATCAATATGGTAAAATCATTGTGTAAAAGACCATAGATATAAGATATATCTACCCAATGGTTCCATGTTCCTATTTCATTGCTCGCTCCACAATAGCGGCGTTTCAAACCCCACGCACGCTCAACAATAGCGGCGTCATAACCGATGGTCGCTCAACGGCGACAACATCTCAATCATTGCTCGCTCAAGGCGGCACCATATAATTCCCAATGTATTTCCATTTATCGCAATAACCATACACTATACACTTCACTATCCATTTATAGTAGTACCATATACCATGCATTTCAATATCCATTTATTGCAATTACCACATACCATACATTTCCTTGTCCATTTATTGCAATTATCACATGCCATGCATTTTACAGTTGCAACATTATAATAAGCCATGCTCGTACGTCATACGTACCTTATGATTCCGTAGTTTGAGTCTAACATTGCCTGAGTCCCACGACCCGATGAATTGTGTGCTAACACATAAATAGTTCACAATTAAACACAAGCATGCAACCACGTGCCCAAGCACGTTCATAACCCCCAAACATATCGTCAATCCATGACGATTATCAAAATAAAAACCCCCCGGCTAAGCATGCATAGCACCCAAAATATTCCATTTTACAAGTTTAAAAGATAGTCAAAAACTCAACCGAGAATCCCGTTTTATTAAATTTTGGCTCCAACCAATCCATTTTAAAGGTATAGCATTCCCAATGGAATGTAGACATTGCCCCGGAAACGGCCCCTTTAAACCTCGATTCCAAAATCCCGACATTTTCCAAAAAAATTCAAAAAAACAAAAATCTTCGGGTGGCGATCGATCGCCACTTTCATCGCGATCGATCGCCATAGTCCAGTGGCCAAACAGAATGATCTCGCGATCGATCGCGCGTCTCCGCGATCGATCGCTAATCGCCTCGCGATCAATCGCCGAGACTTGGCGATCGATCGGCAGAACTGTACATCATCTCCAATTTTCAGTTGCTCGTCGCGATCGATCGGCCCTCCTCGGCGATCGATCGCGACCTGCGATTTTTCAAGAAATTTGAGCTTCCATGGTGTTTTTGACACCCAAACTCAAAACCAACACCCTTAACTTCCTCAAAACCCCTAATACACCATTTAAACTCAATAAAAACATCAAAATCAACACTTTAGTTTTTTACCCAAAATCCACAAACCCAAATCTAACATTAATACTCAACCAAAATCAATAATACTACTACCAAATCGAAGACAATGATGAGGGGAAGATTAATACCTGATTATCTTCGAGAAAACCGGCTCCCGAGCCAGGTTACCAACGATTTCTCTTCCAAGGGAAGAAGAAGGGAAATGGGGGAAGGGCTTGAGCGAAGAGAGCGGGAACAGAGGGAAGGGTTCCGTGCCAAATGACGGAATGCCGAGTCCACTTGGTATATATAGTACCAAAACTCGAAAATACCAATCCCTTCACAAATACATCATGACTCATTAAAAATCATCTGTTTTCAATAAATACCTCCCAAACTCTATTTCCATAAACAGCCCCAGTACCAAGTACTCCGGACCCCAAATCCCACCAAAGACCAAATTCCAAGGTTATCACCACGATGAGAATACAATCTCATCCCTTGGATCCAACGACTCCAAATATCGGATTAAAAATCCCCAAGAGTCCCAAAACCGCAATTAGTTCATAATTGCCACAAATAAAATCCATTAAGGATTATTACCACACCGGGATTAACACCATTAATCCCCGGGCATCACATTTCACTTGCGCTATCACCGGCTTTGTGTCAACCATTTTGAAATCCAGGAATCGCCATGCCGGCATTCTTGGATCTATACTTTTTTTTCCAAGGATTGTCACAATTCCTTGGCCGTCTTCTCTAGACAATACACATTGTACAATGTGTTATCCAGTCCATTGAGAATATAGTTCTTACACAGGAAATCGCTTTGATTCCACGTATCAATCGCAACCCTCTTTTGTTTGTCGGTTTCACTCTCCATTACTGTAGGAGTATCCTCATTGAGGAACCTTGCCAACCCCAATGTTGTCAAATAAAACAACATCTTTTGTTGCCACAGTTTGAAGTCGTTTCCATTGAACTTCTCTGTCTTTTCACCATGATGAACGGAAGTTGTTGTTGCACTCGAAAAAGCCATTTGTTGCTAAATATCGTTTCAAGATTGTAGGAATCTTAGTAATGATGTGTATCTTATGAATAATAGCAAGCAAAGTGACAAATGGCTTTATGAATGTTTGTCGAGGCGAGATTTAGAATCTCTGTCCTTGAAACGATATTGCCCCGTTATGGTGCTTACGGTTAGCGACAATCGTTTCCCAAGATACAACGACTATGACTTGTGATATGAGCACTGCAAATCACAAGTCCTCAAACCACAAAGGTTTAAAGGCACTTCACAAGAACAATGGATGAACAATATGTTTATGCAGATTTTTCTCGAAAAAATAACATTGATCTTGCATAAAAAATTATATGAATTTCGAAATTCAATGTCCAATTCAAGTGAGGGATGTTATATTTATAGTATGTCAAAAGAAATGTCCAAAAAGACACCATTTGGAGGTGTTTAATCATGAAAAACGCAACTGGACACGAAGGATCAATATGTAGAATCAGAACAAGTGATTGCTGAGATTCGCGCAGGGACACATCCGTTCACGAAAAAACCTCCACAAACCTTTCCTGACAGAATCTCGGTCGCTTGAGCACCCGGATGCGGTGCTTGAGCGCCCAGCTTGCTGCCTAAAAAATTGGGCAGCACTCGGCCGCTGCCGGGCGCGCTCGGGCGCCGCCCGGGCTGCCCAAATTTTTCGAGGGAAGTATTTTTTCTCCCGTTTTTGCTCATTTTGTCATTTATCAAGTATTCGACTTTTTCTCGTGTCCAACTTGCTTAATTTCAATTCATTAAACAAATTTTTTCCAACATTTATGAGATTGTGTTGTTGCGACCTTTAATGACTGTGCCCTTGAGAACATCTTCATCATACATCTGGTGTGTGCAAACACATATGTGTGTCCTCGATGGCACCACCATCAAGGACGTCATCAGATGGACCAATTTATGATTAACCATATGCATAATGTTTGATGGAGTGCAAATATTTAACGTCAAACTATAATTGAAAGATTATTAGTCTGTTGCTACTTTATTTTAATATATTTATCGGTAAAGACGGGTTTTGATATAATTCGAAAATATGCTGGTTGTAATAATTACACTTCTATTTTTATGGAATAAATAAAAGATTTATTTCGGTATTTCGAGGCTCGATGTTTTCGAAAGTTCCAAGTCTTAAACTTCCAAGAAGGTCTCTGATGCCAAGCTTCGAATTTAGAACAAGAATTATGATTAGATCCACTTGAATTAGTGCCACATATATAACTTGAAAGATTCTTTCTTATAACAACAGATTCAGTGCCAATTTATCCCCTCTAGTATCACTATAAGTACTTTACCCACTGTGGTGTATAAATATGCAGTTTACACTCATATGGTTTATTGAAAGTATACAGTTTACTTATACATTATTTTCAAAATGAACATTTTACCCCAAATAATTCGCAAAACATCACACCGCAATGGTAAAGTCTTTCACTCTGATATGGTCCGGAGTTCAATACTAAGGGTGCGTTTGGTTCGAAGATATGATAAGTGATGAATAGATTAAAAAGTGGATAACGGGTTGATAAGTAAACTAATGGATAAGTTATATTACGTTTGGTTCGTATGATTAATAAAGTATGATAAGTAATATTATGTTTGGTGTACTTGATAATTAGGTGGTATATATTAATTTTATTCGTAAAATGACAAAAATACCCTTGAACATGTTTTGCACTTATTTCTATTATTTTATTTCAATTAAATTTAAGGATCAAAATAAAATTATTTATGTTTTAATTATTAATAAAATACTATAATTAATTATTATTAATCAAAATACCCTCAAATATGTTTTGCACCGAACTTTTACATGAATTTGGAACCAAAAATTGATATTCGAAGCTCGTGCAATTTCAAATCAGTAGATACTTGCAATTTTAAATCTTCCATGCATTTCCAGAACACAATAGTACATGTGTAGAATTGAAAGTTTATTTCCTTTCAAATTTTAATTTTTACTTTCCAAGGTGGTAATTCCGTTGGCGTCATCCACCATGAAATCACCAACTTTTGCTGGCACTCACCTGCAATATAAAATCATTGCGTACCACAATTGAATAGAATATAGTGTGTAGATTTGTAAAATTTTGTTATCTGAAAAGATGTTAAATAAGAGAGTTGTTGAGATAAAGTATGAATCAATTCTGCACGCGACATAGTACCGATCATCTTCAGTTGCTACTGCCAGACCTCATCCTTTTCAATTTCTTCGTTGTCGGCAACGACGACTCTCACCGATATGGAGGCTAGGGTTTCATTTGTGAACAAGAAAGAGGGACACGATGGTAAAATCACGTACATTATTATGGTCACTGTACAGATTGGATCTCACATCACTGCCCCGTTGAGTGATTTGTACTCATTATTGAACAGTGATTTGTCCAGGACCTTTAGCTTAGAAGAACACGAGACGAATGAGGGATGAAGAGATGTGTGATCTATCATCCTCTTATCACCCACATCAAACACAGCCTAAGTGGTAACTAGAAGACAATTATTTATTATTTTATATTTATTTTGTTACTAGCAATTTAACAAACATGGCCCTATATTTTAGTGGTGAGGTCATTGAACTTCAAATCCTATAACCCGAGTTCAAATCTCGGTTGAACCTTTTTCCTTTTATTTTGTTACTTTCATATTTGAAAAGATGTATAACAATCTGCAACGAATTTTCATTGTCTGTAGAACAAATAGTTCTCAGTATAAAACAATACAGATTTCCTTCTAATCCGGAATAACGCCTAGCAGTGAAATAATTTAAATTCATCAACATATATAAAATACCAAAAACATAACATAACAAAGTACTCGCTTGCTACTCTGCACTCTTATAACTCTCTCCCAAAAAAAATGAGTCTCTTAAAAATATAAAGAATGTGCTCTCGTCTTTCTTAAAATTGAGCAAGTCTCTTCCTTGAATAGCAATCAATCGTGCAATGTTATAGTTGTATTACTGCAATTAAACTCGGTAAGTATATTATTTCTAGAAATCAAGCAAGTTCCTTTCTTGAATGATCGCATTGTAATTATCTACCTTATAGTTTTCACATACAGTCTTTAAACTCGGATGTTCTTCATGAATTTTTGGTTTAAATGTTATGCAATTAAATTTTGTCACCTCGATCAAGTTCCTAGGTTCGCCCCTCCCGCCCCTTTACATGGATGTGTGTTTTGCACCTATTCATAAATCATAGTAGGCTAAATTGTTATTTACAAAACAAAGGGGGTAAACTGTTTATTTTGAAAATCACTGGGGGTGATCAACTATTTTCAATCATAAATATATAAATTGTCTATTTGAAAAATCACATACATGTACACTTTCAAAACCCCCTATAACAGTATGACATACAACGCGTAGTTTTTTTTTCAATTTACAAATACCGTACAATTATACCATTTCATAATATTAGGTATTCTCAATATAGAAATATTAATAGAAAAATAAATATGGATATCCTAGCACTGAAAACGTGGCATACATTGCAATATATGCAACATAGGAACGGAGAAAAAGAAAGATTTTAATCTCTAAAACTTAATTTTTTTTCCCATAGGAAAAATTATAATAAAAGAGCACTGCTCGAACCCAAATGTTTACAAGGATAACAAACTATTACACTATCGAAACATACAAATTCGACACCAACGCAAAACAACTAAAGCACTCAGGTCTATCCATAACTCCCCAAACTTTGAAAAGCAGAACTAGATAGCCCAAACTCGCTGCCCCAACACAACATAAACTAGTAGCAGAGTCGATGATCTCAACCGAATTACATCCCAGCAAATCAGAGCTTTCCACGGTGTTGGGTTTTGAAAACCTTAATAATCTTGGTTTTGATGTTAACAAAACTTGTTATTGTGTTGCTAATATATTTCATCAAGTGTGCAGTTCATAGATCATAATTAAGAGCTTGATGAATTACAAAGAAGTAGCTTGAAAATATCAAGCTGAACCTAGTCTGAAATTCTGGCAGAGCGGATTGTTTCGATCATATCTCATAGGTCGTATATCGAAATGGCGTGATTCCAAAGAGATTGAACAGCCAACTTAAAATACTAAAAGTCATATTTCATAACAGATCGGCTAGTTCAAATGTTATCAAGGAGAAAAGACGCCTGCAAGATCGAGCTGTACCGCGAAGAAACAGCAAGTTGTTTCAGCAAGCAACTGTCAGTCTGGTGGGCATAACTCTAAGCTCGCTTATCGGAACGGAACGATTCAGTATGTGTTGGAAAGCTAAGACAAAGATATACAAGTCATCTTTGGAAGTCAAAGACTGAATCGGACGTTAAGATGGCCAAAAAGCTTCTGTAAGTCACGACATGTGCTGCTGCATCCAGCAAACAGACAGCAGGAGCATCACCTCGTATTTCAAGCATAACTCTCTCATACGAACTCGAAATGGAGCGATTCTTGATTCCGTGGAAAGCTAAGAGAAAGGGCTACAATTTTTATGTAGACCACTTTGCCCAGAAATCAAAGAATCAAGAGCTACAAGCAACAGATCAGAAGAGCAAGTTTATCAATCTGTTATTGTATCAAGCTGATTGTCCAGACTGATCCGGACCAGACTGATCAGCCCTTGCTGATCCAGACCAGACTGATCTTCCCAAGCTGATCCGGACCAGACTGATCTACCCAGACTTGTCCAGACCAGACCAGCAGACTAGCAGACCAGACCAGCAGACCAGACTGAACCAGACCAGCTGACAGAACAGCAGACTAGACAGCAGACCAGACTGAACCAGACCAGCAGACCAGACCAGCATATAAGAGCAGCAGACCAGACTAGCTGAGCAGACCAGACCAGCAGACCATACCAGTCCGGTCCGAAATACAAAGAGCCCAGAAACCAGAATATGGCCGTTGCAAGCTCGGGAATAATGCAGAACCTTTTCCAACGGGCATATTCTTGTGTCTAACGTATATATCATTACTTGGGGCTATATATACATGATTTGGAAGCTCAATAACAGCTGATTGAAGATCAATCCAAGCCTTCCAAAGCAAACCCACTTGGGATTCAATTGAGGAACTTAAAAGACAAAAGTTGCTAAATGAAGAGCACTCCTCAAACCTTTGGCACCTCTTACCTTGCTGTATCAGATTCATTATGGAATCATTTGTGCCTTTATATTCACTCTATTCATTGTATTTGAGAGCTTAATAGAAGAGTGAATATCATTGTAACGGTTGATGATTTATCACAACCGATTAGAGGTCTTTGTATGTGAGACATTAAAGAACATACATAGTTGAGTTGCTAGGAGTTCTAGTTGGATGGGGCATTCCCAACTGGATCGGGTTTGTACAACGGGATTGTATAAATCAAAGTCTTCTAGTGGAATCCTTCCATGAGGTGGAAGAAGGGGAGACGTAGAAGGATTACACCACCTTCGAACTTCCATAAACAAATGCTTGTTTATTTATTTTAATTGCATATCTTTAAAATGCCTTTAAAATGTTTAATCGATTTTAGAGCGGGTTATGTCGAGTGTCTTCCGTTCGATTTTGTAATCGAACTCGATATAATCTCTCGGTGCATCATTTCAAGAACACGAGCTATTGAAGCTCAAGTTGGTTGAACTCGTGTGTGGAATGGACCGAAATCGATCCTGACAAGTGGTATCAGAGCGGGTTGTTCTTGGAAAGCATTTGAACCTATTTTTGTAGCGGAATTCTTTTAAAATCATTTTCAAAATTTTCTCATGAGCATGAATTATTTTCATAGCATATTTTTTTTCAAAACTTGGTGTATGAAAATTTTTAGCATAAAAATTAATTTCATTATATCTATTTTGCACCAAAATAATTTTAAAATCTATTTTAATTGTTTCAATTTTTGTTCAATCTGTTCTAAACTCATTTTAAGTTTAAAATTTTTATTTTGAGATTTTAGCTAACAATTTTCGAAGCATTTTAGTTTCTGGCAGCTTGCAGCGATTTTGGGAAAATTGGCATAACTTCTTGCTCGGATGTCCAAATGACAAACCGTTTTTTACGTTGCAAACTAGACTCATAGAGAATCGCAACGGTATAGGTCTTGCAGCCTAAATCTTCACGAGGAAAAGCAGTTTATTCTGCAAAGTTGACTCATGTGCTGCCGCCGCTGAAAGATGAAATGGACATTGTTGAGTTTTGTCAAGAAATTCAAATTTGTTGCCAAGTATGCTTCATGCATCATCAAAAGAGGTTATTTTGTTCAAAAATTTATGTGCATTGCATTTTTTTTTAATTTGTTTTAGCCTACCCCATTTGCCCCTCACTTGCTCAAATTTTCAAACGTTTTAAAATTAAAGGGGAGAGTTTTCTCAATCCTTGAGGGGGGCGTAAATTTATGTCTTCCTTTTTTATTCACACAAAAAGGGGGAGAAATATGTTGTTTAAAAATATGATTTTTCTTGTTATGCAACATTGTGCTTTAATGTTCATATTTTTATTCAAGTTTTGTGATCATAAAAAAAGTGGAGATTGTTGGGTTTTGGAAACCTTAATAATCTTGGTTTTGATGTTAACAAAACTTGTTATTGTGTTGCTAACATATTTCATCAAGTGTGCAGTTCATAGATCATAATTAAGAGCTTGATGACTTACAAAGAAGTAGCTTGAAAATATCAAGCTGAACCTAGTCTGAAATTCTGGCAGAGCGGATTGTTTCGATCATATCTCATAGGTCGTATATCGAAATGGCGTGATTCCAAAGAGATTGAACAGCCAACTTAAAATACTAAAAGTCATATTTCATAACAGATCGGCTAGTTCAAATGTTATCAAGGAGAAAAGACGCCTGCAAGATCGAGCTGTACCGCGAAGAAACAGCAAGTTGTTTCAGCAAGCAACTGTCAGTCTGGTGGGCATAACTCTAAGCTCGCTTATCGGAACGGAACGATTCAGTATGTATTGGAAAGCTAAGACAAAGATATACAAGTCATCTTTGGAAGTCAAAGACTGAATCGGACGTTAAGATGGCCAAAAAGCTTCTGTAAGTCACGACATGTGCTGCTGCATCCAGCAAACAGACAGCAGGAGCATCACCTCGTATTTCAAGCATAACTCTCTCATACGAACTCGAAATGGAGCGATTCTTGATTCCGTGGAAAGCTAAGAGAAAGGGCTACAATTTTAATGTAGACCACTTTGCCCAGAAATCAAAGCATCAAGAGCTACAAGCAACAGATCAGAAGAGCAAGTTTATCAATCTGTTATTGTATCAAGCTGATTGTCCAGACTGATCCGGACCAGACTGATCTACCCTTGCTGATCCAGACCAGACTGATCTTCCCAAGCTGATCCGGACCAGACTGATCTGACCAGACTTGTCCAGACCAGACTGACTTGTCCAGACCAGGCTGAACCAGACCAGCAGACCAGACTGAACCAGACCAGCAGACCAGACCAGCAGATCAGAGCAGCAGACCAGACTAGCTGAGCAGACCAGACCAGCAGACCATACCAGTCCGGTCCGAAATACAAAGAGCCCAGAAACCAGAATATGACCGTTGCAAGCTCGGGAATAGTGCAGAACCTTTTCCAACGGGCATATTCTTGTGTCTAACGTATATATCATTACTTGGGGCTATATATACATGATTTGAAAGCTCAATAACAGCTGATTGAAGATCAATCCAAGCCTTCCAAAGCAAACCCACTTGGGATTCAATTGAGGAACTTAAAAGACAAAAGTTGCTAAATGAAGAGCACTCCTCAAACCTTTGGCACCTCTTACCTTGCTGTATCAGATTCATTATGGAATCATTTGTGCCTTTATATTCACTCTATTCATTGTATTTGAGAGCTTAATAGAAGAGTGAATATCATTGTAACGGTTGATGATTTATCACAACCGATGAGAGGTCTTTGTATGTGAGACATTAAAGAACATACATAGTTGAGTTGCTAGGAGTTCTAGTTGGATGGGGCATTCCCAACTGGATCGGGTTTGTACAACGTGATTGTATAAATCAAAGTCTTCTAGTGGAATCCTTCCATGAGGTGGAAGAAGGGGAGACGTAGAAGGATTACACCACCTTCGAACTTCCATAAAAAAATGCTTGTTTATTTATTTTAATTGCATATCTTTAAAATGCCTTTCAAATGTTTAATCGGTTTTAGAGCGGGTTATGTCGAGTGTCTTCCGCTCGGTTTTGTAATCGAACTCGATATAATCTCTCGGTGCATTATTTCAAGAACACGAGCTATTGAAGCTCAAGTTGGTTGAACTCAGGTGTGGAATGACAATCCACCCCCGAAATCGATCCTGACACACGGCATCGCAATCGGAGCTAATCTAATACTAGTGTCAAACTCTTAGGACTCAAATATAGTCCACAGAAATTGTGAAAAAATGTCTAACATAAATATTTTTAACAAATTTAGTTCCACGAAATTATTTTTTAACAAAATTGGTCCCATAATTGAATAGGAGGTTTTAGACAACTTTTGATTAATTGGGACTATTTTCTGAATAAACACAATTTTCATAATACTATATTTGATTAGTTCTAAAAATCCGAGACTAATATTGAAAAAATCCTTATTTTATGGATTTATTTTTGAAATTTACCCAAATTAATAGTATGTATATACAATTATTTCATTACTATTCAAAAATGACTATTTCATTACTATACTATAATATCTAATAAGTAAATGCATAAACAATTATCTACAGCAATATAATCTGAAAAGTTTTTAAGATAATAAAACTTGAGTTGAATGCATGTGAGAGACTAAATCAATTTTTATTCTAAACACGACTCGAACTTGAGTCTTTCTAAAGTGGACATGAGCTCTTATCCATCCTGACAAGGCCGAAAGCTCAGTTGAATGCATTAGATTAATCGTTATTTAACTCCAAGGTGTTCGCATATCCATGGGACCATTTAGAACTCTTTAGTTATTTGAAATCTTGAAGAAAATTTTTTTAAGTCCAGAAATTTATATTTAGTAATACAGTAGAATGCTTTAATTATTAACATTATATAAGAGCGCTAAGATTGGCCGGTGATTTCAATTGAGTTTTTGTTATTTAATTACGAAAATGTCATTCAATTTAAATAAAACTGTCTGATTCGACCAAAATCTGGTCCTATCATCCTCCTCTTCTCCCACACTTCGATCCTAGGTCTTCAAAATAATGGCAATGTCCCAACAGAACTGTAATAGACTTGTGGTCTCAATTATGCAGTTCTGTCGCCTCTTCTCTCCCAGTCCCTTTGACACACCTCCCCTTCTACCACTACGCATAGTTGTTGTTACATGTACTATCTTTTTATAGTTATCCAGGTACATATGCAATTCTTTATTTGATACCTGTAGCTGTTTGAGAGTGATTCAAATGAAGTAGTCCTGCCACGACCAAGATGAAAGTACATTTTGCATGCATTTTCTTATCCCCATTTTATTTTTGAAAAGGCTTGGTTTTTACGATCTTGTAGGAAACACTGTTCCACATATGTAGTCTTGACATTTACCATGTATATTTTCAAACTGTTAATTTCTTTTTGTACTTGTTGATTCCATAATAAAGTAAGGATAGGGAATGATTTTAGGTTTAGGAATGGTTACGCCTTTCGGCTGTGGTGTGGAAGCTACTTGGAAGCGATTAATAAAAGGGGTTTGTGGAAATCAAGGCAATAACCATTGAAGATCTAAAGATGAATGGCTTTGACAGAGAGATACAATTGCATACCTTTGATCAATTGCCTTCTAAAATTGCTGCATCGTACTATGTGGAACCAACTCAGCTGCATTCAACGAAGAGTTGTGGCTTAACTCTAAGGTAGTACTTCCAAATTATCTTTTTTAGTCTGTGTTATGTTGAAGAATTTGTTATTTTTTAGTACTTCCAAATTATCTTTTGTTTTAGCTCTTATACCGGTTGGTCTCTTTGAATCAAAATATTTAAATCATACATCAGCTGGTTGTAAAAATAAAATAACTGGTGGAGGCAGATCATTTAAATAAAACTGTCTGATTCGACAAAAATCTGGTCCTATCATCCTCCTCTTCTCCCACACTTCGATCCTAGGTCTTCAAAATAATGGCAACATCCCAACAGAACTATAATAGACTTGTGGTCTCAATTATGCAGTTCTGTCGCCTCTTCTCTCCCAGTCCCTTTGACCCACCTCCCCTTCTACCACTACGCAGAGTTGTTGTTACATGTACTGTCTGTTTATAGTTATCTAGGTACATATGCAATTCTTTATTTGATAGCTGTAGCTGTTTGAGAGTGATTCAAATGAAGTAGTCCTGCCACGACCAAGATGCAAGTTACTTTTGCATGCATTTTCTTATCCCCATTTTATTTTTGAAAAGGCTTGGTTTTTACGATCTTGTAGGAAACACTGTTCCACATATGTAGTCTTGACATTTACCATGTATATTTTCAAACTGTTAATTTCTTTTTGTACTTGTTGATTCCATAATAAAGTAAGGATAGGGAATGATTTTAGGTTTAGGAATGGTTACGCCTTTCGGCTGTGGTGTAGAAGCTACTTGGAAGCGATTAATAAAAGGGGTTTGTGGAAATCAAGGCAATAACCATTGAAGATCTAAAGATGAATGGCTTTGACAGAGAGATACAATTGCATACCTTTGATCAATTGCCTTCTAAAATTGCTGCGTCGTACTATGTGGAACCAACTCAGCTGAATTCAACGAAGAGTTGTGGCTTAACTCTAAGGTAGTACTTCCAAATTATCTTTTTTAGTCTGTGTTATGTTGAAGAATTTGTTATTTTTTAGTACTTCCAAATTATCTTTTGTTTTAGCTCTTATACCGGTTGGTCTCTTTGAATCAAAATATTTAAATCATACATCAGCTGGTTGTAAAAATAAAATAACTGGTGGAGGCAGATCATTTAAATAAAACTGTCTGATTCGACAAAAATCTGGTCCTATCATCCTCCTCTTCTCCCACACTTCGATCCTAGGTCTTCAAAATAATGGCAACATCCCAACAGAACTATAATAGACTTGTGGTCTCAATTATGCAGTTCTGTCGCCTCTTCTCTCCCAGTCCCTTTGACCCACCTCCCCTTCTACCACTACGCAGAGTTGTTGTTACATGTACTGTCTGTTTATAGTTATCCAGGTGCATATGCAATTCTTTATTTGATAGCTGTAGCTGTTTGAGAGTGATTCAAATGAAGTTGTCCTGCCACGACCAAGATGCAAGTACATTTTGCATGCATTTTCTTATCCCCATTTTATTTTTGAAAAGGCTTGGTTTTTACGATCTTGTAGGAAACACTGTTCCACATATGTAGTCTTGACATTTACCATGTATATTTTCAAACTGTTAATTTCTTTTTGTACTTGTTGATTCCATAATAAAGTAAGGATAGGGAATGATTTTAGGTTTAGGAATGGCTACGCCTTTCGGCTGTGGTGTGGAAGCTACTTGGAAGCGATTAATAAAAGGGGTTTGTGGAAATCAAGGCAATAACCATTGAAGATCTAAAGATGAATGGCTTTGACAGAGAGATACAATTGCATACCTTTGATCAATTGCCTTCTAAAATTGCTGCGTCGTACTATGTGGAACCAACTCAGCTGAATTCAACGAAGAGTTGTGGCTTAACTCTAAGGTAGTACTTCAAAATTATCTTTTTTAGTCTGTGTTATGTTGAAGAATTTGTTATTTTTTAGTACTTCCAAATTATCTTTTGTTTTAGCTCTTATACCGGTTGGTCTCTTTGAATCAAAATATTTAAATCATACATCAGCTGGTTGTAAAAATAAAATAACTGGTGGAGGCAGATCATTTAAATAAAACTGTCTGATTCGACAAAAATCTGGTCCTATCATCCTCCTCTTCTCCCACACTTCGATCCTAGGTCTTCAAAATAATGGCAACATCCCAACAGAACTATAATAGACTTGTGGTCTCAATTATGCGGTTCTGTCGCCTCTTCTCTCCCAGTCCCTTTGACCCACCTCCCCTTCTACCACTACGCAGAGTTGTTGTTACATGTACTGTCTGTTTATAGTTATCCAGGTGCATATGCAATTCTTTATTTGATAGCTGTAGCTGTTTGAGAGTGATTCAAATGAAGTAGTCCTGCCACGACCTAGATGCAAGTACATTTTGCATGCATTTTCTTATCCCCATTTTATTTTTGAAAAGGCTTGGTTTTTACGATCTTGTAGGAAACACTGTTCCACATATGTAGTCTTGACATTTACCATGTATATTTTCAAACTGTTAATTTCTTTTTGTACTTGTTGATTCCATAATAAAGTAAGGATAGGGAATGATTTTAGGTTTAGGAATGGCTACGCCTTTCGGCTGTGGTGTGGAAGCTACTTGGAAGCGATTAATAAAAGGGGTTTGTGGAAATCAAGGCAATAACCATTGAAGATCTAAAGATGAATGGCTTTGACAGAGAGATACAATTGCATACCTTTGATCAATTGCCTTCTAAAATTGCTGCGTCGTACTATGTGGAACCAACTCAGCTGAATTCAACGAAGAGTTGTGGCTTAACTCTAAGGTAGTACTTCCAAATTATCTTTTTTAGTCTGTGTTATGTTGAAGAATTTGTTATTTTTTAGTACTTCCAAATTATCTTTTGTTTTAGCTCTTATACCGGTTGGTCTCTTTGAATCAAAATATTTAAATCATACATCAGCTGGTTGTAAAAATAAAATAACTGGTGGAGGCAGATCATTTAAATAAAACTGTCTGATTCGACAAAAATCTGGTCCTATCATCCTCCTCTTCTCCCACACTTCGATCCTAGGTCTTCAAAATAATGGCAACATCCCAACAGAACTATAATAGACTTGTGGTCTCAATTATGCAGTTCTGTCGCCTCTTCTCTCCCAGTCCCTTTGACCCACCTCCCCTTCTACCACTACGCAGAGTTGTTGTTACATGTACTGTCTGTTTATAGTTATCCAGGTACATATGCAATTCTTTATTTGATAGCTGTAGCTGTTTGAGAGTGATTCAAATGAAGTAGTCCTGCCACGACCAAGATGCAAGTACATTTTGCATGCATTTTCTTATCCCCATTTTATTTTTGAAAAGGCTTGGTTTTTACGATCTTGTAGGAAACATTGTTCCACATATGTAGTCTTGACATTTACCATGTATATTTTCAAACTGTTAATTTCTTTTTGTACTTGTTGATTCCATAATAAAGTAAGGATAGGGAATGATTTTAGGTTTAGGAATGGTTACGCCTTTCGGCTGTGGTGTGGAAGCTACTTGGAAGCGATTAATAAAAGGGGTTTGTGGAAATCAAGGCAATAACCATTGAAGATCTAAAGATGAATGGCTTTGACAGAGAGATACAATTGCATACCTTTGATCAATTGCCTTCTAAAATTGCTGCGTCGTACTATGTGGAACCAACTCAGCTGAATTCAACGAAGAGTTGTGGCTTAACTCTAAGGTAGTACTTCCAAATTATCTTTTTTAGTCTGTGTTATGTTGAAGAATTTGTTATTTTTTAGTACTTCCAAATTATCTTTTGTTTTAGCTACCGGTTGGTCTCTTTGAATCAAAATATTTAAATCATACTTCAGCTGGTTGTAAAAATAAAATAACTGGTGGAGGCAGATCATTTAAATAAAACTGTCTGATTCGACAAAAATCTGGTCCTATCATCCTCCTCTTCTCCCACACTTCGATCCTAGGTCTTCAAAATAATGGCAACATCCCAACAGAACTATAATAGACTTGTGGTCTCAATTATGCAGTTCTGTCGCCTCTTCTCTCCCAGTCCCTTTGATCCACCTCCCCTTCTACCACTACGCAGAGTTGTTGTTACATGTACTGTCTGTTTATAGTTATCCAGGTACATATTTAATTCTTTATTTGATAGTTGTAGCTGTTTGAGAGTGAATCAAATGAAGTAGTCCTGCCACGACCAAGATGCAAGTACATTTTGCATGCATTTTCTTATCCCCATTTTATTTTTGAAAAGGCTTGGTTTTTACGATCTTGTAGGAAACACTGTTCCACATATGTAGTCTTGACATTTACCATGTATATTTTCAAACTGTTAATTTCTTTTTGTACTTGTTGATTCCATAATAAAGTAAGGATAGGGAATGATTTTAGGTTTAGGAATGGCTACGCCTTTCGGCTATGGTGTGGAAGCTACTTGGAAGCGATTAATAAAAGGGGTTTGTGGAAATCAAGGCAATAACCATTGAAGATCTAAAGATGAATGGCTTTGACAGAGAGATACAATTGCATACCTTTGATCAATTGCCTTCTAAAATTGCTGCGTCGTACTATGTGGAACCAACTCAGCTGAATTCAACGAAGAGTTGTGGCTTAACTCTAAGGTAGTACTTCCAAATTATCTTTTTTAGTCTGTGTTATGTTGAAGAATTTGTTATTTTTTAGTACTTCCAAATTATCTTTTGTTTTAGCTCTTATACCGGTTGGTCTCTTTGAATCAAAATATTTAAATCATACATCAGCTGGTTGTAAAAATAAAATAACTGGTGGAGGCAGATCATTTAAATAAAACTGTCTGATTCGACCAAAATCTGGTCCTATCATCCTCCTCTTCTCCCACACTTCGATCCTAGGTCTTCAAAATAATGGCAACATCCCAACAGAACTATAATAGACTTGTGGTCTCAATTATGCTGTTCTGTCGCCTCTTCTCTCCCAGTCCCTTTGACCCACCTCCCCTTCTACCACTACGCAGAGTTGTTGTTACATGTACTGTCTGTTTATAGTTATCCAGGTACATATGCAATTCTTTATTTGATAGATGTAGCTGTTTGAGAGTGATTCAAATGAAGTAGTCCTGCCACGACCAAGATGCAAGTACATTCTGCATGCATTTTCTTATCCCCATTTTATTTTTGAAAAGGCTTGGTTTTTACGATCTTGTAGGAAACACTGTTCCACATATGTAGTCTTGACATTTACCATGTCTATTTTCAAACTGTTAATTTCTTTTGTACTTGTTGATTCCATAATAAAGTAAGGATAGGGAATGATTTTAGGTTTAGGAATGGTTACGCCTTTCGGCTGTGGTGTGGAAGCTACTTGGAAGCGATTAATAAAAGGGGTTTGTGGAAATCAAGGCAATAACCATTGAAGATCTAAAGATGAATGGCTTTGACAGAGAGATACAATTGCATACCTTTGATCAATTGCCTTCTAAAATTGCTGCGTCGTACTATGTGGAACCAACTCAGCTGAATTCAACGAAGAGTTGTGGCTTAACTCTAAGGTAGTACTTCCAAATTATCTTTTTTAGTCTGTGTTATGTTGAAGAATTTGTTATTTTTTAGTACTTCCAAATTATCTTTTGTTTTAGCTCTTATACCGGTTGGTCTCTTTGAATCAAAATATTTAAATCATACATCAGCTGGTTGTAAAAATAAAATAACTGGTGGAGGCAGACCATTTAAATAAAACTGTCTGATTCGACCAAAATCTGGTCCTATCATCCTCCTCTTCTCCCACACTTCGATCCTAGGTCTTCAAAATAATGGCAACATCCCAACAGAACTATAATAGACTTGTGGTCTCAATTATGCAGTTCTGTCGCCTCTTCTCTCCCAGTCCCTTTGACCCACCTCCCCTTCTACCACTACGCAGAGTTGTTGTTACATGTACTGTCTGTTTATAGTTATCCAGGTACATATGCAATTCTTTATTTGATAGATGTAGCTGTTTGAGAGTGATTCAAATGAAGTAGTCCTGCCACGACCAAGATGCAAGTACATTTTGCATGCATTTTCTTATCCCCATTTTATTTTTGAAAAGGCTTGGTTTTTACGATCTTGTAGGAAACACTGTTCCACATATGTAGTCTTGACATTTACCATGTATATTTTCAAACTGTTAATTTCTTTTTGTACTTGTTGATTCCATAATAAAGTAAGGATAGGGAATGATTTTAGGTTTAGGAATGGTTACGCCTTTCGGCTGTGGTGTGGAAGCTACTTGGAAGCGATTAATAAAAGGGGTTTGTGGAAATCAAGGCAATAACCATTGAAGATCTAAAGATGAATGGCTTTGACAGAGAGATACAATTGCATACCTTTGATCAATTGCCTTCCAAAATTGCCGCGTCGTACTATGTGGAACCAACTCAGCTGAATTCAACGAAGAGTTGTGGCTTAACTCTAAGGTAGTACTTCCAAATTATCTTTTTTAGTCTGTGTTATGTTGAAGAATTTGTTATTTTTTAGTACTTCCAAATTATCTTTTGTTTTAGCTCTTATACCGGTTGGTCTCTTTGAATCAAAATATTTAAATCATACATCAGCTGGTTGTAAAAATAAAATAATTGGTGGAGGCAGATCATTTAAATAAAACTGTCTGATTCGACCAAAATCTGGTCCTATCATCCTCCTCTTCTCCCACACTTCGATCCTAGGTCTTCAAAATAATGGCAACATCCCAACAGAACTATAATAGACTTGTGGTCTCAATTATGCAGTTATGTCGCCTCTTCTCTCCCAGTCCCTTTGACCCACCTCCCCTTCTACCACTACGCGGAGTTGTTGTTACATGTACTGTCTGTTTATAGTTATCCAGGTACATATGCAATTCTTTATTTGATAGCTGTAGCTGTTTGAGAGTGATTCAAATGAAGTAGTCCTGCCACGACCAAGATGCAAGTACATTTTGCATGCATTTTCTTATCCCCATTTTATTTTTGAAAAGGCTTGGTTTTTACGATCTTGTAGGAAAAATTGTTCCACATATGTAGTCTTGACATTTACCATGTCTATTTTCAAACTGTTAATTTCTTTTTGTACTTGTTGATTCCATAATAAAGTAAGGATAGGGAATGATTTTAGGTTTAGGAATGGTTACGCCTTTCGGCTGTGGTGTGGAAGCTACTTGGAAGCGATTAATAAAAGGGGTTTGTGGAAATCAAGGCAATAACCATTGAAGATCTAAAGATGAATGGCTTTGACAGAGAGATACAATTGCATACCTTTGATCAATTGCCTTCTAAAATTGCTGCGTCGTACTATGTGGAACCAACTCAGCTGAATTCAACAAGAGTTGTGGCTTAACTCTAAGGTAGTACTTCCAAATTATCTTTTTTAGTCTGTGTTATGTTGAAGAATTTGTTATTTTTTAGTGTTGGTTCTGTTTCCTTAAAAAACAAATAGACAAAGTATAAGAAGATCACAAATACTCTGTTATAATAAAATGCTCGAAACAATAAAAACTTACAACAAACAGTTTAAATAAACTGGGCAGAAACTTTGTTGTTGGACGAGGCCACAGTAAACCGTGTGCCCGTAAACTCTAAATTGCCCGCCTAGAACTTCTGGCCTCCTGGACAAGAGAGTTCCAAGGTACAACGTCCCAAACACCTCTGTATGGGTTGAAGCAGAAACCCAGACAGACTCACTCGAACACTAAGAAGTGTGTAGTACTCTCAAGAAGATGATATGATATGCAAATGCAAATTCGGGATGAGATAAAGAATGAGGCTGGAGCAGCTTATATAGCTGCAACAGCAGGCCTACCAAAGGCCACAACTTAAATGACAATGCATAGTGGGTTAGATGAAAAGTCTCAACACTTAACATCATATTCATTTCGGATTTAAGTCTCACACTTAAATCTGACATCAATTCTGCAGGTAGGTAAAAAGTCTCAAACTTAATACTCAGCAGAATATGAAAAGTCAGGCATATGAAAAATCATTTCAGAAATCCGTGTAGTAAAAAGATAGGACTGCCTTCGCGGCAGCGACACAAGCGACGCGACGCTGCGAGGCGAGGCGAGGCGAGTCGAGTCGAGTCGAGTCGAGTCGAGACGTGACGTGACGTGCCGTGCCGAGACGAGCGGAGCGGACGGACGGACGGCGCGCGAGGGGCACCCATCTTTACTACTTAACTACACTCTAATGATTTGTATCTCAATATAAACAAACCATAAGTGCCTCAATTACTCAATGTGGGATTTCTTTAGCCTAATTGCCTTTCATAATTAACTTACCATAATTTTGTTCTCATTAACAAAATTAATAATAATATTGGGCTTTTAATGATTAAAACCCAATAATCCTAACATTCCCCCACATGAATGCAATATGACGAAAAAATTACACAATGCACCTAGATGAAGATTTGAGAGTACTTTGAGAATCCACTGCATCAAGATAGGTGGTGATTAACCTTGAACCTTCCTTAGTAAAGTATCATCGGATATACTTGTCAATCAGTGGACGCGATGCCTTGAACTGTTCGACGTTTTATGTATAACAAGACAACAATACTCACACAGCTTCATCTCCACACTTTATTGGTTCTTTCGTTGTTGTCCATTTTGGCCCTGGACTGCCTTGGATGTTTCATCGAATGCTCTAGAGATTTAGCCCTCAGGTCATCTCATAGAAGCGGCCCCCTTCACATTCGACATAGGTGATTTCTCCTAAAGAGTATCCTGTAATACCCCACTTTATCATCTCAAGATAGAAGAATCATTAAGAGCATGAGCTCAGCCTTCCCAAAGTACAGGTCTATCACTCTTTCATCACAGGAATAGGTAAGGAACTCAATTTCCCGAGTGCTTTGTTCGATCCCCCCCACAATTCGGTTTTCCCATTGAACCTGCAAATTGGTTTTTACAATTCAGGTTGGGTTGCCATCATGGTTGGAAATCAATTTCATGGGCTTCAACCCCATTCCCCTCGATGAAACCTCTACTCGGTCTCTTGTCAGACCTTTCGTAAATGGGTCAGCAATGTTTTCTTTAGACTTCACATAATCTAAAGAAATGACACCGGTTTTTAGTAAATTTCTCACGGATTTATGTCTCCGACGAATGTGTCGTGATTTCCCATTATACACATTGTTATGTGCTCTTCCCATAGCTGACTGACTATCACAGTGCAAACTAATGGGTGACATTGGTTTTGACCACATTGGAATATCCTCCAAGAAACTCCGAAGCCAATTAGCTTCTTCTGCCGCAAGATCTAAAGCTATGAACTCAGATTCCATAGTTGATCTAGCAATGCATGTCTGTTTGCATGATTTCCGTGAAATAGGAGCACCGCCAATTATAAATATATATCCACTCGTAGATTTTATATTTTTGGAGTCCGATATCCAATTCGCATCTGAATACCCTTCAATTACTGCTGGGTATCTCGTATAATGTAGTCCGTAGTTAGAAGTATATCTTAGATATCTAAGAACTCGAACTACTGCCTTCCAGTGCTCATAACTGGGATTACTCGTATATCTGCTCAATGTATTGACAGAATTAGCTATATCAGGTCTAGTGCAATCCATGAGGTACATTAGACTGCCTATGACTCTAGAGTACTCAAGTTGTTGCACACCTTCTCCGCGATTCTTGCAAAGATTTGACACCACTTCCATAGGTGTTCTAGCGATGGTATTATCTCCCTTGTCAAACTTGTCAAGTATCTTCTCGACATAATGACCCTGGGAGAGAAAATATCCATCTGCATGTTTGGTGATCTTCATTCCAAGAATCACATCTGCAAGACCTAGGTCTTTCATCTCAAAATTTCGTGACAACATTTTCTTGGTAATTTTGATGTTATCGTTATTACCAACAATTATCATGTCATCCACGTATAGACATACTATTACATAGTTTGTATTGTCTCCTTTCACGTAGACACACTTATCGCATTGGTTTGTTTTAAACCCATTTGAAAGCATGACGCTATCAAATTTTTCGTGCCATTGTTTAGGTGCTTTTTTTAATCCATACAATGATTTCACAAGTTTACACACCTTCGTTTCTTTACCTGGAACTACAAACCCTTCAGGTTGTTCCATGTAAACCTCCTCTTCTAACTCTCCATTTAGAAAAGCCGTTTTAACATCCATTTGATGGATCTCTAGGTTATATAATGCAGCAAATGCAATTATCAACCTTATAGATGTTTTCCGGGATACAGGAGCGTATGTGTCGAAATAATCAACACCTTCAGTTTGTCTGTAGCCTTTGACTACAATTCTAGCCTTGTACTTATCTACAGTACCATCAGCTTTCATCTTCCTCTTGAAGATCCATTTGTGGCCTAGTGGTTTACAACCTGCAGGAAGATCCACTAATTCCCAAGTATGATTATGTAAGATAGATTCTATCTCACTGTTCACCGCTTCTTTCCAAAGATCAGAGTCTTGTGAAGACATTGCTTCCTTGAAAGTAGTCGGATCTTTTTCCAACAGATATGTTAGAAAATTCGAGCCAAAAGATTTCTCTTTTCTCGCTCTTTTGCTTCGTCTAGGCGATTCTACATTCTCTTGAGATTCTCTATCCCCCACATTTCTCTCAACATTGGTTTCAGGCATTGTCGGAGTTTTGTGGGGAAAGATTTCCTCAAAGAACGAAGCATCCCTAGCCTCAATGATAGTATTTACATGCATTTCTGCATTATCTGATTTATGCACCAGAAAACGATAGGCACTACTATCTTGCGCATATCCGATAAATACACAATCTACTGTCTTAGGTCCTATCCTAGTCCGTTTAGGAGGAGGAATTGGTACCTTTGCTAGACAGCCCCAAACCCTTAAAAACTTGTAAATAGGTGCACGACCTTTCCACAATTCATAAGGCGTTTTATCCAACTTTTTATGTGGTACTCTGTTTAGCACATAGTTGGCGGAAAGCAGAGCTTCTCCCCACAAATTCCTAGGTAAGTCGGAACTTATAAGCATTGCATTCATCATTTCCTTAAGCGTTCTATTCTTCCTTTCAGCAATACCATTTTGCTCGGGAGAATAAGGCGCAGTGGTTTGATGAATAATGCCACTCTCAGCACATATTTGTGCAAATGGTGACTCATATTCACCGCCTCGATCACTTCGAAGAATTTTAATCTTTTTATCAAGTTGATTCTCAACTTCATTCTTATAGTGAATGAACATATCAATTGCTTCGTCTTTACTTCTCATTAAGTAGACATAACAATATCTTGTACAATCATCGATAAATGTTATGAAATAATTTTTACAGCCTCTAGATTGTACATATTTTAGATCGCATACATCCGTATGAATCAAGTTTAACGGTTCAGTGCTTCGCTCAATTGAGTGGAATGATGACTTGGTTAATTTGGCATCTACACAAGTCTCACACTTGTGTTTATGATTGATGTTAAATTTAGGCAATAGATTAAGAGACATTAGCCTTTGTAAGGACTTATAATTCACATGTCCTAATCTACCATGCCACAAATGTAAAGACTCGCAAGAATAATCAAACTTTAAAGTTTTATTAGCCACATTGGCAACAGTCATTATATTATTTTTGCTTGTGCTAGCCTCATTTGCTGCATTAACATCAACCTTAACATCTACACTAGACTTAGCCTTAGGAGCTAAAGTCATTACACTCATCTTGAAGAGGTTATTGGCCAAGTAGCCTTTGCCCACAAACATACCACCCTTGGACAGAATGACTTTGTCGGACTCAAACACAAGCCGAAAGCCTTTCTTGTTCAGCACTGCTCCGGAGATGAGATTCTTTCGGATCTCTGGCACGTGGAGCACCTCGGTAAGAGTCAACTCTTTTCCGGAAGTCATTTTTAGCACAACCGTCCCTTTGCCTTCAACTTTTGAGACTGCTGAATTTCCCATGTAGCAGTGCTCATCATTCACCGGTTGATAGGTCTTAAACATCCATTTGTTGGCGCAAATGTGGCGAGTAGCCCCAGTGTCCACCCACCACTCCTTGGAGTTCCCTCCAACAAGATTCACCTCCGATACCACAGCACTCAGATGCATGTCATCCATGTCAGAGCTCAGATTGTCCTCAGCAATGTGGGCATGTGCAGGCCTCTTGCCTTTGCCTTTGTAAAGGACTATCTTCCTCTTAACGTCATTGTTTTGACGTTGAGTGCAGTTGTTTTGACGTTGAGTGCAGTCCTTGGCCTTATGGTTAGGCTTACCACACACATAACAGTCACCGGTGAACCTCCTTGTCTGAGTATCTCCCTTGGGTTCAAAAGTACGTTTGCGCTTATTCCCATGGGAGTTGTCCCAAACTTCAACCACGTTGGCCTTGGAAATCATTCCAAATGATTTCTTGTCAACTTTTCGGTTGTCTTGCTCGATGCGCAGCCTCCTGATAAGATCCTCTAGACTCATCATCTTTTCGCTTGTGCTTTAGGTAGCTCTTGAAGTCCTTCCAAGATGGCGGTAATTTTTCAATCATCATTGCCACTTGGAGAGCATCATTTAGCCCCATACCTTCGGCAGCAAGTTCATGATATATCAGCTGCAGCTCTTCGCATTGCTCAACAACGCTCTTGCCATCTACCATTCGATAGTCATGGAATCGCCCGGCTACAAATTTCTTTGCGCCTGCGTCGTCAACTTTGTACTTTATCTCTAACGATTCCCAAAGATTCTTTGCAGTCTCCTTGGGGGAATACACATTAAAAAGTGCATCGTCAAGAGAATTCAGTATGTAGTTACGACAAAGGTAGTCGGCACTCATCCAAGACTCAACTATCACAGCAGATTGAGGATCCTCTTTGTCCTCCACCGGTTTCTCCTTCTTCAGAAACCTGGTCAAGTTCAAGGTGGTAAGGAAGAACATCATCTTCTGTTGCCAACGTTTAAAGTTGGAACCCTTGAACTTTCCGGTTTCTCAAATTGAGAAAACGGCATTGGACTTCTCAGAATTGGCACTGCGGCCGCTAGCTTTGATCACCGGAATCTCATTATTCACAGCAGGTGGTTGGGTAAACTGGTCAGCCATTAGCTAAAACAGAACACAAATAGGAGAGCACAAATAATATCAAAGCAGTTTTTAAACAGTAAGTTTAAACCTTTGAAAAATCATGAACAATATCTTAAGTAAATGTGAAAGCTTAGTTTTGATAAAACAAAAAAACAAACAAAAAATTTAGAGTTTACGATTGTTGGTTCTGTTTCCTTAAAAAACAAATAGACAAAGTATAAGAAGATCACAAATACTCTGTTATAATAAAATGCTCGAAACAATAAAAACTTACAACAAACAGTTTAAATAAACTGGGCAGAAACTTTGTTGTTGGACGAGGCCACAGGAAACCGTGTGCCCGTAAACTCTAAATTGCCCGCCTACAACTTCTGGCCTCCTGGACAAGAGAGTTCCAAGGTACAACGTCCCAAACACCTCTGTATGGGTTGAAGCAGAAACCCAGACAGACTCACTCGAACACTAAGAAGTGTGTAGTACTCTCAAGAAGATGATATGATATGCAAATGCAAATTCGGGATGATATAAAGAATGAGGCTGGAGCAGCTTATATAGCTGCAACAACAGGCCTACCAAAGGCCACAACTTAAATGACAATGCATAGTGGGTTAGATGAAAAGTCTCAACACTTAACATCATATTCATTTCGGATTTAAGTCTCACACTTAAATCTGACATCAATTCTGCAGGTAGGTAAAAAGTCTCAAACTTAATACTCGAGTCGAGTCGAGTCGAGTCGAGACGTGACGTGACGTGCCGTGCCGAGCGGAGCGGAGCGGACGGACGGACGGCGCGCGAGGGGCACCCATCTTTACTACTTAACTACACTCTAATGATTTGTATCTCAATATAAACAAACCATAAGTGCCTCAATTACTCAATGTGGGATTTCTTTAGCCTAATTGCCTTTCATAATTAACTTACCATAATTTTGTTCTCATTAACAAAATTAATAATAATATTGGGCTTTTAATGATTAAAACCCAATAATCCTAACATTTAGTACTTCCAAATTATCTTTTGTTTTAGCTCTTATACCGGTTGGTCTCTTTGAATCAAAATATTTAAATCATACATCAGCTGGTTGTAAAAATAAAATAACTGGTGGAGGCAGATCATTTAACTTGCCAATGAATTGCAAGATTTTCTGTCAATTGGAGTGCATGAATGGGTATGCCACAAGAGTTATTAAAACTTAGTCTTTATCCTATGTGACATGTTTTTTAATCCTATGGGGCATGTTTTTTTGTGGGAATAGTCTTCTTTCACAGCTTGTACCCACTTTCCTTGAAAAATTAAACTGTATACCAGTCTTTAGTACTTGAAGTGAAATCGTCCCTACATCCAAAAAATCGAATGAAATTTATGAGAATCGTATAGAAGGCCCTTGATCATTTCTGGCATGAATTGCTGAAGAAACAATGATTATGAAGTATGTCTTAATGTATTTTATCCAATCCTCTCATAATTCAGTATATTTTCGATTATATCAATGAAGTTCCTCCCTTTTTCTTTACAATCTGTGAGATGTTTGGCACTAGTGCATATGATATCTTGTAGAAATCGGACATGTAATTAATATTAGATAGTATTAACATTAGGAAAAAGTTCAATGAGTGATTTGCCTCATCTTCGTCATCATGGTTAACTGATAACATGAAGAATGAAGAAGTAGATGTTTCGGACACCTAACATACTAGCAAAAGATTGTATGATCTTTCATTGTTGTTGCTTACTGATGGCATATGAATATTGAGTTGGGGTGAAATTCAACTTTATTGCAATGTTTCTTGTTAAACTGAAGGGAAAGAGGTGCGTGTGTGCTGGAAGAACGATTGGCATCAGAGAGGCTGGCGGCAGCAGGAAGGACAGAGGAGAAACAAAACGATGATGCAACGGAAGATGTTTAAAAAGCTCAGAAATGCAACCCTCATTGGCTCACTTGCGGGATTGGTTTTGTACAGTGTGTATTTCTTATTTTTTACTTTTGGATACAAGAGGATTTTTTGCATGTTGGGATTATCTGATCCTCATAATTTCTTTTTCTTTTTTAAGTCGCAAAATCATGAAAATAAATATATTGACCTAAATTATTTCATTTCTGAATTTCGCGGTTAAGAAACTGATTTTTTATGTTTTATGTACAGATATATTGTATATTTACTTAAAATTTAATTGATATTCAAACGTCACGAACGTCACGACCCACGGGCAAAAAATAGCTTGCTGAAAAAGAGGTAGTGGCAAATAACCCCCTTGTGGTTTGCTAAATATGCAAATTACCCTATTGAGATTTGAAAATATGCATTTTATCCTCCTGTGGTTCACAAAAGGCAGTTTACCCCATGCATTTTGAAAATATGCATTTTACCCGTGTGGTTTGTTAAAATAGGCAATATCAAACTCAAGCACATGAGAAAGTTATGGTGATTACCATCACTATCCTTTGTTTTCCCTTTGTAATTAAGTCATTAACATTTTTTTCCTGCAGGTATTGTGGATCTTTAGACCCTATGCCTACGCCAGCAGGTGATGGTGGTATTGTACATTCTCTGTTTGTTTCCAAAGATGGGAGAATTCCTAATATACGTTTACAAATGAGAGAACTTGGGAATCTATTAGACAAAAGATTTATTGTCGATGTTGATTCACGGGTTCGCTTATCTTCGTACCCTTTTGGGCATTACCTAAGAACAGTTGGGGAAATTGGTGATAGAGATACTGAAAGCGAGGTGTGCTGTACTGGTCTTTTTTACCCCACTTATCACTTTAGAATCATGCAAACATTATTTGCAATTAGCCGGTTTAATTCACTTATGCTATCTTTTGATATCTAGAGCATCTGTGATATCTCCGAAATGATTATGTGCATTTAAACATATGTTATATGAGGATTATGGTGTTAAATTGTGGAGTTGATTTATTTATATTGGGAAATGCTTAGTCATGTGGTGGTCATGGTCTATTAAAGCATTTCAGGGTGCATGTGATATATGTTGGGAATTTGGGTTATGTCATGATTATTTTGGGGTGAGTGTTATTCATTTTGGTGAAGCATGTTTAATTGGTATTTGAAGTATTTTATTGATTTAATACTATAAAATATCATGTGATGATATTTTAATACATCATGCTAAATACCGGGACCAAAACATAACAAATCACCTAACCCACCACCCAACCACCCCCCAACCCATACCTGCTGAAGCTGCCCATACCCCTCACTTTACCTCTCCACCACTCAACCTCTATCACTCATTTCTCTCCCCAATTTTCACCCAAAAACCGTCCAGCAGCTGCTAAGCAAGAAGGAGGAGGGGATCTGCCATTTTATTGCTTGGAACCTTGCCAAAAATCGGAGCAAAAGAGGGTGAGGAACCATATCTTGCTTTGGGTAAATTTTGGTTAAGTTTGGGTTTGGTTATGATGATATTATGCATGCTAGCTTAGGTTTTGTGAAACCTTTGATTTAAGTGCTTACATAGAAGTTTTATGAAGCTCCTAGCATGTTTATTTGAACACGATGCATGTTTAATTGGGTGGATTTATTGGTGAGAAAAGAGGTGTTCGAAAATCTGGGTAATATTATGATACCCTGTTTTTGGAAAGTTTGGGTGAGTACTGATAGAGTTGGGCGGTTTTGATGCATGTGGGTTTAAGTTTGGGTGGAACTTCGATTTGAATACATTCATGGTAGTATTTTGTAGCCCTTAGCATGTTTGTTCAAGCATGTTATATGTTTAATGTTGAAGTTTGGATGGTATGAAATGGGGTGCTTGGTAATTCTGGAAATCACGTTTTTTACAGGGTAGCTCGATCGATCGGAATTCCTTCGCGATCGATCGAGCGAGGCAGAGTTTTTTTAAGGAAAGGGTTCGATCGATCGGTGGATTTCCCGATCGATCGCTTAAGGTCCTCGCTCGATCGGTGATACCATTTCGATCGATCGAGTGAGGCAGAAACTTGGGCATTGAATTAAGGTGTCTTCTCGATCGATCGAGCTTGAGGGGGCCGATCGATCGAGAGACACAAAATGTTGAAAAATATAAATTGTTATATTTTGTTTAGTTTTTGATATTGGATCGTAATGAGGCATCTAATATTGTGTTGTACACTTGTGTAGAGCCATCACAGGTAGCCACACAACGCAGGGGATAAAGCCCTGCAACTGAAGATATTTTGGAAAGGTACGTAAGCGACGTACGGGCACACCCAACGGTAACGTGTATTATTTGCTTGTCGATTTGACATATGATAAATGCAAGTTTGTGCATTATGAGTACGATACATGTTGTTATGCATTGTTGTTGCATATGTATGTTGTGGAACATTTGGTGTGTATTCCACGAGTAATGGTTATCACAGTGATGATTTTAATGCTTACCGCTATTATACCGCTAAAAATGTGGAGCGAGGGGTGTAGGTCCGCTTGCACATGGAGGCGAGGTTTACCATACGAAGCGATGATAGAAATACCGCTTGTATGAAGAAGCGAGGGAGGGGTGGACCGCTTGTTCTAAAGTTATGAAGCGAGCGGCATTAAAATACACTGATGATAAACTGACTAAGGATTGAAGTAAAGAATTAAGAAGTGACGCTATGTCATGACATTTATTTAAAGAAGCCATAATATCATATATTGATTTGATTATGAGTTATGGTACAGGGACAACCAAAATTGGCGTTTTAAATGCATTGGAATTCAGGAAGTATCCTATGCCTATGATTTATGCATTTATGCTTTACATTCATATTATGTTGAATATGAACTATGATATGCTCATGTGTTGGGGGGTTGTCTTTGTAGGTGCTTTTGACATGGAGAACCAGGGTTGGGTTGATACGCTGAGCTGTAAGGAGTGCTATAGGATTAACAGAACAGAAATTCCTTTTGTATAGTTTCTACAAAGAGTAGAGTAAAGCTATAGTTTAGTACCCTTTTGTTAGGAATATGTATAATTCCTTTTTGAACTTTTGGTACTGTAATCTCTTACTCAGGTTTATCAACACAGCCTAATACTCTGATTTATGAATGATTAGTTCTCTTAATTGCACCTTAGAATCTTGTTTAGATAACGGGGTCTTACATCATCTCTACCAAACATTTTTCAAAAGTATTCTTCACAAAATAGGTTGCCAACACTACAACAAATTGGAAAAGCTCAAAAATCATTGAAGCACCCTCGCCACATCATGGGCACTGAAAGAGATGTGAGAATTAATTCATTAATATGAAATAAGAAAACATGTGGGAATAAAATATAGTACGTTTTGCATTCACAAAAGAGAAACATGTGAATGATAATAGTAACAAAAAATTTACTTGAGCTAGATCGTACATTTTTTTACTGATGGTTGTTGAACTGCAACTATTGAAGAAACATTGTAGTCACATTCTACGCCATAATGAGTTTCTTAATTTGTACAACGAATTGTTGTTCATTCAAAATTTCATTGATAGTGTTACGATTAATTTTGTTATCTTGCATTGAAAAGGAATGAAGAAAAATCAATGTGATAAAATTATAAAATTAGCTCATTTCAGGGTTGCCTTTAAGTTCCATAGTGATATCTTTTAACTTAGATTAAATATTGAAAAACAAAAGAAAAGGAAAATGATATTTAGATGGAAATCAAAAGACCAAAAAGGGACAAGATCATATTCAACACGCCCAGATCCTTTTTCAGAAGTTATTCAAGAAAAGTGTTACGCAAAGGCCTAATGCATACATATTCTATGATTTTTCTACAGTTGTAAGTATTTGGTGCTGAATCTACAATAACAACAGCTGTTAAAAATTGTTGTATTGTCAAATGTCAGATTCAATGGTAGAAATGATGTGGGCATTTAGAAAAGAAATTTTCCTATTTTTAGGTTGAAACAAAACTGTGGAGATCCTCAAAAGCAACGGGCAGCATCCCCTCTTCCAAATAGGACCCATGCATTTTTCTCCCATACTCACAACGCCCAGAGAGAAAATATACCTCTGCTTGATAAGGTGTTGGCTCCTCATGCAATATAATGACATGTACATAGTTCGAACTCTACTCTTATTGACTTGCTGATGTAAGGTTTTAGTTGAAAGGGCTACGCTATTTGATTATGAGATTATAGTTGGAGATCATGGTAAGAGGTTACTGGCATTTGGAAATTTTGCTGGAAGAGCTGGAATGATTGATTTCTTGAGTAGCATAGGACAACGTATGAAATAGCGATAATTTGTCAGTGATTTCAATTGATTTTTCCTACCTATTTATGAGAATGCCATTGAGCAATTATTCGACCACAATTTGGTCCAATACTTCTTCTCTTCTCCCAAACTTCATTTTTCATTTCCTCTACACCCAAATCTTTTTTCTCTACCACCGCTGCCACCGCCGCAAATGACTATCAGAGTCAAGAAAAACCGCAAGAAGCGTGGCCCTGTGAGCTCCTACTGCGGCTGCATCAGAAAGCACCAAAAACCCTACGTTATTACCAAGTCGCGTGAGAGCTGGACGGCGGCACTATACCTGTAAGTTTGTAGGTTCACGCTTTCAATTTTAACTTCAAGAATTTTGGTACAGAAATACTTATAATTGTATCCCTTTTTGCTTTGAAGTAGTAGATAGACATTTATGCTATCCAGTGGATTATATTTATTAGTTATTTTTATTGATTGAGGATATATATTGCTATGTTATTTTTTTGGATAACCCAATTTACAGATAGACTCTGCCCAATTTTTTTAAAAACATATTCAAGATTATATTATTATGTTGCAAGTATGAGAGCCACAAAGCAACGGCAGAGCCACCTGATCGCACGGGTTTGAGAATTGGAGTTGAATTATTGACTCCCGTCTTTCCCAACTATTTACTGCTTCCTACAGCAATAGCCAGCATTGCTAAGCTAATAAACCTTGCTTGCCATATTGCACTTGTGTAAGTCTTATATATTTGTTCTTCTATGCTGGAAAGAAATTCTACTTATAATTCAATCATAATTTTACCGTTTTTCTTTTTAGTTTATGTAAGTATTTTACATCTGAGTATTCAAACCATTTCATTTGTTTCATATAATGGTAATACGATCATTATATGATATAATAAAGTTTATGTTATTAGTCTGTTGTTCACATAAACTTGGCCATATCATACCGATTTTGTACAACTTCTGCCAAATTCCAGATACATACAGTATTCCATTTGAATAATTGTAACAAATCTCAATTCTATCAAATATAAATTCAAGGTTCGGGTCTTAGGTTCAAACAGAATGCTTTGGCAATATACTTAATTGATAAATTTTAATCATTCAGATAAATATGTATTATGCTATTTAATAAATCAAAATCATATAATTACTTATATGATTGCATTCGTTTAATATATCTATTTACTTTCTCCGAACTTTATTCGTCGTGCAGGCACGATGGACATTACCTAGTATTTTATAAGTATGACAAAGAATTGGCAAGAAAACAAATCTCAAGAAAAAGAAAAGTAAACAATAGTATATCTGCTAAATAATGTGGATGCTTCTCTATAGTGGAAATGGATATGATCTTTAAATGTGTATTTTCAATTGGGTTCCACTAGAGAAAAAATATATACACATAGCTACAGGAATAACAAACCAATAATTTAGAATTCCCACTTGTTTCAAATTCAATTACATAACTTTTCAGGGCTAATTGCATCCAACCCCAGTTATTAAATATATGTAATTATTATAAAATAAATTTTATGCCATTGATGAGGAGGCGAAGGCATTAAAGACGATGACACAATTGAGAAACTCGAAGAAAGGTTTCCATTAATTGATGATATCATTGGATTGCCCATATGATGTAGTGATATCGTCAGTAAGGAATTGAAGAACAAAGGCGGAAAAATCGGCGAAAGAAGTTACAAGCGCTAGTGTTAGCTTATAAATAAATGCATGTCATTGAAAAACATCATAATATCACTCATACTAACACCAAACATATACTTCAATTAACATAAAATTTAACAAACAAGTCTAAATTTCATTTAGTCAAAAACTTTTATATTGTACAATTAACCTCCAACAATGTCATTTTCGTGTCCGACACGCTCCTCGGCTATCTCCAACGCGTGTTCTTTTTTTATCAAATTAAGGACACTCCATGTGGCGTGTTCGAGGGGTGACAATATCCTAAAAATATCTGATACTGCATCGAATGATTTTTAGGAGTGTCCGTGTGTTGTAGCTACTCGCGTATCGATTCAAATTTTTGGGCGAAAACATATTGATATTTCGTGGATAATAGAAAGTGTTTTCATCGCCAAAACATGTGACTTAATACAAAGAAGCTCACCGGCCTTGTCGAGATAGATAATCGATCATGCCCACTTTAGGCAGATTCGAGTTTGAGTTATGTTTGACGCAAAAAATTTAATTTAATCCATCTCCACTTAAAGAAAAAGAAAGAAAACACAAACCAAAACAATTTGGTCATCTAAGGGCATTTTTTTAATGTTGATGTTAGCTTCTTTTGTTGACAATCAAAAACAAACGTGCGGTGTCTTTCAAGATATTATAATTAATAGACTTTTTAGGCTTTGAAACCTATGTTTCACAATAAACCAACAAATGTAAGTCAAGGTTTTATAGCCAAAAATATTCATATTAATTGAATTAAATAGTTAATCGTGTCGCAACTTTTGTTAAATTTACTAATATTTTAAGCTTCGAAGTTCATGGGATGAGGGCAAGTGATTAAAGTAAGTAAAAGAATAATTAAAATAATTGTATGGATTATTTAAAAGAACAATTGGAATTATGAATAAGCTCTGTTGCAGGGGCTTTTGCAACCCAATTGTCCCACTCGTGTATAAAGCTGGTTTTATATTGTTGAGTTCATATTCGACAGTTTAGCATATTAATTCCAATATATATTATTTTTTGTGACAGTTTAATTAATTTCAAGGCATTTATGAACATAAATAGGCATTCATGCTATACTATCTTTCGGAGAGCAATAATTGTCCATCTGAGTGAAACGATCAAAATATGATGTTTTTGGACTGCTGTGCAATTTAAAAAGATTTGAATTACACATTCACCATCCGCTAGAATTCATCCGAAAAAATAATTATCAGCATATTGATAATGTGATGATGAAGCCAAACCAAAAAAAATCCAATCTAAACACCTACTCTTACCCTGGTTCAAAAACTCGTGAACCACCTCGATTTGGCAATTTAAACAAATATAGAAAGATTGTGTCAACTAAAAAAAAACACAGTTTATACAGAAAAATGTTAAATTACCTAATCAAGTGTTTTTAGTTTGAGCTGAAAAATTTGTTGCTATCCCCAGGGCCCTAACATATATCAACTACTGATATGAAATATTTCACATCAAACTAACCCTTGTTCCCTGTACATAGTTATAGGCTTATAATTGATGCACATTGGGTGCAGTTAAGTCTTAACGAGAATTTCTATCATACATCGTGGTGTTACTCCATGTGTAAATATAACTATTGGTTGGTTTGGACTCTATCGAGAGTGTTACTCCAGATGTGGATATAATCATTGAATGATGTAGACTCCACGTGAAGTTCACACCATCCAGTGGCTTCAAACTACATGGAGAGTGTTACTCCCCATGTCGGATAGAAATTTCTAGTCTTAACAAAATTTTAAAACCGATGGTTTTGCTTTTAATTTATGATTTCAATTTGAGTAAAAGGTGGAACTGAACTCCGAACATTGATATACAATTTTGGTTTTGATACATGAAAATTTCAGGTTCTGATTTGAACCGATATGTAGTGAAATTTTGTTCCTTTAAATCTTAATTATCAAAAAGATGTAGCGATACAAGTTGCGAAATAATCGAACTAATTAAAATTAATTAATAACTATATTAAAAAAAATTATGAATATTTGATTTTGATTCAAAATATAAAAATATTGATTAAGTTGAACTTATAAAATTAAGTAGTTCACTTATATGCATTACCTTGTCTATGTGTTCCACACAAATATTAAAATTTAAGATTAGTTTACGATTTAGCTACGGTGCTATGCGATTCCAGTTCTAATTTCTTATTTTTAGGATTATAATCCTCGTGCGGATATAACTATTAGTTGTTGTGGACCCCATCGAGAGTGTTACACTCGGTGTGGTATATAATATTGGATGGTGTAGACCCACATCCAATGGCTTCAAGTTACATGGGGAGTTTTACTCCCCATGTAGGATAGAAATTTATAGTCTTTAAACACAATTTTAAAACCGATGGTTTTGCTTTTTTAATTTATAATTTCAATTTGAGTAAAAGGTGGATTAGTTTGAGCTTATAAAAATTAAGTAGTTCAATTTATGCATTACATTGTCTATATGTAGCACACAATATTAAAATTTAAGATTAGTTTACGATTCAGGCTACGATGGTTTGCAATTCCAGTTCTAATTTCTTATTTTTAGGACCATTCTACCCATTTTCAAGCTCAAAATCGATAGGATCATATCATTATCATTAAAAAATTCAAACTCAAAGGTGACATGATTTTTAATTTAAAAATAATCATGAATAAGCATGGACTTAAAACACAAATTCACATATTTTGAATTAATATGTATGTAAATAAATTAGCTTCGAATATTGATTCACCCGAGGATAAGTTAAGAACTAAATCCATGGATAAGATTTAGGAATGGAAATTATCTAAATATTCAAGTAATAGGATTTAATATTTTCAGAGCTTTACACCCAAATCTAATGACAATTCAAATTACACAAAATGTTTAATTAAATCAATAAAATATCAAACTATCCATTCAATACTCAAATTCAAACAAACTTGAGTTTAGATTAAAAGCCTTCTAAGATGAAGTAAATTTTTTTAAAAAAATTAATCATAAAGATACATTGACATGAAAAAATTCTAGCATGTATCGAGTATGGATCTCAGTGCATACATACAAAATATAGATACATATATTTTGTATGTGATACATGCAAGAATAACCCCTTGGAGCACTTACCAAGATGGATAAATTATTTTTCTATCTTAGCAAGGTTATCCTGGCCCTATACTAGGGTATATAGACAATCAGATTATTAGTAACAAGCCCCTCCTCGGGCAGATTCCTCCTTTTGCTCTTCAGCCTACGGGGTATTAGCAGCCGTTTCCAGCTGTTGTTCCCTCCCAAGGGCAGGTTCTTACGCGAACGTTTATCATTAGGCTAAAAGTTACAACTGTTAGTAGATATACGACTTTATTTCTTTATATAGCGGCAACAAAAAGCCTTCCACTAATCGACAAGTATATATATATATATATATACACGTTGGATTGGATATTTTAATTAAATATAATCAAATGATATTATTTATGATTAATTTCCACGGCTTACAGCTGGAGAACAAACAAACTATTTGTTTAAATGATCAAAAAAGTTTCCTAGAATACAAATATATAATAAGAATAGAATCATTGGTTCCACTTTATGTTATGTCTCCTTTATAAAAATATGTATGATATAATTGATCTTTAATTTTTGTTGTTTAATAAATATATCTTTATATAATTGAATTTATTATGCCATACATATTCATTTAGCAAGCAATATAACACAAAATAGAGGGATTTCGTTCTATTTTATATTAATTCATGAAATTAGATTCTTATAGAATTTTAACTTGAAATTGAGTAATCAATTCCGTAATATTTAACCCGAAAAATGCAATAATTAATCCATTGAAAATCATTGCAAGAATTTGAACACTTTTCTTTATTTATCAAAATCTTGATAAAATGTTGTCTGGACATATAATGATAAAGTTAATAGAAAATTTCCTTAATTATCAAACTAAGTTGAAGATTTTCAATTCTATTTTTCATGACAAGTCGCCTAATGGGAAGACTCCTTTCAATCTTAATCTGACTAGGTGCAAATGAATCTCACCCTATCAACTTCAAGTCCATCTTAAATTTCTTCCTTCAATTTTATTTACCAATATCTCCAATACAAAAATATACATACCTACACGCAATGGTGGACGCATTATTTTTGGGAAGGGGTAAAAAAGTCTTAAAATAAAAACTTTAGGCAAAAAAATAATTTAGGGGTCAAAATATAATTTAAGGGGGATGTGGGGCAAAATGTAATTTTTAAGGTGCAACTATAATTTTTTCTGGGTAATTTTTTTTTTTTTGGCAATACCCCTCTTGCCCCTTAATACTTCCGTCCCTGCCTACACGTAGAATATTTCTTTTTATAGTTATTATTTTTTGTGTAATACCTTAAAATTATATTAAAATTAAGAATTTAAAGATGATTATTACAATATTTTTTATAATTAATTAAATTATTCATTTAACTCGTTAAATATAAATAAATTTAAAACGAGACTTCACGTAATTTTTTATAAAACATTTGGGAATTACGTGTATGCACCTGATTTGAGTTTCATTTATATACCAACTCAATATTAAAAATAATATTTTTAAATGAAAAATATATTCTAAAATAGAAACTATTTTAGACTAATCATATTGAATTGGAACATAAGTGGGCCCCAAATCGAATCCCTATAAGTATTTTCCCGATAATACTCTGCATGGCCGAGTATGTTGATACAATTCTAAAATCCCAATAAATTTGGAACGATCAGTTTGTGTTTCAATTTGATAAGTTCTATCCTAACAATTTGTATCACATTGTCAGTCCCAAAATTTAGAGGTCATGAATTGTGTACCAGTTATATACATATATCGAATCTGGAGATCAAAAGTACATACTCCGAACCAATATCACATGACGTCGCAATCCTCTTGACCAATGACATCCAGTGTCCCAATATATATAAAGTCTCGTGTTCAAGACCCATGTAAAAACCATCTTCCCCAAATATATAAAACAATTAAATATTGAATCACGGCGCATGGTTATGTAATATATATATATATATATATATTGCATATTTTGTATGCATTTAATTAGTTTGATAAGTTTTTTCTTACCATAATTTTGACAAAAAGATTGATGAAATCAAAAATAAAAAATCATAAATAAGATGGGATTTAATAGAGAAAGTGGTTTCGATTGGTCCCCTCCTCTTTCAAGTTTCAAATGCCATATATACAATTTTTACACGTTACATTAAGGTATTTTTGTACGTAACTTGCTGTACGAACAATTAGATTTTGGTGTCTTACTGTAGAGATCTTGCTTCTTAACCTAAAATTTGAATGCACTCATTATTTTATTGAATGTATGGACTTGCAATTTTCGTTGGCTTTCACCCCCCAATTAAATTATATGTTCTACAAGCCATCATATATATATATATATAGATATCTTAGTGGTCCGACTATTTCAGACCAATGTCTAATTACAGTCATGCTCATGTCAATCTAAAATAATATCATCGCACATCCATCAGATCAATGTCTAATTCAGTAATGCTCCTATCAATCTAAAATAGTATCATCGCACATCCATCTATGTATCCACTAGTTTACTTTATGTCATTCTCAATCTTACAATTAACATCACACCTACTATGCAAATTACCATATTACACTAAATTTTTTATTAAAATCCAAAAAATATATATATAAAAATATTGTATAATCATTTCATAATTTAATTTTAAAAAACTAAAACCAAAATAAAAAACAGTCATGACAATTATAATATCATTTAAAAAAAAAATGTATATGCACGCAACACATGCAGAAGGAGACTAATATATATAATGTGATGCGTTGTTAAATAACTTTCGTCAAAGATTTAGAGATTATATTAAAATTGAAAACTGTCAGGATCGAGTGTGGTGGGTGACCAGGCACACCGAATTTTAACTAACATGACCTGCAATAGCTCGTACTCTTGAAATGATTGCATCAAGAAATTATATCAAGTTTGGTTTTCAAACCAAGCTGAAAACAACTGAAATAATATGCTCTAAGTCTGATAAAAAGAAAAGTTAAAATCATTTAAACAAAAATAGTTTTTTAAAATAAGATAGAAAATAGATTCAGACATTTGTTCATAGAAGTTCAAACTAATATAATCCATCTACATGTCTCATTCTTCCACCATATGGAAGGCTTAATTAGAAGATTTGATTTACATACCCAACTCTACAAACTAATCTAATGTGATGTCACATTTACACCTTAGGCTCCAGCCATAAACTCAAAATGTATACAATCTGTCTTAGAGTTACAATATCACTCATTTGTATTATGCTAATTGCTACAACAAGTAGAGTATATTGTGTTGGCACAAATGATCACATAGCTGATCTGAGATAGGCTTGGTAAGCGGGTGACTGAAATATGGTGTTTGCTCTCAATTCAACGGAATATATCTTTGAAGCTCCAAAAGTTGAATGTCCATTGGAATGAATGATCCAACTTGAATCAACATTGTTGACCATTTCAACATACTTGGTTTATTGAATATAACTCTTGATTCGATGATTTCTTGGTAAAGTGATGAACATGAAAGTTATAGCTCTTTGTCTCAGTTTCCAGAGAATGAATAATCACTCGATTTTGATATCGTATGAGAGCATGCTGCTCGAAATGCGATACCATACGCATGCTAAAATATTTCATGTTTCAACAATAGAACCGGCGATTTTCATAAGATTTTTCACCATCTTAAACTCTAATCCAGCTTTCGATGTCTTAAGATGATTAGCTTTCCAATCCATTTTGAATCGCTCCATTTTGATAATTGAGGTGAGAGATATGACCAATATACTAGAATTGCTCCAACCTTACTGAATTCAGCTGATTGCTAATTTGATTTCCATAAGCTTGATCTTGCGGACTTCTTTTCTCATTGCTAACCTTCGAATCAGCCTAGCTGGCATGAAATACAACTTTTGAAAATTAAGTTGGCTGTCCAACTGCTTTGGAAATAAGTCATTTTGATATCCGAGAGATGAGAAATGAGTGAAAGAGTTAGCTTCACTTGGTTTCCAGCGAGATTGGAATCTTGTTTCAGCTAGGTAGCTTTCTAGCAAATCATAAAGTTCTAAGTTATTATCTATGAACTACACACTTGATGAAATATATTGCAATACAATAACAAGTTTTGTTAATATAAAAATAAGATTATTCGGTTTCTCAAAACCATATATATCGCACACACACTGGATGTTTGTTAGGATAAGATTTTCATATGTGCATCAATTTATTTAAAAAAAAAATTATTACCACATCGGATGAGTAGGGTACGGATCATTTAGGCTCAATATGTTCACATATTATATTTTCATCAGTGTTTCAAATGATGATTTTCCTACAGACCATAAATTAAATTAGTTCATTAAATTTTGTTTACATTATACAAAGTAGAAACCATATATATTCATGGATCCAATTATTTAATTAATTAAAAGGAAAAAAAAAGTGAATGAATATTATGTATATATACTCATGTATACATATATGCCATGATAATACGCGCTACATAACCTTGATTAATATTTTTTATTTCTAACCTTCTTTAATCTTTTTTCTTGATTCATGGCTTTCTCATTTGATTCATAGCATTAGATGTGGGATATTGCTTAAAATCATACAACAAATAATTCTAAAAATAGCACAATTTTTTTTTGATCGATAATGTCAAATATCAAATCTTTATGTTCAATCCCACTGCATATCCTCTGTGCGTTTCGTAGGCAAATGCTCATCACCATCTATGACATAACAAGCCTGACACTTAGCACCCCACCCCACGTGGTGCAACTTTTCATGTCCACCTGTCGTCGTTTAGTATGTGGCTTTACACTAATAACTTTTGGTCTATTGATAAACGCTTAACTCGAACACTTTCTCTACAAATGTATAAATACCTAAATCTAACTTGATAATCGTTGCTTAATCATAAGAATCGAATAGTTACATGTATTGACGTTGAATTAGCCTTATTAATATATGGAACTTTTGACTAATATTTTGGAAAAGTACTTGTCTATCCCGACTTCAATCCATGTTTGGTAAATTATCACATAATTATCAATCATATAATATTAAAATTCATGGGGTTCATGTATATGTACATTTATTTCCATCACGTATACTTTTTTTGACATGTAACTGTAACTTTTCTTCATCTAGATGGAGTTGTAAACCCATACGTACATACCTCTTTAACCACTTGGCTTTTATACCTAATTGGCTCATACATTGTATAATAATATAGAGTAAAGAGCAGTCAATCCCCATACTAGAAGTGCGATGCGTGACCGCAAGATTTCATTCAAAAATTTAAATACCAAGACATAATATCTTTGTCTATAAAAAAAGTTAGTTAGTATTCTTTTCCAGCAACTGTAAAAACTTTGTTGTTATTACGAGCTCCCATGATTAGCCAGACGATAATAAGTTCATTATCGATTTTGAATAAACTCGAGTTCAAGTTTCACTTGGATTAAAATATTTAGCTAATCGTCAAGTCAAACAAAATTATATTTGATCTGGCAAAATTAGATCCACCAACCATAAAGATCTATCTCACTTCAACTGACAGCAGACAATCAATTGATTTATATGACAAGAATGTTTGTGTTCTTCTTGAAATTGCAGTTGGAATATATAGAATAAGTAGAAATGACCCTAAAAATCAAGAAATTAACCACTGTAAACATTCATCTGACTGTCACGTCCCTTAGGTATGGAATTAAAAGAGATATCTGTATACACCTGATTTATGCATTATTTATATGTTATTAAAACATCTCATTTTTAAAATAAAATAATAATAAACTAATATACCAACTATTTTAGATCAATCATATTAAATTGATTATTAGATGTAGCATATACCAGATTTATATAAGTATTTTCTGTGAGGAGTGACAGTTGTTGCGGTTTTAAAGGCTGAAAAAAGCTAAAAAATTAGTAAACTCTTACTTTGATATATATATATATATATATAATATATATATATATATATATATATATATATATAGATATATATATATAGAGAACGTTTTCATAGTAAAGATCATGATCATATCCTTGAAAACGTAATCCAGACAATAAATATATTTTCATGACTAATCCATTATTATTATATCACTCTTTCATTTTAAAGGCATTCCAAAAATTTCACTCAATTTTTACGCCAAATAAAAATTTGATCATAATCACTATTATAACCTTGTATAATCAAAACACATTATGAATTTTAGAGCCGAACTCAATTAATTAAGCTCGTTTAATTATCATCAATGACTAAAATTAATTTAGTTTAAAATCATGATTAATGCTTAGCTCACAATATCCAAGATACATTGTACATTGTCTGTAAGAACCTCTAATTACGGTTCGCATTAATTACAATTCTTTCTGCATATATCAAGATAAGATCTCAAAGTTTTAGTTTGTACAATACTATGCTACCATTCTAAAGTGTCATAATTCGTTTATAGAGAAAATCCTTTCTTTAGAACATGAATTTGCTTTGGCCAAAGATTCTTCGGAGTATTCAATCAACGGAGCACGTAGGACATTGACACATATATGCGAGCAGCAGTGGCAGAGCTAGGATCTTAAATTACCTGGGCTGATCTCGTGAGCAAGAGAGAATACAAATGCCCTAGCATCATTTTAGATAGGCCTAAAGCATTAGAATTTAAAATTTTCAACTACTATTTTCTTTTTCTGAAAAAATGCCTTGGGCTGGGTGGCTCCGCCCCTGGCGAGCAGTAGATTCCACGACAATAATGCACATGCTCATATCTAATTCATAATAACACTAAACTTACCACATTGTGACCCTCCTTAGGCCATCTTCAACCCAAAACTTCATTATAGCGCAAATTTTGCATCAAAATAGTGCAATTTCTGCACTTAACACAAAATTCATCTCCAATAATGAATTATATTTAGAAAATTTATATAGGTAATGAATAAAATAATTATTTAAATCAATAAAATCTAATCAGTAATTTATTGAATTAATAAATTAACAATAAATCGAATAAATATGCATGATATAATAAAATAATTTTTAATTGTTTTTAGAATTTTAATTTCTTTTGAAATTTTCGTAAAAAACTCACGCTGTTAAACTTATTTAAACGTTTACTAAACTTATTTTAATAGTTAAATTTATTAAAATTAATTTATTAAATCATTTATTAAACAAATAAATACAAAGGTTAAACAAATAAAAAAAATTTAAAAAAAATAAAAAAAAGATGGCGCAGTTACAGTGCTACCCAAATTTGGTGCAGCGCTGTAGCTGCACCATATTTAACGCCAAGGAATGGCGTTGCATTGGAGCTCTTCCTCACGCTAACTTGGCATTTGACGCATTGATTTTGGCTGCATTGAAGATGGCCATAAGTCTAAAAACATGCTATACTTAAACTTGTTGAATAAAATCACCTTTGGTGCATTTGTTTTGATTGTTAATGGTGAAAAATCGTAACCATGAATACTATGGTGTTTGAATGAATGGATTTAATTTGAGCAAATATTTGAAATAACTCTCGTATGTTTGGTGTATTTCAAATCTATTATTTATTAGTTTAACCAAATGTAAGAGCGATTTTGTAATACCCCCGAAATGTTATATGATTATGTGCTACGATGATGATTTATGTTAAGTTTAAGGGTTGTGGTGTAATTAATTTGGGGGAATATAATTACGATATGATGATATGATTTAGGGGGGGCATGATAGGTGTTTTAAATGATGTATTAATTTAAATGAAATTATAAAATATCGAGTGAGGATATTTTAATACATCGTACTTTATACGGGGACACAATTAAACACCACATGACCACCCAACCCACACCACCCCCACCCCCATCACTCGGTCACCTCACCCTCCCCCACTTGTTCAACCCATACCCCCCACTTGTGCAACCCATGCTACCACTCAATCAACCTCCATCTCCTTCTCTCCTCCTCCTCTCCTCCATTCTCATCCCAGAACAAGCTGCTTTAAGGCAAGGAAACCTTGGTAGAAAGGTGTGCAAATCCTCGCAAAAAGGGGAGCATAAAGAGAGGGGTAAGTTGGTGCCCTATTTTCTGGGTTTTCGGGGGTTGAGTTGGGTTTTTGTAGTGAGGATTTCTATGCATGCTAGTGTAGGTATGAACGAAACCTTGGTATGTATGTTTACATGGAAGTATTATGAAGCTCCTAGCATGTTTGTTCGAGCATTTTACATGATTTATGTGATAGATTTCTTGTTGTGAAAACTATGTGCTCGGAAATCTGGGCAAAGGAGAACATACTCTGTTTTCTGTATAGGTTGGTTGAGGATGAAGATTATGATGATGTTATGATGCATGTTAGCTTAGGTTTTATTAAACCTTTGATTTAAGTGCTTACATGGATATTTTATGAAGTTCTTCACATGGTTGTTTCAGCAGCAAGTAAGATGTGTTATGAAGTAGAAAAGATGATGTGAAAAGAGGTGCTCAAAAATCTGGGGAAGTCCCGATTTTTTCAGAGCTCTCGATCGATCGAGATTTGGTCCCGATCGATCGAGCGAGACAGAAGGTCTGAAGCATGTTTTGATTTTTAAGTATCGATCGATCGAAGGATTTCTCGATCGATCGGTGAAGCTCCTCGATCGATCGGTAAAATGTTTTGATCGATCGAGCGAGATAGAATACTAAGGCACTGTTTGTGCACAGTTTCTCGATCGATCGAGACCTTGGGCCGATCGATCGAGAGAGACAGAAAGTTGAAAAATAAAATGATGTTTTATTTTGTTAAGTTTATGATGTGAGATGGTATTGAGGCATCTAATATGGTATTGTGTGGTCTTGTAGAGCCATCCCAGGTACCGACACCATCAAGGAGATAAAGTCTGTTGACTCCTCCTCTTTTGAAAGGTACATAAGAAGCGTACGGGCATCGGACGGTAACGCACTCCTAACTCTGACCATGCATTAATTTCATAAGTGTTTATGATGATGATGTTTACGAGGAGATTATGTATGATAAGTAAGTTTATGATGATGATGCTTATGATGATGATGTTTATGATGATGATGTTTACGAGGATGATTATGATAAGTAAGTTTATGATGATGATGCTTATGATGATGATGTTTGTGATCATGATGCTTAAGATGATGATTATGATGATGATGTTTATGATGATGATGCTTAAGATGATGATTATGATGATGATGTTAAGATGATGATGCTTAAGATGATGATTATGATGATGATGTATGATGATGATGCTTACGATGATGATTATGATGATGATGTTATGATGATGATGATGATTATGATAAGTAAGTTTATGATGATGATGTATATGATGATGATGTATATGATGATGATTGTGATAAGTAAATTTACAATAATGATATACGATGTTTATAAAAAAAGGGTAAGATGCCCGTATGGTAAGATGTCATACGATGTTATTGTGTGGTAAGATGCCACGGGGTAAGATGCCCACATGGTAAGATGTCATACGATGTTATGGTGTGGTAAGATGCCATGGGGTAAGATGCCCACATGGTAAGATGCCATACGATGTTATTATGTGGTAAGATGCCACGGGGTAAGATGTCCATATGGTAAGAGGCCATACGATGTTATTGTGTGGTAAGATACCACGGGGTAAGCTGCCCATATGCACGAAGGTAAATCAGGGTTAACAAGAAGAAGTTAACGAATAACCAGCAAGTTACTTAACCAAGACGTCGTACATTTATTGTTGTATTTTATTATGATGCTTAAATGATGATGATGATATAAGATGATGACGTTATAAGATGATGAAGTTATAAGATGATGATGCTATAAGATGATGATATAAGATGATGATGCTGTATGATGTTATAAATGATGATATGTATAAGATGATAATGCTTATATGATGATGATGTGTTGTAAGATGACGATATTTATAAGACGACGATTTTATCATTCATGTCAAGAATTAATGATTATATGCATGGCTATGAAACATGGACAACCAAAGAGGGTTAATGCAATTAACCAGGAAGTATACGTTACCAATTATTTTCATGTATTTATTTATATGCCATTGCCTTATGATGTTAAGTAACGATATACATGCTCATGATGGGTTGTTCCTGTAGGTACACTTTTGGACTAAAGGACTAAGGGCCGGGTTGAGGCAGTGAGCTATGAGGAGCATGAAAGATGTTAGGATTCAGGATTTCTGGATAGTCTCTACTCTAGTAGTAGTATAATTCTATCGCTTTAACATTCGTATGAGAATGTAATTAATTAAGGTTGAAATTTCATTGTTGGCCTGAAATCTTTTTTAGCTCAAAGCTACAATCTGAACCATAAGACGTTATTAATGCTTGTCTAGTCCATAAATCGTGTATTAAGATGAGGTTAAGGTAGGAAGACCCTACAGATTTCGGCTTGACTCTAAAATTCATCATAATGCATTTTGATCCCATGACTTGAGTACCTATGAATGTTAATTGTGATCTACCTGACTATGCTAGTTGAATTTAACATTTTGGAAATTAATATGATTATGCAAGGTCCAATATTCTGAGGCTAATGCATCTGCTACCGCATCACCATCCTGGAAAAATATGAGAAATATGGATCTGATAGGAGGAAATCAATTGTCGAAACTTCACAATAATATCATGAAAATACTAACATGTGATATCAATCTTCAATACTTTGTTGGATGCTCGAGAATCTGTATCGATCCATAGGAGGAAAAATCAAAGTCTATGCAAATAAGTTTATGTAAAATGACCTTCAAATAGATTTTAAATTTGAAATAACTTGGCTTGGTATCGTGTACACCTTGGTCGTTTTTTATGAATTTGAAGTTCTTATTAAGCCATCCTCGTAGTCGTTAGTTTGATCCTTTCATCAGTTTAGTATTTTAGTTTTATGATATTTAATTTTAAAAAAAGTTAACATTATTTCATGTAACAAGTATTTTCATTGCCCCAACTCATTAGTGTTGTGATGATAGTGAAACTATCTTGGAGATATATTTTATGTCAAAATTATAAAATTATACATCATTTTTGTCAAAATTTATATTATTTTGGTGTGCTTATCGACAATTATATCTTTATAATAGCTGCCATTAGCACATAGGAAGCTACAAGTTTAAGTGTGTGGGCGATTAATTATTTAATTAGTTTATACATTAACCATTAATGTAATGTAATTAATTCCCATGCGGCTTAATTCTCCACATGCCACTTCTTTCCACCATTATTCAAAGTTCTCCTGCTCTTCTATATAAACCCCCCACCTTCTCTATCTTTTTTCTGATTCAAGACCAAAACCCCCCAAGATCTATCCCCCCATCTCTCTCTCTCTCTTA